>CAJQTT010000014.1:1280239-1920359 GCA_906901655.1 Sminthurides aquaticus | reverse complement strand
GACTTGACTGGAAGAAGAAGAGCTGATTTATCAAAGGAAAAAGGGCTACCGATATTTTTCTATTAAGTCTGACCGCTTGGCTTGGCGTGTATATTAAGTAGATTGTCTCCTCTTTTCCGTACTTAGTCCTAAGCCGGACACGGCTCACCTTAACGAACTTACGTTGGTGGACGACGTTATATCCATTCACTCTCTCACGTCAAAGAATCTATCCTCCCTGGGAAGCGTGTAAATTCTCAAGGAAATGGAAACTATTCTCTCCATTGTTTCCTCCAAATATATTGTTTAGCTTTTTGTCTCTATTCACATCCTCATTAACTCTTTTTAAAATAAAAGCGTGTACTTTGCCGAAGCTAATGAGACTCATGACTGCAAAGACCTCTGCATGAGAGAGAAACATGCAAAGCCATGACGATGGATCAGGAGTTTGGAATGACAGAGAGGGCGGACGAATATAATAGAGTTCTGAAATACAGGAAGGGAAGAATAGGTTTTGCTGGGTTTCAGTTTTCGTTAGAGTGGCTAAGCTACTATCCTTGTAGTGTCCCAAGGCTTGCATGTTGCGTTGTATTTGATATTGCAAGCCGGCTTGATTACGATGCATCCAGGGAGGAAATACAATCTCTTCTCTCGTTTCACCCCCTTGAACACACGGTCCGTAGGAAAATATCTTGCTCCGCTGACTGCGGATAGGATGGATGGGGTGCGTGCACATTTGTAGATTTTGTGGGTGGCTAAATATCCAGAGGAAGGTCAGGGGAAGTGAAAGATTTATTTGGAAAATTTCAAACTTTGACTTGTGGGTACATAATGGACTAAAGGATGGGAAATGTATTTACGTAAGGAATGAGAATAGCCATGGAAAATGCGCAGGACAGAGAATAGATCCATGATCCGTGTGCTTGAGCTTGAAGTAAGCTAGACTTTGAGTCAAAGGGGTGAAACCAGAGAGGGGGGAATTCCAGGTTAATTTCGGCTACTTCAAAGTGCCGAAGGAATGGTTTCAGGTTTCTTTAGATAATCCAAGAGCCTCGAATTATAAAATTAACTTGACCTCCGAGGAAAACTAACCTTGGCGACTGTATTTTATGTTGGGGAAGGGGAAGGCGTCGTGTAATGGGTTTGCCGCACTAGGCTGGAAAATGAATATTAATTAATTCAGTAATAGAAGAATTAAAAGGACTCATTCAGAGCTACTCTAATTAGCTGGGTTGCCATGGATATTAAATAATGAAATGAAGTAGGTAGGGATAACGAGAAGAACGCGCTTGAAAATTAAAAATGACAACATTCCTTACGGCAACGGTAAAAATTGCCAGCTAAAATTTAAAAATTCAATGACTAAAATGAATATTAAAATGATTATTTGCCTACAGGTACTGTAAACGCAAACGGTGAGACAAAACGCCAAAGAACTTCATACACCCGCTACCAGACATTGGAGCTTGAGAAGGAGTTTCACTTCAATCGTTACCTAACGCGTCGGCGAAGGATCGAAATAGCGCATGCACTATGCTTAACGGAACGGCAAATCAAGATTTGGTTCCAGAATCGGCGAATGAAGTGGAAGAAGGAGCACAAAATGGCAACTATGAATGCCCTTCCTCATCATCAAATGGGCCCGCCCCACCACCACATGGCCCTCGCGCACCACCCTCACCACCATCTAGGATTGGGTGATATGAAAGGATGAAACATAGGTCTGCCCTGTTCCGATTACAACTTTGCAGCAGCCGCGGCCGCGGCTGCTGCAGCGCATCAAGCACATCAGTACAATCCTGAAGATTTCATGAACCAATCAAATTTCTAAACACTCTGCTTAATCCTCCATGGCAAACCTGCCGCTATCAAGTGACTATTATAACGCTAACCAAGACTACTACAACTACCAAGACCTCTGGATATGACTATGACAGCTAGCTAACGCGAGAGCCCTAAGTGGATCGGAGAAGAGGAGGTGGAGTCACGACTGTCAAAATGTCACCCATCCATCATCTTTGAAAGGCCAGATTTACCTGTTTCACAATACTCAATACATAGGCGTTTGTGATGTTGGTGTGATGCTGACTGTAGGCGTAGTAGTGTTACAGCCACGCACAAATGCTATGAATGAGCTGATTAGGGGGTTAATTAACGCTATGATACTCAAAGTCTTTGAAAGTCAGAGAGATAAGAGGGAAGGTGAAAGGTGATTTGAGGAGTGGCGGGCGGAGGGTTATGTCGGAAAGGTTTGGAAATAGTTCACAAAATCTTCGTTGGATGCTGATAAGTTGTAAGGGAGCAGGGCCTTTTATTTGAGTTTTACTTGGATAGGACGTTTATCGTACACGAAATTGTAGAGTCGATAATTATGTTTAATTGTATTGTATTCTTTATAGCAAGTGTAGTGCGTTTATTTTTGAGAATTTAGTTGTTGCGTATTTTTGTAATAGGTTTGTTTTTATGAAAACAGTTTTTTACCTGTAACTCTTTAAGTTTGTGCAAAAGTATTGCACTGCTAAGATGGTTTTTATAAGCTCCGAGTTTTATTAACTTCAGTTTTTTAATGCCCCAAGGCTCGGGGATTATAGCAATTTCTATACCCTTTGCGTTGCAATAATTTAAAATGAATTACTTGTTTTGTTTTCTCAACAAACATCCAAGTAAAGCCCAAAGAACCTTAGGATTAACTATATAATATGCAGGCTAATACTAAGCATCGAGCAATTAAATAAAAGGTTATTTAAAGGTACGATTAGAAACTAGAAGGAAGGTTATGTTTCATAGAAACATAATTAAGAAATAGGGAACCATTAACTGTGGAAACATTTTCAAAGCTCTCAAGCTAGAATTTACTAAGTGAAAGCCACTTTCTTTAACCCAGAGAAATTAAGAATATCCGCTAAGAATACTCTTTGATTTGTCGAGTAAAAGTGTGTGATACAATGAAATGTTTTGTGTACCCGCTATCACTACAGAAAAATTGACATCCTTGAATTAATGAACAAGTATACGAATTGTGGGATGTATTATGATTGGCTTTTGCTAATTGCAATACGTCTCTGCCGCAAAGATACAATGTGAGGAAGTTACGTCTACCGTAAAAACGTTAGTATACGAGTACCCAGTGATATTAATGTATTTTCAATTCTTTCTCCGTTTTCAAGTTTTTTATCAATCCTAATTACTTGCTCTAATTAAGAAACAATTTAGTCTTGAGTTTACTACGAGCCAACGGTGAAAGCAAGGTTGCTAGGTATTACATTCAATATAGGCTTTCATCTTATAAAAAAATTAGTTTTTCTCCGTACTTCCAGATATTTAATTCGAGTAAAAAAGCAGTATACGAAGAGCCGAAACCACGATAACGTTACGCATCTCTAGCAAGGTTATAGCAGATTGAAAATTTCAAATAAAGATAAGGAAGAAGAGAATAATTTCCCTGAGCTTGCCAAGATTTAGCTTTTGGCGAGGAGTAAGTTTTTTAATCCGGTGAAATGAGTATATACCCATAACACATATGTACACACGTGCGTCTTTAAATAAATTCCCGTGTTGCAAAAGATTGAAGTCACCCTTGTGCTCACCTTGAGCTGTTATAAGAGTAGATGTAGGAATGTGGTTAAGGTGATATAGTGACAATGTTTGGTGGCCCATTTGAAATTCATTTATCTGTAAGCGTGTTAATTAGGATTGATTGAAATGTATAATACCGACTCAGTATAGGTAGATTATCTTTAAATGATATAAAGGACTTTAGCTTTAAGATTATTTAATTCAAACAACATTATATACGCAAATGCTAATCTGTGTTACGCAGATGGTAAAAGCAGACAATGCTCGTGGAGAAGCCAGGGAATGTGTACATAATTGTATGAATAATTAAACCTATTACGATTATTATTATTAAAATGCAAAGGCGGTTTGGACAAGTCTGTCTAGTTACCATTCAGTAATTAATATTGTATATAATGAGTATATACATTTGAATGTACTTCAATGTAAGAACTAGGAAGAGGATATGGATACACACACTTGTAATCGTTTTATTCGCGCATCATAATTAACTACAGTTAAGGAATCAAATATGTGAGAATGAGTGTGTACAGTATTTTCTTTTCATTAGCAGATTGTGTACATAATTAAGAACGTAGACAGGAAAAAAGTTTCTCGGATTCATTGTTGTACGTCCTGTGCGTATGATTGAGGTGACAATGACTAGCATGGATGATGTAGCCCTTGTAGACAGGCTATAAAATCATTAAAATTACTATTTCCTGCTGACTGCAGCAGTTAATTGCTGTGGAATGTGAACATGAATTTTTCTCTTAATTGGTAGCTGGCAGCTGGTTATACGGAATTGAAAAATCTAGAAAAAATTATATTCTAAAATTCTGAAAACTGATTTAGTTCGTAGCTAAAACTAAAATTACTTGAATTGATTTCTTTTTGATTCGCATAAGTGTAACCGTATTTTTGTTTTCGATTTTAATGCCAAATGTACACTACAACATTTGTGTAAAACTTGTGTAACACTTTCCGAAAATTTGTTTAGTTACCATAGTAACGCCGTTTCTACTTCAACACTTTTAATCTAAAAGTTTTACACAAATGTTCTCCATTTGATTAACATTGAATATTTGCGGGTCTTTTGAACCGCAAATATGAATATGAAAGTGTAACACAAGTTTTAAACAAGTTTTACACAAGTTTTACACAAGTGTTGAAGTGTAAATCCGGCATAAGTTTAAAATGTCTAGCATTTTACGTTGTCACAGCGTCATGCTTTTTATACTTAAATCTCGGTACTGACCGCAGCACATACTTTATCACTAGTCATTAGAATCTTAATCCTGAAAGCAATATAAAATAATAGACGTGTATACGAAAACCGTTTGCATTACATACTTGTGTTACGTGGATAATATATATTTAGCGCTAAATTTTATTGAAGCTATTCAAATCCTGCGGTTATTATCTAATATTATTAGTATAAATAATATTACTCATTCACTAATGTATAAACAAGAAATAAATGTTTTAATTACAATTATCAAGTGTGAAATAAATTATTTAACTTCTCGCTACGACCACGTCGCTGTAGAGACCTCAAGTTTATTAGGACAACAAAACGCGTTATTTCAGTGAAATATAGAGGATGAAGAATGCTACTGTTGACAGGTTCCAACGCCGTTTACTTATAATGCGGGAAAAACTAGCTAATGATAGAAAGACGGAAGTTAGACAATAATTACAATTGTATAGCTTCGAGAATCCTATGGGGAACCGAACAGACTGACTGGAACGAATATGGTCAGACACATGAAATCTCAAAGCGAAACTTTAATGCGTGCTTTTAGTTAAAAATAGTTTTTAATTGCAAAGTTAGAGTTTTTAGTTCATTTGAACGCCGCTTTACTTTATTGCGCGAAATCACCGGACTTACGCGAACTGAAGTTGCGTTATTTCAAGCAGTTGGATGATCTCATATAGTTATCTGAAGGTCCACCACCGGCCAAATACATTGAATCAAGGATTAAACTCTGAAAATTTCAGTTCTAATTTGTGACAAGAAGCCAATTGATTTACGTAGAAACCTGTTTAGCTGCAATTAATCTTTTTGAATGCTTTGAAATTGAAGAAGCGCGTTCCATTTGGTAGAAGAATTATTATTCCTTGTTTGTCCAATAACTTTTTCTTCTCTGTCTTCTCTCGTTGTAAAAACAAGCTCATGGGAAATAATTAAATTATAGAGGCAGTAAATTATAACAAGTTAGCTCGGGAATGGCTTTAAAAGGTGCAAGAGTCATGCGGAAGGTGTTAATTGTGTCAATTTTCACTCACTTAATATGATCAAAGGTCTGTGTGGTCTCGCCACACATGGATGGTCACGACTGCGGACGTAAATCACACATATAACAGACAGATTCGTATAAACTTTCATTGCTTGATGAGGCTCAAGAGCTCATACTGTTTAATAGTCGTGTAACTTAATCCTATCATGAATTGAGCAGGCCAATAATTAAGAATTCATGAGTAATGACCAGCTAACCATCGACAGAATTCCGCAGGAGGCTCTTGAAGAATACAGAAAGCAGTTTTTTAAATGCTAATGTGGTTTACAACAGATTATTTGCACATATATATAGGTCATTGGAAAGCTGTCAAAGATCATAAAGATGGCTGACAGGAAGGGTGGCAAAGATTGGCTGAAAATTCCAGAAACCAGAAGCATAAAAGAGGAGGAAGATTGATGAAATCATGTGAACGATTAGAGTAAAATGATTAGCTTGGTAATGTAGATTGGAGCTTAAAGTGGTGGGATTAATGGGTGCATAAATGTTTCAGCAGCAACATCTTGGAATTAGCGTGAAGGGGAATGGAATAAGTGGAGCATAGTAGACGATACGCCTTTGAGAGAGGAAGATGGAGATAAATATATTACAAGTTCATTTTAAGATGGATGGAGGAGAGAGAGAGACCAAGGAAACATACGACGAAGAATAAGATGCAAGTTATTCGTAAAACACTACTACTAGAAGGAACTTGGAGGAACAGACGTTGGTGAGCATTCAGAAACCAGGCAGAGGAAGAAGAGAAGACAGATATTCGGATTCGGAGAAAGAGAAAAGACAGGAAGGACGGGTAAGAGAATGTGGTGGTAGTTGGTGGCGGTGGAGGAGGAAGGATTTGTTGAACATTTCCCGGGTGTAAATACTACGGGTATTTACAGGGGAAACATATTCAAAGAACTATTTATCTTTATTATAAGTTGAAATACTTGTTTTACTCTTCTCGAGAAGGAAGAAGCACACTTTTCGGCTCCTTTGCTTCACGGGAAAAGAATATTCGGATAAGAGATTTATATCCATCCTTCACTCCCGTGTTTCTGCCCGGCAGACACATATATACTTACCCGGGTTTTCTAGAGATGTACTTGCGGCGGGTGAAGAAAGAGTGAGACCTATGTGGGGGATGATACCAGCCAGGGGACAAGAAGACTAAATACTCGGCGTAGTTTTGTGGATGCCGGAATGATGAAGGAATACGGGAGAGACTGGGTGAAATCAGAATCCTCAAGCGTCCCACATACTCGGGATTGAAAACTAATTTTAAATGCACTTATAAACCAGAACCGGGTAAAAATAGATGCAGGGAATTGGCGATGAAAGTCAAGGGAGCGATTATAAAATACGAACAACTTTTGGTTCATGTGTGGTCTCCAAATTCAACTTAATCAATAATAACTTAATCTTCATTTGATGTTGCAGTTTGATGTTGCAAAACGGTTTATGATTTCTCGATGCTAATTAAATAATTATTTTGTGCAGAATACCTGGGGAAAGTGTAATACACACGGGCATGGAACTCACGTAGGAGCAACGGCCGTGGGAAATAAATCAAAGCTAAACGAGAGAGCGGGAAGTATGGACAACATGGTGGCTATGTCGGAGCATGGATCTACAGCACGAATAATATTGTCGAAGTATACACATATACCTGTCCTATTCAGGATACGGTAGGTTATAGAGTATTGACTGTGTTGAAGGATTGAGTTTGATTAGTTTATCGTGTTGAAGGAAAATAAAACTTTACTACACCGCCATAATGTTTTTGTGCTAATAATGTTTGCTTGGGTTTGGACAGGAGAGGAAATTGATGGACCGGATAAGGGAAGGAAGTATGTAAATTAGGACAGAGCTCATAATTTGCTACAGCTTTTAACTTGTTAACACTTGATTTAAAACTGTCAGTTCTCTCGAGCACAGACATGGTGAATCACTAACGGAAACTTAAAAGACCAAAACCAAATCGATCATCAGGCATTCGCTCTTCCAAAATAACCTGTCAAATTATTAACCCATCCGACAATCCTGGTATTCACTACTCCGGCTAACGCCAACGCCTTCAAACACCCGTCTAAGCCAACAAACAAGCAGAAGCCTCAAGGTATTCAGGAGGATTTTTAACGCAAAGTCTATAGGAATCATTAACAGAGCAAATCCCTGCTTAATACTGAACCGAGAGATTCTATAAAGCCTGCACAAGGAAGGTAAAAGGTTTTTCTTGTAAGCGTCAGAAAAAATCAGTGAAAACTCGGAGGGTCAGTGACGGGCAGCTACAGGGTTTGCTTGCCTTTGCCTGCTGACCGGCTGGGGCTGGACGATACAAGAATTTAATGCTCTTTGGCTTGTCTTAAATCTATAAGATTTGGGGGATCTTGAAGGAGATGAAAGAAATCTGTGTGACAGGGAGGAAAAAACGAGATTCGGCAATCCAAAATACATTAAGCTACACCACCCTTCTTGACTGGCCGGACCCGACTGACATGTGGACGACAAGGGAATTGTGTCCCGCTTGGGATTTGGTACTCTATGGAAACATGATTATCCTAGAGTTGGCCGTCTTTACAAGAGAATTGATAACAAGAGTGACTCTTTTTCAATAGAAAATCTTGTGGATGATGCATTATACAAGTCTGGAGCCGGAGAAGAGAAGAAGGTGGAAAAACATGTTGTCCTCTGTTCTCCGTAAGTACTACTTGATCGTCTTCTCTATTGTTATTACCTGCCCTTTAATGTTACCTCGTCGTATCTTAAGCATAGAAAAAAGACAATATATATAGTGAGAGGCTGGAGAAAGGCGAAGCTGTAGGAGTGGATTCCGGGGAATTTTTCCGGAGGAGGATTCGGAGATTGTGTTTGAGAATTGTAGCTGATCTTGTTCCAGTATGTGTGTGTATCCTTTGATTGCGTATTAATCCTTGACACTTGCTGAGGCCTGACGACCTCGAAGCTTTTGTGCATGTCTATAGATTGTTTGTCCAGTGATGTCCAGGAGGATTGTGAGTGACCGACGGGAATCTGGGAAGACTTTCGGGCTATGCTCTATGTGGAATGTTAGGCTATGTTAGGGTGGTTAGCTAGTGAATGGCGGTTGATGATGAGAGGAAAATGCATTGATGCTTGTTAGGAAATGATGGGAAAATACATATGTGAGTGAGCTAAAAGGGCAACAAAGAATAGTTATTCTGGATAAAAAGTACATGACTTGGGAATGATTCATTGGATTTATATAAATATGGGGATGAAAAGATATAAAAGCATACTTCTATGTGCCGACCTCTGTTTTTATAGAGTTTGACAAATATAAATCTTAGAGGTAATAATAGTAAGTACAGCTGATAGGCTGTTTGGTGAGTGTACAGCAGCTCTCAGACTGGGGACTAGTCAATACGGAAAGGCTAGAATCTTCTTCAAGATCCAGAAAAGAGAGAGAATAACATCTTCACAGGTTCAATCTATCATCACACGTCTTGAGTCAACCAATATCAAGACAACTAGCGACAGACCTTTGACACTATTTCCTTCATCTGTGTCCCGCTCCTATCAGCGCTTTGCTGGTTCGTTCTTCTGCTGATTGCAGGTTTTTAAAAACTGTATAGAAAGCATAGGGATTTGAGGCTTGAGGTGATGAAAGCTTGGAAATGTTGTCGCGATTGAAAAGAATTTCAGGACTGAAGGGTTCAATATACACGAAATAGCTATGAAAAATGCCAGGAAATCGTAATTCAATTAATTTTCAGATTCTGTGAATATTTGAATAAATAGAGGATGCTGAAATTTGCATGGAAGGGCTGGAATGGAGCTGGACATACGTTTAAGAAAAAGAAACCCTCGGGAAAACTATTCTAGACAAAATGGTTGCTTGCTTGTCTGAGATTGAATGATGGAATGGAAATGGAAATAGGAAAACAATATTAACCCGTTTCACTTAACCCTTTTTTCATGAATTTTCCAGGCAGACCCGCCAGCCCGCCTCAGGTTTTACATGGCTTTCTTTGGTGGATGGTAGAAGTGCGGATGGGTGAGTGAACTGAAGTGACTTGAAATGGAGAAGAAATTGAACGGAAAATTCCAGTGTCGAAAACAAATTTCCACATAGAAAATTGCTTCTACGCCGGCATGGGAAACAGCGACCTTCGTTTTCGTTGCATACGAATCCCCGGGTAACTTGCCTTGAGGATGCGGAGGTAAACGTTGAAGCCTTTTGGTTGGGATAGAGAACCGCAATAGTGACTGGAAATGACTATAAGATACATGCTAAAAGGGTGAGTGAAAGAGTTTACTCATTGAAATTTCTTAGGATTGAGAGAAACGGAAGGGAATTCTAGAAACAAGTTTCCTGTTCAATCATTCATACACTTTGGGCTCTCAGCTGTGTGTTTGGAGGAGAGCCCTACAAGAGCAAGAAAGAGTTGGAAGTAAAACAAGGGTTTGTTATGTTCTTTCAAGGATTTTATCACATGGCTCCCGAAATTCGGAGACGGATTCCGATCTGGAGATGTCAACACGGAATTGGATTCTTGTAAAAGGCAAAAGGGCTGTGGTGTGTAAGGATTTCAATTTGAATACTTTCTCTTCACTGTGCATTGCGGCGCTTCCAACAGATTGTTCAAGTGTAAAGAGGACCACTGCTACTGATTTTCATGGCGGGTAAGTTTCTATTCAAGCTTAAAGTTTGTCTGCTGATAAAATTATATACCGGTATTTAAAAGATTGAGGCTTTATTTTTACAGGTCACTATAAAGGATTGGAAGAATACTATTTCGGTAATTTACCGAGGTGAAAAGGCGTCGTCACACCGTTTCCATCTTTCTGGACGGCCTATGATGGGATTGATGACTGACAGCGTCCCTGACAGCGCTTCAACCTCTCCTACGTCCGTCCTTGGATGAATGAACAAGTAGCAAGTCACATGTATGATTTTGAAGAAAATAAAAAGTGCCGACTTTGAAGGCGGACTTAGACGGAGGAAGAAGATGTGAGAGGAGGATCGGTGAGAGAATGCAGAATATTGTGTGTGTGGAGAGCGAAGGAATATCAAAAAGGTGCAGTAGCTTGGCTTAAGACGAAGGGAAAAAGAGTCGACAGTCAGGGCTGTTGACGGTTGATATTAAAACAAAAGTTTGATGTTGATATGAAATTCATAAGCGATGTCGTTTATACACTATCATTCTCTCTTTGGTTGGTGATAGTTGTGTTAAGCTACGAAGGAAGGACAAAGTTGAGCGGGCTACCGGCTCTTCCTCGGGATGACTTGACTGGTTGGATAGTAACGTCTATGTAAACTGATGTCTCGTCATCCCGCGTCATCTCCTCGTGATTAATGTCATGTTGACCTAACTTGCCATGTGTGTCTTTGGATTGTAGTGATGCGGCGGCGGGATGGAGCTGGCTTCCTCGACGAAGGAAAACACATCTTCCCAACCGTACACAACTCCATCTCATCCTCAAAAGTCATTCATGCTTCATGTGAATTCTGAGGGGAGGCAGCCACATGGATCCGAATCCGCGGTCACAAGAAAGGCAAAAAAGTTGAATCAGCCTTCCCCCGTCTCTTATGCTAGACTGCGCCTCGGGTTTTTATTTTCAGCGTCTTTATTTTCTACTACCCGCTTTTCCAATCCCATCTTCGGAGGATCGCTTCCATGCAGCCATTCGTCGGGTACAAGGTTTTTAGAGAGCAAGACGCCTCATTCCGGATAAATTTGGTATACAATCCGTTGTATCATCTCTTGCCTTGACATTGGATTAATTAACTTGTGAATTATCATGAATGCTGATTATTTTTACTGTGGTTTCAGGATCAAACGTAAGCAAGAATATGCATAGCAAACTCGAATGGAAAAGGAGGGAGAGCTGGATGGGGGCGGAAGAGAAAGTATGAAGATAAAGAGGAGAAAGCGAGAAGAATTGTTTGGAGGAAAATGTGAGAAAATTTTGTGGAAGAGGCAATTTGTTATAATTTCTTCATGAATGGAAGTGAAAATTGAATCGGGAAAAGTTTGACTAGGCTTTCGTCTGCAATTAGATTGCGGAAACTCTTAAAAAACCTTTTGTTTCACGTCAATCATATTGTAAAAATACCTCTAAAAGAAAAGGCAAACTTTGCTTTTAGTTTCTACTTTCTCCAGCTCCTCTTCTTGAGTCAGATGGCGGGCTGGATCTGTTTATGCTACGTTGAAGCTCTGACTGAAGCATAGGCGTAGACTTTTGGTTCTGGAAGTGCATTGGAAGAATAGGAGATGGACGGGTAGGAAGGGAGAGGAGGAGAAGAAGGAGGGAAGAAATGTGTAACTGGAGTAGTGAAAGTGAAAGCAAGAAGTAAGAAGGAAAAGTAAAAAGTAGATGTGAGTGACTACTGACTACTCCTCTGGAACTTCCTGAAAGAGGCTTTTGCTTCCTATCCGCCGCGTCTACTCTACATAATACAAGGAGGGATGAATGTGTAAAAAGCAGGCGGATGATGAAAAGGGCAAAGAGACAGAATGATTGATTCCCTCCCACATTTCCTACTCGCACCCTTATAAAAAACAATGGAACTTTTACTTTTCCACACAAGGGGAAAAGATGCCAAACCTGGGATTGATCTCGGGAAATTAATTCCACCAAAAAATAAAAGAATTCTCGCACCCTCAAATATAATTGAGGCAAAGCCAAATCAAAAACTTTTCCCCGGGATTCAAATCTGCAGAAATCGGTTTGAGCAAGGACCTTTTAGAAAATTTAGAACTGCTTGAAGTTAAATTAGTTGAAATCTGTAAAGTAATAGAAAAAGAATTCGACAAGCTGTTCTAGAAAATGTAAAGACTAATATTAAGAAAAGCTGGGATTCGAGCTGCTCCTTTATGTTAAACAGGTGCAATCAATTAGTCAGGAATTTGTCCTTATTATGAAGGTCAGGTATCGGAGTTGTAATGAGTTTCGAGAGTCATATTCCAGTAGTAGGTGAAAAAGAAGACTAATGTATTTCAGTCATCTTCTGGCAGGTAGATCAAGTAGCATGTGCCGTTCCTTTACCTTGAAAGCTACAAGAAGTGCTAGAATATACTCAGCAAATGCAATGAATTAGAAACTGACTTGCTTCCATTAAACTTGAGAGCTTATAACCTACATTGTGTCTCGCAGTGGTAGTGCAATAGGTAAGAGAAATATACTATTTCAACCATTACTATTTATAGGGAAGAAATAGCAGAACGGTTGGTTTTTTGGGTTTCCGTGGGAACATGAATGGTCCCCTGGCTGGCTGGCTGGCTTCCCCCAGATTACGGGAAATAGGACATAGCAGACAAGGAAAAGGAATAGCGAAAGTTGATTTTTAGTTGATAAATTGGTTATTGATTAGTTTGCTGATATGGCGTGCAGGAGTACATGGTGAAAAATGAGGCTCAATCCACATCGCTTCGGCAGGAGCAGGACAAGGGAACTGTATGAGTAGAGGAGACTACGACAGACAGTTTCAACAAGCAGTAGATGTTATGCTGTTTTGATGCTTACTGCTGTAATTAACATGAAACTAAATTTCGTTAGGGAGTTAAGTTTATGCAGGTTCACGTTATATTACCATTCGTGTATTGCAGAAAAAGGTTAACAGATTCGCATTTGCTTGTAAAAGAGTTTCATATCTGCAAATTTTGCAAAACGGCGCTGAAATGAAGAATATTTAAGAACTACATTTTTATTTTGTTTACTAAAAGGGTAGTTGCATTTAACTTAGGGCGCACATAATCAACAGTCAGTCTCTTTGCTTATGGCAGAGGTCGTAGGACGCGTGGGCCTAGCTTTGGATATCCTTTGAATATTCTAGTAAGACATGTGGTGATTGAAAATGGAAGCTGCAACCAATGGAAGGGAAGCAATGGCCTCGCATGAAAGGACCTTTTCAAGTTCCTGTCTTGTCCCTGCCCACATGCCAATCTTGGAGACCATTGCATGGTATGGTGGCTGTATTCTGTATTGCCGCATTTGGGGTATACTTGAGTCCTTCTCTATGTATACATCATGGCTGAGATTAGGAGACTGAGTTCAGTTATATCTTAAATTAGTTGATTATATTTGTGTGGACACAGAATTGCGGAATATTTTTTCGAAAATGTATTTATATTAATTTTATTGTTTATCGCTTTAATTTCGAAACTCGAGTGCTTTTACAAGACCAATTGAAGAAAGAGAGGGGGTAATCGTTATGAGTTTGTCATGAGTGTAGAAATATGGAGAATGCTGCTGGTTCGCTTATTTGGTCGGAAAAATGACTTGGAACAGGTTAACGGAGAGGAAGTTGACTGGTGCTAGAAAATGAATGTTATAATATACGCAAAAGGATTGGAATCCCAGTCAGATGAATCCGTGAGAGACGGATGAGTAAAATTATGAGACTGTTATATGATGTTTGAGATGACATTAGGAAGGAAGTTATCACAAAGTTTTACTTTTCGTCCTTTGGATGCCTGTCTGTTGGAGTTTGGTGGTGGAAATATATATAAAATGAAAAGGCATGCCACTCTCTCCCACGAAACCCCTTTATCCCGCAATTTCTATTATGAAACTATTCACCGTCTCATCTTCATTTCAAAAGTTGTCCTCATCCTCTAAACCCAGAATCACACAATAACCGTGTCAATCTTGGTGGATGAAACCATTCCCCATGAATATCTGTATCCTGCCGGGCTCTATCTTGAGTCTGTAACGGATTTCAGGGATGAGCTTGTTATTCCAGAATCCTCGGATTGTAATCCCATTTCTCCCCGAAATATAAGTTCCTTTTGACTGACAGCTTGTCGGCTTCTTTAGAAATTTGAAAATTCCTAGAATTTCAAATGAAACAGACGCGGGGCAGCCTTGTGTCACATGCATTTATAAGGTTTCTATTATCTTCATTGAAATTAAAGTTAAAATGTCATTTTTGTTTTTTAAGGTGGCAAAAGCAAGCCTATATGCTATCGTCCTGCAATCATGGGAGGCAGAAGGAGGACCGCCTGGGAATCCACTTGAAGCGACATCTGTGAGATAAAGGTCGGACTAGAGCTTGGAGCTTATGCTGCTTCGCGAAATAACCTTCCTATAGTAGGAAACTGGGGCTAATGGAAAATGGATTCCACAGAGTTTGTTTGTTTGGCCGCGCTTTAAAAAAATTGAACGAATCAGCCGAGGTCTGAGGAAGTTAACAAGACAATCCTAGTTTTATCTATCAAAACAAGCGGCAGCTTTCAATTTAGTTTGCTAGAGTGCAACGTGGTTATATCAATACATGTTCTGATTCTGGTTCCAAAAATTCACAACGCTTATGCACCCCTTCCTCCAAATTTCAGTGGTTTTTAACCCCTTCGGCACTAGCAACGTGAACACTAATCATACAGCAGGGATTGGGTTGCCATAGCGTGTATTCTAGTCTAGGACTAAAGCTAGAATGAAATTAGTATCATCCCCCTTAGTTATTCATTTATAATTATTAATTCAGAATTAATGGGTACTTGTAAACCCCAAAATATGATATATGGGTTTTAGTTTTTAGAAAATATCATTGATATAATTTTAGTTCCTCGATTCAAAATTTTTAATGAGGGGGTGCGAAATATTTGAAAAATCAACAACTATACACATGTGCACCTATCGGCGAAGGTAACGGCTATTTAACTATGCAGCACTGAACCGAACTAAGTATGGCAAGGGAATTAAAACTATGCAACACAAAACTTATCGTACGGAAGAGGTTAAATGCCCTTTAGAATGGGTTCTAAATTCAAGATTTATCACTGAATTCTCGTTTTTTGAATAAACAACTAATTTCAGCTAATCGGTGTTTTTACCGCGCGACATCTTATATTTAGTATAATAAGTAATATAACTAAATATGGTTAACTATTTTGCAATAGTTAGTGGTTTTACTAAAATGATCTTCCCGAATAAGATAAACGCAATTGATCTGCACGAAAACGTAAACTACCTCTAAATACATATTTAAAAATTCTCAAAAAATTAAATTCATGATTAAAACGTGTTCCTAGTTATTTAGGGAGGAGTAAAAATATTGCAGGAGGTTAATTTACAATAATAATTGCTGCCGATAAATCCACGATAAAATTTTCAAATAAAACAACAAAACTAAAATTCGAAACAAATACGATGGGGTCTATCAATACTTGAAAGCTGTTAAAATTGACATTTTGTCAAATTGTCATTATCTAATATTTCAAAATGTAAGTGTGTACTATATCAGAAAGTTAAATAATAAATCATAGAAGGCAACCAGATGTTACCATATTGTCTCAAGGAATTGTAGTTTATTGTGTATATGCTTGGTATCCACTAAACTTGTGTCGAATCTAGCTTAAGCCACCTCCTGCTCTCCAATTTGAATTTCCACAATTCTTCCGTCAATTCAGGTTGATGTACGCGAAGATATAGTCTGTATAGTCTGTATAAACTTCGCAATTTATTGGGTTTTATCGTTCTAGTTGTATGACACATCTAGCCATAGTACGATTCCTTGGAGTTTGTACCACCAATCGGCGAGGTCCGCATTAAGAGTAACCGACATAAGTTTGGTAGTTGCGGTTAAGAGGGCTAAACTGTAACACAAAATCTGTTCCTTCTAATTTTGCTAAATATAATTGATATTCAAATATCTACGTCAAATCAGCCTGTTCACGGTAATACGTGCTTTTTTGGGCGCAGATTTATAACCTGTTGCATTCGATTTTTGTTTTGTGCAGTAATTAGGGGAACATGATAAAGTTTGAGTTGATCAAAACGAGCAAATTTAGTGTGTAATTTTTGGGCTGAGATCAGAAAAAGTAGCCGAAGACTTACTGGTTATATTACTTAGAGGAATCTTGGGATTTGTTGCCTTGTGTTTCCCAGAAGTTATCGATATGAACGCTCCATCATAAATGCAAATAAGAAGACGAGCCTTGATAAGATCCATGGCATGTGTTTCACCGTTAAAAAACTAATTGAAAAGCTGAGAAATATGAAAGCTTTCTGATAGAAGAAAGTGATGGTCACGAGACATAATACTCTATACAACAGTTCATCAAAGGTACATTTGAGTCTCATAAGGGAACAATTTACTCAGACTTTACTCCCTCCTTCGAACAACCGGAAAGGACGAATAATGCATGGAATACCAACTGAGGTAGTATCGTCGGTAAGTTGTATGAAATGACGCGTTCTAAAGGCATTTGTCACTCTCCGCAATTGTATGATATAAATATAAACTTTTCATTCATCGTTACTGGCATTTCTAAAATAGATCATTTTGAAGCTCCTTCTGCCATTCCAGAGAAAACTTAATTTTGACGTTTTGCCTACGATCAATCTTGAAGATAAACCCGAAGCCTCAGTTAAAGATGGAGCAATTGATGTGGGTTTAAATTTCAATTTGAAAAAATTTCCTTGGGTTGAGAGTAGTTCGTGTTGTGACGTACAATTAAAAACCAAGTTTGATTGCAAACATAAAGAATTTATATTTTAAAATTCCTCCTGGGAAAAATAGCATCAGTTTTTACAACAAAATGGCAAAAAATCAGGCTTTTTTGCATATAATTGTTGCACGCTTATGAAAAAATGTAACAGTTCCATGAGACCGAGACTTTTATTTTTGGCTGCATCCATACATAGTTTAAGTGTAGTAGCATAAAAAAGTTCTAAAATGTTGAAGAGAACCACCACCCAATACTCACCCTTCGACATTGATCAGAATTAATAATGACAGAATCCGTTGTTTGTATGCACGCGATTCCAGGATATTGGCTGTAAATTACACAAAATAGTGTAAACTAATGAATGCGAACAGTTATGACGGATTTTTGAGACGTTGACCCTATGATGTGACGCCTAAGAATTTGATTGTTTACTTGAGACGGAGCTCATTAACCGCCTTTGCATTTACTTAAAAATCCAGGGAACTGCAGCGGCTAAATGAGTCACCACCATCAGCACCGATTTTGAAGACACATTTGGGCTCAAATCGGTAAAAGCGTGCCTGTTATAATAACACTGCGGATAACATGAGACAGTATGGATAACATGAGACAGTATGTATAACATGAGGCAGTATGGATAACATGGGGCAGTATGGATAGCATAAGGCTGTATGCATAGCGTGAGACAGTATGGATAGCATGAGGCAGTATGGATAACATGAGGCAGTATGGATAAAATGAGGCAGTATGGATAACATGAGGCAGTATGGATAACGTGAGGCAGTATGGATAACATGACGCAGTATGGATAAAATGAGGCAGTATGTATAACATGAGGCAGTATGGATAACGTGAGGCAGTATGGATAACATGACGCAGTAATGATAACATGAGGCAGCATGGATAAAATGAGCCAGTTTTTATCTTATTACGTTTTATTTTATGCTCAAACTGCTCTCAACCTTCTTTTACTGTACATTAATTTTAATTATGATTCAATAAATCGCAGCACGTGATACGCCGCATAGCGACAGCTTTGCGGGTTTGCTATCTCAAATAAAAAAAATATAACCACACTGTATGATTAGTCTCTGTTATATGACAATGGTATAGCTATGAATATGTCGAATGCAAAGAGTTTCAATGCATTTGGTCAGCATGAAATCAATGAGCCTGTTCAATTTTATTTATGTTCAATATCCTCTGTTACCATGGTTGAACTGCAAAATTGTAGTTGACCCATCATTGATTGCATTAACAGAGCCTATGAATAATAGGTTCATTGGATGCATGTAAACTAACGTTTTGCCACTCGTATTCTATTTAAATTTCTGGAAAGAAATACCCACCTTGTCATGCTTAGAATTAATTAAAGTTTCATGTGCGGTCTGTCTAATCATCAAATCCGTTTTAGCCTACCAAAATTGATCCGAATGCCAATTTTGACAGAATTTGATTCACGTTATTGCAACATAGGCGAGTCATTTCATACTTTTCAAGAATCATAAGTGTGATTCATCTCTTCCCCACCAAAAGGATAGACGCTGCATAGTTTTAAAACTAGTTATCATGGACATGAAGATCTCTGGTGCATAGTTTTATTCACCTAGCGCGGGACTTTAGAAACAAGGTTGCATACTTAATTTCCCGCATGATCTGGCCATTAGATCAGTGTTGCATAAATTCGAATTTCATTCCGCAACTCATATTCATATGAAATATAACTGTAGCTAAAACTTGTGAGATCGCGAAAGATTGAGTGTTCTTGAGGAGGACAATAAATAGCGTAAAAATAAAACATGTAAAGAAATGTGATGATTACTCATTGGAGAGTTTGCTTGATTTGGGCATCTTCTTGAAAACCCAAATAAATGAAGATGAGAATGTATTCGTTTTTGTTTATAAGGGAACAGCCAATAATATTTCAAGAAGGTTAACAATTTACAGGAACCACAGCCACTGGAGCTACCATAAAATTTAAAAATTGATCAACAAAACTGAAATTGTAAATGCCGTCGAAATTGCTAATTCTGGATTTCAGCAATAATATCGGCTACGACGGATTAAAATCCCATTTCTCCCCTAAATAAAAGTTCATGACTAAAAGCTTGTCGGATTGTTAAGAAATTTCTTAAATTAGAATAACATAGTTCCGGGAAGGGCTTGCTTAACACGCAGCTATAGGTTTGTGTTATCTTTATTTAAACAAAGTTAAAATCACAATTTTGTTTTTTAATCAATTTGGCAAAGCACGCTTATGCGCTATTATGATCCGTCTTATGGGAAGGAGTCCAGCCCGGGAATACACTTGCAGTGACATCTGTAAGACAATGGTGGGACTAGAGCTTGCTTGGAACTTATGCTGCTTGGTGAAATAACCTTACAGTCACGCACCGGGGCTAACGGAAGAGAATAAGTGAAATGCAACGACAAAGTACCGTTCAAAAATATTATTTACTTAACGATCTTTGAGCTAAAAGTAATATGATTGACAGCGGATTGTTATTTCTCTAGAGTCTGGAATTCTAATTATCTTGGAGGTTTTCAGTATAGGAGTGGAATTTCATTCGTAATCGAAAAATACACGTTTTGTAAGTGGTCTATGTCCAGCATATTAGTCAGCCGTTGTCTCTGTTTTTACTATACTTGTCGTTTAAACTAGTCAATTACTGTAGTCAGTATTATTTACTTTATACATCGTCATGTGTAAGTTTGAAAAATGTAAAATGGCAGTTTGACTGTCATTTAGCTAAACAAATATCATGGTATTAGCGGATATGATGTGGCAACTTTAAGTGCCACTTATTTAGTCCAAAGCAGGGAAGGAATTATTGTTGTAATTGAAGGCAGCAAGGCAGGGCCCTGTCCGTAATTGTATTGTTTAAGTCCGTTAATTCAGTCAGAATGATTGTGAGATTATTAGTGTGAATTATATATACATATAAAAGTGCTGCGGCGTAACTGTAAACTACAGAAAGTTAAGTCGGTACAGGTTCTGGTTTCGAGTCTTTTTGGCAAACTAATTAGTTTAAAGTTAATGGCAGTTATGTAATTTTACTGTATGGTCTCGAATCTGTTGTCAGTCAGAACGGTTGTGTTTGTCACCTTTGGCATCAAATCAAAAAAATTCAGGTGCATGTCACATACAGTGCTAAGTTTTTAAAATACCGTTGTTCACTATACGTAAGGGCTTCTAGAATTTAGTCTGAGTTTCTGAAAATACACTTACACGTTATGTGAATTTTGAACAGGAATTATATATTAGGATCTATCAGGCGCAAATTATCGTTACTTTGAATTCACTGTTCCGAGGCTACGGAAAGTAAAACACTTATGACCTATAATTAAAATTAGCTAAAACATTAGGTGTGGAGATACGTTAAAAAATAATTTAAATAATTTAGTAGGGAACTGGAATTCTTTTTGCACTGCACTTAAGAATGCAAAGTTTGGTATACCATAAGCGTGAATGTGCTAGTCTAGCCGAGGCAAATTAAACAGATTTAATTTACTTCCTCCGGGTTTCCCAGTCCATGCTGTTTCAATGTATCCCCCAATTCGGGAAAGCATTTCCGGTAGACTTTCTCCTTCCAAGCCATCATCAAAGTCTTCAGTGGCTCGTCGCCTCCTTCCTGAAGCTGTGAAAATAGAACATGAAAAATTGGAGATTTTAACTTTTAGAAACAAGCTTGGTTACGTGGAAGTAGATAATGTTCCCGATGGCAGAAAAAAGCTTCATGAAATTGTAATATATTTCTGAATTCTAGAGTTCTACGAAACCATTGAAACTTACAGTTTACCAAAACCACGGTTGCTGTTCGTCTAGCAAACAATGTGTACGCTAAGAGACCTAGCAGTCCGAGGAGGGACAAAGCTCCGATAATTCCGTTAAGGCCGATTCCTCCGTGACCGTGCGAAGGATATGGAACGTAATGAGTTTGTGGCCAACCCCAGCCTCCTCCTCCACCTCCTCCATGACCGTGGCCATGACCGCCGTCGTCCCAACCCCAGCCGTTATTATGGGCTCTACCCTTGGTAACAGAGGCAGAGGCGACTGCAGTTTCGTTAGCGCTTAGTGAGCGAGAACTAGAAATTGAATATATATTTTGAGGATTTTAAATGTTTCATTCGTTACTTAAGTAGTTGCAAATTGTTGCTCAGAACAAAAAAGACTCTCAGAACAGGAGAATAGGAGCTAACTGTACACGCACCTAATGGTTTTACTTGAAGTCAACTGACTTGTATCTTTGAGACTTCCGGAAGGAGTAGAAGGTGAAACTGATTGCGAAGATCGGGAAGGTCGGTTGTATCCATTTCCGGCTGCAGCAGATGCATGTTGAAAAAACTTGGTGAAAAATCCACCTCCGTCTTCGGACTGGCTCAGAGAAATAAGCACTGCAAAAACTAGAATCACTGCACAGGAGAAACGGCGTAGCCCGAACATTTTCACAGAAGACCCGCTTCAAGGATAGACCAAGAAACACAGACTGAGAAGAAACTAGCTTTATGCCTAGTAAAATGAAATTAATTTTGGCCAGAACTCTTGCAAGATCCCACGCAGAGGTTTGGCTGTTGCTGTTGTTGATTCTTCAGAGTCGAAGGTGCAAGTGATTTAAGATTAAGGAACCCTCGAAATGTATACCTGTAGATTGACCTTAAAATACCCTCTGTAAACATTTTTTTCGATAAAAGAAAGCAAAGAAAGCGATGGAGTGGAATGACTCGCTCTGTATGATGCATTTCCCTGGTCATTGCGTGTTGTGCCGTGCTTTACCGTATTGATTGCTTATGTTTGCCGTGTGTGAGGAGGGAGGGACATTGACAAGAGTGGGGAATCCTATGAACTGATTATCCGTAATTCATGACAAAAATGTAGCCGATATTCAGGCAGACTTGAACAGCACATGGAGGAAGAACAGAAAGTGTTTGGGGTTATTAGTTTACCTGCGTATATTTATTAACGCTTCGGCGTGTTCGTTTCGTATAAGACTCGTACAACCACCTATTCAAGAAACAGTCATCTTCCCTTTGAACAGCTATTTCAAGTAACTTATCTGTTTAAAACCTCGATGTGCATCATTGTTTTTACATGAGGGATTGAAAGTGTCGGAGATGATGTTTGATACGGTTGTATGGTTCAGAGCCGATTGATTGACAGAGAGTGGGAAGACAGCGTGAGCTCTTTCCCCTTCCGGCTTGATTGTAGAGTAAGTTGTCATCCATCCGTAGTTTACTAACAGTACTTGCTTCCTTGCTTGTGTTGAGGGTTAGGCCTTTTTGTTTCTGTGCTCAGCTATAGGACTACCGTTGGGAACTTACCTATGAATCAGTATGAATGAGGAAGAGAAGGCGGAATAGGCACGGTGGAAAATATGCACTTTTTGCGAAATTCCTCATCGCTACTTACATGTCAACTTCTACTAACACACATTTCAGATTAAAGTTGGATTTGGTGGAAGGATACGACTTGACTCTCATATGGTGGCTGGTGGCTCTACTTTTTACGGATGATAATCTTGATAGCTGGTGGTTGCTTAGTGAGGCGGGAAACGGGGGCATGGGATGGTAGAAACGTGCTAAAGTTATTGATACACTATTCAATTATTTACCGAAATTATGGCGAAAAAAATGTCAATGCGCATCAAAACTCTTCGCCACAGCCCAGGAGATTCCGTGGACTGACCCAGGTATTCATCCCGTATCAGTGATTTGCACGTAGTCCTGTGGTCTAGGATGGATAGCTCGTATATGGAATGTGGGTAAGAAAGGTAGGCGATAATTTTAGCGATGTGAAGGGAAGAGTGTACGAGAAAATAGGTGATACAATATTGATGTGGTCAGTAAGAAAAACTATATTTATTTCTTACAAATTAAATAATTTAAATGAATGATTATTCTTTTAAATTATTATAAATCTATGGTCTGAATAAATAGCAATAAACTTTAAGTTTAAATCTTTCGTAAATACGGGCGTACACATGCCTGAAAATATTTCTAGCGCTCTAAAGTTTTTCGTGGCAATTTTTAAGGTCTGTGTCATTTGAAATGTATACTGAGTCATGTATAGGGGCCATAAGGGGTTAGAAGTCGTGAAGTGGAAACTTGGTCCCCTGTCTCGTTAGTCGTTAGTACAATCGTAGGTCTCATTGTCATTGTTGTCGTAATTGGTTTAAATAACGTTACTTTATAAGCAAAAATAGTTAATGTGGTCGAGGAGGCAGTGTGTCAGGTCATCAGGTTTTACTATAGAGCTTGGTATCGCTTATTGTCAGTCAACGAGGAAACTATATGTCAGTTGTTTGTCAAGTCTACGTGTCGATTAGAAGAATATTAACGTTGAATAAAGTAGCGATTTTCACTAGGGGTCTAGTTTTAGACCTATGAGCTAATATTTACTTGTGGTGGTTCGTCTTGTGCTACAACTACATTACTACATGAAGTAGAAAGCTATGCGTTGTTAGGGCAACGTTAACCATGAAAAGCAAAAGGGATTTTAGCTTAGAATCGTTTAAACTGGGACAAAAATATGGACAGTTCAACCGGCGAATATAAATAAATACGAAAAATTAAATACGGAGAAGGTGTAACTCAGAGTAGGCAAGGTATGACCGTGCAAATCTAGGTTTACAACTCTAAATGCGGAAATTATTTCACTACTAACCCGATTAAATTTTAGTCCAAGTGCGGTAGCTGGAAGAGTTCGAGCTGCTTTCCTCCAGATGACCCTGTCCATGCAGATTCAATAAATCCGGTTACCCGGGATACCAAGTCTGTAATCGTTTCTCCTTCTAGACCGTCGTCAAAGTCAGCAACGGCGCGACGCCTTCGTCCAGAAGCTACAGATAATCATAAATTTTAGGATTAAGCGGGAACTAATTAATGCAGGTTTCTTCTTCGGATTCCGTTAAAAAGATCCATTTTACGAAGTGTGGACTATGCAATGAAGGGAAATTTAAGTTGCTTACAATTGACGAATACGACCGAGTTTGGGTTGTTTCGATTGAACATAAAGAATCCCAGGGCTGCTAGGAGGCCCAGGCCTGCTAACGCTCCCAAAATAAGCAACTTGTTATCGTTACCGCCATAGTTGGGCTGATAATAGTGCTGCTGGTGGGGATGCCAGCCCCATCCTCCCCAACCGTGGCCTTGACCACCGCCCCAGCCCCAACCATCGCCATACTGCCTCTTTTGAGCGTCGGAAGTTTGAGACTTTAACGTATCGTTTAATCCTAGCGCACGTGAACTGAAATCAATAAAAGCACAATCTAGTCTTAGCGGATTTCCTTAAATTTTGAACGCTTTTCTGGCACAGGTAATGGCTGAATATATTTATACAGGCTTGAATAAATATTACAGGTAACATCCGAGTTTGACAAGGGTATAAGGATATTGGGTTTTTTAAACTTGGAAGATGGCGATCTGACACACTGCAGTATATACTTTGCCGAATATTCTTAATTTAAAACGTGTAGAGAAAGCAAACCTGAGCTGCTGCTGCTGGCCCGCGGAAGGTTTGGTTGTAAGAGGTCCATTTCGTGATGAACGTTGTGCTGATAGGGAAGTTTGCACGCTAGGATTTCGTTGATTTGTAGTAGGCCTGGTCAATTTAGAGAATAAAATTTCTCCATCTTGACTTTGACTTAGAGAAATTGCAATTCCAAACACTAGGACACTTGTGAATGATAGTAGCCGTAGCCTGAACATGGCTTGGTTGTAAAGCAAAGCTACTGATTACTTTCCACTAAACAGTTGTATTGTTGAATCCAACAAAACTATTTTAAATTTGACGATGACACTTACAACTGTCTTTGTGAATCACTTGTATAACTTAAACTTGCCATTTGCCATGAAGGAAACTGAGCTTTGGTGTTCATCCCTCGGAGACAAAAGCGTGAATAATTTGAAAAGTAGGAATGTCGCAGAATGTATAGCATTGAATTGACCTTAATATATATCCAATGTATTTTTTCACACGAAGGAAAGCAAACTAGTCAATGATCCGGAATAATAATAATGCACGGCCCAAGTATTTTCCTTCCCGTTCTTCTCCTTCTAACTGTGTCACAAAACCCCATTTTCTTTTTTACATTACTTTAATTAGGGTTTGGATAGCACTTTATAAACTGGGAAGCACGTGAGTCACACATCCCCATATGGATTTCGCGGTATGATCATTCATACACTCAGACATATGAGGAGGAGTTGAAATTCGCCACAATTGCAGAAGCTTGTGCGGTTTAAAGAAAGAATTTGACATTCCCATTGGTGTCCTTTCAAGTGCTTCCGTCAAACACTTCCTACATTCTCAAACATGTAGGTTTATGTTCCGTGTCGATAGATTTAGAGACCGACTACTAACATCCGTGAGAAATACTCACACATATTAGAGCAGGCTGAACAATTCAGAGACTTTCATGTTTAGAAATGGCTTGCTAATTAAGATGGTTGTTAGTAGATACATTCATAACTTATGGATGCGAAAAGTGGGAATGGGAAGCAACTAAGTTTTCAGGAAAATTCTTAACTTAAAATGAATGCATAAAATAATTTTCTTTTACCCCGGAAGAAATAATGTCGAATTTATCAGGATCATACTTAACAGGAGAGGTGGACCGATCTCGGCGGTCCAAATTACTGATGTCGCGTTCCCGCGTACGCTCGTGGTGCAGATGGACACTTCGAATGAGTCATTTTGACCGCCATGTTCCAAACTTTGAACCAGTACAGCGCTTTAATTAGGGCTTAAAGATGGATGCTGGTTTTTGCGTGAAATACTCGTAAGTGATCCTTTACTCGAAAAGTTTTTCAAATTTTATTTTGAAATTAGTTCAGTCCACCTCCAGTTTAGGCATCATTTACTGAAGCTATCTTCTTAGCCGAACAAGTTTCCTCACCACAGTTCGCATTCGTAAACTATCTTAGTGGGTAATGTAAGGAGAATCCTCTGTTTTTGTTTTTTCACAATCATAAGACAGTGTACAAGTTACACTTCGCCAAAAAAATATTGATTCTTTATTTACAACTGTTTTTGTTTCAAAAATTCAGGTTGAGTTTCCATGGTAATTCTATTTCTTAAATCTATAAATCAGCTTCATAACTAAATTTTTGCGTCAACTCTGACGTTTTTCGCAAGAGTATGAAACCAGATAAATGAAAACAATGTAAGGGTATTTAAAGATGTTAGCTTGCGTCCCCTTACCTTATCTGTGTTCAGATTTTAAAAAAGAGCAGTATAAATGCAGTTAAAAATACAGAGAGAATATGGTCAGTAAGATTGGAAAGTGATATGTTTAGATTGGTAAGAAAGTGGCGTAAATCATAGTGAATTTAAGAAGCAAATATAGTCAACAGTTTATTTCGATATTTCAATAAGTTAGTGTTACAAACCACTAAATAAGCATTAATTTTTTATAAGCAATGCTTGGTCTCCACTGTAAACTTTCACTCTCTCCGGTAGCTTTTTTCAGTTTTTCGAAGCGTAATTGTGTAAAGGGTATGTCAGTCATGTTCAACGTTAAAATTAAGAGTCGTGACTCCAACCGAAACCATTTAAAGTATGTAGTTCAGAGGAGAAGAGTTAAGATATTCTAAAGAATACGTCCTACTGTAGTACAGTACACTAGTCAGCACAACTTGTCCGAGGGAGGGAATGGATTATAATGTGGATGGCAGACAACCAATATATTGAGTTTCAAAATACGAAAAAGATGAATAATTTTTTTCTAGCCTTATCTAAAACTGGAAGCAAAGTTTACGATGAACTAAAAATTTGTTGGAATGTCCCATGGCGAAACTGTAAATTACATGCGATACTCCATCAGTGTTACACAGTTGGCTATTAAACTGAGATGGTGCAAGTGGTATGTAAATCGGATGTGTACTAGTTAATTAACTGCGACCTGCACGGAAAATTCTTAGTGTTTCGTCCAGAATTGCGTGTAACTAATTATTGTTGTAAGTCAGCTTATATTAAAGTTTGTCAGGGCGGTTACTTCTTCCGGGAGCTAAGCGATTAAATATGGGATGTTAGTTAGTACCGAGTTGCTTGTCACACTTCCTAATGACGCTTACAAAACATTACTTTAAATCTAAAGGTACTATAAAGATCACAAGGACAATAATTTAGCTTGCGTCGTAATTTTGGTAAAGAATATTACTATAAATTAATTTTCCAGCGAAATCGTCATGCATTAATCCAGCTGGGGTAAGTTAAAGAGCTCAAGTGGCTTCTTTCCGGAACTACCCGTCCAGGCAGAATGAATGTAATTACCGATTAGGGACATGACTTGTGGTAGAGATTCCCCTTCAACATCGTCGTCTTCCATGTCACGAACAGCTCGCCGTCTTCTTCCGGAGGCTATAGTCAAAAATGTAAAGAGTTCAATATGAATAACAACGGTTAACAGTTTTTCCAGGGCAGATGGACAGAAATTATGACAAACTTACAGTTGACGAAAGCAACGGTCTGGGCAGTACGCCTGTTCAAGAAACCGGAAGCTAAAAGAGCTAGGAGTCCTAGACCAGCTAAACCAGCAATCAGTGGATTGATGTAACCCTTGTCTTGGGATGGAACGGGAATATACTGAGTCTTTACATGCTGATGACCCCAACCGCCGTGCCCTTCATCCCATCCCCATCCACTGCTGTGACCTCTACCTTGAGCTACTGTTTTGGAAGACGCTGCCGGTTTTTCATCTACACTCGTTGAACGGGAACTAAAAGAAAAAAGTTGAATTTGAGAACCTAAAATTGTAGATTGCAGTTAGAACTAGCTGAATTTCTCATTTTAATTGAGAAATCACAAACTAATCACTTCGTAATAACTTTGAGTAGGTTTAGAATTTTAGGGGTTTGTTGATTAGTTCAATTTGTGAAAGTTGGCCTACGTCTTAAGGTAAAATTATTGAGTACAAGTGACAGAACAATGAGTATCCAACCTGAACTTGTCAGTTTTCATCTTTTTAGAATTTGTCGTGGTCGCTAGCTTTGAATTAGCTGCTCCTGCCCAAGCAGATCGCTGAGCTGGGGGTTGATGGACATACGGACTACTTAATGAAGTAGCTTGCTGATACAACTTGGTGAAAAATCCAACTCCATCTTGCGAGTGACTTAAGGAAATGATGACTCCAAACACTAGGACTCCAGCACAAGAGAATCGCCTGAGTCCAAACATGGCAACGGATTTGAGAGTATCACTAACTCCGAAGAACACGAATGGACGAAACGGGCTTATTTGCCGTTATTCACCCTCTCTTCTGTATCACTTAACACTTGCCAAACGGTTAGAGTTATCATAAAGTTGACGAAACGTTTTTGATGTTGAATCCTCGGAGACAAGAGCGTGAATAATTT
The DNA here is from genome assembly GCA_906901655.1 of Sminthurides aquaticus. Taxonomy (NCBI): domain Eukaryota; kingdom Metazoa; phylum Arthropoda; class Collembola; order Symphypleona; family Sminthurididae; genus Sminthurides; species Sminthurides aquaticus. Next base: position 1,891,762 of record CAJQTT010000014.1, on the reverse strand, counting down.
GAGAAATAAGAATTCAGCCCAATGTATACCTTCCCATTGACCTTAAAATATAGCGAGAGAATATTTTGACGAGAAGAAAGCAAAATACTCAATGATGTGTGGAATAAGAGTAAATGCATAATCCACGCTTCTCTTGTAGTAGGCATACCATTAGGATTCTTCATCTTCTATCATCTGTGTCAGTGGAAACCTCATAGATTTTTTTGCAGAAAGGGATGTGCGACAAATGACTGGATGCGTATTTGGAATGGAGCATTATGATCATTTGTGTTACTACAATATATATTTAACTCAAGTAATCCGCGGTGTCTCCGCCATGAAGTCTGCCACTTATTCTTCGATTGTCAGCGGTGCAGGCACAAGAAGCCTTGTTCAGGTAAACGGAAAAGCTATCACGTAACGGATATAACTTTGAAATGCTTTAGGTATGGGAGGAGTGGAGGAAGGGTTGGTGGTTATTTTTTGGGAATGGTGCGAAAATACATTGTTTTTACACCATTTCCCCTCTCAAACTTCTACTAACACACATTCAAGTTCAAACTTTGAAAATAAATGAAGGCTTCAAATTGTTACGATTCTCGTCGCATGTGGTGGATCTACATTTTACGGATGATATCTTTGTCTTAGGGACTGATGCTGCTTCAGACGGTAAAGGAGGACAGAGGAGGATGGAAGTGTAGTGATGAAACTATATTCAATTACTTACTGAACATTATGGCAAGGGAATTATCTGTGCACATCCTCTTTCAAGCTTACTGTCCAATTACTTGCCCAATAACCAACCATTGACCCAGCCAATCATCCGTCCACACGTTCATCACACCTTCCCGAAGTCTGCGAAGGAGAAGACGATTCTGATAATGAGTTTGGTTTATTCTGGAGTGTCAAATATTAACTGATCTAGTTTCCAAATGAAGGGAAAATGCAAAAGTATGCGATATGAATCATTTAATGAAGCGAAACACGCAATAGTAGAAGCTTGTCGTCGGTTTGTTCTCAGCTTGTGAGTTTAGAATAGTAATTATCTGGCCAGTATTGTCTTCTTGTGTAATTTCCTGTCTCGTTTCGTTTGCTCCAACTTAGTCGAGTAGCCTTCGTCATAAGAGTCACCTTTCTGAAATGGGGATTCTGAGGTGGTCAAGTGCTACAAAAATAAGATATTGAAATGTGTGAAATGTTGAGCTTGTAATGAAACAATTTTTGTTAAATGTTATGAGGCAAAGAAAAAATTAAAAGAATAGCGTAGCTTACATTGTTTCCAATATTGCAAATGGGCTGGTGTTTGTTCTGTTGGCATGTTTCAGGCTTTCGAAGCTTTTTGAACATCTCAGAAAACATAAACGTCCGTTCATTGAATACTGTTGGTTTTGCGTTGTAAGGTATTTCATTTTCTGACTGTACAGCTGCAGTCTTTATGAACGTTGCAGTTGGGTCCCATAACCAGGTGCTGCCCTCTGTAGCAGAGAAATATCAGCGTTAATGTTTACAAGCATGGGACTTTTTAGTTTTGTTTGATTTATTTCAAGTTTAATTTTTAAATCTACCCGGTGGTTGGGAAAAAATCATGCAAATCACCTTGAAAATCTTCAGTAGATCGGGCTGCAATTCGATGCACTTTTTTTGGTTCTCGATATTGTTGAACGTGGTGCAAGTGATCCATCTGTAAGATCACAACGCAGAAAGTATAGTAGTTTATAACGTTAACTCGTTTTGTAATATTATTTCACAGTAATAAGTAGGAATTAAATTCGAAATGCGCAATTTCGTATCCAGGTATCAGCATAGGAATTAGTATCATGATGAAGGAGAGAGGAAAAGTGCATTTTACATAAGTAGTTACTGATAAGTAGCCGGAGTTTAATTTACAACTGCCAAAGGGAATCAAAGCCATAATGGAGGATTAGGCTGTCAATGATGGTGAGTTTGGGTAGAAAAGAGAATAAATTGATTGAAAAAGAAGAAGCGGGAGTCTCTTAAAAGACTCCCGCTTCTTCTTTTTTCTCCACTCCTTGACGTGATCGTTTGTAATCATAGGATCCTCAAATGCGGGGATAAATGTGAGAAACAGCAAGGAAAAACAAGAAGATGAATTGCATAAATCATTGCTGGGTAATTGTTACCAATATAAATATGTATTGCTTAAGACTCAAATCATGGGCATGTAAATTCAAAGGGCTCAGCGAAAATTTAAAATTAGTTACACAGATTGTCTGCGTACTGAGGAGACCGATCTTTTTTGACAAAAGCAACATTTACTTCTCATTGACAGGTTTATATGAGGAGAGCCTTTGATTCGCAAACCAAAACGGATTGCTGCGATTGGATTTAGCATGCTAATCCAAATCAAAAATCTAAAAAAAAATTTGATTTTGCTTGAGTGATTGAAAAACTTACTTTTTCTGAAGCTGAGAGAACTCCAGTAGCGCCGAATTTCTCCTTCTGTTGCTGCTTTCTCTTCCAGAAATATTGCCACAAAGGCGGATCTTCTCGAATCTGTGAAGTGAAAAGTCAGAAGCTGGAGATAATAGAAAGCTTAACTTAAATCTATGCCATCGACGCATTTTCCCAGGTTGAGAGGATATAGTTGGAAAGTTGGGGAATTTGACCACAGAAATATACGTTTTTATTCTAGTGGCGTTTCTGAAATAAGTGTTTTACTCAGCAGCCTAAAGTGTGGTATCTGCTGAAACAAGAATGCGGAGATCCGTGTTTGTATCTGTATGTCTACGGGACACGGGGGAAGTTAGAGCATGTTTTCTGCTGAAAAAATTAATAGAGACTCATCACCCTAATCAATCATCCATTAAAAAGACATGCGCTACTAATGCAGAGCTGCGGTTTAGCGGGTAAGCCTAGTTGAAACAGGATAGAAACTCTCTCGACAGGTATGCTGAATAAGATGCGTTACATTTATTTACCTTGAGATCCTTGAGTGAATCGTAGTCAGGCTCTACGTGTCGAGGATTGGGTAGCTCTTTTTTGCCCTTGACATCCACACGACCATCATTCTCGTCAGCCAAATGGCTAATCTGCAAGGAACGAGGAACGACAATGAAAATTTCTGTTATGCTCTGAATCCTGAGAAAATTCATTCATTCTTGACTGCAACATTCACAGCTTCACTCTGCAAATCTTAGGCATAAAAGCCATATTTGTCGTTTGCCTCCCGTTCGAGGAGGAAGTGCATCCCTTAGTAATGGAGGATCAAAGCTGTAAAGGATTAGTAGTATTTGAGGATTCATCTTGTGCCAGTTGGTCGAACTTATTTTATTATTTACATGATGAGGAAGGATACGAAGCAGTCCTGAAGATTTAGTTAAGAAAAAGGTAATTTAGGACTGCTACTGTGTCTGGCGTACGTAATCTCATGCATCATATAATATAATAACTGTAAATAGAAGATGAGGATTCCGACGCTATTTTAACTTTAGTATCATCCTTACTCGACTTACAGTTAAATTCTAATCAAATTTAAAGACTCACACGATGTGTTTTCTTTGTGTTTTTATGTGAAACAGCCGGGTTGGCAGCGGTGGGGCTGCTGTATTCCCTTTCATGAGGTGATTTTCTTAGGTTTGAGCTAAGCAAAGGCATCCGAGATGGCCATTCATAATGAAGTTTTAAAGCAGGCCTGGGTCCATGTTTTATCTATAAAAAGTTAGCGATGTTCAATTTTAACTCTGTACAGAAACCAATTTGAAGAGATACAAATACCGGAAGCTTGAACTTACTTGGTTCATGCCAGGGGGAGGGTTTGGAATATAATCCGGAGAGAAAATATCGTTTAAGAATTGTGGAGCTGACAATGAGTTTGCCATCATTCTAGCGTAAATACTTCCTTCCCTTCCATCAAAATCTTCTGCTCGAACCGTCTTTCGATGGGGTAACTGAGCCCTTATGGCATGAACAAACTGGGCTAGAGCTAGAATACAGTAAGGGAGGGAGGTCTTCATAGCTATAAAATGAAATGGGATTAATGAAGTTTCATAAGCGTCAATGATGCTTAGAAATAACTAGAACGAAACCGAAGGAAGGATAAATATTTTGTTGCTTCCCTAAAGCTGATTGAAACTAAATAAGCGTTTTAATTTGATAAACCAAAGGTGTGAATGCCAAAAGTGCAAGCGAAATCAGAGCGGAAGGATAGTTTGTGGATGAGTAAACAATGGAAGTTGCTGTTGTTCGCTTTCGCTTTATGATAAGCACGAACTGGGATTGAATGTCATTGTTTAGTTAAGAAGAGAAACTGATGAAGATGACGCAGGTGGAAAGGGAAGCAGATACAGGAATTATTATTGCTGATTCATGGTACAGCGAAATCGAATGGTGGACGAGTTTGTTTTTATTTTCATTAAACCTTTACCATGTTTTCATTTAACAGTAGCTTAGAGCTAACGCTAACATTCAGATTAGCAGATTTAGTAGAAAGGGCAATTCGTTTGAATCCTGCATGTGCTTGCGATAATATCTGAAGCCAGAATAGCGTTTCTCGAATGACTTTTCGTCTGATGCACTTGGACTTCCTTCCGCGTTGCTTTCTTCAGCAGAGCTATCATCTGATGAGCTAAATTCAAAAGAATTTGATTGAGAGAAGATTTCCCTTGATGACATTCTGCCAGTTTCTTCCGAAGAGCTTTTTTTGAAATCTGTTTCTTCTGATGATGTTTCTTTTGATAAACTTTCGCCTGAAAAACTTCCAGAGATGGGTGCCAAAGGTTCACTTGCTGGTGAAAGTCCAAGAATTTTTACATGTATGCTAGGTACGGTAGCAGATTGAAGCAGAAATGGCATTATTTTTGTTTGCACAGGGTCTGTTAAGACTATTCGGATGTGGCCTTCATCAAGTCCTGTCGGTTGTGGCTTCGCAGTACTGCTATTTTGCATGTAGTCTCCAGACCCCGGCGGTTTGCTCAAATGATCCATACTTGAATTGTTAGTGCTGATAGTTTCCAGAGTTAATCTTGTCATCGTTGCTCCTCCAGAGTTTGAAGAATTGAAGGATACGTTGGTAGTGTTACCATCATTTTGAACTCCCACTTGTACGCCTGGCTTAGAAAGTAGTGTTTGATTTTCCCGTAAGATGGGCTGAGGTTCGCCACTGTCGCTGGAATTGCAGATGACGCAAGGCCAAGGTAATATGTCGTTTCCCACTTCCCCTCCTGAGTTGCTTTTATTCTTGTTGGTTTTCGTTGCTGATGACCAAGGTTTTTTCATATGTGATTTGAATGAGCCTGTTATAACGTTATTACTTATTTCTTCACTTAACTCCTTTGAGTAGCCCTTGAGTGAATCCATTTTCTTCATCTTTAGAACCGGAACTGGAGCAGGGAAGCGTGTTGGGGTAAATATAGGGGAAAGAGTAGAAGTTCTGCGCCAACTGCCCCTTGCATTATCTTCTGCTTGAGAACGTAGGGATTCCTGTGTAGAAATTTCTGAGGGTTGGGTTACTAGAGTGCTGCTGTCAGGGATTTCGGTGGTTGTAGAATTTTTCAAACCATCTGAAGAAATATTATCTGCGTATTAAGTATGTGCCATGCGAATATAAAAATTATGTGAAGTACGGCCATGCAAGACTGTCATTCAAGCAATCAGTTCTGGAAACTACTCTCTTACCAGAAGAATTGACTGAAATGGTGGACTTTGGAGCGGTGGCGACGGTGATTGAGGTGGTAGAAGAGGCTTCAGTAGTCTGTCCATATGAATCTGAAATAATAAGTCTTCATATTACATTCTAAAGTCAGATTAAAATCGTTAAAGCAAAAAAATTTGAAACTAGTTTTGGAAACAGGAGAAATTCTTGGAAGCAGAATTTGTAACGGATATGGAATTGGAGCAATATGTATATAGGCAAGTTCCAATCGCACAAAACCGACTAAAACAGCACAGTGAAAATTTGAGATGGCAGAAGGCAAGTTAATAGGGCACAGTTCGAAACAATTACCAGCGGTTATGAGCGTTAGGTGAAGTACGACAATAAAGAAGAAATTAGCCAAACATATCTTTAAGTTGACTGCCATTTTGTGCATTGATTATGAGAAAACTATTATCTTCAATTTCCACTGCAGAAATTTAGATGATGAATTCCGAGTTCATATAGAGTGACTGCAAGAATCATAAGCTATTATGGATGATTCTTTTCATCGCTGTGATCCCTTCCGTTGAAGGTTTTTAACGACAGATTCTTAGAAGTTCGAAGTCAGATCAACAATCAATAATGTGTTTGCAAGTTTCTTGTATTTCTTGGTGCCTTCCAAGACTTAGCATGTGTCAGATCTGTTATCTTGTATGGAGGTGGTACAAGTGAATGCTGGCAATAACAATCACACTGATGCTTAGATGCCGAACAATCGTTTTCTCAACAGAACTTCCTGGATTCCAGCATTCGAAGGCCCGGTGGAACTGATTATGAATTTGTTTTGTAAACATTACTGAAGTCTTAATTAGAGTAAATATTTACTGATTGAACTGACAAGCCCAGTATTTCTCTACTAGTTACAGTAGGGATGCACAGAAGTAAGGGCGTAAGTTGTAACCGAGAATGAGCCGTCTTGATTGAGTTAGAAAGGCTGCTCTACTTCCGTATTCAAGCATTTATTTAATTTGCAAACGAGTCAGTCGAGTTTGCATACGTATAAGTTATCTTTCGTTGTTCATAATAGGAGCCATGACTCAATACACATGCCACTTTACCTTTCCAATTTTTCCCATGAGGAGTATTCATCCGAGGGGACATGAAGATTCGGGATTTCTCAGGCAGATTTTCACATTCGAATTTGTGAATACATCCGCTGTGTGTTGCTTGAAAGTAGTACGCGCACAGCCCAGCGAGAACATAATTGCCACTGGAACATTGTACTACATTTCAATTGGCAATTATGTAAAGTTGCAAATATATGGGAGGATTTCACAGGGGATTATACGCCTAGGTTTCGGTGGCAATTAAAGGCAATGCATATCTTGGCCAGGCTCCTATACTTAAAGCATTGTCACACCCCATTGATTGAGTTGCCTTTAAATGCCTGCGGAACAGAGGCGAATATTGGGGATGGAGGGAATCCCTTATATTGGACCAAGAAGGCAACTTTCAGAGTTGCCAGCTAAAAGATGTACGCAGCATGTATTTAATAGGAGCGTACCATTACGTTTGATGTACATATTTTAAATGAATTGAAATAAATTAGTCTTAATGTGATGAATTATTGGAAGCCAATTGTTGTGATTTATTTCTTTTTAAAGCATATGCGTTTCATTCAACTTAAGTATGATAACTTGATTAAATACTAGTTGTAGGCAATGCACACAAAAGCTTATTGCCTTTACATTATAATAATTGAACACGCAGGTAGGTCTGCTTTCAATTCGGTTCGAGACCCTGGCTACATTAAAACATGAATTGTCTTTCATTGTCAAATTCAAAATGATCTAAGCTTAAAGGATTGAAATATTTTGACCGGTAACGTAAACTATTATTGTTTCTACAAGTGCTTGGTGTATCCAGTGAGGGCTGGGGATAAAATCATTTGAATACTTAGCCGGCTTTCCGTATTCTACGACATTGGCGTTAGAATTAAAGTCGTACTATAAAGAGAAGGTTTGGATAACAATCATAGGCTTAATGGCATTCTATTAACACAAAATAGTTTCCCATAGGACTGGGAGCGCTTATAGCGAAAAAATGGTTTACAAACCTGAGAAACTGTAGTCACAATAATAATATTTATAATAAAACGTGTGACATAACTAATCCCTGTGTTAAAACTAAAACTGTTAAAGGCGGGGACCATGGTGGCTCCCGACAATTTGTAGTACTACTCAAAGAGGTACGACTAGTGTTCACGAAGTAGTATACATGATAGTTCATAATGACATGCCTACTTTAAGTGACTAGAAAACTTTAGTTATAAGAAGCGAGTATATAAGTAATACATTAAAAGCGAAACAACCGGTAAAATATTGGTTGCGTATTGAGTCTTTGCAACCAAATCATCGTGGCAAGTATATAAAGTAACATAAGAATCAAAATTAACATTCTGCTCATTCGTAGAATATGTAACATTAACCCATATTGAATAACATCCGGCCTGCCGCTATATAAACTATTAAAAATACATTGACTAATGTTATGGAAACAATGTGGTGGTATGCGTGGTTGTTCACAATGAGGAGTTTAAGTTACTAAAACAACTGACTGTAAAAAAGCTAATTAACTGGTGCTATTAAAGCTTAATACATTAAAAAGTTAATTAACCGGTGCAATTTACAAACAAAGAGACACTCAAAAGGATGTTTACAATTATGGAGGTTCTCCCTGAATTTTTTGATTTCCTTCATCTTCCAATCCGGTACTTTTTCGATGCTGACAAAACCAGGTAGTATTTGGATAGTTCTATGGCCGTTCGAGAGACTAAAGGCGAGTTTCTCGTGCCTGCTGCAACAACACTCGACGTACTGCACATACAGGAGGGGGAAATTCGGATATTCTGGCGAATACTTGTCAATGGTGATGTTGGAGTCTCGAAAATGGTGGAGGTAGAAAATTGTTTGGTAAACCGGCGTGACTATTATTCTCTTAAACTTGTTGAATTCCTTGACGTCCCAAGAAAATGGTCCGTAAAACGAAAACCGGAGTAGGTAATGAAGTTGTCCGGAACAATCTACAAGCAGGAGTAAAATGAATGGGTTCAATCGGTCTACAAACTAATATGCATGAGATTGCTATACATTGCTTTCGTGATTAACGTACCTCCAATATAGTTCTGCGATAAAAACTGAGCAGAATATCGTCGACTCCATTCGTCATACTGTAAGTGCGGGTAGCGAGAACGATCCGATTCGTTATATTCTTTCCAGCAAATATTTCCAATCTCTGCTGCACCTGTTAAAAATAAGCAGAAGCAATTATAACATTTACGTTAGTGATTTCGTTAGAACCTACTGGCACTATAATTTTAGCTTTGAACTACTTACTGAGTGACGAGAGTTGTATATTCTCGAAATCATTACGACGAGGACAAATAAGTGCCACACAGCAGCTAGTAGAGCATTCAATACATCTATTGAACCGGTGAGAGCTGGAATTTACCGATTTCCAAGTAGCTTTATTTAAGAATTGATTGCCGGTACTGGGCATACATTGTTTAACCTTGTGTGGGAAAGCTGTCGTGCAAATCGTGAGAAGATCGGCGTTGTTAAGAAGCGTTTCCGGTTCAACATCAGCGTGTATGGCTTTAGAATGCCAATGGGCGTGTCCGCGCTTGAACGGGATAAGAATCTAACGATTAGCAAGCATTCCCACAGTCTGGAGTGGCTTTTCAAAATAAGGTCGTGGGTCCGAAGACTGAGCCGGCGTGAAAGAAGCAAAATTCTCTACGCGTGACTCCCTGAGAGAAATCTTGAATACTGCTAACGGTATCTGTTTCAAAATTTGAAATAAATATACATTAAATTTGACTACTAATGGCCAAGATACAGTCATGTGGATCGCGGAATAAAATCATGTACCTGCTGATTGATAACAGATAACTGAACAGCATTTAGTGTTTCCACTGATGAGCAGCCAATCCGGTAGCATGCAAGGAGCAGTAAATCTTCTTCCTTTAGGGTTGCTTTTGGTAGATAATCTCCTATGTTCATCATACATGTCTTCTCTTCGAAGTTAAGAAGTTTGGCGGCGTTGTGAGAATACATATTGTGATTCACATCTTTCAAAGTTGGAATATGCCGGGCTGCTACCTTGACGATGAAGACATTCTGGAAAGTAAAGTTAAACACGCGGCGTAGTATTTGTAGGTCCTATGTTTCCCAGGTGTAAACTACTGCATCAGGAAAGAACATGTCAGCGCTCTTGCGGATGAGGGTTGTAGCAAATGCAGCCGTAGATACAAAGAACGCAATCATTTTGCTTGGCGAATATAGCACAAAGGCCGTCACACACCCTGTTAATTGACAAAATTAGGTCATCATGAGGTCATGTAGTAATGAAAGATTTGGAAGATAAAATATTTAGCCGGTAAGACTTACGTGTTAAATTGCTTTCGGGAATAATGCAGCTAAGGTAAATTTTGACTTCAAGCCTGCAAGCCGAAATCATTCAAATTCCTGTTCATTGGATATACGTATCAAGTCACGAAGTTACGAGATGGGCGTGTAGGTTGCTGGTTTTGGACTGCATACAACACCTTTGGTGCAAGGTATTTCTGACTGCAATATATTTTGGATTGAATCTCACTTGTTGCGCTTCCTATGAAACAGATAAAAATCACATATATCATGACTTGACATTTATGTACATAGTGCATATGTTCCTTAACCTTCATGCTAACCTTCAGCACTTTGTCCAGTACATCTTCGCCGGTAAGGATATTCAGATTACAATGATCCTAAAATGCACTTACCTTTTAATGGTACCCCGAGATTAGGGCTTGAATAATCAGTCACTTTATGAGTAAAATCAACGCTTTCACACTAACCTTCCTTGTCAAACTAACTGAATACTGTGGTAGTCGAATGCATTTGTATGACATAATATTATTACACAATAACTTGAGGAGACAACCTCTTCTTAAACTTAAACACTGTGTTGTGTTGTTCGGTAGTGCTTAATTCATGCTCATACACTTTCCCGTGGACACCGGTTAGCAGAGTAAAACCTGATAAAAAAAGACATAATTTTAAATGGCTTAATGCAAACGACACGTTTACATATATCCGGCATCGTTCATTAGTTTAATTATACATAATAAATCAACCGTCAATTCTCTCGGCAAGTCTACATGAATTTAGATGACTAATGTTAATTAGTTCCAACAAGTTACTCACCTTTGTTAAGAAAAGTAATGTGGCCGCAGTCGGCCATACGAATACAAGTGAAAGGTCGAAAACTTTAAAAATTTAACAGCTCCGTTTGGTAGATCTTTAAGTTCGTTCTCTTTCAAAACACTGCTGTGCTCAAAGCATTAAGGGCTAATTATAACAGCTGACTGCGGAATCAGGAGCCTACCTGCAAGCTGACTTATGGCTCTAACTATACCCGGCAATTCTTCAGCAGTCTTAAGCATTAGCTCCACCGGGTAAGCAAATCTCAAGACATGAAGCTATAGTTCCCGAGAAAATATAGGTCTAAACAATGCTCCGCTGTCTTCCCTTTTCTTACATTCTAGTAAACAGATAAAATACAAATATTTGCTCCTTTACCAAAGTAGAACACAGCTGAAAATTTAAATTACCTCCGGAGGAGTTGGGACGTCCTAAAAAAATTATTATTTTCACTCGTTCATCATCATTGACAGCTGCGAGTATATATAAGAGGTACGAATAATGATCAAGCAATTATTTATATATATATTATGTGTTCTGTTATCTTTGCATTAAAATAACTAGTTCAAATGACTTACTTGTTTTTGTCTGCATCAATTAGTACATACCAGAACGACTGCAAAGGCTGTAAAGATGGAATTCGCTACAGCAAAATGCGCATTTCCTCTATGGCTTGGGACCAGGTTCCACTGATGCTTTATTTATGTCTTCTGAATTCTTAAATTCTGCTGTTTTCGTTCCCAGAATAGAGGAAAATCCGTGACGCCATCCCTTTCGTAGATTTGCTATTAACATTAACTCTTCCGGTTTCTTATTGATCTGAATCGTTAAAGATTCGCGCAAGTAAAGTGCTATTCGATTTTCCAACGGAAATTCGCAATTAGTAGCATCAACCCCGATTTGTCCGACAACATTCTCATGACATGACGCTGAGTAAGTGGTTTGCAATTTCTTCGTTAAACATGCGCGGATGCGCTGCTGAAACCGGTCTATCTGGAATGAATTGAATAACATACCACAGTGCATAATGTCAAATGAAAACAATCACAAATTCGTTCCTGTTAGGTTGTACCAATAATTACATTCATCACTCCATGTTTTGATTGCAATAATTCCACATTTCGCGAATTGTAAATACTGATGTTTTCACAATGCACTCATCAACGTTCCGCCCGGTGTATCCTGAGCAATCCAGTAGATGCTTTGTGTGTTTATATAATTCCGGTCTATCTTCAAACCGTATTTTCATATCCTCGAAATGACTGCTGTCTTCACCGAAGGAGGAAATGACTGCTGAGCCAAGAATATTAACGTCCAAAACTCTCGACCAGCTAGCATACTCTCTCTCCGTAAGGAAGAGGGCTATTCCCTTGAAGCTATTTAGATGGTGCCCGAATCGGATAAGCTCTTCGAGGTAGGTGTAAGCATCAAAATACCAAATGACCTTTACTCCCGGTAAGCAAATGAAGAATCCTCTAGTTTATTGTGCATCCTACCCAGCATATGTAACCCTTCGTTGCCTCATTATCCATTTGGTTAAGCAGCGCTATCAATTCCGGGTAATTTTCTTCGTGCAGTTCAATCTAATGTAATCAATGCAAGTTTTATGTCAGGTTACATCATTGCACATTTTAAATCATTTTATATGCTTACTATAAAATACATATAAATTTACCTATATAAAGGTTTCCTTTTAGGTAATATTTTCTAAATGTAATCGGGTTAGATATCCGGTATCCAGAGTATATGGAACTACTATTCACGTCCTTCTGAGCGAAATTGAACATTATTATGCGTAGCTATAATATATACAGAATTAAAAAATTCCGGAATTATTTTTATAACTTTCGTAACTTTTAACTGCATAGCAAAATATATTCAGTCTTTAACTAGGTTTCACAGGGATGCGCCGGTAAATAACGTCCTTTATTATTATACACGTAAATCTGTTCAATATCCTTTGATGCGCCATTCAGTGACCAGTCTCATGTATATATACGAGTCCTTCTATGTGCATGGATGAAGTATAAGGTACATCAAAGAAACGTTCCCGTTGAATATTAGCCACTCAATGAAGGGATTCATCGTGCATGCGGATCAACTTGGATTTGAATAGCAGCAGCCGTGGTAAGCTTCGTAAACAGTAGGCGTGGAAGGTAACCTCCTTTCAACATTACGGTTTTTTACAAGCTTCTGCTATTTGCATTAAATTGCCTCAGTTGCAATTTTAAATATTGTATTTATGATAAAATCCGCGTGGCTTTACCTTGCTCCACACATTCCCATGTAGAACTTGCAAAGGAATGCAACAAGTGTGTGGCTTTTACTTTTTACTCCCGGTTAATTATATATTGAATTAATTTACAAATTATTTTCTGTAACTGAATTATTTTCCCGGTGACGATATTACCAGTGCCAAGTGGTAATTATGGGTAGAACTGGATCTCTTCTCCCAGCAATCAAGTGATGAAAGCTTGAATTAGGTGAGCTCAAACACAAGCTTTAAACGTCATGCATTCAACCGATTAACCTTGTTCAGAGATTATTTTTATAACCGTAAAATTCAATTATATCCTCCTATTTAATTTATGCAAGGACAGATGCGCCAGACAAATCAGAGCTAGAATTACAAGAGGAGATCGCTATGATAAAACTTTAACCAAACGTAGTGTACAACGAAAACTCTTCAAAAAAGTATGCAAAACCAAAAAAGAGGAACACCGGCGAAAACTTCAAAACTCTCTTTGTATAGTCAAGGACAGCAAGGAATGCTGGGAAGTAGTAAAATTATTCCGACCAAAAGCAAACCCACAGTGTAACTTGAAGGCTACGAGCTGGAAAGCGTTTTATTCTCAAATACTACCACCAAGGTCTACAAGTATTGCCTTCCAAGACGCTAGACACGAAACACTTGACCCACCCTTTACCCTTCTGGAATTACTACACGCTATCAAAATGTTAAAAGGAAGTAAAAGTCCTGGACTAGACGGTATAGGAAATGATGTGCTGAAGGCAATGGAAGGAGAGTGGAGGATTCACATCCTGAACTTACTCAACCTAATGTGGAATTCAGAATCAATACCAAAAGAAGTGTGTGATATCGAAATAGTCCCGTTAGACAAGAAAGGAGACCATGCCAACCCTGAAAACTATCGCGGGATTGCACTGGTCAACAACGTACTTAAACTTTTCACCCAACTCCTAAATGAACGTCTTTATAGCTACTGCGAAAAACATAACTTACTACCAGAATCCCAAGGAGGATTTCAAGCAAACCGAAGCTGTGAGGATCAAAGTTTAACACTCCATGGAATTATTCAGCTAAAATTCCAGCGCAATGAAAAACTTAACGCGGTTTTCATCGATTTTAAGCGTGCCTACGACCCAGGGGACCATCAAAAGCTGCGGTATAAACTGTATCGATTGGGAGTGAGTGCGAAAATTATCAGAATCTTCAGAAGATATATAGTGAATCAAGTTTCCGAGTCCGATCCGAGAATCTTCTGTCTAAGAGAATATGCGTCACCGTAGGAGTACTACAAGGAGAAATTATTAGCCCCCTACTCTTCTCAATATTCCTCAGCTACCTTGATAACTACCTCCAATCAAAAGGTTCGGAGCCCGTCGGAATCAGTTATAAGCGTCAAATTCAACATCTCGCGTACGCGGATGACATTGTCATATTTGCTAACTCCGTAGTGCATATGCAGAAAAACATGACCATTGTCAGTGATTATTGTGCCCAGAACGAATTATACTTGAACGTTGCTAAAACAAAAGCCATGACCTTCTACAAATACGCTACAGTTAACTCTCATAAGATGTGTATTATTTACAGAAACGATGTTATTGAACATGTAACAGAATTCACATATTTAGGAGTCCCGTTCCATCAGCTAGGAACTTTCTCTACGTTCATCGATTTCTTCTCTGCGAAAGCTAACGTTGCATATGGAACAGTCTGGTCAATATTAACAAAAGGAAAAGTGAACACCTGGAATTTGAAAAGCCGGCTGATCAAGTCAATTGCAGAATCCAGCTACCTATACGCAAGTGGTATATGGGGAATCCGGTTCCTGGATGAACTTGAACAAATACAAACAAAGATCTTAAAACGACTCCTGGCGCTCCCCCCATATATCGCTTCATATATAGTACGAAGAAAAACTGGTTTTACACATACAGAGTTTACCATCAACAAAGCTACCGTCCGAATATACAAGAAATGTACCATGTCAAGTACGAGATACACGAAGCAAATCTTTGATGAACTAAAAAACCGCGATGCGTACCAACCTGATCCTGTATGCAACTGGGCAACAAATGTGTATCAAATGATGCAGAAAGAAGGAATCGAACAGTGCTGATGGCTACCTGACAACCAAAATTGGGATCAGATCGAGACGGCCTTGCGAATTACATTGGAAGGACGTCTAAACAACATCGACACAGACCTGATCAGAGCGAGCAAGAATTTCCCACTATACCGCGAAATGGATCCTGATGAGCCAGCTGAATATTTAACCTACGGAATGCACAACACGCATGCAAGTATACTGGCACAGCTACGTACAAACTCGAAACTCATGTTTTCGCTAAGAGTTAATCGAAAATACTACAAGTTCTATGTGTCGGATCAATGCCGCTACTGTAAGAAGTCGGACAGTGATGGAACAGAGATAGTGCGTAAGGAAACAATCGAGCATTTTCTATTTCATTGTGAATTTTTTAAAGAATGTAGAATACCGAAACTTAGAACAATACCGGATAATGTTATCTTAAAAGAGGAATATCCTCTGCTCCTGAATGATCTGGATATATTCTTACTTGAAATTATTCGCGATTTTGTAATGCACAGTACTAAATTACTAGATGAAGCCAATGTTTTATTAGAAAATACATCATTTTAAACCCCCCACCCCAAATTTAACTTTTCGTCAACTACCCATGAGAATGCCTAATTCATTTTTACCAATGCTTTGCGTTGCGGGCGCCGACCTAATTGCACAATAAAGCTCTTTCATTTATTCAATTTATGCAAGGAATGAAATGTTTTATATACATACATTATTTTATATATTTTAAATTTTGTCATCCGTTAATTTCCAGTTCACCTCCAGAATCTTGCGTAATACTGTAAGCCCCGACATTGTGGTAAATAATTTTTGATTACAGTTCTACTTTTCACCGTGTATATATATATACGATTAAGTGACAGAAATGTATGTATAATTTGAATGCGGAACTGTGTATAAATGGAAAATAATTGTGTTCTGTTATATGAGGTATTCACCGGTTAAGAAGTAAAAGAGGCAATCAAGAAAAGCGCTACCAGAAAAAAACGTAGCATTGGCACTCAAACGAATTTAGGTAACGACGGAATGAACATCGATGATTGGTTAAAACTGAGTAAGTCAGCTACAGTTACATGATGGTGCAAAATCAGCTAATTTATACAATTACGGTTAATGATTTTTATTGTGTTTAAGAGTAGTTCCTCACGTGACATCAGCTATTTCTAATACCGGTAGTTATCCCATCATTTATTCCCACACCGTACTACTACGTTTGCTTAACTAAACTAACATCTTTGATAAGTCTTGTTGCATAATTTTAATTCCAGTCTCAAGTACAATTAAGGAAACTCTCTCCAGTACTGATGGACAAGTTTGTTACGTATTACTGCAAGAGGATCAATAGAGGTGTTTCGTAACTACCACTTTGTTAACAACTTTTAATGTTCACGCAGAGATTGGATCCCAACAAGTGATGCGTAAGCAAGTCAATTCTATTCCAGAGGACGAGGAGGTGAGTTTATTTAAGTATTCAAATTCGGTCCCGGAATTGCTTACTGACTGACCGGTTTCAACCTTACTTTAAATGAATTACAGGAATTGTTTGAATACGTGGACCTCATGGAAACGTAGTCGTATAAAAACGAAGCCCCTTATTGTTCACGACACTAAGAGACGCCAAATATTTCAGTACGGTGGCTCGTGCTCTGATAAAAAGCTTGTTTGATCACATTGAAGAAGCTGCTGCAGAATACTTTTTAAGGATTAACAAGTGAACTTGTAAGGAATTCCCGGAAGCTCGGCTCCTGTCACCTGAATATGCAGCAATAATAACAGGTTATGAGTGTTCTACAAACATTTGAATCATGTATTGTCCCGGTAAAATTTGAATGTGTAACTTACTATTTCTTCTCGATTTTCCAGGAGCTTGCAAAGACTACGCAGCATGGACTAATACTCACATCGATAAGTCTAAGTTACGGCAGTGCATATGCTCCGTGCTGCAAACCATGAGGTCCAATGTTATAGATGCCAGAAAAATCTTGAAGCAACGACTTAAAGAGCCCAAAGAATGATGTGTTCAATTATTCGGTTTATGCAACACTTAAACCTAATGTTTCCATACCAATATATTATGTTCACTCAACGCTGTAGTATCTTCATGATTTACCCCGGTGAATTTATTGTTTTTTCTCAACTAACAATGTCAAATACCAAACATTTGCCGTCGGCATTAGCTATTTACCGGTATATTTAGGTGACTCTTGTGTTTATATTTTTACTAGCTTGGCTACTCGGCTTCGCCCGGGGGTTCTGTGGTAGTATTCCACATAAAAAACCGGATTCCGTCGAACTAATAGCTCTCCTGTCAGTCCAAAAGCTATCCTTTGAAACCAATAGCGCTCCCTTCCACGCTATAGCTCTCCCGTCAAATCTGCAATTCTCCCGTCAAACCTTAAACTCTCCCGTCAAACCTTAAACTCTCCCGTCAAACCTTAAACCCTCCCGTCAAACCTTAAACTCTCCCGTCAAATCTTAAACTCTCCCGTCAAACTTTAAACTCTTCTGTCAAACCTTCAACTCTCGCGTCAAACATACAACCCTTCCGTGAAACCTTCAACTCTCCCGTCATACCTACACCGCTCCCATCAAACCTACAACCGTCCCGTTAAACCTACAACCCTCCCGTGAATCCTACAATTCTGCCGTCAAACCTGCAACGCTCCCAACAAACCTGTAGCTCGCTCGTCGAAGCTTAAATTATTCTATAGAGCCTACAGCTTCCAATTAGTCTGTAGCTCTCCCTTCAAGCCTGTTTTTTTCCCGTATAATTAACCGTTCAGTCTGCCGTCAAATCGATAGACCTCTCGTCCAGCCTATCGCTCTCATGTCACCTTTAGCTCTACTGCAAAATAACAGTACCCCATTGCCCACCCCATTGGTCTCCCATCAAACCTATAGCTCTTCCGACAAATCTCAAGTTCCCCATTGGTAGCGACAGCTCGCCTATGATCCTAACATGATCGACCATAAAAGGGAGCTGATGATTTTGGAAATCTTGATCAAAATTCAGAGATATGTTTAGTTTTGATAAATTTTTGCACACATTTTCACTGTGCAACCTCCATCATACTGTTGCAGAAAGATAGAAATATTTGCTAAAAGATACTTTTTGCAAAACATGCTAAAAATTGCAGAAAATGCTCAGAATTTATACTAATATGCTAAAATTTGAATAATGATGCTAAAATTTGCAAAACATGCTCAAAATTTGTATTAATATGATAAAATTTGCAAAAGTATGCTAAAATTTGCATAAATGTGCAAATTTACGGAAATATTTGCAACATTCACACTTTCAAACGTCCGTGAAACTTTCACAAATATTAGGCGAAGCCACCTCTGTAACTAACTAGCTGGACCGAGAAAGCGCAGCTGAGAGTAGTGTCCTACCTTGGCCCTGGCTTTTTAAAAAAAAATTAAAAATATATCTTAACTATAAATCTCAAAGTTTGTCTGTACACTTTCCCTTCACTTTCACTTTCCCTTCATTTTGCTGAAGCTTCCCCATCCCTTCAAGACTCCCTTCAGTTTGTCTGTACAGCCCCGATGCTTTTGCAAAAATCAAAAGGATCATGGATGTTTTAAAGTGAAAGTTTCAAAAATGATCAAAATTTTCGATACTTTTTCACTATTTTGGAATTACTTTCATTAATTTGGATACTCTTTCACTATTATCGCTACTCTTTCGCTATTTTGGGTACTCTTTCACTATGTTCGAAGTTTTTCACTATTTTGGATACTCTTTCACCGTTTTGGATACTCTTTCACTATTTTGTATAATCGTTTACTATTTTGGATACTCTTTCACTATTTTGCATACTCAATCACTATTCTTAATATTCTTTTACTATTTTCTATGCCATATACTATGCTATTGCAAAAAGTATCATCAATATTTGGGGGAATTTTGAAGGAATTGGAGGCTAATTACGAAGGATTTTGGGGGGAATGGGGAATTTGTAAAATATTCATTTACAGGAAATTAAAAGAGATTTTGGAGGTTATCTTTTCGTAAATTTTAAGAAAATTTTAGCAGATATTTGCTGACTTAAGCTTATTTGCAAATAGAATTTTTAGATTCTTAAATTCACTTCATGTTTTCAAATCCAAAAAATAATACAGTTTCAATTGTAAAAGATGAAAACGTCTCACTAGAGATTAACAGTTTGAAAGTAAGCGATTATTTGACGATGTAATTTGCAGGTTGAGCGGAAAAGCAAATATTTCGACGTTAGAGCTAGATGTTTGTCAGGAGAGTATCGCGATAGACGAGAGACCTATTGATTTGACGTTGCAGGGATAAATGTTTGAAGAGAACTTGACATTCTGAAGGATTATTGCATTTCCATACCATACTCATGATAAATTTGACCGGCGAACCGTGGGTTCGACGGAAGATCTAAAGATTTGAAGGGAAAGGTTAAGGTTTCACAGAGGAGTTAAAATTTGACGTTAGAGCTCAAGGTTTGACGGTAAAGCTAAAGATTTGACGGTATCGCTAAAGATTTGACGGTACAATCAAGGTTTGTTAGTGCTGATAGTTTCCAGAGTTAATCTTGTCATCGTTGCTCCTCCAGAGTTTGAAGAATTGAAGGATACGTTGGTAGTGTTACCATCATTTTGAACTCCCACTTGTACGCCTGGCTTAGAAAGTAGTGTTTGATTTTCCCGTAAGATGGGCTGAGGTTCGCCACTGTCGCTGGAATTGCAGATGACGCAAGGCCAAGGTAATATGTCGTTTCCCACTTCCCCTCCTGAGTTGCTTTTATTCTTGTTGGTTTTCGTTGCTGATGACCAAGGTTTTTTCATATGTGATTTGAATGAGCCTGTTATAACGTTATTACTTATTTCTTCACTTAACTCCTTTGAGTAGCCCTTGAGTGAATCCATTTTCTTCATCTTTAGAACCGGAACTGGAGCAGGGAAGCGTGTTGGGGTAAATATAGGGGAAAGAGTAGAAGTTCTGCGCCAACTGCCCCTTGCATTATCTTCTGCTTGAGAACGTAGGGATTCCTGTGTAGAAATTTCTGAGGGTTGGGTTACTAGAGTGCTGCTGTCAGGGATTTCGGTGGTTGTAGAATTTTTCAAACCATCTGAAGAAATATTATCTGCGTATTAAGTATGTGCCATGCGAATATAAAAATTATGTGAAGTACGGCCATGCAAGACTGTCATTCAAGCAATCAGTTCTGGAAACTACTCTCTTACCAGAAGAATTGACTGAAATGGTGGACTTTGGAGCGGTGGCGACGGTGATTGAGGTGGTAGAAGAGGCTTCAGTAGTCTGTCCATATGAATCTGAAATAATAAGTCTTCATATTACATTCTAAAGTCAGATTAAAATCGTTAAAGCAAAAAAATTTGAAACTAGTTTTGGAAACAGGAGAAATTCTTGGAAGCAGAATTTGTAACGGATATGGAATTGGAGCAATATGTATATAGGCAAGTTCCAATCGCACAAAACCGACTAAAACAGCACAGTGAAAATTTGAGATGGCAGAAGGCAAGTTAATAGGGCACAGTTCGAAACAATTACCAGCGGTTATGAGCGTTAGGTGAAGTACGACAATAAAGAAGAAATTAGCCAAACATATCTTTAAGTTGACTGCCATTTTGTGCATTGATTATGAGAAAACTATTATCTTCAATTTCCACTGCAGAAATTTAGATGATGAATTCCGAGTTCATATAGAGTGACTGCAAGAATCATAAGCTATTATGGATGATTCTTTTCATCGCTGTGATCCCTTCCGTTGAAGGTTTTTAACGACAGATTCTTAGAAGTTCGAAGTCAGATCAACAATCAATAATGTGTTTGCAAGTTTCTTGTATTTCTTGGTGCCTTCCAAGACTTAGCATGTGTCAGATCTGTTATCTTGTATGGAGGTGGTACAAGTGAATGCTGGCAATAACAATCACACTGATGCTTAGATGCCGAACAATCGTTTTCTCAACAGAACTTCCTGGATTCCAGCATTCGAAGGCCCGGTGGAACTGATTATGAATTTGTTTTGTAAACATTACTGAAGTCTTAATTAGAGTAAATATTTACTGATTGAACTGACAAGCCCAGTATTTCTCTACTAGTTACAGTAGGGATGCACAGAAGTAAGGGCGTAAGTTGTAACCGAGAATGAGCCGTCTTGATTGAGTTAGAAAGGCTGCTCTACTTCCGTATTCAAGCATTTATTTAATTTGCAAACGAGTCAGTCGAGTTTGCATACGTATAAGTTATCTTTCGTTGTTCATAATAGGAGCCATGACTCAATACACATGCCACTTTACCTTTCCAATTTTTCCCATGAGGAGTATTCATCCGAGGGGACATGAAGATTCGGGATTTCTCAGGCAGATTTTCACATTCGAATTTGTGAATACATCCGCTGTGTGTTGCTTGAAAGTAGTACGCGCACAGCCCAGCGAGAACATAATTGCCACTGGAACATTGTACTACATTTCAATTGGCAATTATGTAAAGTTGCAAATATATGGGAGGATTTCACAGGGGATTATACGCCTAGGTTTCGGTGGCAATTAAAGGCAATGCATATCTTGGCCAGGCTCCTATACTTAAAGCATTGTCACACCCCATTGATTGAGTTGCCTTTAAATGCCTGCGGAACAGAGGCGAATATTGGGGATGGAGGGAATCCCTTATATTGGACCAAGAAGGCAACTTTCAGAGTTGCCAGCTAAAAGATGTACGCAGCATGTATTTAATAGGAGCGTACCATTACGTTTGATGTACATATTTTAAATGAATTGAAATAAATTAGTCTTAATGTGATGAATTATTGGAAGCCAATTGTTGTGATTTATTTCTTTTTAAAGCATATGCGTTTCATTCAACTTAAGTATGATAACTTGATTAAATACTAGTTGTAGGCAATGCACACAAAAGCTTATTGCCTTTACATTATAATAATTGAACACGCAGGTAGGTCTGCTTTCAATTCGGTTCGAGACCCTGGCTACATTAAAACATGAATTGTCTTTCATTGTCAAATTCAAAATGATCTAAGCTTAAAGGATTGAAATATTTTGACCGGTAACGTAAACTATTATTGTTTCTACAAGTGCTTGGTGTATCCAGTGAGGGCTGGGGATAAAATCATTTGAATACTTAGCCGGCTTTCCGTATTCTACGACATTGGCGTTAGAATTAAAGTCGTACTATAAAGAGAAGGTTTGGATAACAATCATAGGCTTAATGGCATTCTATTAACACAAAATAGTTTCCCATAGGACTGGGAGCGCTTATAGCGAAAAAATGGTTTACAAACCTGAGAAACTGTAGTCACAATAATAATATTTATAATAAAACGTGTGACATAACTAATCCCTGTGTTAAAACTAAAACTGTTAAAGGCGGGGACCATGGTGGCTCCCGACAATTTGTAGTACTACTCAAAGAGGTACGACTAGTGTTCACGAAGTAGTATACATGATAGTTCATAATGACATGCCTACTTTAAGTGACTAGAAAACTTTAGTTATAAGAAGCGAGTATATAAGTAATACATTAAAAGCGAAACAACCGGTAAAATATTGGTTGCGTATTGAGTCTTTGCAACCAAATCATCGTGGCAAGTATATAAAGTAACATAAGAATCAAAATTAACATTCTGCTCATTCGTAGAATATGTAACATTAACCCATATTGAATAACATCCGGCCTGCCGCTATATAAACTATTAAAAATACATTGACTAATGTTATGGAAACAATGCGCGTGGTTGTTCACAATGAGGAGTTTAAGTTACTAAAACAACTGACTGTAAAAAAGCTAATTAACTGGTGCTATTAAAGCTTAATACATTAAAAAGTTAATTAACCGGTGCAATTTACAAACAAAGAGACACTCAAAAGGATGTTTACAATTATGGAGGTTCTCCCTGAATTTTTTGATTTCCTTCATCTTCCAATCCGGTACTTTTTCGATGCTGACAAAACCAGGTAGTATTTGGATAGTTCTATGGCCGTTCGAGAGACTAAAGGCGAGTTTCTCGTGCCTGCTGCAACAACACTCGACGTACTGCACATACAGGAGGGGGAAATTCGGATATTCTGGCGAATACTTGTCAATGGTGATGTTGGAGTCTCGAAAATGGTGGAGGTAGAAAATTGTTTGGTAAACCGGCGTGACTATTATTCTCTTAAACTTGTTGAATTCCTTGACGTCCCAAGAAAATGGTCCGTAAAACGAAAACCGGAGTAGGTAATGAAGTTGTCCGGAACAATCTACAAGCAGGAGTAAAATGAATGGGTTCAATCGGTCTACAAACTAATATGCATGAGATTGCTATACATTGCTTTCGTGATTAACGTACCTCCAATATAGTTCTGCGATAAAAACTGAGCAGAATATCGTCGACTCCATTCGTCATACTGTAAGTGCGGGTAGCGAGAACGATCCGATTCGTTATATTCTTTCCAGCAAATATTTCCAATCTCTGCTGCACCTGTTAAAAATAAGCAGAAGCAATTATAACATTTACGTTAGTGATTTCGTTAGAACCTACTGGCACTATAATTTTAGCTTTGAACTACTTACTGAGTGACGAGAGTTGTATATTCTCGAAATCATTACGACGAGGACAAATAAGTGCCACACAGCAGCTAGTAGAGCATTCAATACATCTATTGAACCGGTGAGAGCTGGAATTTACCGATTTCCAAGTAGCTTTATTTAAGAATTGATTGCCGGTACTGGGCATACATTGTTTAACCTTGTGTGGGAAAGCTGTCGTGCAAATCGTGAGAAGATCGGCGTTGTTAAGAAGCGTTTCCGGTTCAACATCAGCGTGTATGGCTTTAGAATGCCAATGGGCGTGTCCGCGCTTGAACGGGATAAGAATCTAACGATTAGCAAGCATTCCCACAGTCTGGAGTGGCTTTTCAAAATAAGGTCGTGGGTCCGAAGACTGAGCCGGCGTGAAAGAAGCAAAATTCTCTACGCGTGACTCCCTGAGAGAAATCTTGAATACTGCTAACGGTATCTGTTTCAAAATTTGAAATAAATATACATTAAATTTGACTACTAATGGCCAAGATACAGTCATGTGGATCGCGGAATAAAATCATGTACCTGCTGATTGATAACAGATAACTGAACAGCATTTAGTGTTTCCACTGATGAGCAGCCAATCCGGTAGCATGCAAGGAGCAGTAAATCTTCTTCCTTTAGGGTTGCTTTTGGTAGATAATCTCCTATGTTCATCATACATGTCTTCTCTTCGAAGTTAAGAAGTTTGGCGGCGTTGTGAGAATACATATTGTGATTCACATCTTTCAAAGTTGGAATATGCCGGGCTGCTACCTTGACGATGAAGACATTCTGGAAAGTAAAGTTAAACACGCGGCGTAGTATTTGTAGGTCCTATGTTTCCCAGGTGTAAACTACTGCATCAGGAAAGAACATGTCAGCGCTCTTGCGGATGAGGGTTGTAGCAAATGCAGCCGTAGATACAAAGAACGCAATCATTTTGCTTGGCGAATATAGCACAAAGGCCGTCACACACCCTGTTAATTGACAAAATTAGGTCATCATGAGGTCATGTAGTAATGAAAGATTTGGAAGATAAAATATTTAGCCGGTAAGACTTACGTGTTAAATTGCTTTCGGGAATAATGCAGCTAAGGTAAATTTTGACTTCAAGCCTGCAAGCCGAAATCATTCAAATTCCTGTTCATTGGATATACGTATCAAGTCACGAAGTTACGAGATGGGCGTGTAGGTTGCTGGTTTTGGACTGCATACAACACCTTTGGTGCAAGGTATTTCTGACTGCAATATATTTTGGATTGAATCTCACTTGTTGCGCTTCCTATGAAACAGATAAAAATCACATATATCATGACTTGACATTTATGTACATAGTGCATATGTTCCTTAACCTTCATGCTAACCTTCAGCACTTTGTCCAGTACATCTTCGCCGGTAAGGATATTCAGATTACAATGATCCTAAAATGCACTTACCTTTTAATGGTACCCCGAGATTAGGGCTTGAATAATCAGTCACTTTATGAGTAAAATCAACGCTTTCACACTAACCTTCCTTGTCAAACTAACTGAATACTGTGGTAGTCGAATGCATTTGTATGACATAATATTATTACACAATAACTTGAGGAGACAACCTCTTCTTAAACTTAAACACTGTGTTGTGTTGTTCGGTAGTGCTTAATTCATGCTCATACACTTTCCCGTGGACACCGGTTAGCAGAGTAAAACCTGATAAAAAAAGACATAATTTTAAATGGCTTAATGCAAACGACACGTTTACATATATCCGGCATCGTTCATTAGTTTAATTATACATAATAAATCAACCGTCAATTCTCTCGGCAAGTCTACATGAATTTAGATGACTAATGTTAATTAGTTCCAACAAGTTACTCACCTTTGTTAAGAAAAGTAATGTGGCCGCAGTCGGCCATACGAATACAAGTGAAAGGTCGAAAACTTTAAAAATTTAACAGCTCCGTTTGGTAGATCTTTAAGTTCGTTCTCTTTCAAAACACTGCTGTGCTCAAAGCATTAAGGGCTAATTATAACAGCTGACTGCGGAATCAGGAGCCTACCTGCAAGCTGACTTATGGCTCTAACTATACCCGGCAATTCTTCAGCAGTCTTAAGCATTAGCTCCACCGGGTAAGCAAATCTCAAGACATGAAGCTATAGTTCCCGAGAAAATATAGGTCTAAACAATGCTCCGCTGTCTTCCCTTTTCTTACATTCTAGTAAACAGATAAAATACAAATATTTGCTCCTTTACCAAAGTAGAACACAGCTGAAAATTTAAATTACCTCCGGAGGAGTTGGGACGTCCTAAAAAAATTATTATTTTCACTCGTTCATCATCATTGACAGCTGCGAGTATATATAAGAGGTACGAATAATGATCAAGCAATTATTTATATATATATTATGTGTTCTGTTATCTTTGCATTAAAATAACTAGTTCAAATGACTTACTTGTTTTTGTCTGCATCAATTAGTACATACCAGAACGACTGCAAAGGCTGTAAAGATGGAATTCGCTACAGCAAAATGCGCATTTCCTCTATGGCTTGGGACCAGGTTCCACTGATGCTTTATTTATGTCTTCTGAATTCTTAAATTCTGCTGTTTTCGTTCCCAGAATAGAGGAAAATCCGTGACGCCATCCCTTTCGTAGATTTGCTATTAACATTAACTCTTCCGGTTTCTTATTGATCTGAATCGTTAAAGATTCGCGCAAGTAAAGTGCTATTCGATTTTCCAACGGAAATTCGCAATTAGTAGCATCAACCCCGATTTGTCCGACAACATTCTCATGACATGACGCTGAGTAAGTGGTTTGCAATTTCTTCGTTAAACATGCGCGGATGCGCTGCTGAAACCGGTCTATCTGGAATGAATTGAATAACATACCACAGTGCATAATGTCAAATGAAAACAATCACAAATTCGTTCCTGTTAGGTTGTACCAATAATTACATTCATCACTCCATGTTTTGATTGCAATAATTCCACATTTCGCGAATTGTAAATACTGATGTTTTCACAATGCACTCATCAACGTTCCGCCCGGTGTATCCTGAGCAATCCAGTAGATGCTTTGTGTGTTTATATAATTCCGGTCTATCTTCAAACCGTATTTTCATATCCTCGAAATGACTGCTGTCTTCACCGAAGGAGGAAATGACTGCTGAGCCAAGAATATTAACGTCCAAAACTCTCGACCAGCTAGCATACTCTCTCTCCGTAAGGAAGAGGGCTATTCCCTTGAAGCTATTTAGATGGTGCCCGAATCGGATAAGCTCTTCGAGGTAGGTGTAAGCATCAAAATACCAAATGACCTTTACTCCCGGTAAGCAAATGAAGAATCCTCTAGTTTATTGTGCATCCTACCCAGCATATGTAACCCTTCGTTGCCTCATTATCCATTTGGTTAAGCAGCGCTATCAATTCCGGGTAATTTTCTTCGTGCAGTTCAATCTAATGTAATCAATGCAAGTTTTATGTCAGGTTACATCATTGCACATTTTAAATCATTTTATATGCTTACTATAAAATACATATAAATTTACCTATATAAAGGTTTCCTTTTAGGTAATATTTTCTAAATGTAATCGGGTTAGATATCCGGTATCCAGAGTATATGGAACTACTATTCACGTCCTTCTGAGCGAAATTGAACATTATTATGCGTAGCTATAATATATACAGAATTAAAAAATTCCGGAATTATTTTTATAACTTTCGTAACTTTTAACTGCATAGCAAAATATATTCAGTCTTTAACTAGGTTTCACAGGGATGCGCCGGTAAATAACGTCCTTTATTATTATACACGTAAATCTGTTCAATATCCTTTGATGCGCCATTCAGTGACCAGTCTCATGTATATATACGAGTCCTTCTATGTGCATGGATGAAGTATAAGGTACATCAAAGAAACGTTCCCGTTGAATATTAGCCACTCAATGAAGGGATTCATCGTGCATGCGGATCAACTTGGATTTGAATAGCAGCAGCCGTGGTAAGCTTCGTAAACAGTAGGCGTGGAAGGTAACCTCCTTTCAACATTACGGTTTTTTACAAGCTTCTGCTATTTGCATTAAATTGCCTCAGTTGCAATTTTAAATATTGTATTTATGATAAAATCCGCGTGGCTTTACCTTGCTCCACACATTCCCATGTAGAACTTGCAAAGGAATGCAACAAGTGTGTGGCTTTTACTTTTTACTCCCGGTTAATTATATATTGAATTAATTTACAAATTATTTTCTGTAACTGAATTATTTTCCCGGTGACGATATTACCAGTGCCAAGTGGTAATTATGGGTAGAACTGGATCTCTTCTCCCAGCAATCAAGTGATGAAAGCTTGAATTAGGTGAGCTCAAACACAAGCTTTAAACGTCATGCATTCAACCGATTAACCTTGTTCAGAGATTATTTTTATAACCGTAAAATTCAATTATATCCTCCTATTTAATTTATGCAAGGACAGATGCGCCAGACAAATCAGAGCTAGAATTACAAGAGGAGATCGCTATGATAAAACTTTAACCAAACGTAGTGTACAACGAAAACTCTTCAAAAAAGTATGCAAAACCAAAAAAGAGGAACACCGGCGAAAACTTCAAAACTCTCTTTGTATAGTCAATGACAGCAAGGAATGCTGGGAAGTAGTAAAATTATTCCGACCAAAAGCAAACCCACAGTGTAACTTGAAGGCTACGAGCTGGAAAGCGTTTTATTCTCAAATACTACCACCAAGGTCTACAAGTATTGCCTTCCAAGACGCTAGACACGAAACACTTGACCCACCCTTTACCCTTCTGGAATTACTACACGCTATCAAAATGTTAAAAGGAAGTAAAAGTCCTGGACTAGACGGTATAGGAAATGATGTGCTGAAGGCAATGGAAGGAGAGTGGAGGATTCACATCCTGAACTTACTCAACCTAATGTGGAATTCAGAATCAATACCAAAAGAAGTGTGTGATATCGAAATAGTCCCGTTAGACAAGAAAGGAGACCATGCCAACCCTGAAAACTATCGCGGGATTGCACTGGTCAACAACGTACTTAAACTTTTCACCCAACTCCTAAATGAACGTCTTTATAGCTACTGCGAAAAACATAACTTACTACCAGAATCCCAAGGAGGATTTCAAGCAAACCGAAGCTGTGAGGATCAAAGTTTAACACTCCATGGAATTATTCAGCTAAAATTCCAGCGCAATGAAAAACTTAACGCGGTTTTCATCGATTTTAAGCGTGCCTACGACCCAGGGGACCATCAAAAGCTGCGGTATAAACTGTATCGATTGGGAGTGAGTGCGAAAATTATCAGAATCTTCAGAAGATATATAGTGAATCAAGTTTCCGAGTCCGATCCGAGAATCTTCTGTCTAAGAGAATATGCGTCACCGTAGGAGTACTACAAGGAGAAATTATTAGCCCCCTACTCTTCTCAATATTCCTCAGCTACCTTGATAACTACCTCCAATCAAAAGGTTCGGAGCCCGTCGGAATCAGTTATAAGCGTCAAATTCAACATCTCGCGTACGCGGATGACATTGTCATATTTGCTAACTCCGTAGTGCATATGCAGAAAAACATGACCATTGTCAGTGATTATTGTGCCCAGAACGAATTATACTTGAACGTTGCTAAAACAAAAGCCATGACCTTCTACAAATACGCTACAGTTAACTCTCATAAGATGTGTATTATTTACAGAAACGATGTTATTGAACATGTAACAGAATTCACATATTTAGGAGTCCCGTTCCATCAGCTAGGAACTTTCTCTACGTTCATCGATTTCTTCTCTGCGAAAGCTAACGTTGCATATGGAACAGTCTGGTCAATATTAACAAAAGGAAAAGTGAACACCTGGAATTTGAAAAGCCGGCTGATCAAGTCAATTGCAGAATCCAGCTACCTATACGCAAGTGGTATATGGGGAATCCGGTTCCTGGATGAACTTGAACAAATACAAACAAAGATCTTAAAACGACTCCTGGCGCTCCCCCCATATATCGCTTCATATATAGTACGAAGAAAAACTGGTTTTACACATACAGAGTTTACCATCAACAAAGCTACCGTCCGAATATACAAGAAATGTACCATGTCAAGTACGAGATACACGAAGCAAATCTTTGATGAACTAAAAAACCGCGATGCGTACCAACCTGATCCTGTATGCAACTGGGCAACAAATGTGTATCAAATGATGCAGAAAGAAGGAATCGAACAGTGCTGATGGCTACCTGACAACCAAAATTGGGATCAGATCGAGACGGCCTTGCGAATTACATTGGAAGGACGTCTAAACAACATCGACACAGACCTGATCAGAGCGAGCAAGAATTTCCCACTATACCGCGAAATGGATCCTGATGAGCCAGCTGAATATTTAACCTACGGAATGCACAACACGCATGCAAGTATACTGGCACAGCTACGTACAAACTCGAAACTCATGTTTTCGCTAAGAGTTAATCGAAAATACTACAAGTTCTATGTGTCGGATCAATGCCGCTACTGTAAGAAGTCGGACAGTGATGGAACAGAGATAGTGCGTAAGGAAACAATCGAGCATTTTCTATTTCATTGTGAATTTTTTAAAGAATGTAGAATACCGAAACTTAGAACAATACCGGATAATGTTATCTTAAAAGAGGAATATCCTCTGCTCCTGAATGATCTGGATATATTCTTACTTGAAATTATTCGCGATTTTGTAATGCACAGTACTAAATTACTAGATGAAGCCAATGTTTTATTAGAAAATACATCATTTTAAACCCCCCACCCCAAATTTAACTTTTCGTCAACTACCCATGAGAATGCCTAATTCATTTTTACCAATGCTTTGCGTTGCGGGCGCCGACCTAATTGCACAATAAAGCTCTTTCATTTATTCAATTTATGCAAGGAATGAAATGTTTTATATACATACATTATTTTATATATTTTAAATTTTGTCATCCGTTAATTTCCAGTTCACCTCCAGAATCTTGCGTAATACTGTAAGCCCCGACATTGTGGTAAATAATTTTTGATTACAGTTCTACTTTTCACCGTGTATATATATATACGATTAAGTGACAGAAATGTATGTATAATTTGAATGCGGAACTGTGTATAAATGGAAAATAATTGTGTTCTGTTATATGAGGTATTCACCGGTTAAGAAGTAAAAGAGGCAATCAAGAAAAGCGCTACCAGAAAAAAACGTAGCATTGGCACTCAAACGAATTTAGGTAACGACGGAATGAACATCGATGATTGGTTAAAACTGAGTAAGTCAGCTACAGTTACATGATGGTGCAAAATCAGCTAATTTATACAATTACGGTTAATGATTTTTATTGTGTTTAAGAGTAGTTCCTCACGTGACATCAGCTATTTCTAATACCGGTAGTTATCCCATCATTTATTCCCACACCGTACTACTACGTTTGCTTAACTAAACTAACATCTTTGATAAGTCTTGTTGCATAATTTTAATTCCAGTCTCAAGTACAATTAAGGAAACTCTCTCCAGTACTGATGGACAAGTTTGTTACGTATTACTGCAAGAGGATCAATAGAGGTGTTTCGTAACTACCACTTTGTTAACAACTTTTAATGTTCACGCAGAGATTGGATCCCAACAAGTGATGCGTAAGCAAGTCAATTCTATTCCAGAGGACGAGGAGGTGAGTTTATTTAAGTATTCAAATTCGGTCCCGGAATTGCTTACTGACTGACCGGTTTCAACCTTACTTTAAATGAATTACAGGAATTGTTTGAATACGTGGACCTCATGGAAACGTAGTCGTATAAAAACGAAGCCCCTTATTGTTCACGACACTAAGAGACGCCAAATATTTCAGTACGGTGGCTCGTGCTCTGATAAAAAGCTTGTTTGATCACATTGAAGAAGCTGCTGCAGAATACTTTTTAAGGATTAACAAGTGAACTTGTAAGGAATTCCCGGAAGCTCGGCTCCTGTCACCTGAATATGCAGCAATAATAACAGGTTATGAGTGTTCTACAAACATTTGAATCATGTATTGTCCCGGTAAAATTTGAATGTGTAACTTACTATTTCTTCTCGATTTTCCAGGAGCTTGCAAAGACTACGCAGCATGGACTAATACTCACATCGATAAGTCTAAGTTACGGCAGTGCATATGCTCCGTGCTGCAAACCATGAGGTCCAATGTTATAGATGCCAGAAAAATCTTGAAGCAACGACTTAAAGAGCCCAAAGAATGATGTGTTCAATTATTCGGTTTATGCAACACTTAAACCTAATGTTTCCATACCAATATATTATGTTCACTCAACGCTGTAGTATCTTCATGATTTACCCCGGTGAATTTATTGTTTTTTCTCAACTAACAATGTCAAATACCAAACATTTGCCGTCGGCATTAGCTATTTACCGGTATATTTAGGTGACTCTTGTGTTTATATTTTTACTAGCTTGGCTACTCGGCTTCGCCCGGGGGTTCTGTGGTAGTATTCCACATAAAAAACCGGATTCCGTCGAACTAATAGCTCTCCTGTCAGTCCAAAAGCTATCCTTTGAAACCAATAGCGCTCCCTTCCACGCTATAGCTCTCCCGTCAAATCTGCAATTCTCCCGTCAAACCTTAAACTCTCCCGTCAAACCTTAAACTCTCCCGTCAAACCTTAAACCCTCCCGTCAAACCTTAAACTCTCCCGTCAAATCTTAAACTCTCCCGTCAAACTTTAAACTCTTCTGTCAAACCTTCAACTCTCGCGTCAAACATACAACCCTTCCGTGAAACCTTCAACTCTCCCGTCATACCTACACCGCTCCCATCAAACCTACAACCGTCCCGTTAAACCTACAACCCTCCCGTGAATCCTACAATTCTGCCGTCAAACCTGCAACGCTCCCAACAAACCTGTAGCTCGCTCGTCGAAGCTTAAATTATTCTATAGAGCCTACAGCTTCCAATTAGTCTGTAGCTCTCCCTTCAAGCCTGTTTTTTTCCCGTATAATTAACCGTTCAGTCTGCCGTCAAATCGATAGACCTCTCGTCCAGCCTATCGCTCTCATGTCACCTTTAGCTCTACTGCAAAATAACAGTACCCCATTGCCCACCCCATTGGTCTCCCATCAAACCTATAGCTCTTCCGACAAATCTCAAGTTCCCCATTGGTAGCGACAGCTCGCCTATGATCCTAACATGATCGACCATAAAAGGGAGCTGATGATTTTGGAAATCTTGATCAAAATTCAGAGATATGTTTAGTTTTGATAAATTTTTGCACACATTTTCACTGTGCAACCTCCATCATACTGTTGCAGAAAGATAGAAATATTTGCTAAAAGATACTTTTTGCAAAACATGCTAAAAATTGCAGAAAATGCTCAGAATTTATACTAATATGCTAAAATTTGAATAATGATGCTAAAATTTGCAAAACATGCTCAAAATTTGTATTAATATGATAAAATTTGCAAAAGTATGCTAAAATTTGCATAAATGTGCAAATTTACGGAAATATTTGCAACATTCACACTTTCAAACGTCCGTGAAACTTTCACAAATATTAGGCGAAGCCACCTCTGTAACTAACTAGCTGGACCGAGAAAGCGCAGCTGAGAGTAGTGTCCTACCTTGGCCCTGGCTTTTTAAAAAAAAATTAAAAATATATCTTAACTATAAATCTCAAAGTTTGTCTGTACACTTTCCCTTCACTTTCACTTTCCCTTCATTTTGCTGAAGCTTCCCCATCCCTTCAAGACTCCCTTCAGTTTGTCTGTACAGCCCCGATGCTTTTGCAAAAATCAAAAGGATCATGGATGTTTTAAAGTGAAAGTTTCAAAAATGATCAAAATTTTCGATACTTTTTCACTATTTTGGAATTACTTTCATTAATTTGGATACTCTTTCACTATTATCGCTACTCTTTCGCTATTTTGGGTACTCTTTCACTATGTTCGAAGTTTTTCACTATTTTGGATACTCTTTCACCGTTTTGGATACTCTTTCACTATTTTGTATAATCGTTTACTATTTTGGATACTCTTTCACTATTTTGCATACTCAATCACTATTCTTAATATTCTTTTACTATTTTCTATGCCATATACTATGCTATTGCAAAAAGTATCATCAATATTTGGGGGAATTTTGAAGGAATTGGAGGCTAATTACGAAGGATTTTGGGGGGAATGGGGAATTTGTAAAATATTCATTTACAGGAAATTAAAAGAGATTTTGGAGGTTATCTTTTCGTAAATTTTAAGAAAATTTTAGCAGATATTTGCTGACTTAAGCTTATTTGCAAATAGAATTTTTAGATTCTTAAATTCACTTCATGTTTTCAAATCCAAAAAATAATACAGTTTCAATTGTAAAAGATGAAAACGTCTCACTAGAGATTAACAGTTTGAAAGTAAGCGATTATTTGACGATGTAATTTGCAGGTTGAGCGGAAAAGCAAATATTTCGACGTTAGAGCTAGATGTTTGTCAGGAGAGTATCGCGATAGACGAGAGACCTATTGATTTGACGTTGCAGGGATAAATGTTTGAAGAGAACTTGACATTCTGAAGGATTATTGCATTTCCATACCATACTCATGATAAATTTGACCGGCGAACCGTGGGTTCGACGGAAGATCTAAAGATTTGAAGGGAAAGGTTAAGGTTTCACAGAGGAGTTAAAATTTGACGTTAGAGCTCAAGGTTTGACGGTAAAGCTAAAGATTTGACGGTATCGCTAAAGATTTGACGGTATAGATCAAGGTTTGAATACACAGCTAAAGATTCAGAGGGATAACTTTGGATTCTTACTATATAATTATAGTTATAGGTTAAAAGAAAGAGATATTGGCTGAATCCTGAACATTTTTGAGTACAACCCCCGGGCGAAGCCGCGACACCAAACTAGTATATACCTATTTTTACCTGTTTAATGTTTTATTATTATAAATTATCAAAAAATATGTAGGGTCACAACGAGAATTGGGACGGCCCAATTTTGATGCATTTATGAATTTACTACAGTTTTGTTTCCTTTTCTACGGCCACAGCAGGTTCACAATGAGAATTGGGACGGCCCAATTTTGATGCATTTTATGAATTCACTAAAGTTTTGTTTCCTTTTCTACGGCCACAGCAGGTTCACAATGAGAATTGGGACGGCCCAATTTTGATGCATTTTATGAATTCACTAAAGTTTTGTTTCCTTTTCTACGGCCACAGTAGGGTCACAATGAGAATTGGGACGGCGCAATTTTGATGCATTTTATGAATTTACTAAAGTTTTGTTTCCTTTTCTACGGCCACAGCAGGTTCACAATGAGAATTGGGACGGCCCAATTTTGATGCATTTTATGAATTCACTAAAGTTTTGTTTCCTTTTCTGCGGACACAGCAGGGTCATAATGAGAATGGGGACGGCCCAATTTTGATACATTTTAAGAATGTATTAAAGTTTTGTTTCCTTTTCTACGGACACAGCAGGGTAACAATGCGAGGATTGGGCCGGCCCACTTTTGAGACACTTTAGGTGAATGAAAACATTTTAAATCAGTTACTAAAGTTTGGTTTCCTTTTCTACGGCTACAGCATGGTCAGAATGCGAGGATTGGGCCGGCCCACTTTTGATACATTTTACATACTTTAGAGTTACTTTGATTCTTCTTCGGAATTAAACCTTACGTGAACAACATGTTTTGAAATTTTTGCCTTGCCTATTTACGCGTACCGCATCTACGCCTATTTTCCCATCTTTCATATACGCTAAATTATGCAATTACAGGACAGCCCTATATATCCAATCATACCAAACCCCTATATAGGCAATACAGTCAAACGCCAATATATGCATCGCAAATCTACACGTATAAATGCCTACTTAATCATTGCCTTTATTCCCGATTTCCACGTAGGCCTTTGATTGCAAACAAATGCAACCCCTATCAAGGCATTCTCTGTCCTCGCCTTTAAACC
This sequence comes from Sminthurides aquaticus, assembly GCA_906901655.1. Classification (NCBI taxonomy): domain Eukaryota; kingdom Metazoa; phylum Arthropoda; class Collembola; order Symphypleona; family Sminthurididae; genus Sminthurides; species Sminthurides aquaticus. Next base: position 1,856,096 of record CAJQTT010000014.1, on the reverse strand, counting down.
CAATCCACCGGATGGCCAATGTTGGCGTCGCTCATCTTCCCATATAATATCCTTGCGGCAGCAGGCATAAGCAGGCGTCTCATGTCCTCGTGTATATACGCCACTCACAGAATGGCCACTATTGCCGTCTCCGAAAGTTGCAATTCCATCTAATGCCTATGATGGGGACCCACTCGAACCCCAACAAATTTAGCCTCCGTGGCCAAATTTCACACAGGCCTATATTCTCAATGCAACCATTGGCCTAATATTTCACGGAGGGCGTACTTGAGTTGGTTGATTGTATCCCGCATCTTAAACTGTCTATCAGTGCGCATGTAGTTGTTATTGGAGCAGCAGACTCCGTGATAATCTTCTTGTATATCGTGAGAATCTAGTAGGGATAATAGGTGAAGGAAATTAAATGGCAATGGCGCTTTGTAGCATCGTTTTTCGTCGCCCGATAGTACAAGAACGTCGTTTGTTGTATTCTATGCTTTTGCTATGTGCAGCTGCAGAGTTGCTTGTGCGTTTTCATATTTTCTTTCTTCTTGTGTTTTATGAAAAGATGCTGGTGAGCGGTAGTGGAAGAGAGAGAAAGCCGGTCATCAATTGTACTTTCGTAATTACTAATAAAGGAAATGTTTATTTCGCAAGATTTGGATTGTTTGTTGAAGAACTTTAATTTTTTTCCAATAATTTTGAATAAGTTGGAGAAACTGGAATAGGCTGTAGCACTGTCATGCGTTGAGTATTTTGCATGCCGTGCTGCTACGTACATGTTTTCCTCCCACTCGTTTACGTTCTAGGGAATAGTAAAAAGTGATGCGACTGATAGGAGATTTTTGGAAACAAATACCCGCCAGTGAATGGGGAAAGTGGCTGCTACGACTACTGAGAGATTCTCATACAGCATGTTAAAATATCGTTACTTAGAATCATTCCCGGTTTTAGATTCTAATATAAAGAAGATTATTTGCTGTTAAATGCATCGCATCTTAGCCCTTCCGAGTAACACGTTGTAGAATTCCTTTAAATACGAATAAATTCGAAGCGAAATTAGACGAACCACATATCTGGCTTTGACTCAGCTTAAGAGTGCTGAAATTCCCACGCACATACACATGATGAAACATGTCACCCATGTAAGGTATGTATTACAATCCGGCTTGGCAGAAAGTTTAAGGACACACCAATCAAACTAGACTAAACAGGAGGTGAACCGAACTATTAACTCCAAAATAAAATTTCGAAATAATTTTGAGTAGAGGACCATGTAACAGTACTTAATGCAAAAAATCGCATCCTTTTTAGCCCCAGTTTAAGCGCGATGCTAGCTCGAAGTTTGGTATATGGCGGCCCGTATTGCTGATGCCGCTTCTTCGTCCATGCTTAAGGTTGATTGATGAAAACTTTAAATAAGTTATTTGGACCGCCATATATCAAACTTTGAGGTAGAACCGCTCTTAAACTAGGGCTAAAATGGATGCGATTTTTTTCATGAAGTACTCTTACATGGTCCTCTACTCAAAATTATTTCGAAATTTTATTTTGGAATCAATAGTTCGGTTCACCTCCTGTTAAGAAAAAAACGATTTCTTCAACTACTTCATCGATGGCTCCGCAGGATATATATTTGAAGGGGAGGTGTCTTAGATTTATCCCGATTTTCCTGTTGATATCCTTGTAGCAGTTGTAAAGAATATACCTGGTTTGTACCAGTTTTAATTAAGAGGGTTTTCACGGCGTATTGAATAAAATCCATTTTTAAGGTGACTGGTTCTCAAAACATGTATGTAGCTACCCATGAGTCCATAACCTGCGTATTCTTTTGTAGGACAAACGCAGAGAGATTTCAATATCTAGGTATTCCATTACTTTATAAGGATTTCAAATCTTGTAGCTTTTTTCTGACAAAAGTAAATTGAAATTGCTCCATTCGTATCTTATTCTTTATACGAGTCAACGAAATCGCCAACTACTTCTTTCTGAGGTCGGTGAATACAAGGTTTCTTTAATTTAAAAGGTAGAAAATAAGCAATTCGGATGCATTGGTGTAACCCTGGACGACACATGGAAATCATTCCGGTGTTATCATATAGAAGCCATATTCGCAGCCTTACAAAAGGTTTTACAAAGATGGCCAATGAAATTGGAAACCGAATACCCAATCCCGTACAATTGAGAAAGATTTTACATTTAGGGCGATGCAAATACTTAAAGGGATCTGGAGCACAGTATGAGCTGTTCCAATTTTTGTTACATCAAAGGTTGTATAATCAATGAAACGTTGAGATACTTTGACACACAACCGAATTCAACGGAGAAAAGATGTAAACTAACAATGTCGGTGCAAGCCGTGTTTATGCCATCGTTTTGAAAACATATCAAATCTTATCTGCAAAAAGCATTTATTCCAAATAAACGACAAAGTCGGACTATCAAATAGGCGAACGTTTCAGGTGTTCTTCATATCTTGAATGGAATAGTTTGAACTGCAGTTTTAACATGAATCCCATTTAAAAGCAAAAAAATTTCAAATAGCTTAAAAAAAGAGCTTTCTTTGAGTTTAAAATGTTAATTTTCTTATATGAATTAATTTAATCAAACAGTGCGTTAACACCGTCTTAGGGCTTTCCCTGACTTATATGATACTTGCTAGCGCAATATTCTAAACTCCCACAAAGAAAATCCTATTTATAACAAGAAGTATGCAACTGTGACCCACTGAGCGGAGAATGAAGATATATTACTACGCACCACAGAACCTATCATCCATGGCAACAGATTTTGAAGTATGCAACAGTCAAACAACCGTTCGCAAGAGGTTGAAGGCTATAAACAATTATATTCGTGCTGTATTCTGTGTGTCATATAGTGGCTTATTTCCAAAGTGGTCACTTCAAGGGCAATGAATTTGTAAGATACATAAAGCATAGCATAGAATATGAAATACTTTCAATTCCTATCGAAGTTGAAACCCGGAGTGTGTAAAGCTGGCGCGAATAGGATTTTATCTTGAAACTTGAAACTTCAGAAGAGCAATTCATCTGTGCAGATTTTGGGGAAGTGATTCGTTATGATTATAAAGGATTTCAGAAAGTGCCGGATTATATCCGCTCGAGGAGTAATTTATGTCGCTTTTAGTTGGCCAGTTTCTCAGAGTCTAGCAAATCTATCAGTTTAATTTAAGAAGAGAAAATACTGAAGCAATGAATGAAATAAGCAGGAGAAGTAAACAAGAAATGGAAGGAATGAAAGCATGGGAATGGTATAGGGGTAAAAGGCGAAAGTTTTTAAGGCGGAGAAGAAGGCATAAATTAAGTGTAAAAACAATTCGGATTGAAAAAGAGACATCTAAAAATTCAATGTATTTACGCATGCTGGGTTTATCATGTTATAAAATAAATGTAGAATGTGTTCCAGGTTCAATGTTAGTTTAGCACGAGAAAGTAATGAAGGAGATTTAGTAAATGAGCGCGTAGAGTTATAAAAATCTTAATACAGGAAAACCATCTCTCTCTTCTGGGATTGATCCCAAACTGGGATTCAATTGTAATTCTAATGTGCTCTTATGTGTAACGTGGAGAAGAAATATTCACAACTAACTAGAAAGTAAAGGGAAGTTGTGAAAGTTTCGTTGGGCTTGGAGGAAAGCTTTTAGGCTTTACAAATCTCACATAAATCCAGAAGCGCACGTATTTCTTCAGTAGCTCTTGAATTAAAGGCAGAGGTCTGAAATTAAATCTGAGTGCGATAAGTTAAAGCAGTGAGAAGAAACCGGAAGTAGAAGCGGCTGGTGAAAAAGCTAAGATTGGAAGAAATCTCGGATTCTGTTTCGGGAGAAAGCAGATCGTGTGTGTGTGAGGAGGAAGAGGATGGAGATTCTTAACGAGGTGGATATAGGCGGAAGGAGGATGAAAGGAATGTGCGCCCTCTGCCTTCCGGATAAAGTCTTGCGCCTCTGCACCCCGTTCCTCAAGGATTACAAATTACTACGATATGATAGCATGAAAATGAATTGTTCCCAGACGTGAACTTCATTTCATGAAATGAACAAAAGAAAATTAGGAGAAAAACTCGAATGAAAGAGCCTGGATTGAAGTAACATGGTTAGAAACCTGGAGGAAAAACAAACAGTTAACAGGATTATAAAAACGTGCATCATCAGCAATTTCCGTACTCATTTGCTCAACAAACGTCTTCGTATGATGTAATATTGGTCCCTTTCTTTGCTTTTCGGTTTACACGTACGTTCAGGCATAACGTCGTCATAGTCTTCCTGAAAATGAAAGATGCTCTGCGTGGTGCAAAATCCAGGAGTCATCCTCCTTACAATCACGGCTCACCACTCGTGGGTGCGTAGAATGAGACACACATGGAATCAGGAATGAGAAGAGATGTGAGCAGAGGGGGAGGGCTTTTGTAGACCAGGCACAGAATGAGATTGTATTGCCTATGGGCATTTCATTGAATTACCTAGCTGTAGCAATAAGGCTGAGAGGATGGTTTATGAAAGAGACACACGCTTCAGATTGCTGGTAGATAAGATGAGGACTTGACACAAGTTCGTAATGATGTGCTGGAAACTAAGTGCTTCGATTCCAATGCTCTCCTAGTAGTCCCTCATCTTCAAAATATTTCACCCGCTTCCCAAAGTTTTCGTTATAATGCCCAGACTCAATGCATTTTATATTTCACAGTCTGAGGAGTTTAAAGGATGAGTGTAAAAGGAATGTTTGGGGCAAGATTTATGTTTGTAGTATCACCTTCGCAGAGAAACTACTGGTGATTGTGTCATTGTCAATTATGGTAGTTTCCCCAATTGCTGAAGCAATCAACGCCTATGAAAAAATCAGTACGGTTAAATAAACGCGTTCTATGAAAATACGCCTTAAGCTTTTGTGCAATCACAGCGCCAACTCCTCCTATGTGGTAGTCACCATTTAATATCTTTAGGTATAAAATAGTTCTCATGGAAAGCAAACTAAGTGTGAGGTTCATATCTCTCCTCCTGCCTATTAACCTTTGACTTTTCTAAGTGTGAAGCACGTCAACTGTGACGAAATTTCCAGAAGTAAAACTACCAATGTTAACATTTAAGCAGTAACCAGAAGTTACAATTCATTAATTCCAGTCTGGAAGTGTTAAGGAAGCACAGATGCAATGTCAATGTAATCATAAATTGCCAGATCTGGAAGATGTACCTTCGGGAACAGTTAGTTTAAGGTGTAAGGAAAATTTTAAATTGTATGGTACTTTGGAAAAGAGGACATGACGTGGAAAGGAAGATAGCTAGGAAGGGTTGAGAAAATCCAAAGAGTCGAGTAAAAACTGGGTAGAGATCCCAAGACTGTCATGTGGGTATTATCTGAGAAAATAGCAATAAAGCAAGGAATTATTCACAATATTAAATGCCATATTTAGTTAACAGTTTGCATTAATGTACCAAAAATCTTTGCGTTGGATTGTTTGAAACATACAATTCACTATCGTTGCTAATTATCGGTGAACTTTGCTTAGTTTTAATAGATGATCTGAAAAGACGACCATACAAGACAAATCGTGCGAAACAATGCGAGCGTATGTAGATGCGTGCATACCGGTGGGGGAGGAGTTAAAACATTCTAACAGGTCATTTACGAGTTGTCACAAGCTTCACAACTCACAACTGCATTTCAAACTCTCTATTATTGCAGATGCCAAGAACTTCAGCAAGTTTTCTGACCACTACAGTTTGAGGGGGTATTGCTCAGTGGCCGCTTTTAAATTACACCCAGGTAAAACCTATGCATATGTTAGGCCATGCATCCCGGAAATGCATTCAAAAAGTTACTTTGACCACACATTGCACGGCCCTATCTCTTTTTCGATAATCAATGCAAATGATCAATTGACAGTTGAAGGCAAAATCGGTTAAACAATCATTCCCAGGTCATTCCGAAATCATGCAGTATACATATAACTCTTTTGTCAAGGATTGATGACAAACGGGAATCTTATCTGAGTAATATGGTACTCAATACTAATTACTTAATATTCACTTTCCCGCCCTTCAAATTTCTTTCTGTATTTATCTTTGAGCTAAACCCTAGCCTCAAATTCAGCTATAGGCGTCAGTAATAAGGCCAACGGCCGTTGGTTTATTTATGAATGGTAATATGGTTTTACTATTCGGAGTATTGTTTCACATCATATTCAGAAATGGAATGCAAAATTCATTCCTTACCATGGAAATTTCGGCCAAAAATATCCCGCATTATTATTTCCGGTGTACCGAAGGAAATCTGCCATCCGGTGGAGAATCGCATCCGCATGGATACCATTTTTTGTCACCTTTACTTTTAACATAATGTGTACTTCGTAACGGAATAAGTGTTGGCAGTCCAGGCCTCAAGCGGTATAAGCCGTAAGATTTCCTGGTTGTCTCAGTCTGAGGAAGCTTTACCTGGAGGAATATAAATTAGCATCTGAAGTAGTTCATCACCTTCTTACATTGCATGAACGTTTAGAAATCAAGGTTTTTTATAATGGCTCAGTGATGTTTACGCGCAGGCTATGCATTAAGGTCGAAATATGTTCCTAATTTTTAATATGCTGATGGAAGAAAACTCTTCCATGGAGCAATAGATTAATTATTGTACCTGGCAGAGCTGCAGTCGCGGGTAGTTTCCACTCTTAACCACAGCGTCTACTTCCTGTATAGAAAGCGGGAGCTCTTCACTTTGAGAAACCGTATTTTCGTATTGTCCCGGATTTATGAATATAATTTCCAAGCTTGGGTTCTGTTTCAACGCTGCTAGAAAGCCAGCTTTTGTAATCTAAAATGACATTATAATTCCATTGAATCAATGATATACAACTTCGAATTACCATTTATGGTTTACTTTCTGAAGGATGAAACTCAACGCGAGTGCCGTACGTAATGTCATTCGGCATACCAACCTGATTACCCGATAGATTAAGATGCCGAAGTCTTTCAAGTTTTATATCCAGTTGCACGCTTGTATCAGTAACGCTGTATTCGTCAAGCTCCAATGTTTCCAGAACTGAAAATAAGAAAGTGAAGATCGTTTGGATCTAGCATCGATTATTGATTTAAACGCATAATGAAAGCAGTGACACACTTTTCTACCACGTTAGTCAGCTTACATTTAAGGTTGGAAATTCCTGCCAGATCAATATCCCTCTTGTCCAGAAAATCCATGAACGATGGAGAAGTTATGACTAATTCTCTGAGTTTCGTCAAATTTTTCCAAATGGATTGAACTGCGTGTTTAACAGAATGTCCGCTCAGCTTCAAGGTTGTCAGATTCGAAAAATGTTGGCAAAATATCTGCCAGATTTAAAGTATCTGATGACCTGCCTAAGCTTAGTTTTGATATTGTGGGGGTTAAGAAATTGAGCACGTCTGGAGAATCGTTTAATTTTTGATGCGGCTTTAGCTCAAACTCATCCAAGTTTTTAAACTTTGTCAGCCAATCCCATGTTTTGGTGGAAACATCTCTTTCAGGTATAAAGTCGCAAGTGTGCACACCGAAGGAATGAAACTTAATATTCAGAGTTCGCAACAGCTTTGCATCCATTTCGTTGATTACGTCAAGTAGGTTTTCTTCGAATTCACCACCAATATCCAAACGTTCCAGCTTATGTTTCTTGATAAAATTTAAGACGGCAGGATGGACGGCAGGATTTGCCATGCAAAAGCCGTATTCAGAACCCAGGTGAATGGATAATACTTTCAGTTTTGGAAGCAATATCGTCTGCATTATGTTCATCAGGTAAGAACCAAGTAAGCCGCCTCTATCATCCTTGGTTCCAAGTATCAGTTCCTCAATGGTAGAGCAATTATTCTGCAATAACTTGATGATATCCCCTGAATAATCCCGTTTATCAGTTGCTAGCACCCGGCAATAAGAACATGGTATAAATCGAATCCGTTTCAACCCTCTCAATTCCTGGACAATGTCCATTGCCCGGGTTGTCACACAGCAACCAGGCACTTCAAGCTCCAAATCTACAACCCCTGAGAGCTTTTTTAGTATATCCATCATGAAGAGTTTGAGTTTTTTCGCGTTGGTCATCTTTCCAGCTATCGAGTCAAGCCTTAAATGATGGTCACCCAATTTTAACGTATGTAGCCTTGTTGTTGCCATGATGACCCCAGTCACTGCAGGAAGATAACGGGCACGGGGAGCCGAATGTAGGTTGCGCGGATCTTTGTCTTCATGCTTGGTGATTCCATGAATGAATTCCAGGGTTTCCAGTTGAGAAAGTATGGGATAAACGGTTTCCCACATCTTTTCTAGGGTAAATTCGCCTTTTGACTTGTGTAGATTGCTTTCTTCAGGCATTCTTTCATCGTATGGGTTAATTTTAGCGTGGTTGATGAGGAAACCGAAATCTTCCATAACACCAGCTTGAATGGTAGCTGTGGTTATAGTGACGACTGTGCGGGTTACGAATTTTGAATTATTCATATATATGAATTTCCCTGCATTCACATAACTGCTAGCGGCTCGTAACATTTTAAAATCCGTATAATCAAGCAAGGACTCGAGTTTCCGTAAAATCTGAAGAAAAAGTATTCAGTCACCAGTTAATCTAATTATTAACTCAGTACGCTAAACTAACCCTGAAACGAATGAAAAACTTACGACTACATTTGAAAATACTTGCTGAGCCAACTCCTTCATGGTATCCAGGGTTTCCAGGTTTAAATTTGTGAAGTCCATTGTTTGAATTAATTGGAAATAGTCCACTCTCTGGTAAACAGTAATAATGTACGTTCAAGATACAAACTAAGGTCCAACTACAGAAGCACAACGCAATAAAATCTTCAGATGAAGACCAGGGTGTTTAACTGCCGCTTCCTTCAACTTTAAAATAACTGTTGATTTCATCGGACGGACATGGTAATTAATGTCTGATTAGGCATGAGTCACAATCGCAGTTGAGTCGAATGTCTCTTAACCTCTTGCGAACGGTTGTTTCACAGTTGCATACTTCCAAAAACGTTGCCATGGATTACAAGTTCATTGTTGCATACTACAATATTTGTAACATCGGATTGTAAGCGCAGAGAAGCATAGTTTCAAATCCCATGGGCGGGATGATAGGATCGCAAATGCATACATTCGTTTACCTGCGTCCTGACGTTTGGGTCACAGTTGCATACTTACTGTAAATCGTTGCATATCTCTCGAAATTTACAAAATGTCAAGCTCCAGTGAATGCGAAAGTGAGAGCCAAAGCCTTCCTGAGGATACTTATGACGTAGCGTACTTTTCTCCGTCAGAAGCTGAAGATAGTGACAGCGACGAGGAGACAAAGATTTCTGCAAGTGACTGGAAGCAAGGAGCGCATTCTGGAAATTATGACTTCAACAAATTTTCAAAGCCCACACAGATCAGTGTGCCCGTTTCTGACAGTACTACACCCTTTGAAATATTTCGTTGGTTCTTAGATGGAGCCATAATTCGAAATATTCAAGAAGAAACTAATAGGTATGCCCGGAAAAAATACGCCAACAAGCCGAATCCGAAAGTTTGGGAAGGCATGTCCGAACAAGAACTTTGGGTTTTTCTTGGCCTCAGTTTACTAATGGGACTTAACAAGCGTAACTGTGTACGAGATCAGTGGTCTACCGACTTTTATCTTCACTCTGCAGTGTTTGGAAAATCCATGCCTAGAACCAGATATGAAACAATTCTTTACAGTCTCCATCTCGTCGACAACGAGACAGTAAAAAAAGAAGACAGAATGTCTAAGTTTGGATCGTTTTTGCAGTCAGTGCTGGATAACTTTAGGAGTTGCGCTGTGCCAGGAGAAAACCTATGTATTGACGAGAGCTTGCTTTTATTCAAGGGACGACTATCATTCCAGCAGTATATTCCATCAAAACGATCCCGGTTTGGAATCAAATTCTTTGTCTTGGTTGATTGCGAAACTAAATTAGTTGTGGATATGTTGCCGTATGTTGGAAAACAAACTAAAATTTGCCAAAAGCAAGTGAAAAATCTTGGGTATGGAGCTGCAGTAGTGCTTACACTTTCTGAAAAGTATGTAGGGTGTGGACGTGCTATAATCATCGACAACTGGTTTAATAGTCCAGTTCTGGCACAGAAGCTACTAAAGTTAAAAACGTTTGTCCTGGGAACTTTACGCAAGAACCGTAAATATCTTCCCCGAATGAATGTCAAGCTGGAAAAATTTCAAGTAGAAGTTGCAAATCAGAAGCTCATGCTATTAGAAAGGTTAGTCCATAGTCATCTACAAAATTTAAGGACTAAAAAAAGGTTTCTGAAACTTATATCTAATTGCAGATGGAAAAACAAAAAAGAGGTTTATGTGCTTATTACTGGGGTGGATCATGCGATGGAAGCAGTCATTTCAAAGCGAAAAGTCGTGAAAGAAAAACCGAAATCGGTCATCTTGTATAACACCTTGATGGGTGGAGTGGATGACGTGGACAAAATTTTGCACCCGTACTGTGTCAAACGGAAATCCATAAAATGGTAATAGCTCAGCACATATTGTTACGTTTAACAAACAAATCTCTATCTGAAACAATTTTGGCACTTGCATATTTTCCATGTAGGTACAAAAAGATGACATTTCACCTTATTGACATATGTGTTTACAATTCATTCATCATTTATAACAGCCATCGGACAAAGAAAGTAATTTACAAGGAATTTCTCTTGAGTTTAATCAAGGAAATGATTGAAGCGAACCATATCGAGCGAAAAAGAGTTTCATCTGCATCAAATCCCGCTTTGGTACGATTAGAGGGCCGCCATATTCCTTTCAGAAAACTAAAGAGGTCAAAATGTATTGTGTGCGGAGCATCTGGATGGGTTGCATGCGAGACATGTGAGAAGTACATTTGTATTGGACAAAAAAATGAAAACTGCTGGAAGGCCTACCATACCCTTCAGTACATACCAAAAAAACGAGCTAAAATTCAAACTTCTTAGTCTTAATCAAAAATTATATTCTTAAAGTTGCTCATTTGACCATTAATGTTGATTACAACCTTCTCTAAACTTAAATTTAAAATTATAAATGAGAAACTGGAATTTGGAATTATTTCTCTACACATGACTGGCAACGAATCCAAGTAATTTTCTCCATTTCCGAGTAATTGACCTGCTGTCCGTGAGGAATATTCATTTTCTTGCCACTTTCTCCTTCAAATTCGGCCCTAATCACATTGGTCACCTCGTCTGGAAAAATTAGAGTTTTCTTTGAAATTCCAGCATTCTTGCAGAGGACAAAAAGTTTTCGGTATAAGATGTATCGCTTGGCTTTCATATTTGTTTCAGTCTTAAATTTGGTGTGCTTTACCAAATGCCTCAGACCGTCCGTAATTGATCTGGGAATTAGAAGTATGATCCCAAATGATAATTTAATGTGCGAGCGTCATGTACAAATAGTCAGGGCGGAAAGATATAATCCTCAAAAATTATAATTATAAAATTACCGGCCTGCTGCTAACTCCAGTTTCTCCCAACAACCTGAATTATCAATTTTTGATTCCATGATAGTTGACGTTAATGACTGGCAAGACAAGAAACCTTTTTTCTTTTCCATGAATACGAGTCCTTCTATTTTTGAGCTGGTCTGAGGTTTCAGTTTGTGGATATAGAGCTAGTCTGTGTATGAAAGACGCGCTTTTTCTTCTTGGTCCGTTGTTGGGATTCATGCCATAACAACGCGGGTACCCATTTAGGTGTGTGCTCTAAAGTTTCGGTTCGCAAGAGGTTAAAGCTTTCTGCACAAAAAGATGTCTTTTTAAATAGGAGCTTCCTTGGTTGATCCCTGGAGAATTGGTAAGATAACAGTTGCTAAGGGCCTATAATTTGCAGGATGTGCGCAGAATTCTTGAAAAACTTTACAAGATTCATTAAACAATGAATAATACTCAAAACACGATAAGCATATCGTCATGCCAATTTATTAAAACTGAACTGTAACCCTGCTAGTTCTAGAAGCTTTTCTTCTTCCCTTAGTAGAATCTTTAAGAACAGATTCACGTCTTCAACATGCTAGAGGTTCCAATTTCCAGTATCAGATCAATTTCTTCCGACGGCACAGGAAATGATTCATACAATCGTTTCTAACCGTAGATTAATTCGTGTATGCAAGCCCAATTAGTTTATGCGGAGAGTCAACGGCGTACAAACAATGTATACCCATTCTTCAGAAGCACTAAAATGCTTACTACAGTCAAGTTTTCCCGAGCCCCAAAACATGTGAGTCAATAAGGAAGGGAAGAAGGTTTTGCACCATTGCAAATTGATTCTTCTATGACTTTCATCAAGTACATCTATCTAAGGAACCTAAACTCACTTCCGCGTGGAATCTACGCAATGCGTAGTACGCATACATTTACCTGAGTTGAATTTTGACGCCGTTTGACAGCTCACTATTTACCACGTATGATCCCAGGTTACTTACAAGGATGTAGCTAAATTCATGTAATCACCAGCAGTATATATAAGGAAACGCGTGTATACATAAAAAATATCCAGTTTTAACTCAACATGCAGAGGAAGAATGATACTTCTTGGATCCTGTGCTCATATATAGGTATACATATATGAGCACAGTGTAGGTTTGAAAGTGTAGTGCAAAATTCTCGAGTCCAACAGTAACGTTTCTGTTTCCTGCATTTCTGAAGCCTTTTTCGAGCTGCTTTACATCAAGACAATCATAAAGAATGAACGGATACGCGTATGGCGTAATAAAGTTTAAGAGATAATGCGTTTCTAACGGTCCGATTTTAGTTCGAGCAATTTAAAACATTACGACAGATTTCCACGGTTAATCTTGTAAATCAACAATGACATATTCGTGTACTGACTGATTATGAAAAGAAACCAAGTGATTTTAGAGGAAATAGCACAGAATCAAGCACGATTAAGGAAACGGAAATTGGAATTTGGGCACTGCTCGTTAGAAAATAAAAACTATGTGTGTCCTCTCTCAAGCAAAGCACTTGACAGTGTCATCAGGAATGATAGAATAGAATCGTAAGTTGCGGTTAGTTTAACTTGTTTTCATGGAAAGGAAAATGGCTTCAAGGGAAACTAAACCTGAAAAGCTGACTAAACGAAGCTTGAGGAGGAAGAGGAAAGAGAGTGAGTAAGTAGTTCTGGGAATCGGTTATCGCCAAGGTTCTGCTAATTTCAATAATTTATTTGATTGTCTCGGCGATAAATCCTACTATTAACGTCCCTTTTGTTTACAAATCAAGTTGCTCTGTTTCGCTCCATCCGTGTTGTAGTTACCCGACTCGGGAGGGGGGAGTTTGTATATTGCTTTGAAGCTGTTGGAGTTTCTTAGTTGGCGATCCTCGTTTACGCATGTACATGTGTTTTGTGAGTTGTGAAGAGATTTGTTGAGACATTTGGAGAATTATTCCCAAAGGATTGCTCTCGCATCAATACGAGTAGGAATAGGAGGAAGAGGAGGAGAGGGCGAGAGGGGTTTAATGGGCTTAAGTGAAAGTTGAAGAAAGACGAATCTATTTTGTGTGCCTCATTAAACCTGGTCCCGTTAGGAGATTTGCGGGCGTGGAAGAGCTGGAATAGAAAGTTAGAAGAGGTTGTGATAGAAGATGAGAAGTCCTGGCGCGTAAAACGGCAAGGAGCCAGATCAGGGATTGTGAAGCAGAGCAGAGGCTAATTCATATTGAGAATGATAAATATTATGACAAACAATATTTTCACGCATAATCCTATCTGTTCGGTAGAGAGAAAGCAAATAATATGTGAGAAGTCGGCTGAAAGAGGTAGCAATTGCTCAGGGATTGCTGAGGATATGCTCAGAAATTATGAGTATATTGGGGATAATGGCAAATGGGAGGAATCCTTGTATGGTAGGATGGGCCGTGTTTCCTTGTGTAGGTTTAGTTAGGCTCCCTTTCCCTCCAGAAACTTGGAATATCAATCTTATTTGGACTCCGCCTGGAAAATTTTCCGCTCCGAAAACTTTCTCTTCCTTATTTCATTTCTCTGAACTCTTCTATTTCCTCCTCCTTCCGTTTCCGCACACTTCACGAGATATTCCCGGGCATTAGTCTGTGAAAGAAGATGAAGAAGTTTGTATAGAAAATGAAGGAGAAGGAATGGAAGAAGTTGAGTTGAAATCTTTCACAAATCCATTCCAAAGACTTGTCTATGTTAAATGCACATTTTGGATAATGCTTATCGGTTATAGCTTTTGTGGAACAAGTTGCTGGGTAGTTAGTTTGCTAAAGACTGAGGAGTTTGATCGGAAGAAATAAGTAAGTATAAGCAGTATGAGATTAGGAGAGAGAAGTATAGCGAGGAGTGAGTGGGCGCTGGGCTGGCTAATGGCATAATGTTTGAAATATCGTCCACTTCTTTCAACTGCAACTTAGCAGATCTCAACAAATTCATAAAGTTGAAACGCGGCTACCCATTATGAGACCTCGAGAAAATCTATTCCCCATTCAGCCAACAGAAAGTTGCCCTTGGAAAAGACCTAAACGACTTGACTGAAATCAACCGCACCTACAATAAAGTTCCAATAGTTTATTGCGATACCCAAAATTCCATTGAAACCGCTACGTATTTCTACAGATCTTCAGCGTGGTCGAATCTGAAACACAGACCCTGAACTAAAGATTGGGAAGCGCTTCCTAAAAGTTTTAGGAGAAACTCGTCTAATATTTTGTAGGACGCAACTCTAAAAATTCAAGGATCGCCACAAGTTTTGCAGGAAATTACTCCTATATACTTTAAATAACGCTGAATCCTATGACCTCATGCAAGGAAAACCAGACAAACCTTAGATTTGAATGAACCCACAAAGTTGCTGTGTTTAAGGGTATGAGGGTGTGCATAAAACAAAAATTATGCAGTTGTTTTGATGTTCTTAAGAGAGTTGTTTCTTCGACAGAAGGATAAGTTCAAGGTGAGAATTGCCGCCGGAATTTTTTCACACCCACCCCGTCCCTCTGTTAACAACTTAACAACTACATGCGATAATCTGGAGAGGCTAATTAAATGCAAAATTGCAATTATTATTCTACACCAACACCTGAAATCAAAGCGGTCAGCCTACTCTCCTTCCCCCTAACTTCTGTTTACAGATAAGCAAAATCGAAAAAATGCCCGGAGGATATATTTTCTTGGCTGGGCACAGGCAATTCATTTTGAATGTGGAGTATACAGTATGTTTAGCCAGACAAGCCTGAGTTTTGTTGCTGTAGGTGGTACTGACGTAATTTTGTTTGAGTTCAAACGCTAATGGAGTTAAAATCCCATTCAGCTTTAAGGCAAAGACTCTGCTTGTGCTCCCAAGGAGAGGCTGAGATGCGGGAAAAGGAATATTGGATGAGAAGGATGATAAAATGTGACAAGAAGATATGTCCAACATGTTTTTTATGCTGAAACATGACCAAAGTTTCAATTCTCTTCTCGGACTATGGGTGCATTTAGAAGGATTTGTTATATTCTCCAGAACCATTCAAGCTAAACTAACTTGTCATTTACATGGCTGTTTTAAAATCAAAGCTGTGAACACATTTTGGGATAGTTTTTCTTTTAGCTATTCAAATACGGAATACGATGCTTTGAGTGCACCAAACTCTGAATTTCAATGGGAAATTATATACCACTCCTTGGGAGAGGCATGTTCTCTGTGGAGGAGAGAATTTTAGTCAGCCGACGGATACGCTATACAGACACACGCTGCCATTGAGCTTTAAGTTTTGGCGAGAAAATGTTGTTCAAAGTTAGGTGATGTCATGTCTTTGGATTTAGCCGTGGACCAAACTGTGTGATACTGGTGCAAGAGAAAAGATTGAGCTTTTTCTGGGGTTGAGTGAGTCAGTCAGTTGGACCTTGAATCTTTTCGAGTCTTAATTTGATTTACTGCTTGTGTCAAAGGAAGACGGTCCTCTTCTCGGACTTGAGAAGAATTGGAAAGAGTATATGGGGCTTACAGATACTCTGACGGAGTTTACATATGTGTCTTGAAATTCTTGTAACGAAAACACGTTTTACAATAGTTCAGAGTTGGGGCCTCCATACGTAGATAGAGCTGTGAGCGAGCCGGAAAGCTTAAGGAATTGAGAAGCAGTAAAGCTAGTTTGAAAACTACTTTGAAATACTTAGTTGGATTCGTCGTGTAGCTTTTTCTTTGGTTGCATATTTTATTCTTGGTCTTCTGCAGACTGGAAGTCTGAAAGTCTGAGGACGAATGGGAGGGTTATTTACAATTCATGAGTGTACATGAAGAATATATTTTGGAAAACATCTTCTTCAGGAGAAGGCGTGTCAGATAGGACTGCATAGCCTTAGCCTGCAACTAATATAGTCAGTGGTCATAAGCCTGAAAGAGGAAAGTCTACTATCTTCTCTCCAGTTCTTCTTAAATTTTGTCATCACGTCAACATTCATCAAAGTTTTGCTTCTTGTTTCTCTATCGGGAGGAAAAGGAAGACGTTTATAAAATATCACGTAGCGATAGTGTCTTAAGCCTTGGCGTGATTCTTGTTACATGTCTTACAAGTTGGCCAGAGGTTGTAACCCAAGCTTGATGGGTAGTAGACAGTAGACAGTGTGAGTAGGGGTGAAGCGTTGAATGTTTGTATATTTTTCAAGCGTCGAGGTATTCAATATCGACCGGACACGATTGAAGCAGCTACAGGTTTATGAAATGGAAGAAGCTGGAGGATGGGAAATATGCTGACTGAGTGTTGGTTGTGAGCTCATATGTTGATATTCATGCGTAGGGACGTTGGAAGCTGGTAGTGTTGGATTTTGGTTTATAAATTTATGATGATAGCAGGTGGATGAAAGTGGTTTTGTTTATAGGGAACAAGTTTTAGAGCGGACACAAAATCCCTGTCTTTTCCACATTATGGCACATTATTACCGCCTGAGCTGAGCTGGTGGAAGAGAGAGTACGCGCAGGGGAGGATGGGAAGAGGATATACAGTTTTCCTAATGCTCTGGTATTCTCATAGCCAAGCCAGGACAGGAGGAGAAAAGCGGAGAAAGTAAATAACCCTTATTATTGCACTCTATGGAAAAATAGTGTCTTCACCATTTGTTCACCTCATATCATTTCAGAGAAAGTCGGCTGTGTCCCAGGCGGGTAGGGAAGGAGGGTTGTACTGTTGCCAGCTCGTGCGAATAATGGCCGCTATATTGGCATGACCGCTATCTTTCTTTTTGTCTGCTAGTTGAAAAATAACGGGAAGGAAACTATTATAAGTTTGCCGTATCGTCTCCCTATCGTATATTATTCTCAAATATTTCAAAAAATTCACCAGGGCTCAGGAACTGAAGACCTTAAAGAGCTTTCTCTGCTTTTGTGAATGCAAGCAGACAGACAAAACATTGTGTTAGAGAAAGTCGGAAGGCAAAAGTCCCAGAGAGTCGACCGGATAGCGCGTTAGAGATGAAGCAGTATTTTGGAAGAGGGAGGATGGTTTTATGCGTAAGAAGGCCGTTTGATAGTTAAGTAAGCAGAATAAGGTTGTGATGGTGGTGAGGGTGTCCGGAAAATATTGTTTGAGAACGTCCTCCTATAAAACTCTTATCATGTAACGTATTGACCATAAAAGGTGCCATTATGGAGGAAGTAAACGAGACAAAGCTAAGCATGAAGATGAATTCATACAGGAAATACAGTGGGGTTGTGTGTGTGTGGAGAAAAGTATAGGAAGTTCTATAGGAGAAAGGCGGAAGGTCGGTGGGAATACTTGTAATAGCATGACCACCGTCAGAGAGGGATAACCATTTCATTTGATATTATGTTTTGGGAGGAATGATTGTTGATAGTGAACATGACATAAGGCAATCATTATGGATGAGAGAATATTGCTTGTTTTGGGACTCTTTACTATTGGAGGTTGCTTTATTTGCTGTGGACCAGGAAGGTTTTCAAATCCATGTAAGTTCCATGATGGAAATGTAAAGTGTAAAGGCTGAACGACTGGAGAAGGGCTTTAATTTACTGAGCATTAAAAATCTAGCGTAGCTAACTAAAAGCAGCCAGATAGTGTTGCAAAAATTATGAGCAGTTTTCAATGAGCTAAAGAAACAAGGGGGAAAGTAATGGAATCCAGTGCATGCGTTTAAGAGAATGAAAAGATTGGAGTAAGTACTCAGAAGTAGAGGACAATTTAAGATGGCTGGAGACATGTTTGCCGGGGTATTAATGCGTGCAGACAAGGTAAAATGTGGATATGGGGTATACAAGTTGAGAGCTGAGGGTTTAAAAGCGGTGAAAGCTTGAGTGTTTATTCGGAATTTGTTGAGGTGAAAAGGCGAAGGCTGAGGAAATTTATTAAGGATTCCTAATGCGAGGTGACACAATAAATTGAGAAAAGGGAGGGGAAGCTGAGAGGAAAGCGTTGCTGGTACTCGTTTTAAGAAAAGAGAGAATAGACAGGAAAAAGGTGGAAATGGAAGATTAGGAGAGGATGAGACAGAGAAGGTGATTTTACGTTAAGGACTTTCTTTTCTCTTGGCTGGTTACGTTATATATATATTGGAGGAAATAGCTGTGTGGGGGAAGAAGGAGGAGAGAGGGGAAAACGTTGTAGAAAATTTAACATCTCATAAGTTTTACTCAAAGACTTATGCATAATTTGTAAAAAAAGGTTGGAAGAGAAGGAAGAAGATTAAAGTTACAGGTTCGGGCTCTTTAGGAAGACATTAAAGAAGTAATTTAGGGAGGCTATGCTGGCTCCCCCTTGTGTTTGGCTGGGCGGAGGAGAAAGATAGTGGTAATGGAGTGTGTGGGAGGGTAGAAATATGTGATGGTGATCAAAGCCTTGACTCTCTCTGGTTGAATCCAGGAGGGTAATATCGTAGTGTGACGGCTTGGTGGGTGGGGGTGGATGGTCGGTCGGTGGCGGTTAAGCGTGTGGGAAAAATAACCCATTTCAGAGTAACTCTTGGAGGGCCGTGATAATGGGGAAACGTGGTGAAAGGTATGAAATCTCTGCATGCATGCTGATCCAAGCGAGCTTTCACTCGGACTAAAGAGCTCGTTGGTGGGAAAGCTTTCTCTCTGGGACTGCTGACTGGAGCTGGGTTGTTGGAGGAATGGATTGTGACTGTAAATAGTATTTAATGTGTAAATGCTTTCTACGGTTTATGACAACAATTACCGTGTTTACCAGAAAACGAGTGAAAATGCATAAGAGAAATACTTGGCTCGAGATCAAAAGAGATTGCATTTGCTTTAGGGCTAGGCTAGGATGGACGGGACTCACCAGGCAGACTGGTGAAAGTAGAGCTCGGACGAGGAGAAAGCAACGTCCTAAAACTAGACTTAATGGAAATTTCCACTTGTAGTCATCAAACATGTTGATCTAGCTCCGAGCTGTGTTGTTCTCTAAAGGGCTAGCTAGGATAGTACCTAGGAAACAGTACCCCGGGAAGTGGAGTGGGGGTGGAGGAAAGGATAAAGGAGTGGGAGAAAGCAGTAATAAGAGGATGGTGTAGTAAAACGGAGAGTGAAAGGAGGTAAAGCTAAGTAAAAGGAAACGGCTGATTTTGTTTTGCTCAATGTATTTTATCCATGATGCTATCTTCAGAGAAAAGTATACAGCCTCTCATCCATCCCGACCGTAAACCAAAAGCACGCCACATGAATTCGTTACACGTTTTGTTGCTCTCTTCTTGGAAAGATGCTCGGTTTGATAGTGGTCTTCTCTTGGTGGATATGGTGAAAGTAGAAAATAGATGAAAATTTCCACAGGGATACTTTCCATCTTCCAGCGTTGTTAGATGTGAGCTGCCTCGTATATAGGAATCGTGGGAACGGCAGAGAAAGTGAGGACTGGAGCTGGGAAGGAGAAATCGGGCAAGGACACAGACAGGAAGACGAATAAGGAATGAGAATGGCGGTTTGGAGAATCGAGAGGAAGGAGGAAAAAGATCTAACTGAAATGTTAGCTTTCTCTTTTACGAGGAAAAGATTTCGGAGAAGATGTGAGCGGTAAAGCGTTAGGAAGCGATGAAAAGGATGGATAGCGGAAAAGACATTGTACATAAGTCTTTCAAGAGGCTTTATTATCATCTTGGATGAAAATGCAGATGTCCATAAGATTTGAGAGGAAATACAAGTGGGCCGGGAAATAGAAAAGAAGAAAGCGAGCGAGCGAGAGAATAAGGGAGAGATGATGATAGGAAGACATGGAGAAAAATCCAGGGAGACCATCTTCTTCTCAAATGAAATGTGAAGAAGCAGTAAGGGGTCCGTCGGTTCATCATAAAATCATGTCTGTGGCAAAAATACACTTTCGCAATTCCCCAATCTTACACACGCCAACCAACGCTATGCAGTCTCTGCCTTCCTGTAGCTCATCTCTCTCAATCCGCCTCCTAGAACCCAGAATCCCCGCCCATTGCTCATACCGAGAGCTCCGGATTCACGTCTCGACTAGAATCCTCATCACCCCGAGAATGTGTGAACGTGTTTATGTGGACTCTAGATTAAATCCTCGATATAAAGTTTCTCGGTTATAGGAGGAGGTGAAATCTGAGTTTATTGGGGTTGGTTTGGGAGTAGTCGCGGTCGTGGCGTAGAATGCGGTGTAAAGGGAAGATTCGGTTAAAATGGATTTACAAAGGCATAACCGCTATGATGGAACTATCATACTCGCATCGCATGATACAAGTGAAGAGAAAGCTGCTCCTTTTTGCAATACAAACGTACGAAGCGCTTTCACTCTTCGGATTGCAACTTTGAAATGATATCGAAGCTTGATAGGATTAATTGCATCATACTATGGTTTTTTACAACAGAAGTTTTTTCGTCTGGCAGATCCATTTTCTCTTTTTCACTACACATCCGCCTTGCTTTCTCCACTTTATTTCTAGACTATCTCTCGGGTTGCTTGTGAGAGTTAATTTGTAAATGAAGTCGGCGCTAGATTCAAAGATACTTATGGTTCATTCTGGATTGACTTTTTTGATTTTTTGATGTATATACTATAGGGTTTGGACGGATGAATAATTTTTTCTAGCAAGTATCACAGGAATACATACAAGAATGCAATGAACCCAACACACATGCGGAAAGCTTGGAGAAGAAATTTTGGAATACTGAGCTAGTTTCTGGCGGGAAGACATACTGTTGGGTATGCATAAATACATACACAGACAGATAGGTTGATAACGGAAAAAATGATAGAGCTGATGGGATAAGAAAAGATGCCAGAATTTTGAAAACATGCATGCTTTGGCTGAGCTGAAGCTGAAGCTGGGGGCTTAGTTATCTACTTACTCGTCCTTGTGTATGTTTTACTAGCTTTGCCCAATCCATAACTCTATGAGCTAAGGTCTGATAATGGTTACTGACTGGTGAAGGAGAGGAGGGGAGGTGGGGAAATAATATACAGGATCGTTCAAAAGCATATCTGGCGGTTAAGCTTGAATCTTCAATAAGACGCTTGCCAAGGAGGAAAGTACACGTAGGCTTAATACACGATGGAATAGTTGGTGGCTATAAGAGCACGGGAGGAAGAGATGAAGAAAAAGGATGTAAAAAGTATAAGAGGACTGGTTAGGAAAGCTGCATATGGCCGGGCCAAGTTTCTAGCCAGATCCTGTAGCATGGTTAAAGGTTATATTCGCGGCGTTTGACTTTTAGGTGCGTTATTTATGGGATGGAGCTCGACGAGGGGGTAATAAAATTTATTGCTAGGATTTATAGTTGGCCATTTGCTTCAAATTTTCGGGGGCCTTCTCTCTTTCGATGCTGGGCTACGGCATGGTCGCTCTATACAGACAGGCTGGGGCAGAGAAAAGAGCATGGGCTAAGATAGAAGCCATGGGTTGTTAGCTTTGTTAACATCTTAAAGGGAGAGCTCGTCTTCGTTGAACACTGAAGTTAGGCAAGCTGGGCTATGTTGGGTTCATTCCTGACTTGCTTGCTTCCTCTTCGTCTCCTACTCTCTTCCTGGATACGAAAGTTTAATAAAATCTACAAGCTTTTCCTTTACATGGTTCAGGAGAGAGCCAAGAAGGAAGAGAGACACTCTTCTGCGCTTGTTCAGTTCTCGGTTTATATTACATCTCTTTCCGTCTCTTGTTAGCTAACTGTGATCGCTGGAGTGTTGAGGAGATGAAATAAAGAACAAGTGCAAGTTTATTTCTCTCGCAGAAGCCAACGAATCTTTGCCAAGCTGAAAACGAGATCCGGAAGATATTAAACTTGTAGTAGGTTTGGAACTGAAATTTCCAGCAGCGTAAAATACCTTCAGTCATCAGAAGTTTTTAAGGACAAGGAAGTTGAGTAACGGGTGGGGGTACAAGTATTCAAGTTGAGAAGGAATTACATTTTGTACATCAGAAAGCACTGCTGGACATTTGAAGATTTTGAATCAAGTCAGACGAGGCCTTACTAAGCAAGACCTGGAGGAAGAAGAAAGAAAATTAAGACGGAAGGGAGGCTGCGAGCTGAAGCGTCGTTGGAGGAAGAGAAGAAAAGGAGCATCAAGAAAAGCATCAAGGACAAAGATCAGATAAGAGGCTTGGGTTGTGTGAGAGGAAGAGAAAGAATTTAGACGGGAAAGATAGAGAAAAATAATAAGGATCTCATCAAGGAACTCAGCTTGATTAGTAGTAAACTTGTGTGGGGATGGAGGGAAGTGAGAGCGGCTGCCAAGAGACAGAGCTCATTGTCCATTGCCGGAAGGGTAGATGATGATGATGGGTTGGAGATGATGATCATCATATTGTCATCATTTCGCACAATTTTACTCCACAAAACCTCTCACCACCATCCATATTATCAGCCTCAACCTTCACTTCCCTCCGCCCGTCCGCTCCCTCTTAGCTTTTACTGGCTACACAGATAGGCCCTACCCTAGCTTAGAACCCGCGCCCCACGCCGGCTCTGCTTTCTCCACAAGACTTTCACCAGACTCCCTACCCGACTACTGTCACTTACCGCCGTGCTCCTGACTCAACCAGTACGGTGGCTTTCTCCTCCTCCTCCGTCTGGGCAAGCAGGAGGGACGGGCCGTGTCGAAGAGGAAGACATGGAAGAGAAAAGAAATGCAGTTGTGAAAACCTCGTGCCACCAATAAGACAAGTGCCAGAAGCAAGTGACTGTATCCCAGTGACGTGAGGAGAAATTGGAAGAAGCTAACCTGAACCACAGACAAGAAAACTCTACAAATTACTCACTGGTAATCCGTCTAAAAAAACTACAACTGTCAGCTTGCTCATCTGTCATCGGATAGGCTCTAAAGCAATCCATGGAATCATCCCGTTCAACTTGTCTTGCCCTCGGATGAAATCTATGGCCCACACGGGACCCGGGTAACTTGTCATCACTGCCCGCCTGTATTTTGGTCGTCGTACTGGTAAAGTTTTGTAATTACAGTTTTTGTGTCCCTGTCATTGCTTCTGTATTTTATAGCAGGGATTGGAAAATGCTCGGATGGCTGCTATTGTTTTTTCATACTTATCTATGTAATCAGCTGCTAAACGTTTGTTCTAACGGTTTAAGCTGTGGAACAACAATGTGGAGTAGGACGGTGTTCCTGTATAGACTCTAGGAATTTGCTTAGTTAATGCTGATTGATAAAAAAAGTGTCCGCTTTCTTCTGTTACGATAGAGGTGAAAGTACGGGCGGGAAGTAAGTGTGTTAGTAAATTTTCATTGCGTATGAACGCAGAATGCGGCGAGAAAAATTAAATGAATTAGGACCATTAGTAAATGAGAAAGGAGGCCGGAAACGTTTAAGGTTTCGTGTTTCGCATTGTTACACACATGTTGTTGTTATTAGCTTGGGTGAAAGGAGCGAGCGGCGGGTTTATTAAAGATGGGATGGATGGAGAGAGGAGAGAAAGTGAGAAAGGGATGTGGGAATCTTCCGTGTCTGTGTTGTAATGTTCTAATCATTCCCCTGGGATCCTTATCATGTTGATTATGATTAGTTTGCCCTATTTTCTCTCCTATTCTCATTTTCCCAATGAGCTTCCCGTTTTCTCCTTTACGATTATTTCCTCCTCTTTTATGTCGAGCTAATTTCACAAATTTCCCAACCCTCACTTACTTTCACCTATCAGCGCAACATGGTTTATTCTCTCACTATAATTTACCCTCCTTGCCATGCCGCATATTAATCCGAATAGGATCCTTTCAAAGCTTCATTCTAACTGCTCCTATCTTTCTTGACGTTATGTGATAGCATCTAGCTTAACGTTAGCTCTGAGCTTCTCTTGAGACTTATTGAACTAAAAGATTAGCAGCCGAGAACTAAAATCCGAGTTAGTTTGACAAGTAACTGTGTGGTGGGAATATTCATTTGAAATTGATCTCCTATATTTCGTAGCTACGCTGAGAGTTCTAGATGTAGAACGTTGGTTTATGTCTTGATTAGACGTTTCGATCTTTCTTGGGGCGATATTTAAATTCAAAGCCATACACATGTCTAGAACAGGGGGGGATAGCCTTGGCGGAATATCTAAAGAAGTGGAGTGAATTTAAATGGAGCGAAACAAGCTTAAGATTCATAAGCGGGTGAAAGTCAGTGAAAGTACGGGAAGTGCAGAGCGGTAAGTTATTTGGAGGAGGGGACCAATCTCCTAGGACTTGCTTGTAGTTTAGCGGCGGGAGAAGTTTGGATTTGATAGAATGAGAATTACTCCATCGGAGAAAGCTCATGTTGTAAGAAGAGAGCTTTAGGTTGGAGCGTGTTATCAGGATCAATGGAACGTAAATTGTCCCCGGTTGGAGACAGAGTTGGTTTGTGAGCCAAGTTTTACTCTTTACGAAAGCTGGGCTGGAGTTAAGCAGGAGGAGGACGGTAGTATAGTCTAGGTTGCTCTTGGCGGAGGTAGATGATGGGAGTGGAATAAATAATCGATATTTTTACGAGATGACTGTAGCTTTTTGGTAGGGGCAATAAATGTTGGCGGTTGAGGGACTAGCTTTCGACTTGGGCTGGTTAACGGATAGAGAAAGCGGGGTTACTTTCCCTACCCCGCTTTCACTCCCCTGTCATTTCCTTCCCCACAATTTTCGGCACGCTTTAATGAGAATCTATTCCAATTAGTGTGAGGGAATGTGTTGCAAGCTCATTTATTCTGGATCGTTATAGTTGGGAAAGTTTAATTAGCGGTGATTTTCAAGGCAGTTCATGAATATTGCTATCCACACCACAAACTAGTAGCTATCAAACAATCAACAGTTAGCAGGAAGAAGGTATGCTGTTCTGGATAAAAGACTCCCTGGTACTGGAATAGGAAATAGGAATGGAAGATTTTCGTAAAGCCTTGGAGAAAGTAGAACGGCGTGTGGTGAAAGTTGCTTGCTTCTCCTTGTGGCCGCAAGTATAAGCTGGGGAGGAGCGGAGAGAGTTTAGATCTCAGAGGAGTTATGAGAATCATTTGGGTGAATATTGCAAAAGGATTGGGTTGAAATAAATCAGGGTGGAAGAGAATCAGAGTATGGGAAGAAGGAGGAAGTGGGACTTAGGAGAAGGAGACGGAGAAAAGAGAAAGTGGTGGTGAGGGAAAGCGGAAAGAAAAATAATGCAATATATTTGTCCCGTCACCCTCAGTAGTTAGCCTGGGGAGTTTGAGCGGGAGAAAAGATAGCTTGGGCTGAATTATCGCCCTCTTTTTCACGGTTGATCATGAAAAAAGCGACGCTGAGGGGAAATACAAGTACATAGATACAAGTACTAGAACAATATTGCAATACCGTGGCTAAAGCTGAAATACTGGCAGATTTCTACGTTGTTTCTGCTACTTTTCAAGTCAAGGCTTGGTTCACCAACCCGTGGTTTCCGTGGATATTCGCCTGTCAAATTCTCTCTTTGGGAAACTACAGTCAATTCAGTGCGAAGGAAGCTCAAAACCGTAAAAGATAGATGGGAAAAGTACAAACTACCTTTCAGCACTAGAAATTCCAGCAGATACCAGATAGTAAAGTTTTGGAAGGATGTTGGAGTTTGTTATATGGGGGAAGAAGAAGGGTGGAAGCAGCTGGAGAAAGCTGGTGAAAGTAGGAAGGGATATACAGGGTAGTCAAACCAGACCGCTGCTGACCATCTTCTATAAGCTATAAACTAGGATTCAGGTTCTCGACCAGGCTTTGACTCTGGGTAGTAATGTGTTTCATGTGAAAAACTTTTCATAGAAACTTATTGCATGCAGGAAAAATAGCTACTGCGATGATGGGATCATAAAATCCTCTCTTGGGTAAGAAAAATCTGGATGGAAGAGTATTAACCTAGAGCAAATGATAGGAATGGAGAAAGCTGGAGTGAAAATATGGAGGAACTGTAGACAGTATATTTACTTTCTCCTTGTTTGAGAGGAAAAGGGAACAAAGTTGTAAAACATTTTAGAAATAGAGCCAACACCCAGTTTGAGGAAGAATAAAACCAACAGAGTGGAAAGAAAGCATGGTCTTGCGGAAGGGAATGAAAAAATTCAAAAGAATAAGACTACATACGACTACGTAAAGATATTTTGCAAGATTATTCAAAAAATGCAAAGGAAGAGAAAGCGAGTGACAAAGATCCAAGACCCGGCTATCGCGGAAGTTGTTTCCTGGTCTTCCCTACTTTCTCCACGCTCCATCTCACATTTTCATCATTAGGAAGAGGATGATGAGGTGGGGTTGGGAGCCCAGGCATATGCTGAAAATAAACAACTTTCCCCCCATCTAGCCCTTGTTTTCTCATCTTGAAAAACGAGAGGAAAAGATAAAAATTTCTACAACATACACACACACATCCGTCCATTCTAGTTTGGCTGAAAAAGCTGTTAAGATGTTGGGAATCAGGATAGCAAGTCTAGGGAGAAAGAAACTAAGCTTCTTTGCATTGATTCTACCAGGCTTCGTGGTGGCTCAACAAGCACGGAAAGCGTCAAAGTCAACGCAAAGGCAAAGCCCATGTATACTTTCTCGGAAAGTTTTCTCCTTCCGGCAGTACTTAAGAACCGGCGACCGAAACTATCTAGTGCTTGACTTCATTGAGAACGACAGTTTTTTAAGGATGTGAAATTGCTGTCGCTACCGACGTCAGAGACGAGTGGAGCATGCCGCGAAGGAAGAAGATAAAGATCAGTGTATAGAGAAACGAGTTTTTTCTCAAATTATTTTACCCGGGTAAAAGTTAAATTAAAACTGAGAGAATATTGTTGACAAGAGACACGATCCTGGTTCTCATGCGAAAATATTTAGAAAAGTTTCAGGGAAAACTTTTAAAGTCCTGAGGAGACGCACTTATAGAATCATTGACTTAACTTACTTGTTAGTTCCGTGCTATTGCTATGGGAAAATGTCTCAACTTATTTTCCTTGCGAATGACTAGAGGCTAGCTATTTTTATTCCAATCTAAAGCGGGAATTTTTCATACAAAAGCGCCTTAAAAAGTTGATTCTCGTCGCCAAGTTCTTGCCTCCTGCATACGATAGTGACTGCTATTGCATATTACTGCTCCCAACTTTTGTGCTTTTTACATACGCGTGTAAGTCAGGCAGAGAGCTTGTGTAGAGCGCTGGCGGGGGACGACGGAAACAACGTCTTCCCTTACACACATCCAATTTGATGAGCTGAGTGAGACAAAAGTTTTGCCATAATAATTCTTGACTTGCAATCCCTAAAATTGAGAAAAGTTTTGATGGGAAACATGTGGTGGGGTTCGGTGAAGAAATTTAGAAGGACGCGAAAAAGGATAAGGAAATGAAGAAGGGAATATAGGAAAACAGCACTACTGCATTGCGTGGCTTTTGTCGGAGAGATTGAAAAAATAGCGGAAGAATTCAACACATTCGTTCGGGCGATAGGCAGATGAGAATTGTATTTCAAGAGCCCGGAACTGGCTGCTTGGCAGACATTGAATTCCCTGGAATCTAAATCGTGTAGAGTCTCCGACAAGAATGCAGGAAGAGTTTGTGTAAATAAACTAGGGATGAAGGTATGGTGTAAATAAACCTGGCGTTGATGCTATCAAGGCTGTGAAGAAGATTGCAGAAGGGGCAAATGATACCCGGTTACGCGTTGGCTGTGCTGTTTGATGCCGTCCGCATCTTCCATCGTGCTCTTATGTCTCTAACGTCGTTTGCAAATCTAGACTGGTTGGAGAGGAGGGCAGACAGAGTCTATGTGGAACATCAGTGAGGAAGAGGTCTTATCCGAGGAAGATAAATGTTGCACATCTTCCCTCAACGTCGTTTGATATTGTGAAGAAGAGAGAGTAATCGGAAGGGCAGAAGCCATCCGGGGATTCCGGTGGGTCAAGACAAGGTATCTTCCTATCTGTCTTGTTACCTTGGCGTCATTGAATGTGAGCTAGCGGGATGGGAAGAGATGGGAGAAGGGAAGGAGAGGAAAAGGATCTCGGCCTCCGATTATTAGAGCTGGGAGATAATTTTTCACTGTCATTTGGACAATGGAAGGATTTAAACTGCTCTTTTGTTCGGTACTTTACTCGGAGAAAATAAAGCTCATTTTGACTCTAAATGTTTGTCTTGTGAGCACCAAAGGAAATTCCTCACATCAACCGACTTCCCTTGAATCCCCGACTGGAAAGTTAAGACTGTTAAGTTAGGAGGTCAGACAGACTATAAGCAGATTCAAGTCTCTGGCCTCTTAGTAGTCAAACGAAAAAATCTGTCAGATTCTGCTAACAGATAGAGCTGGATCCTGGAACTGGGTGCTGTTTATTCGAATATGTGATGGTAATCCTTAAAAAACAGGTGAAAGTAGCGGTCATATTATACTGAGCCTGGAATGGAATTCTCGTTGCGTAATTTCAACGCCGTTGGTTTCATTTATATGTTTGTAAGAGATCAGTGTAACGAGTTAAGCAAGTATTTTTACAGGTATGTATTGAAATTGGCTACGTGTAAGGCAGGAATACAAGGAATGAGGATGCTAGAGCTTTAATTGTATCAGAGTTTGGATAACGGCGAAATAGTTTGGAAGGGAGCGTAGAGCAAGACTCTCGTCACTAGTATTTCAATTTGCCATTAGTATTTTAAGAGCTCTCATGATTCTCTACTTTGGAGACAGTGAAATAGGCAGTAGAGAGGGGAAATGTGAGGATTGGCAAGCTAGGGAGCTCAATAAATTCATTATTCCCGCCTCCGTTTACACTTTCCCAGGGAGCTTCTCTCCTATTTTATGCCCGCTTTTACCAAGGACTGTCTCTTCTATTACCTCTAGCTGTATATACTTTCATTCCGACTTTTTATACCATAAGTATTGCTCCCCCTGTTGTTATCCGGTTACTCAATCCTCGTATCCATGAACAGGCAGTATTTGGACTCGTAGCGTCGTAGCTCGTGCATAGTGAACTGTCTAGTAATATTTATAGAATCACGCTACGGCTTGTAGCATACTTTTGAGATTCTGCAGATTGATAGCAGATAGAGACTGCAGACAATAGAGTGCTAGAAAGAAGTGAGGGATACTTTTGTTACAAGCTACTGCAATATTGCAAAGTGAAAGAGAAGAGTTGGATTCCATTCTAGCTTTTAAACCTCTGTCTAGGCCGAGGCTTAAAGAAAAGGAGCAATTGGGCAGTGTAAGCTACTGTTATGGCGGGAGGTCCTCTGGTAAATGGATAGGAGCGTGAAACTGTTGGCTTAACCGAGCTGGATTCTAGCCTGGAGAAAGTGTAGAGAGTGAGAGACGAGAGAGAAAAGTAGATGATAAAATTGGTAGCTTTTTTAGAAAATTCAAAGGAGAATAGCAGAGGATTTTAGGGTTAAGGAGAGAAGAAGCGTGTATTTTAGCAGAGAATAGAGAAAAAAGAAAGCTAAGTACATGGAAGAGTAGGGTGGTGGTAGGATTGGTAGGATGCGGGAAGTTGGGATTGAGAAGGGGAAGTAGGATGAAGAAAGCGGAGAATCTATTCACATAAAGAATTGTTAAGAGTACATTTCGTGAAATGGGACGATAAAAGACGGATTTGCACTAAATTGGTGAGTAGCTGAATTTGGTAGGGCCATAAATAAACAAAAATCCAAAATAACTAGACGTTCTTAACCATTTTGTAGAGAGAAGACTTCTCTTTGAATTTGTCTGAATGATTTTGACTAAACTGTTCAAGGATGTAGACTATGGTTGTGTTAGTAGCGTCTGTTCTGTGGCTATTTGGCTATGCTTTCGGGTAAAGAGGTTTGCAGCATGTTTGGAGAGGAGGAATAAAAGTGAAATTCTCCCGGTTCAGGTTGTTTATCTAAACAATTTTCAATCTTCTTGAATACGGCTGCGGCTAGGTGGTGCTCTTGCCTCAGCTATCCGGTAAAATTTATGGAATACAATAGCTCACAGAGACTGGCTTCCAACTAACCTGCCATTTGAAACAAGTCATAAGGGAATGAGCTCCTTTCCCTATCATTAGGGATCAAGCGAAGCAATTTAGGAACATGTTAGTATGTATTTATCTCCAGGTTTTCATAGTACACTACATATATGTACTATACCGACGTCTATCCCGCCAGATATCGGGAAGGAATACTTGTGTTATAGGAAAGGGGGAAGAAAATTGGCAAAATACTATACATAATGAATTGAATAGAATTTGCCAGATTCTCTCGATCCTTGGCCCTCCCTTAAGCAATTGAATTGAAATGGGAAAGAGCTAGAAAGAGAGAAATATTCGGAAGATTTCAGCTTCCTGAATGCAAAGTTTCGGCTGGATTCGTGGGCGATGAATACGCGAAGGATAAGACAATTTATATACGGGAATAAGGGTCTAGTATAGGAGGAATAATAGAAGGGGGAGATTGGAGAAGATGGGGTATTTTACAGGAGGAATTGATCCTTGGTTTCTAGTCAGTGGGTTCAGGACGTCTGGCTGCCATGTATGCCATGCCAGTATTCATTCTATCGATCTTCCAGAATTCCTAGAGCAAGCAGCCGGCAGTCCGTTTTGCTTCTTCCTTCTTCCTGAGCTCTGACTTATAATCGACAAGAGTAGAAACTCGCCCTTTTCAACATCTGCTATCGTAGTGTTTGAGTGGGCGGTTGATAGCTATGGCGGGCTGGCTGGCTGGATGTCTGGCTGGTGGGGAGGATAGGAGGTGGGGAAGAAGCCGGGTCTGTGGGTATCAGGCCAACTGCCAAATCCTATTGTTATACAAAAGCCTTACGCGAAAGCAGTTAGCGGGCACAGACAGACAGAGTTTTTGGTGTTTGTTGTAGATTTTTTGGTGGATCTTCTGAATTTATCTGGCGCTTTGCCTCTAGATGAATACTAAACAAGAGGAGAGGGAAAGACGAATCGTGGTTTTATCTTTGGAATCTTTAATCTACGAGGGAAAAAGTTTGTTTATTTTCAAGACTATAGGATACGGCAGCAGCAGCTTTCAGAATACAATACAAAGAGAAGTTACACAAGTGGAAATCAGTTTTATCAAGAAGCAATCCCTTGTGCACAATTTGGTGATTTTTCACATAAAAACCATTTGCAGGCTGAAGAAAGCTGGGAGAAACAAAGGGATTGGTTTAGAAGACACAACAGAATTGAGATTGTTTTTCTAGTAAAAGAAACTTAATCAAGCAGAGCTTGTCGTGGTTTCTGCGGAGCTGGAATCCGGAATTGTAAAAAATTGTTTAACTCAAGGAGAGAAATGAGTTTCAATTTAACCTTAGTGAGGAGTGCCCCCTGCTTTCAGTCAGGATTTGTAGATCCCCGCTGTTACGCTTGCGGTTATGCAGATTGATAATAGGTGAAAATATTAAATCCCCTCCCTTTACCCATTTGCATAGAGATGCAGCTAAATTTTTGTGAAGATATTCTCGATGAAGCTAGAATTTTCCGTTGGGATATAGAATTACCTGGCTGCGGTAAAATTATTATTCAAAAGGCTTGAAAAGCTCATATTCTTGGGATCAAATCTCCGGATTATAGGATTTACTAAATTTTAAAAATTTCAACAGCTGTCTCTGCCTTTGACTGAGCCTCAAGCGTATTCGTATTTTAGCTTAACCGGCAATTTTCTGCTTTCCGTAAGTCACAGAATAGCTTTGATGGTTGGCCTTTTCTATCTTCCCAGAGGAAGCTCCAAGTTAGGCGAAGCAATCTTTTCGAGAGCGTCAAAATCTCTCTCTATCTTCTCCTGTCTGTTTCATTCCTCCCGGATTGGCAAAGGGCAGACACTTAATTTTCCTGTCGTTCTGACTGAATGAAATACCCTCGGGGCTGGTCTCTGTGGAGCGCATATCTTTCCAGCTGGATGATGGAAACTAGGCCTTTGAACCCTAAAAGAGACGAATGGTGTACAGAGAGTCAAGAAGGCACGTGACCAAAGAGAAGAAATAAAGCTCAAGAGCTTCTCTTCTGACAAATTTACAACTCGGCTTTAAATCTAGGTCGAGGAGCTAGGGTATGTAACAAGCTGAAATGTTAATGAAAAAATAAATTGTCTGTTGTTAAAAATCCTTAAAAGAAATTGGGAAACGGGAGAATGGGACGTGTTTTTCAAGCTCCTAAAACTTCTTATAACCATGAAAAGTTAAGAGGCTGGAAAATTGAAGCAGATTTTCAAACTAGATCCGATCAAAACTATGAATATGATACAGAAAATTGAAGAGTAGGAAGGAAAAATGGAAAAAATATAATAGCAGAGCTTGCAGTGTTGTGTAGGATGCAGTAGCTAATGTTAGGGTTTTTCGGAGTGCAATGTGTGAAACGAAATTAAATTTAATGGAGCTAGGGAATAGTAAGTACTTAAATGAAAAATGAATTCTGATATCGAAGAATGTAATTTTCTATCTTGGTAAAAATGAACTGGAGAAGAACTGGGATTGTAAGGTTGAAAAAGAGTATATAAAACAAAAGTTAGAACAAACACGAGTTATAAAAAGCAAAGTTAAATTACAAAACTATGAACGGAGAAATAAGATACAAGAATAAGTATCAAAAGAGGCAAGGAAGAGGGAAAGTTATAAAACGAGGAAGTTGTGAACATGAAATTACAGAGCTAACATGGGAACAAATGAATTTTATGAAATGGTAAGAATCTCGATCCAAACCGGGGAAAGAGATGTAGAAACCGGGAGAAGGAAATAGAATGGAGGGGAACGAACGAAGAGGGTAAAGAAAAGAGGATGAGAAATGGTGGGAGATGAAAGCATGCTCAGAATTTTAGCCCAGTTATTCCCCCAAGCCAAAAAATAATTGATCCCTTGCCACTAGATTCCCGTATCTCCGCCAGATTTTGAAACCGCTAAAGGAATTCTTCCTCTCCATCCTATTCTCGCAGGAGAAACGGTAGATCTCGCTTGGTGCAATTGAATGCTGCTGTATATGCTCAAAGGGAGAAAATCTAGGTTTTCCTAAAATTTCTTCGTCTCCAATTCTCCAGCTCCTTGGAATTCTCTACCATCTCCATTGAATCAGGTTAGTTTAGTGCAGGCCGTAGTGACCCCACCGCGGATTCCCTCCCTTCATCATCTATTTAACTTTAGGGCTTGCTATCTTCCCATTAAATCCGAGTGTGGCTGAACACAAAATCACCATCTTATCATGGGAAACGGTAATTCAAGTAAATAGTCCGTAGGTGATTTCTCTCATCTTCATTCCCATTCACCTTAAAGAAATCCTGGAGAAGATTCTTTCCGCAAGGATTCGTAGTAGGAAGAAGGCGGGATTCTTATCCTACCACCTATTCCTCTGTACTATTCTATCACCTCCAAGATCACATCCACTTTCCTTCTACAGCTCCATTATTTCACATGACGCTCATTGCAAAATTGCTCAGCTAGTATTCAGAACCAGCCCTTGGTCCAAAGATATGGAGGATATTCACATCCTATTCCCGGTTGCAAAAGACTACCCTAGGGGAGACTTGAGGTTGTAGAGGACGGTAAAAGGGGAAGATACATCTAAGCGAGGAATGGTTCATATGCTGGCCCTATTGCATAGCAAGGAAACAAATATGAATGACATCCCGACCAGCCTACGCTATGAACCTACCAATGCTTCCGCTGTAAAGCGCACGCCCAACCTCCCATCAATCATCCAAGGGATAAATGTCCCTTGGAGCGTGTAAAGGGCTCCCGCTCGTCTTATGCGTCCTACTCACTGCGCGAGTTGGTTTCTCTGGCTTGCTTTAGCTATCTGGATGGAGCTACCATGTTTTGAAAAATCGATCCCGTGTCCACAGTTTGCGTGTTCGGGGAAAACAGTTCATTAATCTTGAAACTAGAGCAATCAATTTCGACAAGCCTTCAAGGGCCCCAGAGGTTTCCAGATAGATAACAGATGAACTCGACTAAGGAGTACAGAGAGTAGCATGAGGAATAAGTAGGCGAGAAGTGGAAAACTAATGTTCTAGAGAAAATACCCGGAAGGCACATTGCGCAATTTAGAGGTTTATTACACAGCCCCTTGAAAAAGGCAAACGTTGGTTCAAGGGCGGTCAATAACATCGACCTCTGAGGGAATTTTAGCCCTTAGGAAGGAGCAAAGTGCGTGGAAGGAATGGAAGGATAGAAATACTGACGAAAAAGCTCATGTGTAACGTGAATCATGTATGTGACTTGTGACTATAGTTACGGAATCGTAAGGCAGAGGTGGAAGTTAGAAGAATGTAAGAAAGGCTGGGATAGGCTTCCATGTTCTCTTATCTCCTTCCGTGTCAAAGATGACTTCTCAACCTGTGTCCCATTTCAGTTATCATCTAATTTTATTGGAGGTTTCATGAAAGGGAATAAGATGTGATAGCTGAGGGAGAATGGAGAGAGGGTTGACTGGTTTTGGTGGGGAAGGGTGGGCTACTTCTGGCCTATCTTACGACTCCAGTAGATATAATAACCATTTAGGTGAGATATATAAGAGAAACATGAGAAGGAGAGTAATTTCATTTGATTCCCCAATGGGAAGAGAATTAAACTTGTAATTGAATCCCTTCTCTTCAGCTCCGCTGCTTCCGAAGAGAAGATTATTCTTCCTCCTCTTCGCACTTGCGAGACTTGCGACTTGCTCTTTGAACTGAAGAAAGCTCGGCAAAAGATTCTTCTATAGGATTTGAATGCATGCATAGAGCTTAGAAGAAGTGTAAAGAAGACTCGTACAGAGTTTTAACAGATATGTGCACCAGATTGGGTAGCTGTGGTAGTTCGAGGAATAGACCTGTGCAAAAGTGAAGGGAGCTTTCTCCGGGTATTTTCAATTTTCTCTGAAATCGCTACACACATACGGTGGGCCACAGCCATATAAACAGGGCCAGGAGTAGTACAGGAATAATGCTATAGATGGAGGTAAAGGAGAGGAAGTAAGTGGATACAAGTATGTGGGAATAAAGGGAAAAAAAGATTTGGGTGGGGAAAATAGTGGGCGGAGAGAGTTGTTTTTGGCAGTTTTGTACATGTGGAAATGTATGCAAATGGGATTGTTTATCTTTTTAGAGGTTGCGGGGGAAAGGTTGAAGGGAAGAAGAGTTTGATGGTTGCTCCCTTTTTTGCCCTTCCTTTCTTTGAGTCTTTCATCTTGTAGGCTTTGCTGTATTTTTGGAGAAAAGTTAAGATAAAGGCCCCCGCACAAGTGTAATGCTTTAATTTTCGGACTGAAAAGTCGCCGCGTTGCTATGGGCAACATCAACAAAGTTGCTCACTTGAGTTCCTCAATCTGTTCAAGTGAGGAAATCACGCCACACAGCACGCTAAAACGCCCAACCGCCATTTTTAAATATTGAAGAAATGATTACGCATTTAAATCAAAGAAACACTGAAAGAACTGAAACATTGTTGGCATTTAGTTTTTAGTTATGTTGTGTTGACTCCGTATTGAATGATGGGGATAATAATCGTGTGCACATTTGGGAACGATTGTAGTGGAAGAAAAATTCAAGTTTACTAAATACATGATTAAACCTATTCATAATGAAATTATTCTCAGGAGCTCTTGGAAACTCCCAGTAGCTCTTGGAAACTGCCAGGAGCTCTTGGAAACTGCCAGCAGCTCTTGGAAACTGCCAGGAGCTCTTGGAAACTGCCAGGAGCTCTTGGTAACTGCCAGAAGCTCTTGAAAACTGCCAGGAGCTCCTAGAAACTCTAAGGAGCTCTTGGAAACTGCCAGAAGCTCTTGAAAACTGCCAGGAGCTCTTGGAAACTCTCAGGAGCTCTTGGAAACTCCCAGGAGCTCTTGGAAACTGCCAGGAGCTCTTGGTTAACTTCCAGGAGCTCTTGGAAACTGCCAGGAGCTCCTGGAAACTCTCAGGAGCTCTTAAAAACTGTCAGGAGCTCTTGGAAACTGCCAGGAGCCTTTGGAAACTCCCAGGAGCTCTTAAAAACTGTCAGGAGCTCTTGGAAACTCCCAGGAGTTCTTGGAAACTCCCAGGAGTTCTTGGAAACTCCCAGGAGTTCTTGGAAACTCCCAAGAGTTCTTGGAAACATCCAGGGGCACTAGCAATATTCTGGGAGCACTTGCCAACTTCCAAGAGCTTATGAAAACTTTCATGAGCTCTTGGAAACTCCCAGGAGCTCTTAAAAACTGTCAGGAGCTCTTGAAAATTCCCAAGAGTTCTTTGAAGCTCCCAGGAGCTCTTTGAAGTTTCCAAGTGCTCATGGAAGTTTTCATAAGCTCCTGAAAGTTGGCAAGTGCTCCTAGATATAGCTTGTGCCCCTGGGTGTTGGCAAGCGCTCCTGGGAGTTGGCAAGAACTCTTCGGAGTTTCCAAGAACTGTTAGGAGTTTGCAAAAACTATAAGGAGTATTTAAGAGCTACTGGATACTCCCAAGAGTTCTTGGAAACTCCCAAGAGTTCTTGGAAACTCCCAAGAGTTCTTGGAAACTCCCAAGAGTTCTTGGAAACTCCCGAGAGTTCTTGGAAGCTCCCAAGGGTTCTTGGAAATTGGAAGTACTTCGAAACTCACAAGTGCTCCAATAGCTCTGTAAACCCTCTGGATAGCCGTGTCACCGCCCAATTAGCTTGATTCAATGCCTCTTGCATAGTAGCGCTCAAAGATAACCTATTTAACACAATAAATATGCAGTTTAAGTTGATTAAGCTCTGTGCGATAGATTTAAAATATTTAATTTCTGTCGTTGTTTGAACTAATTACTATATAATAATTAATAATAATTTCAGTTTTTATGCAATTGGCCGTCGTATCATGTAATAAGACAATCTCCTCCTGTTCACTGTTCACGCTCAAAATCAAAAGCATTTAAAAATGGCGGTTGGGCGTTTTAGCGTGCTGTGTGGCGTGATTTCCTCACTTGAACAGATTGAGGAACTCAAGCGAGCAACTTTGTTGATGTTGCCCGTAGCAACGCGGCGATTTTTCAGTCCGAAAATTAAAGCATTACACTTGTGCGGGGGCCTTTATGCCCTTCTACAAAGAGCTTAGACGGAAATATAAAGTATTAAATTTGTAGGAAAATCTAGAGAGTGAGGAGGGAAGGAGCTGCTCATCTTTTGATTTATGCATTAGAAGCAACATTATAATCTTGTTTTCTACATTTCTAATATTCAACTTGTTTCTCTCTTCTCTCTGCATGGTGTTGTAGTAGCGGCAAGGCACTTTTTATATAGGTTTTCTGTTCTTCTTGTTCATATCTTTGTTTGTAAAATCTTGAATTCTTCCCACGGGTTCCCTTGAAGCTACCGCATGTAGCATAAGCTGTTTTCTCTCTCTAGTTATCCCTCGTTCAGGGTTTGAAGAAGGCGCTGTAAAGTGGAAACAAGTATACAATTTTGCTGGAAGACAAGACAGAATGAGCGGGAGGGGAAAGCTTTTCTGGTTCTGAATTAGATGCTCGTTCCCTATATTCTCGTTAAGGAAGGCTCTTGTGTAATATTTGTGTGGCAGGGTAAAATCTTTTGGCCTCTTTTAGAGACAGAGTAGGCGTTCACGGGACAATTTGTAGTTTTTGTTGAAAACTAAAAGAAAACTTGGAGGATTCTCATTCAACTCTCCTCCTGGAAGAATCCCAGGGACGACAGAAGAAGAAGAAGAAAGAAACAAGTTTGTTAAGATGACTTAAAGACGGTGTTGAGAAAGTTTACGACCCGTCTCCAGTGTGAAGTTGTTTTCCTTTTCAGGAGCAGTTCCAGAATTCTATGCATACATAGATCCTTCTCCCTCCTTGTCAGACCCTTTATGAAACCCTGTGCATATGCATGCTCTGTCCAGGTTTATTATAGCTGGAGAAAAGGCTGCTGGAATTAAGAACATCCTGGTGGATGGAACCTTTTTCATCTTCTATGAGCCTTGTAATTGTAATTCTCATCCGGCAATAGAATGAGATGAAATGTGTTTAGTTGGATTCTCTTATACTCGTATGTATTGTAAAAATAGTATCTTCTTCTCCAGGAATTCCACTGTTCATTGAAACAATTCCAGGCCCGGGCAAAGGTTTGCTGGACAGAGAACGAGGCAGACCTTGAGCTTTGACCTGGAAATTGGTAGTAAGTTGCTCAGAGCTGTTTGTAGAGCTGGAAGTGAGAGATGAAATAGTAGTTAAGGATCGGTTAAAAATTCTGGCTTATTGCATACTTGGATATCTTTGTTGCTGTTGCTGGAATTGTAGGAATTACAAGAGCCAAGTACATGTTTGAGTCAATAAATTTTTGTTTACAATCCACACGCAGAGATACAAGTTTGAGGATGAAGTAAATGAGAAAAAAGAATAGGAGGAGAAGGATAGGGACGTAAATTTTTATTTCTTGTCCTTACAAACATTTAACTCGTTCCCTGGATGATGATAAGAGCAAATGCGATACTTACGACGCTTTTGTCGTTCGCCCCTTCGCATTTGTCTCCCTGGAACAAGCTCAATTAGAAGAGAAAAAACAATGCGGGTGGACCTCAGAGCGAAGCGACAATAAGAATGAGATAGGACAAGCTAAAACAAACATTGAAAGGTTATTATACTGGCTTTACTTAGTTTTTCTAGTTTCTTTCTTTCTATCTAGTCACACACAAAATACAACGACAATTGGAAGCAGATAGGGAATAGGCATCCGCTGTACTTGTTATTGCTATTGCTAGCCAAACATTCACTTGGACAAAGTGAAACAAGGCAACAAACGGTTGGAGAGAAACAAGGAAAGAGGCATTTCGTGTGGGTTGAGCAAATAGACTGGAAGGTAATAATGAGAAGCTTGCGGTAAATTAAATTTCTTATGGCTATTCATTCCGGATGCGGGAAATGCCATGAATTCTGTCTCCTCGGATTCGTGGTGTGGACCTCCCTGGAATACTACTTACTTGCTCAATTTCCTCTACGGATAATAAACCCATGTTCAGGAAATAAGGAGGAAATGAGTGAGAAGAGTTGAAGAGATGGGGAAGCGATGGTTCTTTGCGGAATGGGTTCGAGAACAGACTGGACAAATATCCTGGAAATCTAGGGGCAAATGTTAATTACTTGGATCGTCTAGAGTCCTAAAGGCCAAGTTCATTTACTTAACTGGAGGCTTAGTAGCTGGATGGGGAGAATGTGATTATGTGAATAGCTAGAGCGAGTCAGGAATTAGGAATCGACACAAGACTAATAAGATGCTGAAAACAAGTGAATAACAATCAAACCAGAGAATCTTACGAGACAAAGATTATACAAACAAGCTAATTTACTAATGAGAGGAAAAAAATATACGAAATAATCACGTTCTTACTATACCATCAGAATCATCCGAGTTGCAATCTAGTTAAGGTTCTCCACAATAGCACCTGACTGAGCTGGTTATGAAATCTTGAGGATTTGTTGTGTAGGATGAATTGTTGAGTTGCGTACTGTGATTGAAAGAGGCTGGTGGGTTGCGATTGGTTGGGCAGTTTCTCTGGAATGAGGATTTTGGGTTAGGTTAGTCGTTACTTTGAATATCACTTCTTGTAACACCAACACACACCTGCTGAATAATTTTTCTCTAATTTATTTGATGAGCTCTGAAAAGTTTTGAAACTGAAAGAGAAGATGCTCTCGACTCTTTAAATTCTTGTTTCATCAATGTGAAACAAATCAAATAAATAAGCCTCAACGACAGTACAATTAGCTAAAATCACGCCTGTCTCTCTAATGGCATAACGAAGTGGAATTCCTGTTGGTATTGCGTTGACTGGCTGAGATGTAACTTGGAGGAGGATAGACCAGAGGTCGAAGGAAGTGACCTGCACAGATTTGTAATGAGGTAAATTCAGGTGCACAGTGCAGAGGCCTTGCATGTGATCTGTTGAGGTTGATGTCTTCGTTTTGAGAATATGAAGGCCTTACTGCTTAGCCAGGTATGCATCTCTGGAAGTCAGTGATTTTTGACTTTGACCTGTCACGAGAAGGGATTAAATATACACAGAGGTGCAGTGCTGTTGGTGTGAAATGAGAAATGTTGCCGGAGGAGTCATTGTATGCAGTATCTTTTATGGTCAGT
Source organism: Sminthurides aquaticus (assembly GCA_906901655.1). Classification (NCBI taxonomy): domain Eukaryota; kingdom Metazoa; phylum Arthropoda; class Collembola; order Symphypleona; family Sminthurididae; genus Sminthurides; species Sminthurides aquaticus. The sequence continues at coordinate 1,815,764 of CAJQTT010000014.1, read as the reverse complement.
CAGACTACAAGTTGAAAAAAAAGAAATAGCCAATTATCTCATATTTAAATTTTCATAGTTGTACATGTATATCACAAAATCCTTTTTTTGCCGAGGAAAAATGGTACTTTTTACTTGAGTTCTTTTAAGCTTGTCTCATCCTTTGCATTACTGTGAGCGGATTAAACTTGGCTTATTGACCGTGGAAAATTGTGCATAGCATCAATCCTTCGGAGGCAGAGGTAGCTGAGTCTCACCTCACCTCATATGTAATTCAAAACCAGACAGAGGAATATAAATAAATACCTTGCTGATAATCTTGTGCGACTGTGGCTCGCTCAGACTCTCAGACACACTAACCTCACGAAGTCACCTGCCTTGTGTTTCATGTCTTCTATGTCTGAAAATAAGAGACAGTCGTTCGTACATCTAAGAATATGCAGTTTACATTCCTGACACGTGTTCCGAACTTTCCAACTCGTGTGTGGATCATGAATGTGAAGAAGGACAAGCCAGGGAGACACTTAGCTGAACTGTAGGTGTGCTTTTACGCTGTGTTTAGCCAGTCAAGGAACTCATCCATCTACCTGATAATTCTTAATGTATATTTATACGCCACAGCACATATCGCGAGGCTAATGTTGGATTTTGTAAATCGACCGCAGCTGTGAGGTTTGACACTTGCCGCAAAATAGTGCTTGGAAATAACCAGAGGTAAGAACCCTGGAATCTATCAAAGATGGTGTGAAAAACGTGAAGACGGATAAGTTACGAGCACTGGAAGGTAATTAATATCCCAGACAATGTCATGTGGAGCGATAAGTTTACTTGTTTCTTGTTCCCACCCGGAAACTTACGAGTTTGAAGTTGTGTCGATTAAAGCACCTGCCATCAGTCAAACAGAATTCAAGACTGGACAAGCTAATATACACTTGTTTTTTTGTAACAACGTACATGATTATTGAAGAAAAGGATGCAAGTTTTGTAGTAAAGTTTAAATAAGTTGTTTACTACGGCTAATAAACCCGGTTTCTTACGACTGATTGTCTACCTGGTAGACCTGGTTTTCGTTACTCACAAGTTGGAATTCTGATTCAGAATACAGGTATGCATGTTGGGTTGGCGAAGCTAAGCACTCAAGATGATGAGGATTTTAGGGGAGCTAGTTAAGTCTAGGCCTGTGTGGGTTGGATTGGATTGCTCTTTTTGGGTTCGTGAGGCAGGATGGTGGTTCACAATAGGTGTTCCTAGTTTTTAGTTTTGGTCATGATAATGCAAGTGAATATAATTCATTCTCCAGTCCTTCAATTTTGAAACTCCTCTCAAAGCCAGCTTGCAGTCATCTCTGTTGTCGGCCATCCCCTGGATATGATATGACATATGGCTGAAAGCGTTGTTGCATGCTGTAGGAATAAGATAGCCAGAAGAGCCAGACAGGAAGGTGTGTGCGCTGTTTATACTTGCTTCCTTACATGTAGCTCCAGGGCAAATACATAATATACTAAAGGATGTCTGCTGGTAAAGGCCTGTATATGATTATTGTAGGGTGTATGAAATAGTATTCAGTGAGCTCAAGTCTGTTTGCTTGAAGCTTGAATACTTGCTTGCTATTCTGATGGCTTCAAGCAAAGGCCAGTTTACTCCTAGGGCTTTGGCTAACTAACTGTGGAGGGACGGAAACTAAGCCACTATCTTGTAATATCTGTAAAGATAAGACGGACACCTCTGAAAGCTGGTACAATCTTTAGCTTTATGCTTAGAGTTTAAGCCGACAATGGGATAATTGTCCATGTAAAATAGAGGGAGAAGAAAGGGAGAGAGAGAGGGAGACAAGGGAGAACGGTAGGGAGGGAGCGGAAAGTTTAAGGAAGAGAGAAGGCTGAATATTAACATTGTTGTAATAAGTTTTACCTGTGCAGGTACAGACAGGCATAGGTTGGAAGGACTAGGATTAGGGAGTGTGTTATTGGATTGGAGGTTTGGAAGGTTTAAAAAGTTATGTTTTGTACTGTGTGATGGTGCAATTATCGGGGTACAAGCTTCTCAGTCGGAATTCAGAATGCGTTCCTGTTGTAAGGAATTATGACGGTAGTTGGATTTGAATGTATAAGAGGATGGAAATGTTTTAGTAGAGTGGGAATTGGGATTGTATACAAGGGATAATTGATATTCTTTATATACAGTCTGTGTAATCTCTTGCCCACCTTTTCTCTCCCTTTCCTCCTCTAATGAATCTGTCTGTCCATGTGTGTGTGTCTCTAATAACTGAAGGGAAAACAAAAAGGAATTGTATGCCCCTCCTGCATGAATTTGCTCTGTCCACCCCGGTGAATTGTATATTATTTTCATTTCTCATGTGCTTCCATCAGCTCTTGCTGTAGTAGCTTGGAGGCTAAGAGGGCAGGAATTAACTCTTGGTTTAGGCTGGGCAGGAGAAGGGCTAAACTGTTGAAAGATGAGGTGAAGAAGAGAGTGTAGAGGGAATTTTTTGGAGGCCCGAGGATGGAGGGCATGTAAATATTTCTATTGTGATTCTACACTCCATTGTGAATAGTTGTATCAAATTTCTTCTCTCATCTTATGATGATGAGGACGGAGGAGGAGGGAAGATTTGATGGAAGACGGTGTTGGAGAGGTGAATCTAAAGGAATTAAACATGTTGCTGTAGTGTAAGGCGTGATACTAGTGCGGAGGTAGATTGTCTGCGAAACGGTGGGATTTGAATTTACAGAGTGTCTAACTGTCTGTCTGTTTCGTCCAATCGTCCGTCCGTGTTCTCTGTACATTTGTCCGGCTGTTGTTTCTGCAAAGTTATTAAGCTGCTCCTGGTTGACTCTGTGAGAGGAGTAAATTCACATAAATTTTAGGCGAACTAAAGTCAGTGTCTAAAATTTCATCTCTCTTGCATATTTGATAACTAATGAGGTTAATGAATCTGCGGTGTGGAAGAAGATGATTTGCCATCACTGTTGCTACTACGGTAGATAACGAAGGGAATGTCTGCTGTGGAGGATCACAGTCTTTTGCAGGGCTTGTGGTCGGAAAGGTGGTGGAGATGGTGGAAGGATTTCAGTGGAACGTTCAACTGTGTTGCTGCAATTCCATTGTGTAGGTTACGGGAAAAGTAGATTTGGCAGAGAAGATATGGGAAGATGTCAAGGGAAACTGTGTGAACTTGTCTGTTTTGGGTGAAGTTTTGTGGCTAATGAGATGAATCGCGGAAAAGAGTGGGTAGAAGTGAATTTAGTGCGGAAGACAATTTTAACAATTTAAAAGCCTGGAAGAATATATAAAAGAAGACGGTAGATGTGTGAATCAGAAGAAATGGTAAAAGCATGGGATTTAGTTGAGTGAAATTTTTGGCTGCTGTAAAGTTTGAAAGGTTTATAAAATGAATTCGAGGTATGTCCATTAACTTTCTATTTGTGTAACAAAGCAGGACGGTGTGTTCATCAAGGCTGGCGTGGTGACATTATTAAAATGCACTCTATCATTTGAAGAGGGTGGAAAAAATTGGGACACGTAAATAAAAAAAACTTTCGTTAGTTTGTTACAACTAACTAATGCAAGGAAGCGTGTATGGTTTCTTTTCCTGGATCATTACCCGCGTCGGGTGGATGAGAGGTTGCCCGCTTGGATAGCGGATAGGGAAGATGTAAGTATGTAAGGCGGAAAATTTTAAGGTGCTACCAGGGATTCTAGCTTCTTTCTTCATGACGGAATCTAATAGTGTTCGCAGATGGCGGTAGAAAAAGCGACAAGAAAGTTGACAAATCATTTGTCTCTTTTTTCCCAAAACATCTTGCACTATTCTTATGCCTTCCTCTTCTGTTCCGGAAGCGTCTTGGGATGATGTGTGTTGATCCTGTTGTGCGTGTGTCTGGTGTAGCTGTTTTCTGGAAGTTTTCTCTTGTTTTTATTACATTTTGTCTCCTAAAATCTTCCGTCTTTTCGGCACTCGACTAAGCGTAACCAACTTTTAAGCACACACTTAGTTTCACTTCCCCGCCAAAATAAGACAGCACTTGAAATAATGCTAGTTTTCTATCTACCCACTTTTTTATTTCCGGCCCAGGCATATCCTGCTATAGATCTGGTGGGGGGAAGCGAGGAGTAGGGGTGGGAAGAATATATAAGGCCTTGGAATTTAATGAGAAGGAAGGCGGGTGGCTGGCGGATCGGGTTCCTTAAGAGAATTTGTGTAGTTGGTGCACTATTATAAGCTTGCCGACTTTCTTTCTTGTCTCCGTTTCTTCCTTCCTCTTTCTTGTGTCTCATTTGAGGAGGGAGCCATTCAATTTCCCCAAATGTCCGTTCTAGCTGACTTTATTCTTCCGATTCCTATCTAACCAAGGAAGAGCCAGGCGGCAAGTTTGCCAAATAAATCACACCCCGTCCCTGACACCCTTCGTCTCACCACTTGCACAGCTTCGGTGGCATATACAAGCTCCTAGGACTTTTCCAGTTTTTCGCTTAAAACAAAATTCGGAGATGGGCGCTAAGAGAGAATTTTACTGGAACTGGGATAGAATTGAATGAAAATTACTTCTGTCCTTGTTTCTTTTGAATTGTGTAGAATCTTAGCTAAATTAATGTACTGTGCGTTAATATCTTTTATGTAATTTAAGCGCCTTCTTTTAGAGAAAGCTAAAGGATATTTGTATTCATTTCAGGATTCTGTAGCTTCTTGCTCATCCTCTGCTTCTTTCTTATTTCGTTTCATGATGCGCTTGGGAGATTATTTATTCTTTTTATAATTTCATTTTCGTCTTCACGGGCTTGTTCTTACTCATTTAAATTTAAAATATGCATGCAAATTTTAATGCAATCACAAATTTACATGCCAGGTTTAATCGAAACAAGATTATCTTGCAGGGAAAGTATCCGGAGTAAGAGGGAACAGAGCTAGCAAAATGAGATGCAACTTTCTCTGCTTACTTTACTTATCTACTGAATACTTGATGCTCGCACGATGCCTGAGACCCGGGGAACCAGAACTAAGATCTCAACAAATGTCAAACCAAGAAGAAAACAAGGAAGTTATCAACTCGAATAATATAATTTGGGCGTGAGTTGTTCTCTGCTCAAATTAGAAATGCGGAAGACAAACTCAGAGGACAAACAGCGTGAAACGAGGTGGACTGATTCGTACTCCTACCGGAGGAGGGCGCCACAAGCTTCGCAGCAAGAAGCTAACCAGTTCCTAGCATTACAACGATCCAATACATACCCTGTAGCTCCGAATATGTGTATTTACGTACCCAAATTCGGTTCTAGAGAGGTTTGCATGGATTTGTTAATTGCAGCAAGCTATGGAACTGGTTCAAGAAGGAAGAAGGCAATTTATCGTAAAGAAGAAAATCAATCAAACAGCAAGGAACTCATGAACTTGTTAATGAAGCTACGGCTCTTATATTACGTTCTCCTGCGTTACCGATTCAAAACTTGTTCGTGCTGGGTTAGTCCACCAAACAGGGTTTATGTCGGCTTTTCCAAACATTGGATCGTTGGAAGATTCAATTAATATTGAGTAATTTGATTTCATATGAATTTAACCTTCGGCAAGCAAATTCATATACATATTTTTCTACGTGATCTAAAGTTTCAATTGTGAGCAAAGCTGCTGTGCTTTGGCCAAATTTAATTTGACTCAAGACTGGCTTAGAAGATACGGCCATTATCTATTCTAAACCATGTAAGTAGAGACCGTTGTAAACACAATAAACAATGACAAGGTCATAAAGCACATTTCATCTCCTATCTTTTCTCTCTCTACAGTGGAAGGCCCCAACGTGAAGGTCTTGATTGAAAGTCCTCATATTTGCATACTCAAACCATATAGCATGTACATGTGTTCTCAAAGAGTCAATACTAAATATTCAGTATGCTGAACGCAAACTTTCGCGTCTTCAACACTTTGTGAATGTACTTGGTTGCGCGAACGTATAATGTGGTTACTATTTGGTTTAAGCTGCTGGAAGGATTCAGTAAAGAACGTATCGTGTTTATGCAAGATACACGTTGTTAAAATGTGATTATTTGTTCCATTATTATCATTGTTAGCCTCGCCTTATTAAAATATTTTCTCATGTACGAAGCTCATTCATATTCAAAATGGTTGGGTCTAAAATACTTTGTTGTAAGCAAACCTTCTCTCGGGTTCATCAGTTGGATCAACATCCACTGTTTTTGAATCCGACCACTGCCATTGGAATATACAGAATTGTTTTACCTTCACGTGATAATCAATGAAGAAATTGACACATACGTGAATTGAATTTCACGTACGCACATTATTGTTTCTCAATGAACTTTAACATGCTGAAATGACATGTGTACTGCACTACGCGTTGGGAAACTATCGCCAATTAATGGTGTCGGCTGCAGACTCAAAAAAGCTTGTGCATATGCCTGCAAGAATTATGTATGATATCGACGCCGTTTAGTTCTATAGCATCCCAATAGTGCATAATTGTATTAGTTGATGCTTTCATCTTCTCAATGGAGAATTCCTTGCAAAACTTACTGCGCAGGCACATATGAGTTATTATTGCTTGTGTTCCACAGTTGTTTGCAACGAGTTATCGGTTTAAAGAGCATTAAAATTAAATTTGAGCCACTATTTTACAGAGAAATGTTCAAATATTTGCTTTGATTTCATCTCACAAAAATCATGTTTGCTCATCTCCTTCAACGAAGGTGCTACCGTCAAGGATTCTAATCTCACTCAAGTTTTAAAGCAATACTTGAATCTAAATAACTAGGATTAGCTATAAAATATATTGTGCTACTGAGTAATGTATAATAGCTATAACATTTTTAATTTACAAACGTAATTGTGCATACGATGAGCTGAAATTTACGATGGACTTGAGAAGAGGGAGGAGTAGTAAAAAGTAAATACACGTTCGTTTAAGATAATACTTCAAGTTTTTTCCCCTGGAATGTGACTTTAATTCTCCGCCTTTGCAAAATGATGCTCTGGAAGGTAAGAAGAAAAGGATGAAACGTTAACGCTAAGCGTAGGGATAAAAAAGGTGCCAGGAGGAAGAGTATCTTGAGTACAACGTCGTTGTGGCTTGTTTGCATGGATGTAATCTCGATTACATAAAGATAAGGCTGATACTTTGATGATGATGCTTAATTCAAGAATCGTTTAATGGCCCACTCAACTGGAACTCGTCAGAGACCTCCACTCTCCATGCTCTAGACACGACCTCAGACAAAGTAATAGAGTATGAGGCTTATAGTTCTGGTCGTGAAACCCAAGAAACCACATTTTCTCTAACCAAGTCCAACCCTTTTAGTAGCGGCTCTTCATAGTCGGCCTATTCTTCTTTTGAACCTACTGACTTATTCATGGATTGAGTCATTTATTATATAATGGTGAAATGACTTGATAGCATAATCTGATACTCGTGCTAGATAGCTCTTGTCTCTCGCTTCCAGCATGTATCCATTCTTGATTTGATACCACGGGCAATAATGCTCCTTTATTGATTCTGCAAGAGGGATTCGAAAGGTGCTGCTGATAAAGCGGCTTTAATCGTTCTTCCACCACGTTATTATGACTTGCTTCGTGTTAGCAAAGTCAAGATGAAAACAAATATCGTTGTAGAGCACGCGTTGGAAGCGCAGTAAAATTAGCTCCTAAAATGTACGATTCTCTGGTTTCGGTGGCTTACTTTTGTCTATACGTGGATAAACTGCTAACTGGGGAGCTGGAAACGTAAATTTCTACGGTTGTGTACTGATTAGAGCGACAAGAATTACGTGGCAGGATGGATGAATGAGATGAAAACTGACTGACGGAGAGATATGAATGATTTTCTGCCTTCTTAATGGAATGACAAAATGCATGACACAGATTTAGATGCGGCGATGCCTTTCCTCCTTGTGCAGATTTAAGGTGCGGGTAAGCTGAAACAAGCTTCACCTTGTTTTGTGGTTTTCAACTGCAGCTGGAAAACAACACTACAAAATACAGAGGGTTCATGGCGGCAATTTTTTACAAGAGAAAGAAAGAGACGAAAGAGAATACTCAACTTTTCCTTCAGCTACTCACCAAATGTGAATCATTTATTTTCCTATCCTCCTACATCTTTTGACTGCTGACTATTAATCTTCCCTTCTTCTTGCTCCTTGTCTTCCTAATTCTATTTCGAATACTAGGGCTTGACTCTGTCCTTGTTATCCTCAATTCGTATCATTCAGGCGACTGGAAAAGGATTTCTACTGTAGTAGCTGGAGATGTAAAATTGTATTGAAAGAAGTGCACGAGGACTTCGGAGGATTCATTCAGTTGGACTGAGCGTAATAGAATCATTTCGTGAAATGTTATGCAAGTTTAAAGTGTTTGTGCGGAAATTAAGCAGTGGTATACCAATGTGTTCTCTACTTTTTAAACTTTAGCAAAAGACGACTTTCAGTCAGAATAACTACCGAAGTAAGTGAATAAGATTGATTTTAAGAACGTGAATTAATAAATTCCAGGGAAAGTTGAAAGATTTGTAACAGATTCGCAGTAACTTATAAGCATTCGATTTTTATATTTCATTCGTGCAAGAAATGCTCAACTTGTATTTAGCTACCCGTGGAGGGTGTCTGGACTGTTGTCTGCTTTATTAAACGGCGTCTAAATCAACCTTTCTCTAATGTAGAATGAGCATGATTATAACGCAGTGCTAGTATTATTACTTTTAAAATGTGTAATTAATTACAATAAATCAAATGTTTTCCATAATTGATTGTAAATTTTTATGTATAGGAGTAGAAGAAAGTGACGAAATGCAAGATAATACAATTTGGTACATAAGCAGCGAAGACAATGCTGCTACAACAGCTCTCATAAAGCACAGCGCGTCATCAAGTCATTGAGAGAAGGCATGATGGGAAGAAAGACAGATTATTGATCATGAAACTAATGGGTTTGTAATGGACATAAATGTGGCAGGACGGTGTTTGAGAGATGGATTATTAAATGTTAATAAATGTGATGGGATAGTTTAGAATGATTCATGGATCTTGAACTATGACTAGTGGCACTTGCCGCTACCGACTTGCTGTTTCCTAAACTAGCAGTATGCACGCGATGCACTCAACATGAATGAATGAATGCACCATTATTCATGGACTCACTATGTAGAATGAACACAATGTAAACTCATAATTGATGAAAACACTTTGATGCTTTAAGTCTGCTTTGCCTGCTACCTTTACGATTTTTCTGTGTAGGCATTATAAAAGCAAGGCTGTTGTTTGGCAACATCTCCATTCCAATAACAGAAAAGCTTGGAAAATACTGATTATATTATATCTTATTTGTTTTACTGTATCAACACTTTATTACTGACAACGGGGCTGAAGATTAGGGTTACTGCTGGGATACAAGCCAAAGTACACAAGGCTGCATTGGGTGAAAAGTTAACGCTTGTTTTCTATTGTATTGTACCTTTCAGTTTCAATTTCATAGAATATTCTCAACATGGAAGGAAATAATATATGTAAAATAAGATGTTGGAAGCAGACGAGGAAAGATGGGGTTGTCAGGTCTCCAATATATGGACATGTGATAACAATACCCCATTGTTTTCAGAATCAAGAATGGGTTTAAGCTAGGCAAGCAGCAGCAAGAAAACTGATAGGGGCAAGGCAAAGGAGCAAAGCTTTAACTTACACGGCGTACCTACGGGAAGGTGCCCCTTGTCATGTCGTTGAAGAGGGATAGAATTTGAAAGTCAAGCCTGGACATTTACTGTGTATATATTAAGTTGAAGAAACGGGGGATTAAAGCGTCTGGGAGGTATGCAATTTTTAAAAAGGGATGACAGTCTTGTCAAAGACACGCTTGAAGGCATCAAGGGTTGTGGAGGAAAATGGAATATTTGACACTTTCAAAAATGAAATACTTTGAGACAGTATCAATATTTCCTGGACCATGGTCATTGACAGCTGCTGGACATTCCGCCCGTGCCGTGGATCAAGTCGGCTATTGAAAGTAAGCAACCCTCGTCAGAAATGTCAAATGTTAGCAAATTAGTTTGTTGGGGAGAAGAAAGAAGGCGAGATGGAGCATGGAGCAGGTTCGATTGACCTGTCAAGACAATAAGTTAATTTAGATCGAACGTGCACAGTGTGTCAAGAGACAATCCTTGTTTGACCAACCGGGAAAAAATAATGCTATTTCAAGAGGAGTAAAAGAAGAAGCCAGCGTACAAGTGGTGGCTAAAATCAGGTTGAAGATAGCAACAGAAAAGTGGACTTGTACGTGCGTAGAAAAAAGCGGAAGGTTACAAGAGATCCGTAAATTCTCGGAGAGGGACGTGATGAGCTAAACCGATTTAATAATACTCATCCGCTTCCAGAATACAAATAAGAAAAGGACAATAAACGAAACTATGAAATTTTATTCCATGCTAAGGCTACAAGTGGAATAAACTAGGGAAGCTGTAAAGAATTTTAATTTTTACGAAACATGCAGTCGTTTTTCTGGATCTAAATCCACAAAGTTCAAGAGTGAGTTCAACAAGGAAGCGCTAGGCGGAAGACAAATAGAATTCGAGCTGGAAGGCATTCACGATTTTAGGTGAAGGAATAGGAAGATACGGGAAATGAAGAGCAGAGAGAGAAGTATTTGAGAGATGCTGGAAAAAATCATGTAAGCTGTAGCGGGCCGCAGATGAGTATAATTCTTGATATAATGAAACAAAGGGGAATTGTAGAAGAAGCGTTAGACCAAGAAAACTTAGACGGTAAAAGATGGGTGTAGGATGTGAACCAAATTCCAATCACGTTTCCCAACACAAGATCACATAAGAATCCTGGACTCTCAACGTATACCGAAAGCAAAGCATTGCATTCTTTCGGGATGTGAAATGATGATGGAACCCGGCTGCCTGCCTCCATGATTCTTCCAGCCACTCCAGTCAAGTCAGTTGCGTGAGTTGCCTGACACCACAGGAGTAACAAGTTTCGTGGATGCTTGCGTTATAAGCAGAAGAGAAATGCAAGGACGTTCTCATACATGCAGGGAGGAGGGAATAGGGTGCTGGAAATGATGGAAGGCGGTGGGAGGGTATTACTCCAGGCGGTGTTGGTAAACTGGAGAATGGCGGGTATAGCCGTTGAAACGAATCTTACGCATGGAGGAAAGTAGCATAGCTGCATTCAGGATGAACGGCAAGCATACTGGTGAGGGAGCGCTGGCTATAGGACACGGCTGTGATCGGGTTGGTCCGCTCAAAGAAGAAGTGGATCCCATCTCTACGCTACTCCGCTGTACAGATTCTCTTCTCAAACGAGATCCTGAGGACATCTAAATGAAAAACGGGCAACCTTCTCGGGATTTTGGGGTAGATTGAAGAGAAAATTTACGAGAAATGCTCATAGGCGCTGACAAGGATGATGATGCAAGGGTACATCACTGTTTCTTATTTTCGTTCTTGAACACCTAGAAATGTAACTGTTGTATTCGGAGAAATCTGTTGATGGTAATTTACCTAAAGTGAATTGTAATCGGTGATTTTTACGTGAGGTATAATAGGCCTCGTCCACTCGTTGGTGGCGCTAGTAGTAACGTTTGAATGTTTCCGCCATTCTTGCATGGTGTTGCCATTTTCACATAAAAGCGGCAGAAATGTGCAACTGCATTCAAAGGCGGACATTACACATTTTTGCAAACTAGTAGGGGCCTAGTAAACGAATCACCATGGTGATTTTGGTGTTAACGCTGAGGTAACATTACACATGGAGTTAACATGGCGGAATTTAAATGCCAATTTATCCCGCTATCACTTCAGTTTCAGATTTTACTCACTACAGGCGCTAGCCTCGTTAAGTTTGTACTGTGCACGGGGCCTATTGTGAAGAAGTGATGTTCTTAGGGTTTCATATCCCAGTACTTATAGCATGAACAAAGCGATGGACGATTAAAAATTTTGGAAATCGCTACAAATGTGCTGGGCCATTGTCGAACAATAACTACTATAGCTTCAATAGCAAAAATCTCCTAATAATTGATGGGGGCGGGGTTTTTCATTTTGGGGGAGGGACTTTTTCGTCATTATACTCAATATTTTTCCAATATCTGTTAGCAGCTCAAAAATTTAGCACTTGTGGTTTCTAGCACCACTAACTACGGAGCTATCATCGCTAGAAGTCCATAAACATAATTTACTCCCAAAAATTTGATTCTAGAAATAATGTGGGTAGTGATGTAACGTTTATAAAGAGTTAAGACTGGCAACACAGCATAACAAAAAGCAACTCAAACAGAATTATATGCACTGCTAGTTCTACTACATGGGGAAACCGATCATTCTATCTAGACAACTGATGCGGATGCAGTCCGAATAAACGTAAGGGAGGCTGTAATGTTTGTATGATAACAGAATAGAGAATTTAAGGTCTTGATTGTTGAATAGTCGAGAAAATTGAAGATTCCTGACTTTTCATGTCCCCGTATTAGTTTTATCTCCAGTGAGAGGAGTAGTAATATGAATTGGAACTAAGGAAACACTTATAAGCTGCTATGCCGGTGAAAATCGTACTTTGGAATTTTCACGGAAGGGTGCGGGTAAGAAGTAGAAGAATCCAGATCGTGTGTTAGGGCTATACGAGTGACAAGGTAAAAGTTAAGGTATAGGGGGAGAGCGAGAAGGATTGACTGCAAGGCAAGGGTAGTGGGAGTTTTAGTTAGCTAGCGTGTGTGTTCTGCAGGCGGATAGAAGGAAACGGGAGACGCTGACGAGGGACTCCTGTGGGAAACTATGCTTGGTTCCAGTTAGTTTCTTTTCGGATCGATAGATTTGCACAATATTCTCTGGAGAAAATAACATTGCTGTCGTCAACTCGTGCTCAGGAAATTTCCCTCCCTTTTCCGTTTCCCCCAAATCCCTGACTGTATCAAGAGGATAAGATGGAAGTCGTGGAAAGGAATACAAACAAAGTGAAGCCAGAGATTTTATTCTCCTGCATACACTTCCTTGTCCCTTCTTTGCCTCTCTCCTTCAAATTCTGCTCTGCTTCGAAAAAGGGAAGGACAAAGAGAATAAAATGAAAGAGGCTAGCTATTGTCAGTTAACTTTCTCCTCCCAGTGAAAGCAACATTCTCCCTCAAGATCCCACAACCATCCTCCACCTAACTAACTAACTAAGTTTCTTGTTTTATTCCTTTTCATCAGTCCATCTTCTCCCTTCTGTCTTTTGTCTTCGAAACATTTTACCCACCGTTCCGATTTTATTTCGACAGGAAGGAAGAAAAGAATATTGCTCGGACTATTTTGGATACCAGATTTTGACTAGCAGTAATTCCTAACTCAAGACTCAAGAGGTCATTGATTAAAATAAATGAGCACGTATCAGACGATACCGGAGAGGTGGAGGATCGCAAGAAATGGAAAAATTTAGTACTGGGATCCAAGTATTTTTGCTGGGTAGTCGACAAGTTCATTCCATAGCTCCGGCTGTTCAGTTATTAGCTTGAGAGAGGAAGAGACCAGGAAATGGACTTTACATGGATCTAATGGCTGAGAGCAATTGATTAGAGTGTAATTCCAGGAAATTTCATTCAATTTCCGAAAAATTACATTCAGAGAATGGAAACACGTGCTTTTACTACGTCCCTCTCCCTCCACTCCTCCAGTCTCGTTCAAATTGGAATGGAGTAGAGACGGGGACGGAAAAATGCTTGACATGGGGAGAAGGCCTATCAAAGATGAAGATGGGATGAAGCCCCTCTTTATACTTTATATGCAGGCAGACATTGATTTTCTCTCCCTATTTCATTACAAACAATTTCATTAGAATCTCAAAAGCTAGAATAATTTATCATTAATTCGTCTCGGCTGTCATACAAACCATGGAGAAGTTGTCTTTTTCTATCAGCTTCAATTCACAATCCTTGCATTCATCATACGTGTAACCAGGCCTTGAAAAGGTGAGCCTTGCTACAGACCCTAGGTCTTCAATTTGTGACGCTTCCAAGGGGACGAAAGAATTGACTGGTACATAATTTTAGGAAGGTCACGATGGGGATCAGCCAAGGATATTGATTCCTAGATGGGGAAAATCCTAAGGATATAGCAAGTAGTATTTATACGTTAAGAAAATATCCAGGTAAGGTCAACAATTAATACAGTAATGACACGAGAGAGGCTGAAAAAATAGGGGAGTAGGGGAAACCACACTTGGATGTTTTAGCAAACTAGCGTATAACATTGTTTGGTTTTTGTTCTAGTCTTCTATAATTTGTTTCCTGTTCTTCGGCTGAAATAACGAAAATTACAGTATACAGTAGCCAGCTAAATTATGAGAAAAGGAAAGAAAATGCTGCATTTGTTGTGAATGTCGCTTCAATGAGATATGTTCAAAAGGCAAGTATTTTTATGTTCAGGACAAGCTGGAGCAGACGAAGTGCATCACGTAGAGAAAATAGCCATGTCTCCAGGGTGCGATCAGGGGGTTGCGGGTTGTGGTTTGAATCATGTGAATCTGTTGAGATATGAGGATTTGGAGGAGCTTTAAAGGCATTTCTCTGCAAGTTGTTGTTGGTTTGCTTGAGATTGTTTGACAAATTGACGAGGAAATAATTCAATGTTTACATTCTTCGTGACATGGTGAATCTTTTAAAGATGGAAGACAGGAAGGATAGTCAAAACGCAATCAGCTGATTGATGGATGCGATTCTGGAGGGGCTACTGACATGATTCAAATTTAAAATATTTTGACAGTCTCCATAAATCTCGGGACTGATTGATGCCCTCGCGGTGGAAGAGAAACGTATTGCCGGCTCCGTTTTACCTAGGTTTCAAATTTACCCGGCTGCTAGCTAAGTTAGTGCAGAAGAGTTACAGGTTGTTGGGTTGAAAGGATGACTGATAAGCTAGCGGGCGAACAAGGAAGATTCTTCGCTTTAAAATCCATTAGTCAAGGTAAACCAAACTGAGGAGGAGAAGCTAAAGTTGGATGCGGAAGCACACACCTTTGCAAATTAAGTGTGTGTAGTAGATCAAGAAGTAAACATTGAGTTTCCTTGGGCTGGGTCAAGAATAAAGAAGAAGATCTGCATAGTTTGTATTGGAAAGTTCAGGGGGTTTGTTCTGGAGAAGAAGGCAAAGACCGAAAGATGGGAATCCTGTCATGCCCGAGCGTATATATAGTAACATCTTTGACCGAGTTTAAGAGGTATGGGCAGATTGAGGATATAGTTAAGAAAGGGTGGTAGCCGTTAAGGGGAGGATTATTAAAGAGATAAATTGGGCGAACGTGTGAGTATGTGTAGATTGGGCTGGATATTCAATATTTGTTAACCCTTGAAACTATAATGTACATACACAACATCGTTAATGCATTAGAGGGTGGAGGCTTGCATAGAAGAGTGAAGAAACGGAGAATGATAAATTTAGTTTGATGTGGATGTTTACACGCTGAAATGGGATGGGATCGTGAGGCTCATTACAAAGGGAAGCGATTTACTTGCATTTTAAAGTGAGCATAAATCTTCTTCCACTTATTCCAGCAAGAAGAGTCAACTTTTAGCTGTATACGAGGGTATCTCTCTGTAGAAAATACGGATCAACTAGTAAAGTGAGAATTGAACAGGGGCGTTACACAATATTATGTTATGGTCCTTCCAGCCAAGTGTAATTGGGATGCTTCTCCAGAAGTCTGGAGTCAATCCTTGCGTTGTTGCTACTTGGAAAATGTAATGCAGTATTCTGGAATGATTCTTCTACAAGAAGCTGATGTAAGCGGTTCCTCTTATGTCCCTCCAAATAAGTTTTTGGTGTGTGTATGTGTGTGTGATAAGGCGTTGTTGTAAGAAATTGTGGTGCTTTTATCCTTGGCTTGTTCTCCATGATGGATGCCATATTTCTTTTGAAAACCCCGACCTAGGAACACTGACATTGAACTCCGGCACAAGATTTACTGCTTGTTTACTCTTTGGGCATTTGTCTCTGGGTGATTATATGTTGCGTGGACTGTCGAGGAAATGTGGTAAAACCTTTGGTTAGACGTGTGGCGGGAGGGTAAGGAACTTCTCTTGGGGTGGTCGTTAGTTTTTATGAGTTTTCTTTCCATTGACAAATCAATTAATGGTAACATAATGTTGTGCGTTGCATTTTTGCGAAATGCAATTATGTAATGCTTTGACGCCGTATTTAATTTTTGTTTTTATGCTGGTGCCTCCATTCTAACAAAGTTATGTTAATGGACGGAATGTAGAATAAATCATGAATCAGCTCTTTTATATAAGCTTTTAGAGCTTGCTATCATGTTTGGGTAAATGAGTAAATAAAATATTTGAGGTCAATATGCATCATTTTTATCCGTTTCACGAGTAGAGTGTAATGTACTACATTAAATTAAAAATTCGGATAAAGAGATGCAGTATGTTACGGGCGTTTGGGTGACCTGTCAAAACTGTTTTGATCCCACGGAATCTTGATTCAAAAGCGGACGAAGAAGTTAAATTTGATTTCAAGGCAAGCTTAAAAACTTTCATGGCTATCCCGATGCAAAACTTTAGTATTGCTCCCCATGTCAATATCCACTGCCTGTGGATTTTGAGCACATCAAATAGCAATCCAGTGGTTTTAGGATCTAATCTGGGTGGCTTCATGGGAAAATCCTAGTTGGACAAGAAGAGAAATACTGGAGATGATGGTTATAGGACGTTGAATGCTTGAGGGTGATCTTGAAAGCGTGCCACTTTATATCCTCTTTCCAGTCAGCTAGTTCGGGTTCGGACAACGTTCGTCTTTGGGATGAACATGTTTGGATTTCATAAATGCATTTATCCCTCCGTGGTTTTGAAAATGTGATGGGAAATAGAGTGAAGGGAGATATTAGTGAATTTAGAATTTTAGGCACATGTTTTATAGTCTATAGAATCTTTGGTTTGGAGGATTTAGAGGAGGCTGGTGGATAGATGAGAGGGTTTGGTCTGGCCCGAGCGGGTCGGGCGAAGGAAGTTGACAGGCGGGAAGAGTTTTCTCTCTTGAAATAACTGACATTTTGAAATTTCCTCATCCAGGAGTATTTGAGGGGGGAGGGATTCTCCGGGAGAGCATGTAGTATAAAACATGTCAGTTTGGAAGAGTTTTTCTAACTAACACACTCTCATCTAAAGAGGACACAATAAGAGTGGTTAGTTTAGTCTGAATCTCTCGCTAGCTATGAAAAGCTTTCCCGAGTTCAACGCTATTTCTATGCGTTACTTGAGTGAAGTTGAAGACTGAAGACTGAAGCTTTCGCTTTTGGCTAAGGCTCAAGCCTCCTCTTTTTCTCTATCGCCTTGGCTCTTGTGGAGAAAAGCAAAGGTTCCCTGCCTGCCTGGATTCTGGATTGGATGGGAATTTGACAAGAGATGAGATATGTACAATAGGAACGTGTCTAGTTGGTATCTTTTTACCCGGGAACCCTCTACGGCAGGATTCGGTGGATAGGTTAAGGAGGGGAATATACAAGGAAAACTAAACTCGTATATGAGAATGAGGATCTAGGGCTTGAGTATACCCTATAGATTTATGCAGCAAAGGACTCCTACAATATGTGTATTCCTGATAGAGTTGAAGAGAGACGAGTGAATACAATTTTCAGTTCCCACCATTAATCTTTTTCCGAGACTCTCTCCTGATGGAAAGGAAGGGGGAGTAAAAAGTTTCTATCTCATCTCATCCCATGCCTCCTTTCCATCTCCAGTCCTCACCGGCCTGTCTATCATATGCATCCTACAAATTCTTCCCCTCCGTCCACACAGCCAGAATGCTTTTCCTGAAAGCGACGGAGAGAGAGAAGAGAAAGATCCGACCGACACCCAAAATCATTCCACTTATTATAGCACGCACGCTGTGGTCCTTTTCCAGCTGGTCCAGATGAAAATGAGAATCAAATCAGAGGATTCCATGGAAAAGTTTTAAGTTGGTTTCGTAAAGTTGCTAGGATATTTCCAAATGAAGTTTGAAAATATTTCCAAAATTGTACATGGAACGGATCATTCGGCGTCTAGTTCTTGCAATAGTTTAACACCACTTTTGTAAAATGATTGTTGCAAAACCGAACTTAGGTACCCAACCAAACCGTGACATAATCTGCAATAAAAGAGGTTTTGGACTTCCTAAATTTTTATAAAACGGCGTTGAACGGACGAAAGTCGTGGTTCCGTGTAAATGGCGTGTAACTCCATTGTCTCTCTAGTAAATAAGACATTGGCTGGAAACGTTAGCGTTGCTATACTACTGCAACAGAACTAGTGGAAACAAAGGTTAATGCTATGTAAGTCTAATCCTGTTCCCAATCAACTGGAAGATTTTCACCCTATAAAATTCTGATTGGAAGTCTGAATAACGGGCAATGACTAAGATGACTAGGACCCCGCTTCACTTTAGCTTCTACGTACACTAAAACTGGGAGATGAAAAGCATCTTCTACTGTGTCTTGTACATACCGATCGATACTCATTAAATTGATGTGCGTGTTCCAGTTTCAGAAGTTATAAGGCACTCTGGATAGATGACGCGAAATTCGATGAGGGATAATCACAAGAAATCCGTCTATGCTATAAGCAGCTTGGATAAAAATACGCGTGGGTGGCGAATGTTTTTTTAAAAACGCTGCTGCAGGGACTGATATAAACTGCTTGATTCTTTGTTTAGCTATAGAACCTTTTCAGTATCTACTTAACTGCTTAAGCATTAGCTTAAGTGCACATTTGTTGAAATTGGAAATAGAGGAAAGCGGAGGCAGATCCGGCCGTCCTGATCTTGATTTGGGTGATAGGATTTACTCCGACCTTGTTAAGATTAAAGATGGAGGGAGGATGATGATGAGATGAGAAATGTCTCTATGATCAGAAGAGTTAGTGTGTGTATGATAGCAACAGCAGCATGGCAGGGCCTTTTTGAATACCAAGTGGGAAATGCAAGTCAAGTTTTTCAAAGTAAGTTCAGCAGAACCTCACGTTAGAAAACATCGAAGCGAAAGAACCTTTGCTTTAAGTTAAGTTCCTACGCTTGATAGACATGTGTCCCCTAAATTGGGGAAATGATTTGGGACACTATAACTGCCTACTGCCGCTGGCCTGGCCGAGACTATAAGCCAAACCAGACACATTTTCATGAGCTTTGACTCATTCTTCTTACACTTATTATGCTAGTTAGTTAGCTGATTGACTGACTTGGAATGAAGAAGGGGGTGAGGAAATGAGGGGTCTGGTGTGCTTGATAGACTCAGCTTGACTGTTTCCATCCAGATGAGATGAGACATTTCTCCTGAATCACGTTCATTCTTAAATGTGAATTTAAATAAAGTTTGATTCGATAGCTCTGCTGGAGTTGGAGGATTTTACTCTTATTCTTGTTTGATCCCTTGGAATGATGTGAGTGAGTGAATGTTAATTGCCGCAACAAGACATTTTTTATAAAAGAATCAGGAGACACTGTTAAGTTGACTTGACGACTGTAACAACGACGAGGACTACCACGTTTAAATCTTTGATGCGAGTTCCCTTGGAACTTGCTTCTACATTTGACTCCCCCCTTCTTAATCGCAACGACATCAGCCGACTACATGAAACGGAATTGCTATCATTATTGTAGTAGTTAGTTTAGAGACTACTGACACAAGGATCAACATTATGCGAGAGTAGGGAAGTTGGGTTTATGTTGGTGGAGGATGAAGGTGAGATTTGAAACTAGAATAAAAATTGAATGCTCTTAAGCATGTGAAAAAAGGCGACCCTACTAGATTTTGACGCTTGATGCGACGATAAAAGATCAAGTAAGGGAGGGGGAGGAAAGGATTGAGATGACAGTGACAGGAGGTACGTCAGTCAGTTAGTTTAGCTAGCCGTAGCAGGCCGTCGTAGGTCCCAGCTAGTTGTGGGATACAGAGAAGGAGATGAAGGGAAGAAGGATTGAGGATGACAATAATTATTGGAGAATTCCTTGGATCGTGTCGTCTAAAAAACTAACGACTCGTCTTCAAATGTCCCCAAGTAAAAGAGTAGGCTGGCTGGAGGAGAGTTGCTAGGGAGACATGAAATGACAAAAGCGTTTGCTTTTCAACTTGTCAGAGTTGTGTGAAAAGTAGATGAGTTTAGCTAAAGGGAAGGCTGTTGGTTCGGTCTTGGTTGGACAGAGGATGAACGTGGATGGACGACAGAAAAGTAGATGGAAAATATACGGCTCTTCCAGCTTTTAAAGCTTGTTCTCCGTCAATGGACACATCCTTCAATTCATCTCCTGGTCGGGAAATTTAAGTGGACAAGCAAGATTTTGACTGACATCTCATCCTTACCCTGTTCGTCCCACTAATGGCCGGAGCCCAACAACTATTCTCAACCACGCAACCCACCACCACTCATATCACTAAGCGCTCAAATAATAATAATTTACCACCACTGTCTGTTCTGTACTCCACTTGCATAGAAAAAATGCCCTGGACCAATTACAATGGGACAAATTTTGAGTGGAGCACGGAGCACTAAAAACACACTTGTAATCATAATCAGCTATTGAGAAAACAAAAATGAGCCTTTGAAAGTTGACAGAATCTTAGATGCTCATAAAATATACATTGGGAGTAAAAACGACCCGCCGATAAACAAGTCAGATTTACATAAATCATAGATTTACAAGCAGAAACTCAGCGTTGGTTGCGTGAGAGCTACTGAGCTATGCAAGGGGTGCATTTAAAAAAGGCTTTAACTAATTCAGTGCAGCTTTCAAAAGAATTTGTTACAAAAATGTAAATTTTAGAAATCCAAAGCGGAATACAACAATACAACTATGTCATGGTGAGACAGGTGCGCTATAGATTCGTAGTAACGTTTACTAACCCGGAAATTTCACAATTTACTTTGCATCGGAAGTAACTAACGGTAGAAAATTAAAGCAATCGTCGGCGCCATGCCTGAAAAATTGGTTAGATTTTGTAGGTTGAATTGACATGGATCCCTTCGAAACATCTTCGCAGCTTTGCGGAACGATAATAAAAGTAAAATGCAAAAAACGGCGTTGCGATTATGCAAACTTTTAACATACAAGTTTCTTGATTATGTCGCACCTATCATTGCGGTCCACAGTTCCTGTGGATTCGTACCACATGTTTTAAGAATCATGGTTCAAAATTTAAATGCTTCGCACTCGACAGCTACATCTTAAAGCCATTGTTAGACTAATGAACTAAATAAAGCTCTTCTATCTTATGCAGCAGAACTAACAAAATTAAAATGCCTTATACTTCAACAATTACTTTTCATCGGAAATAACTAACGGCAGAAAGTTAAAGCATTCGTCGGCGCAATGTCTACACAACTAAGTACAGTACGTGGGACGAAATTACTAACTACACACTACATCATTCTGACAATTGGGATGAGCATCAAAAAAAGTAAAATGGAAAAACGGCGTTGAAATCATGCAAAATTGTTGAGAGTTTAGAAATGAGTTTCTTGAATGTCTCTCGCACCAATCATTGCGTTCCACAGCTCCTTTGCCTTCGTACGATATGTTTTATGAAGCATGGTTAATAATTTAAATACTTCGCACTCGACAGCTACATCTTAAAGTAATCTATGTAGCAGAACTAGTAAATTAAATTGCCATACGTCCACAGTGTTTCGTACGCAAAGTACGTTTTAGCAAAAATAAATTCTTTACTTGCGGATCGGCCAATCGAGGCTGCTCTTATGTTATTCACAGCACAAGGTTTGTGACGAGAGGGTGAAATCCGTGTAACATGGAGGAATGGGTTCCAAATCGGGAGTGAGTGACGAGTGGGCAGATTTTGAGAATAGCGGGAAGATGAGATTGGTGGGGCAGGTTTGGTTATGAAGGATGGAGAAAAAGGAAGGAAGCTGTGTAGGGAGATGGAGCGGGAGGGATAGAGAGAGGAAAAGCTCCGTTTGGTTTGTGAGGCAGAGGGCAGGGATGTAGCCGATGATGGTACGCTTTACAAGGCTGGCTGCTAGGATAGCTATGGGTCCTCCTAGGGACTTTCCAAGGGAAATAATATGATATGCAGGGAGGGACATATCGAGAGGGAGATGATTTACTACTCCTGCATCCATCGAATGTGTTGCTAATAGAGACCCACCCCTAGTATATGCGCGATGGCCGTGTTTTCTCTTCAAAGAAAACTCATCCATCATTCTCTGAAATCACCTCACTTGTTACCAGAGACTACTACCACTACCATCACCACCACCAACAACAACTACTACTACACGAGAGCTCGGAAGAAAATCCTCACATTTCCTTCACTCTTTCACACACACACGTGCTTCTTCTCTCTGTCTCTTCATGGCGCTCCCATAGTCTTGGACGCCAGAGCCATACTCTATACTTAACGTTTTCACCCAACCCGTCTCATCGTCACTCATTCACCAACGCTCTAAGGAAAAACGACACTAACTTTTAGTCAGTCAGTCATCATCCACCCAACATCCTTCCGTTGTTCCCTTGCTAAAGTCAACAGATCTGGTCGAGAATCCTTCTACAGTTGAAATTAACTGACTTTCTCCGAGATCCCAGTTTACAAGAAAACGCTAAGAATACCCGGGTAACAGGGAAGAAAATAAAATTAAAGACAGTTTACCTCTTGAAGTAGAGTGCGGTGAAAGTGATTGGTGGGGGGAGAAAGCAAATACTGTTTCTGAACGGGGGTAACCCTCTTCTGGCTTCTTTCTCTTTCGCTACCCCCACAGAATTTGATTTATGTGGCAATAATTTGTAAGAGTGGGCTGTGTCTATCTTTTTGAAGTGCGTATTTGCCACATTATATGCCCGCGCTTTCATTGAAAACCTGCCTGGAAGAAAAATTGCAGAGACTGGCTGACATGTATTGAATCAAACTACAAAGGCGCTAGCAAAAGATGCGATTCTCTACATTGTTTTGTTTGTTCAGGATGAAACAGTAAGGAGAGGGAAGCAAGTCGCAGCTATAGTTTTATGGACACGAACAAGATAAATTACCGCAATGATTATTAGTGTCGTATCATCAACATCTAAATCATTCTAAATGAGTGTCTACTTTAAATAACTATCTGCTTTTGTGGTGGTGTGGTCCTTGGTTGTTTGGCCAGACAAACAAATTTGCTATTGCCACCCACCCTCATCAAACCAAAATTGCTCCGCTGCAACCCCAAAAGACCAATCGGTGCATTTTGTGGTGGTAGCCAAGCTGTATGGATTTTATGAAAGAAGCTGCTACAAAGACTGTGCTAATGCTAATGCTGAACTGATAAGATCAACAGAGAAAAAGAATCTTGGTTCACAGAGAGAGAAACCGCAAACAAACCAGGCAACAAGTGGCCCATAAAATGATGTAGCTGTAAACTTGAAGTGTGTGTATGTATGTGGTGAAAGAAAGAGGAAGACGAAGAAGAGCTAAACGTTTTGACTTTGTCCTTTAAAACGCTTTCTCCAGCCGTGGAACTGTGTGATTTGTGCTGCTTCGTAAAGAATAAAAGATTCGCGATAAAAAATGAGCTCCTTCCTAATGAACACGAACGCTAACTATTTGGATCCAAAGTTTCCGCCACCCTGTGATGACTACGGGGTGGGGAGCATGCAGGGTTACGGTGATTATTATTCTATGTCAATGCCAGTTTCCGCAACATGTGGAGCTGGACCTGGCGGAGTGGTTGCCGGAGCAACAGGAGCTTCTCATCACCATCACCTTTACTATCATCATCAACCTCCTCCACCACCTCCCCAAACCCATCATCACCATCCTGCCCATCTGCACCCCCAACCTCCTCCCCCTCATCACCAACTTCACCACTCTATGACTCAAATACCCGGGCAACAGCAACAGCAACAACAATACTCTGCTGCGTCTAATGCTCAAACACCAAGTCAAGGAAGCGGGCATCTGAGGCCTGGAGAAAGTCCTACTTTTATGTCCTCCTATGGGACCAACTTGCACCATCTCCAGCAGCAACAACAACAGCAGTATTACTCCCCGCCAAATACTGAAGAACATTTAACGCATAATCATTTACAAGCACTCAGTGCCCAACAACAACATCATTCTAGTCCTCCTCTCAATGTTCTTAATAATAACTCATCCATGCTTAATGGCGGGATTAATGGGGGTGTGAAAAATTCGCCTTCTCCTAACTCGGTTCTTGGATCTCTTTCTTCAATGGTTCCGGGAGGCGGGAATGCAGGGTATCTGAGTCAAAAATATGAATCTTTAGTCGCTGATTGTGATGGTGGCGTTGGACCAGGAGGGAATAATGGACTTAATGTTGTTAGCAATAACAATAACAGCAATAGCAATGGGATCGTCGGAAGTACTGGAGCTGGGAGTAGTGTGGAAATGAGCCCGGATCCAGGAGATGATGATAGTTCCAATAATATACCTTCCGAGTGTATGGACAGTGATGACGAGGATGAGGGGGGACATCCTATGATTTTCCCATGGATGAAGAAAATACATGTGGCCGGAGTAGGAAAGCTGCTTGCAAGTATGTGAAAACAATTTATTTTCCTTGTTTGATCGATAGAATATTGCTTGAATGGACAGGAAAAGGTGTAGGGTGATACTACCCGGATCGGGTGAATGTAAGATAGATTTCCGGATTAGGCGAGTAACTTTCTCCCGTGTTGATGAATTTTGCAGCATATGTATGCAGAACTGAGTTGAAAATGTAATAGAACTACTTAATTCATCCAGTTAGGAGGAAATTCAGTAATAGCAACTAAGTTTTGATTTTGCGCTGATAGTTAATTACAACTCGGTAGTAGCTATGCGGAATTTGTGGAAGATGAGCCCCATAATACGCTAAAGTATGTATGAGGGTGGAAGAAAATAATCAGTAATTACACGTTATACGCTAAATGAGTATTAAATCGCATATTTCATAAGCAATGCGTGTGATATGGGATCATCGTAACATGGGAAAATGGTTCAGAAAACTGGAAAATGCAGAAACTATACCTTAGGAGTCCTAAATAGTGTCTAAAATTACATATTGGCGTTGAAGTATTTCATAACTTATGAGAAGCTTATGCTGAATTGTACGTTCGATCTTTCGGCTCTCGTTATATGCGTTACATCAATCAGACGTAGATTTCAAATATTCTTTTACTGCCTGCATGCTGCAAATGAGATTGACTTAAGAAGTTACAAAGTTTCATCCCAAAAGTCAACAGCTTTCCCCCGATACTTGCATCTTTGCGAGAGAAAGAAAAAGTCATTACTCCTTCGCTAAATCGATAATCCTAAGCTATTTCGTGAAATATCCAACCCGGTAGACAGAGAATCATCTAGAAACGAAGAATGTACACAAAAAGTAACATAAAAATAATTTTCTTCTCCTCCCACCGTCCTTCCGTCGACTCACTCAATGAGTCAGATCATATGGGGTTTTCCCAGAATCAATTTACTTATTTCTCTTGTTAGTTTGAACTAGAAATTGGTTTCATCCAGAATTTATGGGAGGTTAATAGATTTCCCCCTCAGATCGCCACTTTGGTCCAGAAAGCCGTTTCAAAAAGCCTGTGAGCATTATTCTCACCTTTTCGCTCAACTTCGCCATATGTGTGCCCCGTCGTTAATGCTATTCAGAGAGGCAAGGTAGTTCACGGGATTTCTCCCCTCTCTTGTAAATTGTATAGGTTTACGGCTCACCGCAGGTTGTTAGCGACAATTAGCGTAATTTACACTCAAATTAACATGCGGGACGGATTTCACATAGTTGCAGAGTACAGGGTACAGCGGGTATGAAAATGCCAGCGGCATCTCGCCCCAGTCTGTAGTCTAATGTCTACCTATACGTAATTTTAAGTTTTGCTTAAGGCCATGGTAGAGGTGCGTTAGTAAAGTCCAGGTCTTTAGAAAGACTTGAAACTAAGGACAATGTGTGTTCACTAGAGTGACTTCGCTACCACATGAGAGGAAATTGACAGCAGTGTTGAAACAGCTGCTAATGAAAGTCCACACCTGAGGATAAAACATGCTTTAATGTATAGCTTGTTTTTTATGTGGCGCTAAAAAAAGTTAATTCCTCATTCCCTTGACTCAGTTTGAAGTTTTTAGCGAGTTAGCTCTTGTCACGCCTTGACTGATTTGCAAGTAGGAGGAGGGTAGGTAGAATCCAGTGTTTACTAAGCATGGTTTGAGGGTGAGAATTAAATAAGTTATGAAAGTTTTGCAATTTTATTCTCTCATGAAACAAGGGAAAAACTCGTAGTAAGGAGAATCATTCATAGCGCACCAAGGCTTTTCCTTGTAATTTGTGCACGAATCTGGCAAATTAGCGAATGACGTGATTCTCAAATCTTTTATTCCTCTCCTGTCACTTTATTGTTGCGTACAAAAAGCTGGGAGGGAGGATAACATAACATTGTTTATTATTTTTGCTTGCGTAAATGGAATAATTTAATTCCAGAACACGTAGCTAAAGTTTTGACACATTTAGTACTGTTAGCTATACTTTGAGCTTGATTTAAATTTGTAAATGATATTCAAACAATTCGTTATCACATCGGCATGGACACGTTTCGTATAGTTTACAATTGTTAAACCAGCGCTAGTGGTGTTTGGTTTTGCGCAATCATACGTTTGAGGTTTTCAATAGAAACGAAGGAGCAGCGATAGCAGTGCAGTTCGGTAGGTTTGCAGAATCCTCAAGTTTTGTAAGGGGGGGTTAATGCTTGGAAATAAAACCACGAAGAAGATATGCCGAGATTTAAAGTTAGCTTAGGTGAAACCGTGATGAAATTGTTAACATTATTGCTTCTGATAAAGTTTTTGTGGTGATTAATCTAAAAGCCTTGAGTTGTCGCTCGAAGACTTTATAAGGGCCCCAACGTTATCGTCAAGTTTAAAAATCTGATAATTGAATCCTGCGCGCGGTCTATAAACAAGGTTGAAAAGATCTTGGGTATTACAAAATCGGATGCTTTAATCGTTGAATTTTATTATGATTTCAAGATAATGGAGGATCCTTTCAACCAGGGATGGAGCCGAAAAGACAGCGCACTGCTTACACCCGTCACCAAATACTTGAACTTGAGAAAGAGTTTCATTTTAACCGATACTTAACCCGCCGCCGCCGCATCGAAATTGCACATTCACTTTGCTTATCAGAGCGCCAAATTAAGATATGGTTTCAAAATCGACGAATGAAATGGAAGAAAGATAACAAGCTACCGAATACGAAAAATGTTCGGCGGAAAAATAAACCTGTGCCACCCACGGGATCGGGGAATAATAATAACGCTTCTAGTAACGGTAATAACGGACCTTCAGCAACGACGCCAACTTCCGGGAACAATGCCGGGGTAAATCAGAGCAACAACTCAACGAACGCTGGTAGTAACAACTCTACACCTAATTCTAATGCAAATAATAACTCATCAAATACCGGAGCAACGACACGTAACAATAATTACTTAACTGCGTCAGATTTAAATAGCTTCCTTGCAAATAACAGTTCTAGTAACAACAACAATACCAACTCATCATCCTGTATTCAAAATATTAAATGCTCCTCTTCCCCTGATTATGGTTTAACCGCCCTGTAACTGTTCGCCTCTAACCATTCTTTCTGCCCTCCTTTGTCCTTGATTGATTCAAGAAGCCCCAGAAGACCAAGCCAGTGTAATAATGAAAGGTTGAACTAGGAAGGATATTACTTTAAAACTACATTGTCGCATCAAACTTTAGGATGAAACGCATTAATGAACGACGAAATTTACGTAACCAAATGTATACGATTTCAGTTATACGATGAGTCCAAAATAATAGGCTAAAATATAAATTATATATTTGTATTGAGTAGAAGAACCTCTCTCCTTAGCGTTTTCCTTGTCTTAAAATGTCGCGTCTATTATTTTGTCATGCTAATAAGTTGTAATAATAAAGAAAGACGAAGGGTGGTAAAAAGTTGGCGTTATATGGCCGACTTGTTCTGATACACGTATCACGGATGATATTATTACTATATATTGTTACGGTTTTAAAGTTCCTCGTCTTTAATTTCTGTATTCTCAGCAAGTACATACTCTCAGTCAGTCATACTAGTATTAGCATAGGGTTAGACAATGTTGATAGACTAGTGAATGAACTTAGTCGTACAGTAATTATAGTTAAGTAGAAAAAGAGGCAAGGTTTCAAGTATACGAATCTAAGGAAGTAAAAATGTGCAGTTTTGTGCGTGTGTGAGAAAATAATTGAAAAATGGCCGCTTCCTTACACATATATTTCGTCTTAACTTTAATCCACGTAACTTTAAACGTAGTGGTGAATTTATCATTTCAACTTTGTACCTCAAGAGTGTGACGAAAATATTATAAATCAAAAACTTTGACTGATGCCAAAAGCGATTTGAATGTTTTATTTCAAAACTCTTTACAATTTTCTCACCCTCCCTCACGCGCGCCAAACACGCCTACGCCCAGGCAAATCATCCTGGTTCAAACTATTATCAAGGCCAGGGCCAGGTCAGGCAAGACATGCCCAAAGAGCTTGACATAATCGCATTAATAATAGGACAAGAGCACCCAACCCTTGTCAAGTTTGCAATTTCAACAGGATTTCAATTACCCCGCTCAACTTTAAGAAGTCCTGATCCTCGACGAACTAAACCGGATGATACGTTTTGTCTCTGTCATTATCCGAGAAATTAGCCCCTGGCGAAGTCATCTCTCGTTTAGCTGAAAAAATACATCTAATTTCCTCCAGATCCCTAAGGAATAGAAGACAGAGCTTAGCCCTAACTTGTGAACTTTCCTCTCTGATCCAATAATTAATTGCTTGCGCTATAATTTGCTTAAAAAATGGTACCACCAACCAAGTTAGTTGGAGGAATAATACCGCCCAGGTGAAATGCAATTGATCTTGTCTTGCTAACATCCGTCTGAGCGTCCGTCTGCCTTATGTAAGTTTGTAACATTTTGTTGTATGGAGGAGAAGAGCTGAAAATGTGTTGGATTTTGTTTTCTGAGACATTTAAGGTAATTATGCGCAATACTTGGTTAGCTTGCTTAAAACTTTTGCCCACTTCCCTCACATAATTACTCCTTGTTCTTCCTTCTCACACCTCAGAGCGTGCTTAAAAGCCGTGACAATCAATTTGAAATCAGTCGAGAGAGGAAACCACAGGACTAACAAGTCCGTATGAAGCTCGGGCGGAATCAAGGCCAGGAGGAACTGAAACAGAAGGTGACTGGAATCATCTGTGGAAAGGATTTAATGTTACTAATTCAAATTATTTCTATGAGTGGTAAAGGAAAGCATGAAGAAAATTACATATGAGAGATAGAAAAGCAAAGTTGAAGAAACTAAATTGGGTTCGTGCAGACCCTGTGAAGAAGAATAAAGATATATACAAATGCAGGAAGGGGTGGAGGAATGATGAGAAGATGATTGAAATTATAGCACATGGTTTTCACTTAATTCCATCTCTTCTCTGCATGGTTGAAATGAGGATGATCGGATGGATGCGGCGCCTTGCCTGCGTCCGGGTTGGTAAAGTAATTTCCATGGAATATCGGAGCTATGATTGAGCTTTCCATATTGAGCTCGGGCTAATTTCCTTGTGATTAATGACAAGATGGGATGATAGGAGGAATAGCACCTTGAGGAGGGTGGAGGATGATAGGAAAGGGGTTGAGAAATGTTGGAAGAATTGCAATGGAGGAGGGATACGAGTTTTGGTCCTTGGGAAAATATGATCGTGTGATGATGGGATACACTCCTAGAGCGAAAACTAGACAGGGAATATCGTTTTCAAATTGAAAACGCCTATCTTGAAACTCACTCACACTCTAGAACATTACCCAAGGGGATTCAAACGGACATATGGAACTCTAAATATTATGATACAGCAGCTAGATGCTCCTGCCAACAAAAGCATATACACACGTAAGGTACTAGCATATAGCAAGAAGCAGAAACGAAGAGAGAAAGAGAAGAGCTATAATATTAGCCAGTCGTGTCGAAGAGAAAATTAAGCAAAAGTGTTTGCCGGAAATACATTATTTCATTTTCTTATCCATCAAAGAGAGGATCCGAAATTTTCCCCAACCGCAAGCTGCTGCCCGAATACATTTCCCTCCGGTTTTGGCCTTACTTTTGACTTTCTCTTCCATTGTACAAGGCTCGTAATGATTGAATAAAATGATGCCCGAACGTCAAAAGTTAGGAGGGGAAGAAGAGAGAAAGCAATGCTTGAAGCATAATGGTGGCGAGTAAGGCAAGGTGTTGTGGATTGAAATTAAAACACGCACTTGCACACCTAATTAACTTAATGACTACTTAAACTAATTACTACAGGAACCATTAAGAGTAATTCGGAAACAGGATTTTGCTCAAAATGTGCCTGAAGTTAGGCAATGTAAGGAACTACAGTGCTAGATAGGAACAGTTGTTTACGCAGCAAACAGGTAGAATGTTACTAAACATAGCCCAGTTGTTCTCGCACAACTCGGCGCATATCGTACCCTTACAATGTACGACTCACGAGCTCCAATTAATATATTACCATCGTATTTGGGACTGGCAATAAAAAAAGTCTTAAAACGGCGTTGAACTTGAACAAATTCCAAAACAATTTCAACTACTAAGTTACTGTAGTGATTGAACGAAAGGCAATTACGGAATAGAAAGAAACTTTGAATTATATTTTCAAAGAATCAAAAGACTATAGTTTCGAAACTTGAAGACGGGCAAACTGGAACGCAGACCATGTCGCCTGAAAATTGGTTTTCAATTTCCATGTATTCATATCATGGTAAAAGTCAGACCGATGGCTGACACATGATTTTGATTTCCCGATCAGCAGACGACGTGGAAGTGGAAAAAAATCTTGATGTATGCGTATCGGATAAATTATAATTGCATAAATGAATTTAAGATGAGGTATAATGGGCGGAGCGGGTTGGATTCCTCTTGATCGTCTTCTCGAATCTTGGCTAAACGCTTGCGACTACTCTAAATTCAATCCACACGTCAGGCTTTGATTTTGGGTCTTGTGCGGATTGATAATATTACATTTTACATGGACGGAGGGGGATGGGGATGAGAAGGCGGGCGGAAGGATCTGAAGGAAGGCTTGACGTTACACAGACACAATCTACTGGGACGGTTAACTTGAGGCAGTCAAGCTGGGTGAGCCATAATATTTATTGAAAGATGGGCAGGGAAGATAGACAGGAGATATGAGAGAAGAAGGCTGAGGAGCGTTGTGTATATTCCCGGCCAATCTCATCGTATCAATACGAATTTGACATGAATCACTGATAGCTATAAAACATATAAATAGCTAATAATAAGTGAATGCACATAATGCTGAAGCTAATTCGTATACGCTATGTTACATGAGCTATCTCCATCCCTGTGGCAATTTACACACGGTCTGAGTCCTCAGTTTCAGGAGGACAAGAGAAATCTACATGAAAACCTTTCTCTCTTATCATCTCATCATATCACTTGTAGAAACTACACGAGTTTTACCATCCCAAAAGTCAATCATCAAAACTAACCAAGTTTTACAAGGCATCTTGAGAGAGGGAGGGCATGGTAGGGAAAGGAATACAAAAATAACGTCTGTGTGTACTACCCCGGAATGGGAATGGGACGCAATCAAAATGATTGTGTACGTTATTCAAATTGAATCAAAATTACTGCTTCCAGGTGTTTGTAATACTAAAATGATACCTCCCTCCTTGGTGGGAGCCAATGTGTTGGCGCATTGTTCCCCAGGGATTTAGCATACATTGCCCCTGGTCATTCCCATGTTCAACTAAAGTATTGGTCAATGGCATACGACTGCAAGGGGGCGCGGTCAGAAGGAGCTCATTATTGCTGTAAAACTCCCACGATAATTTTATGGGTAGTTAATATTAGACACCTACATAAGGAACATCAGAAATTACGAGCTACAGATAATGCATAGGGGCAAGCTTGTAATAATCCACTTTATTCAAATACTTTGTCATATATCCCTGGCTTAAATACATGGGCCAAGACCCACCCACACGGCTGTATTTGAATTTATAAACGCTGGAAATCATGTCGTCCTTGCTGACTCTATTATTTTTGACATACTCATGTCCATCCGTCATAAGGAGGACGGACTGGAATGATTTGTGATGACACTTTCCCTTCACTGAAACTCTAACTGGCAGAACATATTGTAGAATAGCTGCAAGGACTAGAACTGCTGGAGACCGCCGAAGGATGTGACCGTATGCTTTCATTCAAATCTTGGAAAAACTGGTGATCCTGGAGAACCCCTTTCTCATGAAATCGAAACTAGCGCGTGGGATATTTTTTGCCTTCTTCTTGCTTGTTCTTTCTTAATGCATCGTATCAAAGTCATATTTTCTGGACAATAAATGTCAAGCTATTTGTAGAGATTATTTACTACTTCTTTCAGAATCTTGGGAGTTGAAATACATAACTGGACGTAAATTCAAAGGATCCAGTTAGCCTATTAGTAGTTCACAACTCTTACAGTTATTTCCACGCGACCCCAAGAATAGAGGAAAAGGTTAAACAATTAGAGACACTTGATTCCCACGCTAAAATTTGTCATCCGGATTTTATGACTACTTCATTTGCATACCTGATCTAGTATATATAAAACATGTGTAAGAAGGGTAGCGCTGTGCCTGTCCATGCCCAGCCTTGGTGGAGCCTCCAGGAAGGAAGTTTGTAAATCAACTGTTTAATGCAGGGATAACGTGGCTCTTTTGACCGATATTTTTGTACATTCCCACGCATTGGCTTTGTTTGATTCAGAAGGATACGGGGTTGCATCTTCGATGATAGAGAGAAGAAGACCGAAGCTTAGCAAAATCCCGTACACGGTCAGGACAGAAAATCCCTTGAAGCTTTCCATTCTCACCGGGAGATTTCCTATTGCGATCTTTTGTGTGAACCTACAAGCTCAAAGCTGCAAGAATAGGGCCCGCTCTTATTCGTACTACTCGGAAGCTCTTGGAGAAAGTGATAGGAGAAGTGTGCCTTCAGATTGGATTTGGTTTGAGAATCACCTGAAAATCCCTTCAGGTTCAAACTATCTAAAGGACGGCACGGGATCGTTTTCACAGTCGGGCCACCTTATTGAGCATGGATGATAACTAAAAGTATTGTCTTGAAAGTGTAAAGCTTATTTTAGATTCTTCACGCTCCCTTTCAAAATCAGTGTGGCAAAGAAAGTGGCGGGGTTAGTGAAGGAAACCATTCTTGTGAAGTAGTTTCAAGAACTTTAGCCCTTCTTTTTTCTTCTATCTTGCAATTAGTCCTAAGCTAGAGCTCAATGTCACGCTTGAACGGTAAGTCAGACAGTGGAGATGATAGTGTACTCAACGTTACTATGCCGGTTCAAGTGAGAAGTGGGACGGATTTGGACTAAAGATAGACTATAGGCTTGCTCCAAGTTAAAGTTTTAGCGTGGTTCCTTACAGATTTCTGAAGCGGAGAAAACTATAGACGATTTAAGACTTAAAAGTTGAGAAGGTTGCTCGTGGATGCTAGATTTGTAGGAAGGATGTGGGAGCGATGGAAGAGATTGAGCGGGTTTTTTGAAGGTGATCCGGGTGAATTTTTCACTTAAAACTTGTTCAAGTTTGGCATAAATTCTTCGCGGTCCATAAAATGTGCTACTTTGGTTATAAAACTGCGTGGCTGCTAATAAAATTTGTGGATTTTAGGAGCTCTATGGAACTGGGGTTTACTTTGGACCCTCTTATAGATGAGAATCTGTGCTAAGAATTAGCATGGGGAGTAGTGAGCCGTAACGTACTTAGGGGATATAAATGGTGATGTTTAAAGCCATAAAGGAAAATAGATTTTACATTCCTTGAACAAATGAAGATTAATGTATTGTTGTCTACTACTGGTGCTACTGCCGTGCAGGGGATAAGATGACGAGGAAGGGGAAGATGACACCTTAAAGCTTAGTAGCGTGCTCGTAATTCGCCCATATGCTTCTTCCAGCATGCATACTTTACGTATCATCACGTTCGTCAAGGAAGAGATTCAAGAAGGCTACTCGAGATAAAGATGAAAATGTGTCCGTGTTTTAGACCTGTAACTGTTCTGCTGGCTTTGTTCAGGAACTAAAGAACGGGTTGGAAGAAAGAAAACCTGTAAGGATGACAGGACTTGGGGAATGTGCAAGAAGGATTGAATATTTGGGAGTTTGGATGAAGAAGCTGACTCTGTGATTTAGCAATAATAATAGTCTTTGTGGTGGGATGGTATTCAGTAGGCGCTTAGGGCAATTATAGTCTTGAATGTTGACGGGATGGAGTTTAGTTTTGGGATTGAGAGAAGACGAAGGGTTTGGCTGGATGGATTGGTGGTGGTGTGAAAGATGTGGGATGACGCCATATTATTTATCATTCCTGAGCCTGTCTCTTTAGTAGAAATATCGTCACCTCAACCATATGATGCTCCATCATCCTAATTAACCATGACTCCATCATTCATCCGAAAATGTTGGAGGATGATGAGAAGGAGCTAGTTCTCGTTCTCGTCATTGTGGAAGATGTGAGGCTATGAAACATTCTTAGGCAAAGGATACAACCAAGGATGGAATCCAAAAGGGATGGCGGCTAACAGAAGCGGTGAAGATGATACGCGGGAACATGTTTCTTGGGCAAGATGTCTTTATTATCACCCTCCTCCAACTTCTCTGCCACCTTATTATCATTATCATCCTCATTATGATTGCAATTACAATCTTCTTTTATGAAGCAGAGCCTCGTGTTGACAACGGGGCTGAATTCTGAGAGGATGAGACGCGTTCTTACAAATCATGCGCACTTTATTAGCGTAGAAAGTGATCTTGTGTGCAAAGAATTGCACTGTGAATTGTATGAAGAGGTGCTGCTGGATAGAGAGTTTCACAATTTCTGAATTTAAAGGCTTGACAAGTCAAAGTTTTGATTGTTTGAGAAAAATAAAGAAGATAGGGAAGAAGAGTGACAAGATGGCTGATTGAAATATACACGGAGGTGGGCGTAGGGTCGGAGGGAAGCTTGTTGCAGTTGGTTGGACGGAAGGCGGTAAATTATATGCAAAGGGATTGATCATGATGATGAGGAGGATAGATTTCAACAGGACTATCGGGAATATACGTGAAAATAATTTATGAAGTTGAATTGAAGGATAATGGGGAAGATGAATAAATTATGTGGCATTATGCCCCTCTGTCGTGCTACATCCGTAGACAAACAAGTTAATAAAAGAATAAATGCTACTTGAATTCTACTTTTCGATTGTCATCCTTTCAGCCTTGTCATCCCCTGATTATAATAATGGCTGATGGATTACACGCCGGTGGTGTAATAAGGGTTTCCTAAAGGAAAAAGCGGCGAGAAATCCACACAGAAGCAATAGTCTCACAATGTGCTAATTTATCCAAAAATGGATACACGCATTCTGTTGGTAGTCTGGTTGATTGCGCATTATACACGATACTACAAAGAATATCCAATTTGCAATGACCGGAGCTATATTCTGGTGTCTAGCCATTCCGTCTTATCGCCCAGCTATCGACTATTCAAGGAAATCAAAAGCTTTAGGAAAATATTTGCCAGTTTAGCCTGGCATATGTACTAGGCTAACAAGTTCCACATATGGGATCCATTGCATGGTTGCCACATAAGCCTTATTTATTTACCAGTCAGTGATACGATGCTAAAGTTCGAAGCTTCGATACATGTTAAGCAAACAAAGTTCTTATAATTCTATGTGAGGAATTAGGTGTTAAAAGTAAAGATGAGCGGATGACCGGCATCAGAAATATTAGAATCAAATAATGATGCCTGTCGAAATATTATATCCGTATGCTATAAAAAATTTGATTAAATATATCATTATGAGTACTTAAAGTAAACGTATTAGCATTCGTACACATCACCTTTTCGAAAAACATCATCTAATTAACAAGAGAGAACCAAACCGTACAC
The DNA here is from genome assembly GCA_906901655.1 of Sminthurides aquaticus. Lineage (NCBI taxonomy): Eukaryota > Metazoa > Arthropoda > Collembola > Symphypleona > Sminthurididae > Sminthurides > Sminthurides aquaticus. Next base: position 1,779,846 of record CAJQTT010000014.1, on the reverse strand, counting down.
CTCAAAATTAGATCTGGTATTAACAACACGGAAGTATTGGAAATATAAAACAAGATCTCAAGATATTCTTTTCTTGTCTTCGAATGTATTATTCTACGTAGCGAGGTTGTGAAAGTGAGACATAAATGTGTGAAGCGAGTTTTTTCGGATGAGATGGTGCAAATAAATCCAGCTCCTAAACAAGCTAAGATAAAAAACTTTCCAACTGTTAGTCCTGAAGAACTACAGAAGCAAAAGGAGGAGCGACAAAGGAGACACTACGAACGTGAAGAAGCAGAAAGGAAGGCTCAAATTGAAAGCTGACGGCAGGCACAGAAATTGGACAGTGAAAGGCCAACTGGTGAGGCTTTGGAGACACAACATTCCAGGAGCAAGTTTATTATATCGAAGATGATACAGCCAAGTTGAATCACAGTACGTGAATCTATGATAGGTGATTTGTTATATCCAACCAAATGAAAAATATATTATATGAATTTTTGTATGAGCTTATTTTATGTTAAATATGTTAAAATTTTTATTTTCCAGTGCTACGGATGTTTGAACCCTCCTAGAGTTGTAGGCTCCTTGTATTATTGTTTTTTGCGATGATTTGGCGTAGTGTTTCCGTGCTTTTTAGGGGGATTTTTGACAGCATAAAATGAAGATTTGGTGCAGCCAAATCGAGGAAACCTGCGTTACTTTTTAGCTCCCTGCGAAATAACAGGTCTCTGCATCACTCAACGTCGTCGTGGGTAGTCAAATATGATGCTCTGTTTTATGGACCTTATTTTTATAAGAGAATTATCAAATCTTCCTCCTAGGATTTGCCGTGTCTGAGACACGACAAATGTCTATATCTAGCGAACCCGAAGATTTATATGATAAAGTTCGTATATGTTAGCATCGGCGTCGACAAAATTGGGAATTTGCATGATATTCACTGCGGGTTTATCACAGTTGACGGCTACATCGTTTGTAAGTTATGTTTCTTGGAATAAGTTTTCAATATGTGTCGTTATTCACTAATATATCCATTGTAATCATTTAACTGTGTTAAATTTCATTTCAATTTAAAGTTCCATACAGGCATATCAAACACTCAATTGGAAGATCAGTTTTGAGTATCACTTATCGCTGTCCCCCGACTATTGTTTCTTGACGTCAAGGTAGCCCCAGCATGGTGTTTTTGCGGTGACCACGGGCCTACTGATGAATAAAAAAAAATTCTGTAGAAAATTGAAATTTTATGAAATCCATAATTCAAATGTGTCAAGTTGCTCATACCCATTTAATTATCCCAATCTTCCCGTTTTGGCTCGCGATTTGAAAATGTTTAAATCATCCTTCAGTTTGAGCATGTTAAAGTATATCATTAATATTGATGATATGATGTAATTCATTTAACCAATATTACATATACCTCTAATACAACTATTACTTATACCTCTACCCAATTGTTACTACATCTTAAATAATAAAGTAACAAATGCTGTAAATAAATCAGGTTTTCCAAGGACGTCTCGACTCTTAAAATGTTCGTGCTTATGCATAAAGCATAGGGAGGTCGCAGCTCTCAATTTCAAGTTACCCCGCGTTAACCACTATATCTCGCGACATTCATTGCCAATATGATTTTCGCGGTGATTTCTGTTGCAGTTTGCCGTCCATCGCAAATTCAGGATACTGTTGGATTATGATGTTATACGGTGATTAGAGATCCATCATCACGGATACTCGCTTCAATGCTTTTCAGATCCCGCTTTATACCCACTCCCTGATCCACAAGTGAGGATTCTTCCACATCTTCATTTGATTACCGTAGAGTATCGGGAAGTCTGCTTTCTGTAGATTGTGGGCTATGAAGTAAAACATAATGAATAGTCGGGGCTTCAAATTATTAGATTTTTAAGAAAGGTAAGTCCTACTTTAAACTATATAAGATTAGCAACCTAACACCATATCAGAAAACTGGTAGTACTCTTGCGTGAACTAGCCGGATAATTAGGTAAAAAGTTTTGTGGATGTGAAATTATGTGAGTAGATGCATGGATTCAGCAAGTTTGGTAGTTAAATAGCACAAAAGCTACGTCATTTGTTAATCAGGAAGATAAGCGCCATACAAAACAGTAAAATTCTCATGGAGTGAGTACCTAAATACTTTTTTGGCTTGTTAAAAGCTGGACAAGGGTGCATTACGTTAGTTTCAATTCTGGGAATAAAAATGAGAAGTTCTTGACATATTTCCGTAAACCTGTAAGATAGTCAACATGAAGTGATTATTTCACCATCGGCAGTATTTTATTCCTGATCTGCGGGAAATTCGTGATTAAAAAAATTGAAAAACGTTTTAATATATATGTTTACGGGCATGAAAATTTTGTATTATCGTTCAAGCCATATTTCCTCATTAATTTCTCGTTCCGAGTGAGTAAAAGGGATGACATGCAACTAAAATTGAACACGACTGAAGCTGAAAAAGAGTGTCCTCGGAAGAAATAACTTTAGTGTGAAGAAGGCGGAAAATTGGAAATTAAATTAGCGTCTACGACTTGTGGAAGTTGGGGGATTGGTGAAGATTTGATGAACGTGAGGATAGATGAATGGAAAAATGATGGAATGTCTATGTGTTTCTATGTATGTGTGTGAATCTGGGAAAGTTTTGTTTTTATGAGAGCAGATGTGTTGGAGTGACAAGTGTCTCTTGTATTGTGTCTCTCTGGTTATTCAGGTTGTGCTTTAGATTGAAGAAAAGTGGAAAGACAATACGATATGCTGGTAAAAGTTTTGTCATACTAGCCAGCCATGCACAAGCGGCGTCTTCGTAGCCCTGTCCCTCCCCACTCGACACATACTCATGTGGATAAGAACAAAAGACACGGGACAGAGAACGTAATAAGGCGTGCAATGTTGAAAACAATCGAGAAAGAAGGAAGAAGAGCGAGAGAGAGAAGTGTGAAGCGGGCATTTTACGCCTATACATGCCTCTGTTGCGGAAGAGGATCTGGAGAGCAAAGTTATCACATTAATCTTCTGTTCGTTTCCCCACATCTTGACGGGTTCTCATCTGACAGAAATCGCATATGAAAGAAGAGATCCAAGGAATAAATTCCACATTAGCCCCCTTCATTATTTCCCCGTTTTCCTCGTCTCATTTAATGCTTCCACACAGACAAGCCTCTTCTATCTGCCACCCTGCTCTTCTTCCTTCCCTCTGAACTGAAACACAGTATCCTTATCTTCGCGGATAAGCAAGGTAAATTCTACTGTGGAAGAAGCAAGCCGACACAAAGCTGAAAATGTACAGTAAAACAACGCCAAATCCATAGCAATATAGGCTTTCTATTCGACTTTATCCTGGGAAGCAAGTTAACGTCTACAAGTTAAGAATTTCTCGCTATTTTTACACCGAGATAGAAGAAGAGAAAAAAATACTAATCTTTATAACTAGGAGAACGACGAGGGAGGAGGAGAGAAGCCAAAATGCAAGATGAGCGACGGAGTTGTCTAAATCCCTGCCTTGTGTTTCTCATAAGGCCCAGCAGGCACCAAGGCGACCATGATGATCCTGAAAAGAAGAACGCCTACTCGCTTCAAGGATATATTTTCACAAGATTCTTCTCCCACACCCACCCATCACATCGCCCATCTTGAGAATTTTGACTACACCAAAAATAACAAGCATCTTTAAGGTTTTTAGCCACTCAAACAACAGGGATGGGGCACCCAAAGAACGGCAGAACCACCCCATGAGAACCTGGACCAAGAACAAGAGGAGGGATTTAACTCAACAGAGTTTCCTGAAAAGAGGGAAAATCTCTTGGAAGTATAGTAAGAAGTATCGTAAGCAGCGAGGAAGAACTTGAAGACTAAGGGAAGTCAAAGGATCGGAGATGTAACGTATCCTTGAGCTTTCAAAATGCCAGGGTGCCTCTGGTTCTTTGGTGGTTTGGGTTCCTTGAATTTATCCAATCTTTAATCTCCAGGCAAGATTCCATCCCTCCAACTAGTTTCAGATGCTTCTCAGACTAGCCAGCCGTCCGTCCATCCGTCCAGGATTCTATGGATACAATTAAAGAGATAGCGGCAGACAACTGTGCGGGTATAACATTTCCAGGAGGCTTTGGGATCCAGAATCATGCAACAAACTTTGTTCGCCTTCTCCAGGAGCTCATTAGAAGCAAAAGATCGGAGAGAATGTAGTTTAGAAAGAGGGAATAAAGCCAGGCTGGAGAAGGAGCATCTAGTTAGCTGGGATTGATGAATACATGTGATTGGGTTGGGATAGGAAATCCTAAAGGGTGAAGAGCAAGAGTGGGAGGATCGAATTTAAGGAGGAAAAGTGACGGACAGGGAACCTGGATCCGATATTGGGTGGGGAGATGAACAGTTGATGGGAGAGAGAAAGTTGTGCCGGATTCGGGCGTGGAAATAAGACTGGAATAATACTGGATGGAGAGTTGCATGGAAGCAACTAGCAAAGCCGAAACACATGCAACGGGGATGATGCCGTTCCCAGGGAGGAAAACTCATTTTGGATTTTCCTCAAAATCCCAATCATTTGTGTGTCTGCCTCAAAGAACTCTTCCGAAGATCTTTTAATCCTTGCTCAGCAGCTAGAGAAACTAAATATGGACTAGCTCCCCCTTACTCAGCTACAGACCCTCCCCTTGCATTCACATCAAGGAAACGTGCATGGTCAGCATTCAGCCCTCGTAGGTAGCATGGCAGAATTCGAAGAATAATATTTTGTAAATTTTCTCCCTCTGTATTTCATTTCCTCCCGGTTAATTGGATTCTCATACCCCTGGTGCGGACGCAGAGGGTGTAATAGAGTTACTTAAAGTTTCCTTGGACTGGAACAGTTCTACTCACAATCCCCCTCGTTCTTTGTTTGTGCATGCATGCAGAATAGCCCAAGATGGGGGATCACACGCTATTAATCACCGCATTTCTCCAAAGATATGATGATAATCGGGGAGATATATTTTTTATTTGCATACACAAAATTAAAAAGCACAGTTTTTTGGCAAATATCTTCAGCTCATTAGCTTTGTATTTCAGCTTTCTGTACAACGGTTGATGATAGGTTGACAGGTGGTAGGAAATTTGGGAATGCTAAAAGACGAAAGAATTTCGCAAATAGAGGCAAAAATTGCCGAAAAATTCATTCTTGCGTAAAATGTTTTCAGCCTTATCGGTGTGCTGTAGGGTATTACGTACAAGGAAATTTTGCATTATTTGTGAAGCCGTTCGGAGATTACAGAGGTAAATGTGGAGGGCTGAGGGCTGGAGAGAAATGTTAAATAAAGTGAAAATAATATTGGAAGCGAAACCTTTTCTTTTGGCGTGTGACATGACATTCCATATGGGATGGGATGACGTTGTAGTTTTAAAATTTGTTGGGTGCCCTCATAATCTTATTCAGGTTTGGGTTGCGAGCCAGAATGTTTATGGGAAGAACATAAAGTGGTTGCCCGTTTCGAGGTCTCGCTGGCTTGGTTTGGTCTTCGTGCCCTGGCAGCTTGTCAGACCAATAATAATGCAAGTCTGTTGCCAGTAGTGAGTGGGGAAATATTTCCCCTCCGCCTTTACCCGTTCCTGTTCCTGCCTGCCTGGGTCCTCGGCCGGGCCGAGTCTTGTTGCCTGCCTGGTTAGTTTTAGGCTAGGCTTGTGTGTGTGTGTGTACCGTATGTGTGTCTCCCTCTTTTCTCTTGACTCGTTCCGTCAAACCTAAAAGTTTTCCCTGCACATCATTCGTCATTCTCGCTCGAGAGCTTTCATTTCTTTGACTTGAGTTTAAAGGTGGCTCGATATGGAAGCCGACATCCAGAGGCAACCCGGACACCCATCCACCTCTTGCAACACTCCATGGAAAATTAGGTTTGGCCCACCACCCAAATTCTCTTCGCTCTCCCGCTCTTTGCATGCAAACATTTCTCTCTCCCTTCCGCCAAACTCTGTTATATCTATGCCTTCATCCGGTAGCCAAAGCTGGAAGTAAACTCCAGAAACCTGAAATAAATGCTCGACCTTCCGGAATAAATAAGAGTCCATCTCAAATAAGAGCTCTTTGGCAGTATATACACAACTTCATATATAAGCACTAAACCATGAGTGAAATTTTGCTAAAACCAAAGGCTTTTGCATGGATAAGAAGTTCAAAAGCAAAAGTGTTTGCATATCATATATATAGCAAGTTCATTCAATGCTTTTAGACAATCCAAGCAAGGAAAATATTGGCATACATCTATCATTTATTCGTAAAGAAAGCTTTTTCTTCTCTTCATTCTACCATTCCGCTCGTTTAGTTCCGGGAATACGTGATAGCGGAAAATCCCTGAGGTAAACAGTAAACATGAAAACGCAAAACAAGTTCGGAAGTCAAACCCAATCAGAGTAGGGCAACAGTTATTTTGTAAACGCATAAAGTTTCGGTGAAATTTACACACTGCCTACACTATGAACATCTCCATAAAAGTCAGATTTAGTTAGACTTAAATGAAGAAGAAAGGTTTTAGAAAAAGATTTTGTGGAGGATCCAGTAGTAGTGATAAATTATTGGGTGAAAGTCAAAATGTTGCACGCACTTTCTCCAACCCAAAGTATGAAGATCTGAATTCAACAGAGCGACACTCATGAGGAAGCTTGAATTAAAACAAGTTCAATTTGAGGTGTAACTGCCGTGGATTTTATGATAAGTTTAAAATGTGTAGTTTTACCTGGCACCAACCATGCAGAATGCAATAATGGCAACAAGCTGTTTAGAACCATTGGCGTACATGTATAACATTTTGTCGCGAAAATTCTTGTATTTTTCACTATTTCTTGAGCATACTCTTCCTGTACTGAAGCAGTTTGCTATTCTGTGTTGTCGTTGTCGGTACGGTAAAAGGTTTCAGAGCCAATTGGCTCAGCGGGTTTAAAATTGGCAAACGTGGGCAAAAAATGGGCCTCATTGAAAAATCCCGAGGACAAAGACTGCATGAATATAAGGAGATGATGATGATAAAACAGGCGGTGGGGCGGTACTCGATAAAGTCAAACGTTCTCTCGTGTGCTTTATTCTAACTTGAATAAATTTGAAAATGGGTGGGTGGCTCATCATGATTGAATAGATGAAAGGAGGAAGAAGGGAGTTGATCACGAGAAGAAGGCGCCTTCTTTTTCTCTCATCATGTCGAATAGTTCACCTGTGCCTGTGCCGCATTTAGAAATCATGGACTTAAATGTGTGAGGGAGGCGGTTGTTGGTTGAAACAAGATTGTGAAATATTTTATCTCTCGGTATCACGTGGAGCAGGGCTACAGTTTTAGAAGAAAATATACCGCAGGTGATCTCCTTTACGGTGTGTATAAATACCCAAGGAATAATCAATAATCAAGACTGATCATACAACTCATTTGCAATGAGGAACACGGAATATTTAGAGAATACACTGCGGAAATCCTCTGTTGTATCCCACAAGTTTATTTACTTCTGATGAAGCATTGGTGCTTGCGCTTTATCACATCACTGTTTATGTTTCTTGTAGCGATACCGCGGCAGTATTACTGTCTCTACGCTAGAAACGTATGGGTGGATACAATTACCGAGGAATATGTTATAAAACTTATGAGAGGTTTGACGTTTGCTCCCAAAGTCTTGAGAGAGAAAGAGAGTTCTTGGTAGGAAAATCATCACGCCCCCTGGGTGTTCTGGATGGAAATTGCGCGCGCGCTGGGATTGATGGAAGTGTGCGATTGTGTGGCGGAATAGCAAATATGATTATCTTGATGATTATCGTAATGAGATGTATGGGCCGGATTGGGTGATTGGAGACGTGGGCAGCATTTGTGATACTGGGAGCGCGGGATAGTTTGCTTGAATCCTGAGAACTATATGTTACGTTTATATTCCTTGTTTATGCTTTCTTCTGTAGGGGAGTGGAATGTATGTATGAGTTTGAGGGAATATTGAAGGAGAAGGTGAGTAGTGAGTAGTGAGTAGGATGAGGGAGTAATGGAGAAAGAGAGATGAGATGAGGATGGTAAAGTGGTTGACGGTGTATGTATAGCGGGGTCACAGCAGGAGGGACACAATAGGCCTGCGGGGCCAAGGGGTGCTTATTTGTGTCAGTGGATTATTCGATAGTCTGATTAATGGATTCTCTTCTTCAAGCTGCCACTGTGCACACTACAGACAGAAACACACACGGTGACTTTCCTTCGTCTAGTAGTGCAAAGATCTCGGACAATATCTGTCATTCAAAACTCGGAAAGGGACATTCTTTATTCCTCCATTCAGCCTCTGCTTACAAGGGCCAAAGCTTTGCAAAGCAACTGAAACTGGGCTCACACACAGGGCGACAGGCTACAACACAGCAAATCCAGGGCCAACTCTTTATATTCTGTCCCGTTCTTCTTATCCGATTCTGTGCTTGTGTAGTTTTGTAGACAAGCTTCGTAATAATTGTGAGAGGACTACCTGCTTTAAAAAAGTAGATATAATACGAAAGAATCCGAGGAAAAGAATCCGATCAGAAGAAACCGTACTAACTCCATAAGTTGATACAAAAAGGTTTAATTTCCTTAAAGCGGATATGCTTATAATATTGTTAATATACTCAGGGCTTCCTTGTCGGAGTTTTCTCTCCTAGCTTTATGCTTTTTTGGACCGTGTATATGAATAACATGAATTCGTTCCTACTTTGCCTTAGACCAGCCCCTCCTGTCTGTAACACGGACTAAGAATAATAATCTCTTAGGAGGACCGTCGTCATCATCATCATGAAAGTCTGGGGAGATTGAATCCGCTTGTATATCCTTCTTTTGCTTCTGTAAAAGCGTATCAAAAAGTTGATCCAAGCCTCTTCTTATAACTTGATACTTGTTCTTGTAATATTCTTCTTCCTCCTTTGACTTGCTTTCCTCGTCTTTCTGGCTACTACTCCTTCTCTCTCTTGTTCTTTATCCAAAAGAGCGACTACTTTTCTCTTCGTCCCTCATTTCAAAAGAACTTTCTTTAATGTAATTTTATAGAAGAGAGAGAGTCGAGAGAAAAGAGCCTGGGATGGATGATGAGCAAAGTGTGAAGACGTGTAAGGAAGGCTGGAGGGAGGGTGGAAAGCTTGCCTTATGCCAGCCAGCCAACCCCTCTTCTCGTCTCTTTGCTCAAGTTTGACAAGTTGACAGGAGCAAAGTCTATGCTCAGCCCACGTCAACCCGAGCGAAGCCTTCTATTCTCAAAAGCCGGAGGACTGGCCCAGCGAGGAGCATTCAATATTCCCATAACCATAGAAAAAATATTTCAAAATTTATACACAAGTAAACGCCCTTATCCAACACTTCGGCGGGCTTTAATCCTCAAACTTTACTGGCTCTTCTGAAGAGACCCAAAGAAAAAGACTAGAAAACGACTATCGTCATAGAACAAGGAGTGCAAATGTATACACTTTCATGTTAGTCTTTCAAGGGCTTCTTGCTACTAGCTTTACTAGCCCGGCCAGGGTGAGTCAGACCCATGACAGGTCGAAGCAGGGTCTTCGAAGGTCAGGAAAGATAGGAACATTAAGTAAAACGGTTGGAGCAGGCCCTGGAATTAAGGACAAACACAGAATACTGAAAGTTGATACCCGGATTTAGAAAATGTTTCCTCGGGTATTTTCAAGCTGTGAGTAGAATACAATTTGATCTGTTTCCGGACTTAGGACAACAGCTGGAAGAACTCAGGCCTGCCATGGTTTTAAACAGGAAGGGATGACAAGAGGATTTTAAATTCAAAACCTAATGATCACGTCTTATGTAAACTTTTGGGTGGGGAAGAAGCTGAAAAGATTCAGGGAAGCTGAATGAATTAGGTTGGGTGGACATAAAGGGTATGGGTTTTTTGTGGATTTGATATCCCATGATGGGCTTCTGTATGCCTTTAGCAGACATTTTGCAATAATACAATATAATTTTGGAATATTATTTTAAAATGCTTCAGGCTTATTCCTTGTTTACTTTTGCACATAATGATAATTCTATACAAGGTTGCCTTTAGATGTTACATTGATGATGGCTTTAAAGGGTGGTTGGTTGGTGGGAGTTGTGGAGTAAAGGGTTTGCCGCTCCTTTCCGTCGAAAAAGACCTGGGGCTGTAAATGGCTTTGGTTGGGGGTTCAGAGGTATAGAACGGAGTGTATGCAAGACAAGAGGAGCTTCTGTGTGTGGATCTGAAATGATATTCAATTTTTGGTTGAAAGGCCTGCCGGGGTTATTTTATCAATAAAATAAATAACATCTTTCCACTCTTCTATACTCATTGAGAAGAGTATTAATCGATTTACAATTTCCAAGTGTGGCCCGCCGACTGACCAAAATTTTTTACATCAAGCAAGCTAGAGTAACCGAGCTTTTTTCAATAGCTCCAGGAGCGCCCAGCCTGAGTTTGAAATGATGTGTATGTTAAGAGTGAAAGAATGCCTGTTTGTTAGATTGTTATTGTTGGTTGTTATGTGTGTGGATGTATCGCTTCATTTATGCACGAAATAATCGTTCGTGTAGCGCGATATATACAGGATTTAAGAAAGATAAGCGATGCTGCTACTAATGCGGTTGCACAATAAGAATCATCTTTGCCTGCGGCTAATTTTGTTGTTGTTATTTCTTATCTTGGCTTTCCGCAACTATGGGTGGTAATCTTGGAAGGTATTCTTACATTTCTGGCGTTGAACACAGGTGAAGCAATTATTTTCGTTTTACAGATATTCTATTCCTATGGTGCATGGAATTTGATAAGGTTGAAGAAAAGTTTAAGAGTAAAATTTCAGTAGATTTTCTACTTGGTTGAAATTAAGTGTTCGTTACTATGGTTATGACAAGCAGACGATCACCTGGGCAATTGGAATTGTTTCCAGTGGTGATATTTTGAATGAAAAGAACTAGAAATGCTTTCAGAGGAAAAACTTTCACCTTGAGCTGTGAGGTGTCATCAAAAGATGTTGAGTTCTATAATTTTGAGATAGATCTGCTAATGGAAAATTTTGAGGGAACAAATGATTTCCAATGCAATTTTTCTGGTATCAGCGGAGGAGTATAAAAGCAATTATTAAAATTCGGGAACTGAACCATAGCTGAGATTGTAGTTGAGAAAATAGTGGAGAATTGAAGGAACAAATTTAACACCATGGCAGATAAGATAACTAAGAAGCGTAGAACCCTTTCAAAATTCGAGTGTGAAAGTAGAAAAGGTTGAAGTTTCCATCCGAGGAGAGAAAGAGGTATCTTCGGAATCTTGCAGATGTTTTTGAGGATACGTGGGTTTGGTTCGTGTTTGGAAATAGCTGAAAGTTGCTATGGATTCTTGACAAGATGTTGGAGGAAAAGTTATAAGTTCCCATTTTCCCATTCCCTCCCTCTTCATGGTTGGTTTCATGCAGAGTTTTCCAAAATATGATTGGCACACCCCACAGAACCTTCCATTTCAAATCTTCCGTCGCCCATCGCAACCGCACCGTCAACTCAACTTTTGACACACAGTCCTCACCAAGCGTAACTTTAGTCTTCCCCTTCATTTCATCTCCTCTCAAGCCCTTCGCTTTTAGTCCCTAATCCTACCAACTGCCAAGGTACAGTTCCTGCTAACGACTAAAAATCTACTTCTCACAGCATCCCTTGCGAGAACTAAAATCTGGTAGTGACGTTACAACTAGCTACAATAGACTAAAAGTACTAGAATTCGAGCGAAAATCATGTTCGGTTTGAAAAATATATCAAAAACCTATTTTCAAATCGGTTCCCTTACTCCTATGTGTAAGCAGTGGTTGTAGAATTTCTAGAAATACTGGGCAAATTTGCGAAATACCAGGATAGGAAGCGCGTGTATTTGCTAAAGGACAGCAGGGTGCGTGCAAGAATTTTTCAATTTACTCTACTGGAACTTATATGTATTCAGAATATAGTTTATAATAAACATGGGAAGAAGAAGGGTTGAAGATGATGGGTATACTGCGGATAAATACCAGAGCAGAGGGAAGTCTTGCTCCCCATGGAAATCATGAATATGCATTAAGAATCAAAAACAATTTGGAAAGCTATTCGTCAAAAGTTTTAATACAAACTATCCCTTTTAAGATCACGTGCGGAAGAGGAGAAGATTGGCTGAGATTCAGGCGTCAACTTGCGGTATTCTTGGCTCTTCTTCTTCTCCCACATCATACTACACTCTCGTATTCCGGAATTGTGTCTATGGTAGGTATCCATGGTTATATACAGAGTATTAAGAATAAGAATCCCCAACCGCCTGTACAATATGAACAACTTCAATTAGCTCCGAAAATCAATATCCTCCAGCTTCATAATCATTTTCTAATGTTGACGTGTGCCTCGGGTTGCCGCTCAAACTCAAAGGCTGCAAACCGACCTCGCTTTACCTGCATGAATATTTACCTTGTTTGCACCGAGTCTTTACTCAGAACTACAAAATTGTACATCACATAAAGCAGGACTTAAGACTATACAAACTAGAAGGTGCAGACGGTCTTAACGCTCCCAGTTCCGAAATTCATTTGTCACGGGAGTAATTATTAGGATTTAAAGAACAATTTAGTTTGGAAAGATAATTAGAGGAGTAAGTGAGCGCCTTGGTTGGTTGCATGAAGCGTAAAAACGTTGAAATTACTCGTGCATCATTAAAAGGGAGCCGCGGAAAAATGAAAAACAAAGGATATTTAAGGAGAAAACTGAAATCTTTATTTGATGTGCTCCGAGAATACAAGTTGGGTTGAAAGTTGGAATATTATATACCAGGAGATGGTTTGAGTGGAAAAGTCGAGAAATCTCACAGGGTCATTGTAGCAGACATCCGGGCTTATCTTGTTCTCTTCATAGAATCATTCGGTGGGATTGTAGACGGACATCTCTAGTAGGAGTTGCATGATCATTGGATGGAAGCCCATCTAAGGCTGGCTATTGGAGTGAGTGAGAGAGAGAGCTTGGTAAGAGATCTGAAATAGTGAAGACTTGAGAAGAAATAGTAACTAAGTAAGCTCTGCTGGCTTGTTGAAGAGACTGAAGGCTGACGCTGTGAAGGTTTAGGTTGAAAAGATGTGGAAGAGATTCTGGAGAAGTGGGGAAGGGCTCTTGGGAAGACTTTCCCTGGGATTCTTGTTGAGACTCTTTGGAGTTTGCAAGGAGGAGAGCCCTGCTGCCAGTCTTCCACAGCTTGATGGCTTGATGAAGAACATACATACAAAAAAATAATCTATCATCGTCTTGAAGGGAAAAGAGGGGAAAAAGTTGGTGCTTGCTGGGAAAATCGACATGTCTTGTCCATTTTGACGTAAGAGAAGTCGGCTCTCTCTCTCTCTCGCGTCCTTCTCTTCTATCTCCCGGCATTTTTTTCGTTTGCTTTCGGATAGTCCCTCTCTTTCCTAAAATACTGAAAGAATGAAGACGAAAGCGTCCAGTCTTTGAAAGGCGGAAAAAACCTCTCAACAGTCAAATACCCGGGACGTCACTACAATTATCTGGACTGAAATCCGCATCAAGCTCATTCTTCCACACCACCACCGCTACCCTCTTTATCCGGACCTTCAACAAGCTGGATGAAAGTTACAACGGTTTCCGAGCAAATGGAGAAAATAGACTAATAACAAAGGGTATCTTTAGTCTTTGAGCGTAAATAATTTGTACACACATTCGGAGGAATTGTAGACAAAAATTCCGAAACTAAAACTATATCCCATCAGCCCTCAAATCTACAAAGGAGACAGACCACAAAGTTTGAAAATATCCTTCCAAAAGTGTCGGTTTGACAAGTTTTTTAGGGCGAGAAAAAAACTCTCCATTACCGTTAACCCTTGGTCTCCGGACACAATGTCAGCCACACATTTTCATTCATTCACGTCTTACCCGTCTTCCGTTTCTTACTCGCCTTTCCTTCCTGATGGTTTTGGATGCTCCAAGCTGGCGGCTGGGTGGAAGTGGGAAGCAAAGAGGGAGGTAGAAAAAAATCTGAAAAAATCCTTGCAGAGAAACGCCCGGAACAATACCGGAGAGCAAGTCAATTATCGCCTCTTCTAGATGTAAGTAGCCTTGTTCTCCTCATACTCTCTCGGAACCGCACACAAGGATTCTCTCGTTTTTATACGGATTTTTTGCCAAGTTGGGATGCCACCACCACCACAGGATGATAGGTCCGAAACTCTTGGGATTCCATTCAAACCTCAAGACTGAAGGAGCGACAACAAACTAAAGTCACATTTATTAACAATCTCCTCTTCAATCCTGACCGAATGAAATGGGACTTATGGGACACTGCGGAATATAATAGAAGAATCAAGTTTTTCAAGTTTGCTACGAAAATTTCGGAAATAGTGCTTGGAAATCAATGTTATAACTGGATTTCCAGCCAGCCCGGAAACGGAACTAAACTTGCGATGCGGGGGCTAAAAGAAATTCAAGTTTTATGGATCATCAGCGCTTTGGTGGCTGGCTATTATCGAAAAGCTAATGAATTCAGTGATATCTTTTGTTTCCTGTTCTCTCGGCTTGGCTTGGCGAGAATTGTGAAGATTACGTAGCGTATAACTCCGTTCCGTTAATCAATACGCGTCAGGAGAAGCCTGCATCTTAATTAAATACGGATTTCCAAGGGAATTGCATGCGATAATATTAATAGAAACGGGAGCGTATGCTTTTGCTGCTGGAAAACAAGCTCAAGCTGGGGCAAATTCAGGCAGCCTTAATTCAATAGTGTCGATATCCTTCCTTCCTGTCCGAAAATAGAGAAAAAACAGAGACTGGTTGTTGATTTCCGTAGTGCTTATACTTTTGGGGGCAATGGATATGCATGGGGAGCAAATGGCTGGCTGCTGCGGGATGAATCGGTGAATGAGAGAAAGGATTATAGGCAAGGAAGTCAGGGTGTGGAAGAAAGAATACGGAATAGGCAGGCAGGAGTATAAGAGAAGAAAAACATGGTGAAAGAAGTAACAACTTGAGCAGAATAATTCAGCCATCAACGAGACACAGAACGATTAATCTTTGTCCATTTCTAGCACTTTATGAGAAAATTTTCCCTTCTCAAAGCTTTTGAGGAGAAAAATCAAAGAAAAATGCGGGCTGGGCAGGGAAGAAGGGTAGAAAATTCAAGGGAAGTCTACATGCTCAAGGACTCTGAAAGGATTTCCACGTACTCAAAGAACACTTCTCTCACCACTTGATTTTTTGATTCTATTCAATCAAACATCATAAAAGGAGTGAAACAAGACAAAAAATATAACGCTGGCTTTTTATCCAAGCCAGCTCTCTCTTGCTTCTTCGCAAAGGTTTCAAGTGGTGCTATCGGAATTCTAAGTGCTTCCAGATCCTAGTTGAAGGGGTTGCAAAATTTTGCGAATTTTGACTTCGTCTGAAAAATTTCGATTGACAGAATCTATGCGTACAAACAAGTTTCAAATATGCAATCAAAATAGTTGAAATTGTAAGCAGTATAAACTTGGTTTCCGGCTCAAGTCCCGTTGGATAGTGTTAGGAAGGATTTGCAAAATTTACGAGAACATCATATGTGACGTGAGAATTGGGTTAAGGCGAAACGATTGGATGGAGTCGGACTAAAATTAACGAGCTTTCAACCACGCTATTTAAATCAGGGTCAAAGGGGTTGTAAATTACATTGTGTTGAGGGAGTTAATAAAAGTGAAATTATATTGCTTTTCACTCCCTGCCCGAGCTGGACAATGAAATCTACTGTAAGCTGAAGGAGGTGGTAGCGGTGGTGCTAACTAATGATGATGCGTGCGTACGCTGGGAGGGCAAAATCTTAACACTTTAGCCCTCAAAAGTTTCCAGTAATCATGGAAATGATCACCATGAGAATTTGAATCCCTTCCGCCTTACATGCCTTCTGAACTTTGCCCCCTGAAGTTTTTCAATAATGGAATAAATTACCGACCTCCACGAGTTCTCCGTATCCAATATTTTGCTACCCAGCCACCCTGATGGTTGACCTACCTTAACAAGAGAAAACTCTTAGGAAATTCCACTCCCCAAGACCATACAGATCCCGGAGTTTCAATATCCTATCCGCCCTGGATCTATTCTTGTCCACTGTCAGCAAGCATCATTAATTTATTCTCAGTCAACAACCAAAAAGTCGCTTGACATGTTGGGAAAATGTGCCTTTAGAAAATCCCTCTTTTTCTTCCTCCAACTACAATGTCCATAACCAAACCAGGAGCAACCCTTCCTTGTGTTTTCTCTTAGTCCCTTTCTCTCGCTTGCCGTTTTCATCTTTTACGTCCATCCACAAAGTTCTTTTGTAGGAATTGGCTTTAAGGAAGCACACCTTGTTAAGAGACCAGGTTGCCTTTTGCCTTACACTCAGGTTTAAGATTGTTACAAACAACCTAATGTAACCAAGTTCCTCTACTCATACTAAGCGTACATGTATAGGTTGCCAATTAGCAAGAGAAATCTTTAAAAATTGCACAAACTTGCGTATTAAAATAGACTTAGCTTCGTAATAGGTTTGGAAGAAGCTTTTAGCTTAATATGATTTTCAAATGCAATAGAGAGAAGCATAGAGCTATAACTTGGAGCAACCATGTAGATAGCAGTGAGGGAAAACAAGCTTATAGTAAAAATTATTCTGGGGTATGTAAAGAAAACAATTGCACAAAGAGAAAATAATGTTGTGCAAACATGCTGTGGTGGTAGCTGAATAATACTACAAGCGTTTGTTTTTAAATCTCCGCCTCCCTGGCTGCATTGACGACGATTTAAAATTTCGTGATGTTATTTCTTCTTTGGGATTTCCATACTTGTAATTCCCAGATATGTGTGAGAAGACGTTGACTAAGGCTCGTACCTGTACGTGGTTCCTTCTTCATGTGGATATATAAGCTGGTGGTGTGAGAGCAAAAGGATTTTGAAATTCTTTAATAGGTAGGATAGGAGTCAGGAGTGAGAGTTAGTGTGTATTTCCTTTTCTGAATTACAAGAGACCACAAGGAAGGAAAAGGAGTTGGAGAAAAGAGACAAGGAGATGATGAAGAAGAAGACGGAGGAGAAAAAATTATACAAGAGAACGAGCATTGTGGCATATGTAATCGCCCTGTGTCCACCACCAATCTCTGAGCTTTAGTCCACCTCCTACAAGATGCAACTGTCGGATGGACACATGTGATAGAGATTGAAATGTCCGCGTGCTTGGAGAAAAATAATGAAAATGTTTCAGCCCGTCATATCCCACCACCCCTCCTCAATCCTCCAATCATGCAGCGTACATATAATCAGCCATGGATAAATAACAAACTTGTACTCATCAAATTACGCTATTCATGTTGACTCAGCAATTTATTTTACCCCATTCGTAGCACTTTCTGAACAAGCAACACGGAACAAAAACTACGGCGGAACAACAACAAAGATATATTCAACGTTGCGCTTGTGTTGTTCCTTCTCTTATTATGTCCTCTTCTTCTGCTTTTGCTTATCAAACTTGCCGACAAGCACGCTGGGGGATGGATGGCTGTTTGTGGAATTGAAAAAGATGAATCTTTCGCTAGAAATATTCAAGTTTAAAAAATTAATATGTGGCAAAAGCACGTTGGGCTTGCATAGTATTCTCAAATTGGAAAATATTTATAAAAATAAAGGGTAATTCTGATTGTAATCCAGCATTCGCTTGATAAAATTTCCATGTGTGTGCAATTTAGACGAGCAGTGTGAACTATAAATATTCAAAAGTTTGAAAGATGAAAAATGCTTGCATGTAAGGATAACCAATACGGCAAGTACATTTTAATAAATTATGGAATCAAAAGTTTTTGGTGAAACTTATGTGTTACTATTGTTAAGTTCGAAAATTCGTGATTGATTTGCTGATTTTTTATTGGGTCTATCAAAACTGAAACATGAAATTTGCAAGATGTGAGAAAGTGAGTTGAAATTGACGCCAGTTGCAGTGGCTTTGGTCAGCATATTATCAAACTCTCTATCTCAGTTGTCCCTGCGTTGGCGGCTGCCATATGTTTTAACTGGGTCCGATGCCTCTTGGATGGATGGGCTTTATTGGGCTTTGGAGCCGTATTTAGGGTATTATTTCGGGGGGTTGAAACTCCCTACTGGTGAAGGCCCTTTCTGGTATGATGATAGCATT
Organism: Sminthurides aquaticus; assembly: GCA_906901655.1. NCBI lineage: Eukaryota > Metazoa > Arthropoda > Collembola > Symphypleona > Sminthurididae > Sminthurides > Sminthurides aquaticus. Next base: position 1,761,741 of record CAJQTT010000014.1, on the reverse strand, counting down.
GGCGATGCCCTGTAAACCGAAGGGGTTTGCTGCCGTCTGCTCTGCTTGGTAGGAGTTGGTCTTGAAACAAAGGGAAAATAAGGGTTAAAAATGGCTTTTGTCGAGAGGGAATCACAGCTGTGATATTCAGTATGTATTTGCGTGTAGTTGATGCGACTGTATGTGTAACATGCGCGCTAATACTTAAATTTATCGCAAATATATTAGCAATATTATGATCTTGTGGTAGTTTGCTAAAATGAAGTTTCAAAAGGATCGTAAACATTGATGTTCAAACTTCATCACATCGTTTTTAATGCACTATAGATTTCAAGTATTTCTACATTGTCAAATTACTTAAGGGAAGCTATATAAGAAGAATTTAATGTTCGTCTTCCAGAAATAGACTATTGCATATATACATTTGGAATCACTTTTATGTCGGTATAACAAAATGTGCATGTATAACATAGTTTTGTATTGTTATTATAAAGGAGGTGCCCGTTGACTAGCAGCAACGAGTGCCGACGTATCAATAACTCGTCGCTCGTTGCTAGTCAACGGGCACATCTTACAATAGAAGAAACTAAAGTAGTTTTAACCTTGTAAAGACTTAAAGGCTTTCCTTTAGCGTTTCACTATGGTTACGCCTTCATATCTAGTTTGAATAGCAAACGCGCGTATATCATTAGTTAACCTCTTGAGCCCCAATGTAGTGGATATAAACAACGCACTCCCCACGTTTTAGCCCATTGTTGTGAATATAAAAATTCACATGATGGTTGCCATGGCTGACTGCATGAATATATGTAAACAAAATACTTTGTCACCGCCTGATGTTGTAAATAACATGCAAACAAAAATTGCAAAACAGCCCGATGACTTGTATTTAAACATTTTCAGTTTTACACCTGAGTTACAGGGAGCTAAGTGCTGTAAACTTGCATATAATTCTATTCAATAACCGTATAAACTCATCATGTCATCTGAAAGTGAGATCAGTGATTCTGAATGTGAAAGCATCTTTCTGCAACCAGATGCAGAATGGAGTGACGACGAAACTCAGGCAAAGCCTGCAAGTGATCGAGACTTGGTTTCATCCACGGAGTGGCGAATTGGACCTAATTACGATGACTATGATTTCGTTGCGCACAGTGAGCCTACGAAATTTCAAATGTATTTAACTAGTGCACCGACGCCACTGGAAATATTTCGGGATTTTCTGGATGAGCCTATGATAAGAAATATAGTAAAGGAGACAAACCGCTATGCTGAAGTTAGATTGGAACAAAAATCGCAAAACCCTGGATCTAGCAAGAATTCAAAGTCCTGGAAGCGAGTGGATGAGAAGGAATTCTGGGTATTTCTAGCACTGACTCTTCTCATGGGAATCAACAGAAGGCCTTCCATCAAAGAGCACTGGAGCACGAATATATTTTTGCATTCGCCAGTGTTTGGAAAACTTATGTCCAGAAACCGCTACGAAGACATCCTGTACAATCTTCATTTTGTGGATAGCTCAACTGCGGATACGTCTACCAGACTGCATAAATTTGGAAGTTTCCTTCCTACGTTGTTGCAGAAATTTAGGGATTCAGTGATACCCGGGAAAAATATATGTGTTGACGAATCACTTCTGCTCTTCAAGGGAAGATTGTCGTTTCAACAGTATATACCAACGAAACGGTCTAGGTTTGGGATAAAGTTTTTCGTTGCAGTTGATTGCGCAACAAAGTTCGTCATCAAGATAATACCATACATCGGCAAACAGACAGTTTTGGATCAAGAAATAGTAAAAACCCTGGGATATGGAGCTGCTGTGGTTCTGAAACTGACCGAAGATTTCACTGGCTCCGGACGGACAATAATTGCTGATAATTATTTCACGTCCCCAATTTTGGCAGCAAAATTACTCAGCCTCCACACATTTATCCTTGGAACAGAACGCAAAACCCGTAAAACCATCCCAAGATTTATACGAAAGTTAGAAAAATTTGAAACTGAAGTCGTATCACAGAAAGGGATTGTCATTGAACGGTAAGAATGAGAAGTAACAACTGTGAAATTATCTAGAATCACCTGAGTTTTCCAGTGCATTACAAAACGTATCTAATTTTTTTTAGATGGCTAAACAAGAAAGATGTGTACATGATTAGTACAGGAGTCCCAACGGGAATTCAAACTGTAGAAACAGGAAGCAAGGTCATAAAGAACAAGCCCAATTCGATTTGTTTCTACAATAAACTCATGGGAGGTGTGGACGACATGGACAAAATAATGGAGCCTTTCTGTCTGAAGCGAAAATCGATTAAGTGGTACAAAAAAATGGCGCTCCACGTCATTGATATTGCAGTTTATAACGCTCTCATTGTCTACAATACTAAAAACAAGAAGAAGCTTGGGCTCAAACAGTTTATACTGGATCTGGTTGCCGAAATCGTTGACAAGAATCACATTAACTGGAAATCAAACCGGGCAAGATGTGATCCGGGTTTTGCAAGACTAGAAGGGCGCCATTTCCCAGAAAAACAAGCCAAAAGGTCACGTTGTAAACTATGCGCAGCAACTACTAACTGGAAATGTGACTCTTGCGAAGTTTACCTGTGTATGCACAAAACGGTGAATTGTTTCAAAATGTTTCATACAGTGGAGTGTCTTCCAAGGAAAAGAAATGAAGGAAACAAGAAAATATGAGGCTGTAAACTTATTTTAATTCATAGTAGTTATGTAGGGCAGTACTTTCTAGCTTGGGTATTCTTTAAAGGTTCAAGTTACGGTAACTAGTAATTATGCCTCTACATATTCCGACCAATTAAGGTGTTTCATATCTTCAAGAGAAAGGACAGTAGCGTTTGACAAATGAGTTTGGTTGGATGAATCACCTCCTTTGAAAGTTTCTCTTATGATTTCTACAATTTCCGGAGGAAAAATATTGTTTTCTTTGCGATTCCAGCCTTTTTGCACATCAGATAGAGAGTCCTATAAACCGAATACCGCTTCTGCTTGGCTTCCTGACCTTTCTTGAACTTTGTACGCGAAATCAGCCCTTTCATTCCCTGTGCCACCTCCCTGCAATTAATATATAAGCACGATCGTATTCCTAATCTTCAACTCAAATAATTCTACAGTGCTCAGCTTTAAAATTTTAAAAATTAGGAACACACAGAAATATTCATTTAAAAAAAATTACCTAGGTGCACAATTTTCAAATTTCTTCCAATTATTGCAATTTGTATCCATCGTTTGTTTCTCAAAAATTGCTGCCGATTTAAGCTTAATTTCGCTCAGATTATTTTCATACAACAGTGAAAACTGCGGGCTATGGCTTAAAATTCCTAAATTCAGCTCGGTCTACGAGTGCAAAGCGTTTGTTTGGGAGCGGGCTCGTACTAGATTTCCTCCATGACAACTGCGGCTGTCATTCTAGATTCGTTGCATTGTTACGGTGTGCAAGAGGTTAAGCTTAGAAAAAGGTTAAGTGCGCTTTTGGAAACGCCTAGACGAAGGTTTAAAATGTTAATTTAATTAATGGAAAATTGAGATTGAACTACAGAATGAGATGAAGATGTCAATAAGTTAAACTCAAGTAATGTTAATTTGAAATGACAATGTATTAACTAAGTAATCGTGGTTAGTCGGTTATCGGATTTGTGAAGAAATGAGTTTTTTTTTTGTGAAGAGGGTTTTGGAGTTTTCACAATTAAGTATCTTTTTGTTATCCCATATTTCTCTCATTGCACCTTTCCAGTATTTATATCCGCTTCCTTTACTCCCCACCGTCCAACTACCAAACGTTGGGAGCTTCAAACCAAAAGCCCTAAGCTGATGGTAGATTTGTCTATCTTGGCCTATCAGTTTATAAGCCTTGATAATGTTAAAGGGTCGGTACTCAGTTTGCCCAAGTATCTGTATTTACCGTTTTGTACTGGCCCGTTGGCGGGCACACTTAAATATATTTAATTTACTAATTACCTTGTTAGCTATTACTATTCATTCACCATTTCTCACACACAATTCCTAATTATAATCAATTACTAATTTGAAATCTATTAGTTGCAATGCTTGACCTCGGTCATATTTCAAGTATTATAGTTTCAGTAATTCCGCCATTTTGAATGCGAATGCTGGCGCCTTCTGCTGTAGGAATCATACGTTCTGGACAGAGAACAGAGAGTGCTCAGAGGCTTAAATTCTATATTTTCTCACTCTAGCTTTCACACATGGGGGCTAAACCGGGATCATTCAAATTAGCTTTTCTATTTCCTTTTTCAATTTACCGCTACACTTAATTGCAGGATACTGTATGATCTTGAGTTGTCAATGACAAAGCATGTAGGTTTTGCCTGTGCTCTTCTATTACATTTCTTATTTCGTAATACAAAATAAACGCGACAGTGATCTATTAGGTAGTAACAGTTTTAAATACAGTACCGTTAGCTCCTTCGCGTAAAGTTACCTTACCAAATAATTTCAAACTAAAAATCTACATGATATTCAAGCCTTGTATAAAAGCAGTTCTTGATCCTGTCCAAGGAAGGGTATCTTGAATATTTTTAGTATTATGTATTGTGGATCTTGTTCTAGCATTGCACTACGGCTTACTAAATATTAATTTGCAATAAATAGGATTAATTATTAATGTTAAAACTGAACAAAAACTCGTTTGAAGACGCCATGATACCAACGGATTCATATAATTCTCCGATATAAACCTCCGAGCAGACTCTTTGTTCTCTGTCTAGAGGTATAATTCCTACAGCAGAGGGCGCTGGTATTCTACAATCAGAAAACGTTTTGAAATAAGGGAAAATGTATAAATGTTTAATGCTTAAATCGTAGCTTCTCTTCCGTCACTCAGATACACAGCTTCTAAGAATGAATTAAATATGTAAATGCTTGGAACTAATGGAATAATGTAATTAACTAAATATTTGACAATAATACTTGGGCAGACTGATTACAGAATCCCTTAACGTTGTCAAGGCTTATAAACTGTATGGGTCAAGACAGACAAATCCACCATCAGCCTAAGGCGTAGGTTTAAAACTCCCAACGTTCAGTAGTTGGAAGGTGGGAAGTAAACAAGGAAATACAGGATAATTATTCGCAACTATTTCCAAAAAACCTAGGTATTTTGCTAACATTTCTGACAAACGCCGAACTAAATTTACAAATTTAATGCTAATAACTTACAGAAAAGTATGATTTTAAATTAATTAATCGACATAGTTTTAAATTGCTGAACATAACCATCATTTAAGTATAATTTAATTATTACTTTAACTATCCGCAAAAGCGTTTCTAAAAGCGCATTTTGTAATCCAGCATTACTTAATATAATTATACGCCCGCTTGTATGTAAAAGCTAAGAAATGCGTAACTGTAGCGAAGCTCAATAGTAAAGCCTTTCAGTCTTTACAAATGCCCCTTTTTTGCCGGTTTGAAAAATAGGCTAATGCGATCGGTGAAAGCCGTTAACAATTTGATATACTAGTAGATATACATTAAATTAATATAGAATATCTATTACTATCTATATAAATTTACTATATATCCGAAAAATGAATATAGTATATACTATGGGGCGAATCGCTATTGCGATCGGTGAAAGCCGTTAACAATTTGATATACTAGTTAAATACTAGTAGACTTAAATGAAAACTATAGAGAATATCTTTTAGAATTAATATATATCTACTGTATAGCTGAAAAAACAATATAGTATATACTATAGGGCAAAACCGCTATTGCGATCGGTGAAAGCCGTTAACAATTTGATATACTAGTGAAATACTAGTAGATTTGAATGAAAACTATAGAGAATATCTTGTAGAATTAATATATATCTACTATATAGCTGAAAAACAATATAGTATATACTATGGGGTAAAATCGCTATTGCGATCGGTGAAAGCCGTTAACAATTTGGTATACTAGTTATATACTCGCATATATACATGATATTTGTAGAATATATTGATTGCAATCTTTTTAAAATCTACTGTATAGAAACAGTAGGGATTTAGTAGGAGCTATTGCTATCGTTGATTGGCCTTCCACAGCACGGTTTCTGTTGTAACTAAACTCAGAAAACATTCGTTAATAGATGTAGGATAAGGATATGCTTGACGCAAACTATTTGCAAAGTAGTGACTTACATTATCGCTGAAAACCAAAATCAAATATTTTTATATACTGCGCCGGCTCTCCTGTAGCGTCGTTTAGTTCCAGTAGTTACCGCAGGAAACACTGCGAAGGTAACGGGAAAATCAGACCAATAGATAAATTAACATTTTTACAGCATACAATTTTACAGTTCCATTACCTTTGAAAACCATTATGCATTACCGCTCACCAGATTTACTGTTGTAGTGTCTTCATTACGTCGTTTCGCACTACGGTGGTATTACAAGAAAGTACGCGAGAATGATGAGTTTTCAGCAGCAAATCTGCCCGCCATTTCAGCGCATAGCAGTAAAGAACGAGGAACCATGGCGATATGAAAGTATTTATCAGTTTTCTGATTTTTGTGCTTTTTTCTTGAATAATGTCTTTAAAGTGGTTACTACCAGGTGTTAAATTGTATTTCAAACCGGCACAAAAGGATAGCTTCTATCCTGCTCCAATTTTTAACTAACGAACAATTAATTCTAAGTCGTAAAGTTAACTTTTCTTAACCAAGGAATTACGTAACATCTACCCCCTCCAGAAAATACGCTAAAAGAGTGAACATTAGATATTAATTTTTATACTAAACCTCTGATTATTCTAGAACGACCATTTCAATATCGGAAGCTCCATCTGCATTATTCTCCTTTGGATCAGAAACCGAATCCTCGTCGCTTGTCTTAAACAAGTCCGTCATCAATATTGCTCGATCCATTCTTGCTTTTTGGAAATGACACTGGCGATCTTTTGCAGTCTTGTCCTTCGCTGCTTTCAGGCTTAACTTACTTCATTCGATATTTTCTTTATCTAACAGAATTTGATCCGCATCTTTGCTCATCAGTATACTACGATTAATAGGAGTAAATAATTTAGGTCTAGTAGGAAGTCTACTAACATAAGACTGCGCCGCCCATTCCACTGCCTGGTTGGCTTCCATCCCTACGCTCATACGTTTCTCCCTCATTTCCCTTGCTACTCTTATATTCTGCTCCGCATTAACTTCTAAATTAATAACATCTGCTAATGATGATCGGATGAATGACTTTAAAGCCGAGGTATGCATAACACCCTCTGCAGTTACTTTCTCCGCTTCTCTTGCTTCTTTATCACTAATATTATTATTGATAGGATTAGTTTTAGCTAGGGAGGGCGGAAAACCAAATATATTTTCAATGTCTTCTGACTCGTCAATCTCCCTTTCTTCATGCTCTTTTCTTATTGCTGACACTGGTGCTGTCTTGCGAACTAAAGGTGAAGCTGCTTACTCTAATGATTTTACGGCTATACTATCTTTTTGTGAAAAAGGAATTGATGGAAGTTGAAATATCTTCGGCACAAACTGAACTATCTGACGCTTAGACGGGGGCAACGAAGGTGGGCACATTAATTGATTTTCGATTCTAGGTGAAGGAGATAAGAGATTATCTAAAGAATACTGAAGCAGGTAATTAAACACCTTATGTCTATCCAACCTTGTAAAGAACTGCAGAGCAAAATTCTAGGTTTAAAACCTTAGAAATTATGTTATTTAAAACCTTGATAGACTATTATCGGTGCTATTAACTATAATACAGGGCTATTTAAAGCGTTGAGTGTAACCAGCAAGGGCTTGGTATAAATTAAATAGAATAATTGTTTGAATTTGCCTTAACTACAACGTGGTATTATAAGTGCAAAGCATTATGAATAAGCATATTAGGCAACGGTGTGGAATTAATGCTTAACACATTGACAATTTTCCAGGTCATATGATTGATAAAACTTAACCAGTAAATTTACTGTAAAATCTAAATACATAAACGTTTAGCGTATTCCGGAAAGACTGGATTTGGATTCGATTGAATTAATAAAAACTGGTACGAGCTACATCGACATGGCAATTATTGTAGCATACTTAATAAAAACAATGTGTTAAATAATAAGCGTAAAAAATTCATATACTGATAAATCTGGTTAAAAGGAATAGTACTGTGGTTCAGTAAAAGTGCCTAGATCTTCATCCAGTCTTATTGGAACGATGACGTCTAACAAAAGTCTCTGCTGAAATGCGTTCCAAACAGCGAAGGATATCGGAACGTATCTTATATTTTGTGCGGCTTGATATAAAACATAAATGCGTGATATATTCTTAATAAAGCTATATATGCATGCATATATTCCCTGATACCTGTTTATTACATTCAACAGTTTGTTTATGGAAAACCGGCTTAGCTTTGCATGAGTAATGGAAATTTAGTTGTAACTTCTTAGCTACAAATCTTCCTTTGTGTAAGAGGAAGCGTATCTGAAATGACCGATAACCAACAACTTCAAATATCAGTAAAACGTTCGTTAGACCTTAACTGTAGCAATGAGTCGTGTAGAATAACTTTAGGGTCGAATTCGTTTTCATTGTTATTTTCAGACGCTGCCCCCCCCTATTACATACGTCTGCCTTCATTAAAGTCGAAGTACTGCTGGGTTCGGGAAGCTCCTTCAAGAGTGAAACTTGATGTGCGGATAATTTAATAATACCCGGCAATTAAGTCGGCTTGTCTGACGGTCCATTTAAAATCTTTGCTTGCTGGTCCCACGCGTTGAAAATCGAACTAATCCAGCCCTTAAAGTCAGGGATCGGGTCCGCCATCGTAAAACCTGAGAAAACAAGTATAACCACATTAAACAAATCCTTCCCGTTAACCGGGAGTTGCTACTTTGCTAAAATAACTTACGCTGTATCTCAGAATAAACTTGGGTCAATAGAGTTTTGAAGAGACACCTGTGAAACACTTATTTGTTGTCGAGTCAAAGGGGTAAAATACAGCTTTTCTGGAAGCTGCTGTAGTAGTTGTAAGCCTGGTAAATGGATTAGGCTGCTTGCTTATACAAAAATTCATGTTATACATAATTCATCCTCCTTTCATATAAAGAAACTGTGTTTTTCACTGGAATGTGACTAAACTTATAGGCAAAGTGGCAAATTCCAATCTATAAGCAAATTACCGGACAGCATTACATAAAATGAATAAGCTTGAATCTGCCGAGTGTATCCAATTGATAGTCAGAAATCCGGAACATCTTCATTGCCCCGTTTGGAATATCAAAAATGTCAGTTTCACAAGCCATTGTTTCGTGGGCCGAGCGTGAATACAATAGCCGCTTGAGGAATACGAAGCCTGCCGGCAAACTATCCTATTTGTCTTTGGATACTAGGTAAACCCTTTAATGCTAACCGGTTGACCATGAATAGCTTAACTGGAAAGGCAAACTTCAGAAGATGATGTAGAAACTCACGTTGGGGTATCCGAGTGCGTCCATAATACACGAACATGCAAATGTATCTAGTGTCTTTCTTGCCGTGCATTCTAGAAATCGCATACCATCATGTATAAAATGATACATGGTTACACATTTGTTATATGAAACCGGTAAATCAAAGCGCGACACGCCTCCGGAGTTACAACCCGAATGCAGCAAGTTAACAGGACGTATTTTCCAAGTTTCTTCAGGATCACGTGCTCTGACTGTTATACTTTTCATCAGTTGTCTAAACTCTTCCTCCTCATTGTAAGCTAAAATAAATGGATGCATACTTTTTCACATGATTTGGAGAAAGCGTTTCTATATACATCGTATATGTCAACGTTTATGTAGCTGAATGTTACGTTGTCAACATACTCGTAATTGGGGATTCTTCTTGAAAAGTTGGAGCAGGATAGAAGCTATCCCTACTGCCGATTTGAAATCGCCATCGTTACTTGTTCATGTCTACTGTTTTCAAGGGCGGCAAGATTTGATTGCCCATTCTTGCCATTATAATGCCATGTATAATTGCGCTACAGCGCAAATGTGATCTAATTTCGCAAGGTGTTGCAGTCAACTGTTATGTATTGTTGCATTTCTGTATATGCATACAACTACCGCGATGCTAAAACTGTAAATCTGATGGACGAAGTATGAGGTACTGACACATATTATGTATATTAAAAAATTATTATAAAACCAACCTTTTGATTTCCCTCTTATCTTATAGCACTGTTTCCTGCGCTAATTCGTAAGAATACACAACACCCTGGAAGCAACAATGCTGACTTGCTGTACAGGATTAATTCTTCTCTATGGGTGTAAGATAATACTTTACAAAGGCTTTGCCGCAACGCCTTATAATCCCTCGACAAAAGCCTTTTTCTAATACAGTGAAACCCCGAACCCTAATTGAAGAATAGGAAACATAATTGCGATTAAGAAAAAGATTGAACACTGATTGGAATGCATTTATAGATATAAACAGTGTCGATGTAGTGTTTTATACACGGATAAACAGTATAACCCATTGTTGACAGCCATAACGCCGTTCGCAGTAGCAATTCCACCCCCGTGTATACATAAAATGTAATATTTGGTATAGAGTGTATATACACTGTAAATACGTATATCTTAACTAAATTTACGCGTATATACACTATACACGTAATGTATTGGATTTATTCGTCGATATGTGGCTTGGGCCCTTACAACGGTATATACACTATATATTGTGGACAGCCAAAACGCCGATCGCAATAGCAATTCCGTCCCCTTATATATATATAGTGTAATTATTGTTAAAAAGTGTAGATATATGTTTTAAAACGTGTAAATACGCGTAACTATACTATATATACCCGTTGATACGCTGTATTTCCAATTGTTAACAGCCAAAACGCCGATCGCAATAGCAATTCCGTCCCCTATATATATATAATGTAATTATTTTTAAAAAGTGTAGATGTATGTTTTTAAACGAGTAAATACACATAGCTATACTGTATATACCCGTTAATACACTATATATACACTATATATCCAATTATTGACAGCCAAAACGCCGATCGCAATAGCCTGTTTTAACAAACCGGCAAAAAGGGAGCAAATTTCCACCGATATAGCGCTACGCGATGCTTAAAGGCAGTTTCATTTTGCAGAGCTAATCTGTTATTAGATAAAATTATAACAGTCGTACGTCCAACTGCTGCATCTTGTTTGCAATTCATAGCGACAGTAAAAGCATACCCCCCCCCCAAATGAGCTTCAATTGCTCAGTTTGGCTAGATTTATAATTCGGCTTATTCCAGAGGACGATCCTGTTATTGCTTCCTGGCACGCAAAATTATTATTTTTATTAGGGTTACCTAATTGTCCGCTATTCCAATAATAGGATACCACCATTTCGAAAAAGAAATTGTTACCAGAACTAAATAAGATTAGATTCCACTAAATTCGAAGTCCTTTTAGGTATTTTCCTTTCGCAAACATTATACAAAGTAGTTAAAAACTCTACCAAATAACTTGAAACCAATAAAAATTGTATTTGTGTCTCTCCGCAGGTATTGGTATTCTAATAATTCTTTAATGATGGTGACAGGACTCGGTTATAGAAAAATACAGGGTGTTGAAATCTTCACGAAGAGATTGAAATAAGGGAGTACACCCAGGTTGATTATAAAAATCCCAAAATTCCCAAATAGTCCATTGACATACTTGCGCACGCCAAGCATCTATAAAAGGCTTAAACCGGTAGTGATCATCCCTAATTAAACGCAAAGTACCAAGCCAAAGAGGTGTCCTTACAATTGATTGCATAGGTACCGTTGGACAAGAGTTCATTAATTTTTCCATCGATTGTTCAAGACGCTTTTGGTATACGGTTTCTCCTCCATTCCCCGTATACCTTGCGATAGGACTTGATCCACTGCTTTCTTCGTCTCGGTCTTGTCCCCGCACATGGTCGTCAGGGAGTAATCGGCAAGTAGCGATTTCTCCTTGGGATCTGTATCGCCCGAGTTGTCCAGGAAAGAAGTCCTCCATATCCGGACGGTTAGTTGGCAAGCTTTGAGTTTGCCCATGTATTCGTAAACGTGTTGTTTCCCATCGCGGCGCTGAGAGGTGGAGTATTTGAATTGCCCAGAATTCGTTTTCGATAAGTTGGAGTTGTCTAGTGCGGCGAAACTAGCAGTGCAAAACTCCAAAATTAAAATAAATAACCGAGTATAGTTTTTTAAACATTATTAGGATATTCATTTAAGTTTCAAATAATGCACTTACATCTCGTCTAAAGGCTCCGTGTCGGAGGATTCCTTTCTTTTTCGTCCACCTGCAACGACACAACCCCTTGGAATAGCTAAAGTCGTGGAAGATGCGGAAGTGGGTTTTATGTCTTGTGACCCAGTACAATCTTCCAGCATATCTTGTTGCTTTAACCGAGCAGATACGAAGCGCCTCCACAGTGCTAGATGGTTTGACGTCAATATGATCTGCGACGAGAACTCGGTTATCCCCAAAGTTAATTTCGCAAATTCTTTTCTAGCGTTCGTTCCATCCGTGTCTAGGAATCCTACGTCGAAGGACCCTTCCAGAGTCCACTTTTTCAGACCATCCAGAACCTTTTGCACAACGTCGGTTCCAGATCCCTTGTGGGGAGAAGAGACCTCGGCTTCGCTTGTACTTGATCCGTCCGGAACATAGTCGTCCGTGGTTCCGCAGATTCAAACACTTACTCATAAGTGTCCTCGACTACGAAAAGTAAGGAAAAGTCCGGCATGATACTGAAAACTAAAAACAAAACCCGGGAATTAGTAAAAATGATAATTACATTAAAATCAAAAACGAACTACTTACCAGGCAGTGTAATAGAATCTTCAAGCAAACAACAAGAGTAACTGTAAAGTGAATACAGTAAGATAAACTAAACTATTTATATAAAAAATTCATATACGTTCATGAAAGGAAAACAAACGTATTCGGAGAAAAAGATAAGTAGATGCGCAATTTGGAAAATTGTTGATTTGCAGCGCGCGATTGATAAGAAATATGGAAAATCATTATTCATGAAACAAGCGTTCTTTCATTAATCCACCCTCCAATGATAATTCACAAGTAAATATTAACTCACGTTTCCTATTTTGGAGTAATTTGTAAATGCCGGTAGTGTTACAAATGCCGTAAGGGTGGCCAGGATTCCCACAGAATGATCAATGTAAAAATGGGTGTGTTACATTCATACCAGTTACCTTAATCAAGTCCAGGAGATGACGCAGCTCAATGGTCTGCTCTCGGGTATTATTTTATCTAAATTTACAACCCCTTACTAAAGAATGTAATCCCATGAGTCGTTCTGTTTTCCTGTTAACTTAAATAGCATAGGCTTCCCGAGGCATAGGTAGTATAAAACTGTCTCCAATTTTTTCTTAAATTCTTCTATTCCAGCACCTCCACCTATGAAGTCATTTACAATTACAGTCAGATTGTTGCATTTCATCTTCCTCATCGCCCTCTTTGTGGCACAAGCGTTGATTAGGGCCGAAGCGATTGATCGGCCAATGCAATTAGCGTGTTTATCTCCGTTAATTAAGACACTATTTATTTTCCTTCATTAATTGGCCCCCTGTTATGCTTTAGCTGTTAGGAAGCCATGTGAGACGATGCAGGGGGATTTCTGAAGCGTTTCTCCTTATGAAACAGACATTCGATTTCATCATTGAATTGACGATTCAGTAATATTTTAAACATTTTACTTACTAGGATTTCTTGTCTTCTTACAACGCCATCCTGCAACACAATTAAAATACTTTATAATCTACACAAACCAACATCAATTCTTTCTTTATTGGGTAAAATTAAGTCAGAGTGAGCAAATAAAGTCATTATAGATAAAAAAATACTGCAATCAAAAGCATCACTAGACAAGTTAAGAAGTTAATGGTAGGTAAATATTCATGTCAAATTCAAATCTGCTGTAATAGTCATTAACAGTATCCCAGATTCCTGAGTGACTTAAGCTAACTAGCATGTTTTTGTTTCAAGGAGGAATTTGATGAACACAGTCAAACGGTAGTGCTCCATATAACCGAACTTAAGCGGATTCTAGCCATGATCTTATAATTATCAGATAAGGCGCGCGCAGCTTCACTCATCCACTTTCATGCTGAAAAAAAGATGATAGTCCGAATGGATGCAAATCGAATCTTTTGATTCACATCGTGAATGTGAATCAAATCCTTGTCATAACGGAGCCTGCTGTAATGAAGTAGCGGGTAGTGTAATCATTTGTGAACCATGATTCTTTTTAGTGAACAATATTGTTTGTATTGTAAAGGAGGTGCTCATTGTTGCCAACAAGCGCCGATGTAGCCACATATAGGCTAATTTCGGACTGCCCTCAAGTTTACAACGATGCTTGCGCATCATTTTGCTTTTGGATCCGATCCCATAAGCCTGCTGCCATGAAGAAAGACAGCACGCGTTTGTGGTCGAGATCCTTAAGTTTGCTGAGGTCTATTCTCACCTCACCGAGGTAGAGAAGTCGGACCAGAGCGTGGAGCGGGCAGTCAGTGATAACATGAGCTGCACTCTCCTCTTCTCCACATTCACAATTCGGGTCTGATGTCAGTCCTAAGTTGTGAGTGTGTTTCTTGAGGGCAATGTGACCTGTCATTAGCCCCGTAAGAACTCTTAGTTTGTTCCTAGTTAGTTCCCTAACTTTGGAATTCTTCCCCAAACTATCTGCGGAGAACCACAGCTTAGTTTGTTGGCATCCAGGGCGGTCCCGCCACTGTTTAGCCCATTTTTTCCCCATGCGCCACCATATGCCCCTGATAACAGTAGGCTCTGGTAATGGGAGCATGGGTTTTGGTCCAATGCAAGGTTTTTTACAACCAGCTTTGGCCATTTTGTCGGCCAGCTCGTTGCCAGCATGACCTTCGTGTCCTGGTATCCACTCGACACGCACCTCATTGGACCTGCCAAGAGATTGTAGTCGATTGTGAATTTCCAGGGTTAACTTGGAGTTTGTGACGTCCTTTTCCAAGGAACCGACACAGCTCATGTTATCACAGTATATGGTGATTTGTTTGCCGTTAGGATTCATAGCCGACAGTTTATAAACTGTACGGTTGATTCCCTCCAGCTCACAATCATATACTGTTGCGTAGTGATCCAGCGGCCCGCTAAATTTAGCGAGGCCCCTAGAATCCTTTGTGATAATGCCGCCGTAGCCAGTCTGATTTCCCTGACGAGAGCCGTCTGAGTAACAGACTATCCCGCTGCTGCTGGCACTTTTAGTAGACCAGGTTTCCCTGTTCGAGATACCACACAAATAGCGTTTATCGCCAATTCCCGTGGTCTCGATCCAATCGTAAAGAGCAGGGGGTAACCCTAGCTCTAATACTTCGTTTGAGAGTTTCCAAATATGGGTCTCGTGCCCCCTAACGGGGACTCCAGTAGTGTGGGTTGCGTTATTGCGGAGAAGCCTTCTCCAAGTGCGCAGCGCAACCCCTTTCAAATGTATGTCAATAGGCATAACACTTGTTACCGCTTCTAGCCCCGCACTTGGTGCAGAAGCCGAAGCACCGGTAATCATAAGCAGAGCCAAGCGCTGAACTTGGTTCAGCTGTGCAATGTTGTGCTTAGTGAGGCATGCTCCCCAAACCATTGCTCCGTAATCGAGACCTGGTCTGATAACTGATTCATAGATCCATGAAGTCAGTTTAGGATTTAGGCCCCATTTTTTCCCCACTGCTCTCCTGCAGAGAAACAGTGACTTTTTGCACTTCTCTACTCTGTGCTTTACGTGTGCATTCCAATTCAGTTTCCTATCCAGAGTTACCCCAAGATATTTGACAGAATCGGTACACATTAGATTTTCCCCCCGTAGTTTTACGGAAGGGAATTCCGAGTTCCTAGAGTTATCAACCCAAAGGATTTCGGTTTTGTTACTATTCAGAGTTAGACTGTTGTCAGTACACCACTCGTCAATAGTTGAGAGGCCAGCACTGATTTGTTGACTGCAGGTTGTCCTGCAAATCCCTGACGCGGCTATGCACACGTCATCAGCGAAGGCTTGGCACATTAGCGATGGATGGTTAAGCCGAAGCCGCTCCATCAGGTCGTCAATGGCAATGTTCCAGTACAGAGGCGAGCAAACTGAGCCCTGAGGGCAACCATTGCTAACCATCTTGTTTATTGTTACCCCGTTGAGACTGCATTGCAGTACTCTATTGGCTAACATGAAATTCACCCATCTGATGATCATCGGATGGATACCGAGTCTCGCCATACCGCTCGTGATAGAGTGGCGGGCGATGTTATTAAAGGCACCTTCGATATCTACGAAAGATGCCAATTTTGGTCTATTGCTGGCTCCTTCCAGAAACTTAACGATCCGGTGGAGTGCAGCATCTGTTGAACCACCAGGTAAGTAAGCAAACTGGTGGTTTTTTTGGAGGCGAGTGGTAAGATCCTTAGTTCTAAGGAATCGGTCAACTAGCCTTTCCAGTGTTTTCAGAATGAAGCTCATCAGAGAGATGGGCCTCCAAGCTGATGTACTAGTATAGTCGGTTTTCCCCGGTTTGGGGATGAACACAACTTTCGAGCATCTCCAATTCTGTGGCACGTATCCAGTCACCAAGCAAGCTTTAAACAAGCCACTCAAGGGTTCTGAGATAAGGGCTGCAGATTTCCTTAGGATGTGAGGGAATAGCTCATCGGGCCCTGGGGCCTTGAATGGACTAAAGCTATAAATCGCCTGACACACTTTGTCCGGGGTGACAATATTGTCCACAATATCTTCGCCCATAGGTACAAAATCCACGGGGATGTAATCAACATCACCCGGGAAATGTTTTTCTAGCAGTTCAGCCAGAGTGTGTTGGGTTCCACAAGTGAGATTTCCAGATGGTGTCACCACGCTGGTTATCTCCCTTTTGGTATTGCCCAAACATTTTAGCAGTCTTGAAGTGGCAGGCATGGAATCAATCGATTCACAAAATCCTGTCCAGCTTTTCAACTTTGCCTTGCGAAGAGCCTTGACGTAAGCGTTACGTGCTAGGCGGTATTCGCTATTATCGTCGTCGCTGAGATAGGCCCGCCGACAAAGGTGGCGAGCCCTCTGTCTCAGTTCTGACAGTTCGGTAGTCCACCAGGGATTCCGCTTACCTTTGAAGGTGCCCATTTTCCATGGGCAAGCTTCATTGAGTGAATCTTTGAGTGCTGATTCCAGCAACCCACTGACTCTTTCGATGTCAGTAATCTCCAGCATCGTAGTATTTGGTATGATCGAAACTCGTTCCAGTAGACTGGAAACGAATTTATCGTCATCCATTTTCTTAATATTGCGAATCCATTTGGGTCTAGGTTTGCCAGAACCCATTTGGAAATCAATATACTTATGATCCGAAAGGCTATCATCGTCAGAAACATTCCAATCAGTGATAAGCCTGTATCCGAGATCGTTACCCAGAGTAATATCAATGACTTCAGCGCGTCCTAATATTTCGAAGGTAGGTTTTGACCCTTGGTTAGCAACCAAGAGGTTATGTTTGACAATAAACTCAAAGAGAGTGCTGCCCCTGGAGTTTATGTCAGTACTACCCCAACTAGTGTGATGCGAATTCGCATCTGCACCAATTATCAAGGGAATACTTTTAATGTTGCAATGTTCCACTAGGCGCTCCAGTAATGTACCAGGATGGTCAGTGGAATCATATGGCATGTAACAGGAGGAAAGTATCACTTTGCCTCGTTTCCAGTCGGTAATCACTGTTACCATATCGGAATTTGAGAATTCAGGCAGCAACGCGGCACTGATTCTTGGGCTCGTGACCACGCTAGCACGCGGTCTTTCACCCGCCGGACGCAAGGAGGTTCCTGGATGAGTAAAATTTGGTTAGGGTTAGAGGGAGATAGGGTGGGGTTCGCAGGTGTTAAAGGCAGATCATTCCCTTAGCACACCCCTGCTCGATAAAGCCAGAGCTGCGGGGTAGTGCTTATGTAGGTTGACCTGGGTTAGGGTGCAATGGGGGTCCCGGACGTGCAGATGGCTCTGCCCACCACTCCCACCATCCCACCCCTCATTGCTGGTAGGAGGGTGCCCAATCCTCCTACCCCCTATTCTTAGGGGGTAGGACCAATGCGTCCATGGCCACTTGACCCTGGTCGCCGTCACCCTTGATCTCCTTTGAATCTATCTCTCGGAACTCAGTTACTGCCAATGCCGATTTCTTGAGAAAGTTTCCTAGATTTTATCAGGGCTCCATCTTCAGCTGGGATGCTTAGCACCACCAGCCGAAGAAGCACCCCTCCTTTTCCGATGAAATCCTTGCTCTGCAAGGAGGTGTCTAGCGGTGCAGGGGGTGCTACCATTAGTTGCACCGCCCCCACATCCGCCGTAGCAACTTTCGGGAACGGCTGGGCACCAGCCACTTTCCTTTTCGCCGCTTTCTTCTTCTTCCTATTTTTAGGCGCTTCAGGGACAGCAGGCTGTACCCCTGGCACCTGTGCCTCCGCTGGGGCGAGCTGTTCAGGCCACTGCCCTGGCTTTGGCTTTTCTCTTCTTCCTACACAAAGTGTTAAGAAAGGTCCTGATTTTGCAGGTGATCGTCGTCACGCTGCCAGAATCCACCAAGCCCTTAAGTTGGAGGATAGCGGGAAGGGTTAATCCTTCTTCCTCCGCTTTGTCCGCCAAAGCAGGATTGATGTTCCTGATGGCATCTAAAGCTTCCATCGCCGCCTCCGCGCGGCTTATATCGTCGGCATGGAGATTGTCAGCACCCTCACTGATGCCTGACAGTGCATCCATGTCTTCTCCACCTTCAGCCATCTGAAAGTAAAGGAATAAATTAATTATTACCTTGAAACAGATAGGTTGAGTGAGATGTTGTTCATGGTATTTCATGAACAACGTCATTTGTGGCTGGTACCTGTGGCACGATAATCGTGACCACCGGCCAGAGTAGGTTTGATGTGAAAGGGGCTGTATGTATACATAGTAACGTATACATGTCCCCGTCCTCCTCTCGCCTTTTTTCCCGCACGTCATTTGTGCTTCGTCCATTCCATTTTCTCTAACAGATTGTCCGTAAGGAGAAATACTGGAAATACTGCGTGGGCGCCGTCTCACGGCATGCCTTGCAGTTATCTGGTGCTGTGTTTCACAGCGCCTCTTCCGACAGACATGGGAAGGACGTTCGGCCTCTCGTGTGCGAGAAGTGATGGACATCCTTATGTACCACCATGAATGTGTATGATGCGAGGGAATGGGATAGGATTTCAGGGGAAATTCAGATTTCCGAAATTTCCCTCTGAAACCCGAAATTGATTGGGGGGATTCCTTACCTCAAACGATGCACGGGAATTTCTTCTTCAATTTGACACCACCCAACCCACACACAACTGGATTTTTCACGGAGAAAAAATTACTTTTGTCAGAGACAAATTTTTACACGTCTGCTTGGTTGCACACTCAGACACTTCATTCAAGCTTAATTTGATAGTCAGCAACGTGAGGAAAAGGAATGAGTTTATCGCTGGAGCTGGATTACTACTCTCCACATCAAACTTTGTACATTTTACTGAAATAAATCTGAAACTTGTAGTACGACCAGATTAATTTGGGCATGATTCTAATGTATATGAGTTCACTTATCTGCTGGATTTTCTAGAAACGTCTCTTGGAAATAAATTTTAAAACCATGTTCATTTTCTCATGGTTAGTCATTGTTTTTATCTAGATGTAAAGAGGGTTTGATCATTAATTTTCTTGGAATAAAAGAAACCCTTTCAAAAACAAAACCATGTGCCCTGCTTAACATGGTGGAGGAAAAATGATCAATCCTCAATGTGGACAGTCTACTGTTCACAAGTGAGGAGTTAACTATGGAGGAACTGGATTTATTGCATGAGGTTGGTATTCCTCCAGTTGTACCCGACAGTTTTCCGCATTGTTATACAAGAGACGATCGGATTAAACTTTTTATGCTAGCAATCAAAGACATACAAAGATCGGAAGTGCTATCATATGGGTGTAAAATTTATAAAACAGCGCAACCACTCAATATCCTAATTGTATTCATTTCAACGTAAGGCAACAATTGAATCGTGACTTACTTCAATGGACAATCATAATTCCGTATTCATAGGTCATCCGATACCAAACCCTTGGGAGGATGTTATTACATAACAGAATGCATGTTCAATGTGCCTCGTTCCGTGCCTGCTCGTCACCACAATGGCGTCTACTATTTGTACCAAATATATTTCGACTTGGATCAGTCCTAAGAAGAGCGTTACTTTGACAAAAACGTCGTCGACTTGGTCCATGCTTATTTGGACGTAAGTTAAACAACAGTTAACCTTATCATCCTAAATTGACCTTTACCAACCATGATATTTCAACAGCTTCTAGTCTCACTAATAATTCCCGCAAAAACTGCAGATGTAACTTGTGAAAAGTGCTTGGCCAGTAAGCGTTTGTTTTCCATTTTGAAAATAGGGGCGACTTTTTGTGGAACTGACTTGCAAATTAAATCGCAACTGGTGAAAAGATTCATTTCAAACAAGTTCAAGATTGTCAGCGTGTACAAAAACTAATAGTTTAAGCAAGTCTTGCATCTAACACCGCATCTAAGGACGCAGATGTCCTTACAAAACATTTTTCTTTCTCATTTTGTTTTTTAAAATTTTAATGTTACACTTAAATATTCGAATGAAATCTTTTCTTGGAAAGCACGATTACCATTTTTAGATTTCTACTAACGTATTTCATTTGAAATTTGTTAAGGGACAATGATGATTAGATTAAGCGAAAGAAGATACGGAAGGCCATTAGCAATCTTAGTGCCTCGGCATTTCTACCGGAGGCTGAAGTCATAGCTGGATTCTAAGAAATCAAGGGGAACTTCCCTCGAGATAGCCTTGTGCAGGTTGTGTTTGGTTATTTTCAAAAAAACTACCTGGGTTACGCATGGGGTGAAGTGAAATACACTATACAGATACCACAGCCGCTCACCTAATTTCCTGTTATAGCGTCTGCGTTACATGAAGTTCGAAAAGGTATAACATTGATTCTATAATTCTTGAATTAAACATTTCACACTACGTCTGAATCATAAGATAGTTAACGAGAAGGATGAGTATGGACAGGCAAATCTGCGCGCCATCTCAACACATAGTAGTTACGACCTAATGCCATGGTGATATGAAAAACTTGAACTGTCCTCTGAGATTTAAGTTTATTTTGTACAATTTCTTCTACATCGTATACGTTGAGGTGTGACATTGCATGACAAACCGGCAGTAAGGGATAGCTTCTATCCTGCTGCAATTTTTCCGGACGAACTGGTGTTCATTTCGATAAAATCGTTGTGCGCAAACACATAAGTACAGTGCTTCAAAGCTTACGGAAACCTTCCAAATAGGGACGGTGAAATCCTACCAGTGCTTTACCAACTTATACATTTGATTCTTATACCGGTCCGATATAGTATTCACTTTTAATATTGCATTTGCTATAGAAGCTATCCCTTGCTGCCGGTTTGTCATGCAATGTCACACCTCAAAGTATTCGTTGTAAAAGAAATTGTACAAAATAAACTTAAATCTCAGATGACGGAGTTTTCTCAAGTTTTTCATATCACCATGGCAATAGTTCGTAACTACTATGTGTTGAAATGGCGCGCAGATTTGCCTGTCTACACTCATCATTCTCGTTAACTATCTTATCATTCAGACGTTCTGTGAAATTTTTAATTCAAGAATTATGGAATCAATTTTATGCCTTTTTGGAACTTCATGTAACGACAACGCTACAACAGGAATTCAGGCGAGCGGTTATGGTATGTAAATGCGTTAGAACTACAAAATTGCATTTTTTATTAAAAAATAGTTATGCATCCTTCTAATTTTCTCCGGTCCTACGCAATGTTTCCTGCAGTAACTACTAGGAATAGACGAAACTACAAGGAAAGCCGGCGCTGGATACTACAATATTGGATTACGTTTTCCTGCAATAATGTAAGACAGTACTTTGCATAAAGGTTCCCACTAACCTTTTCCTTATCGTTATCCTACCCTTACTAACGAATGTCCGGGGTTTATCCCTACTAACGAACGTCTTTTTTGAGTGCAGCTACAACAGAAATCAGACCGTAGAAGGGAATTCAACGACCACAAGAGATCCTACATACATACCAGCGAATATGTACTTTATTTCTATTGTTTCTATATAGTCGTTTTTAAATAGATAATAATGAATGAATATATTCTTATGTAAGTCCTTTCCTAAACAAATATTTTCTCAAATTGTGGACGGCTTTCACCGATCGAAATAGCGATTTCGCCCCATTGTATATAGCTTATACTATACTTTGCATACTAGTGGATTTAAATTGATTCTATTCAATATATGCGATATATCTCATGGAAATCTACTAGCATATAACTGAAATGTCAAATTGTGGACGGCCTCTCTTTGCCTATTGTTTTGCTCCCGTTGCCTATTGTTTTGCTCCCGTTGCCTATTGTTTTGCTCCCGTTGCCTATTGTTTTGCTCCCGTTGCCTATTGTTTTGCTATCTTTGCCTATTGTTTTGCTCTCCCTCTCTCACGTACGAGTTGTAACTTTTCCCCTATAGCATTAGTTCTTTTCTTCGCTAGGAAACTTTCTCTTTATCTTCCCAAGAGTACAAGCTGAAGCTTAAAGGTTCGACGGGAGAGTTACAAGTTCGACGGAAGTGCTACATGTGAAATGAAAAGGCTAGACGGCAGAGTTACAGGTTCGACAGGAGAGCTCTGTATACAATTGTAGAGCTACGGGTTCGACGGGAGAGCTCTGTGTACAACGGTAGAGCAACAGGTTCGACGGGAGAGCTCTGTGTTCAACGGTAGAGCTATCAGTTCCACGAGAGAGCTATCCGTTCCACGAGAGAGCTATCCGTTCCACGAGAGAGATATCCGTTCCACGAGAGAGCTATCATTTCCACGGGAGAACTTAAGGTTTGACAGGAGAGCTATAGGTTTGACGGGAGAGCTATAGGTTTGACGGGAGAGCTATAGGTTTGACGGGAGAGCTATAGGTTTGACGGAAGAGCTATAGGTTTGACGGGAGATCTGTAGGTTTGACTTGAGAGAGCTATAGGTTTGACATACCCCTTTCTTCGATACCATAGCTCTAACTTGGAATTCATATCTCAACCGTCAAACCAAAAGCTCCAATGTCAAACTATATACTGTAACTATAAACCATCAAACGAATAGTTCTCCCGTCGAACCTTTATGGATTCGTAGAAAGAGCAACGGATTCGAAGGGTAAGCTATAATTACATTTAGACGGAAGGGCTATGTGTATGTTAGTAGAGCTATAGGTTGACGGTATTGCTACAAATTTGAACAGGAGATCTATGGGCAGCAGCCTGTACATACAAAATTTGTTTCACCGCAACCCCCGGGCGAAGCCGGGTAGCTAAGCTATATGCTATATATATCATGTAAATCTACTAGTACATAACTAAAATGTCAAATTGTGGACGGCTTTCACCGATCGCAATAGGGATTTCGCCCTATAGTATATAGTTTATACTAAATTTTACATATTAGTAGATTTAAATAGATTCCATTCAATATATGCTATATATATCATGTAAATCTACTAGTATATATCGAAAATGTCAAATTGTGGACGGCTTTCACCGATCGCAAACCAGCTATGTTAATTTTAAATAATTAGGGACACCTTCTCTGTTCGTTGCGCTCCATTGTTAATGCGCTTATAATACAATATGAATTAACTAATTATATTTAATTGCCGGTTAAATATAACCAAATCTTATATTCATAATTAACAGGTACATTCCGGCGTTGTTCAAAGAGCATTAACATGGTTTCCTAACAGCGCCAAGCAAAGCCATCCATTCCAAAGGGTATAAATAGGATTCATATTAAGGGGCATTAATCGTATATTGTAGATCGTGTAGATCGACCTTCGGACCATCCAAAATCACTCTATCTACACATATACGCTGTGTAATTTAGACGGTGCATATTCGCTTGGATCAAATCAATAACACAATATATACTGCGTTTTGGAAATAAATTCGCTAGAAGCGAATTTTTAGTTGTGATCCAAGCGAACAAGAAGGTTTTCAGCATCAGCATGAGTGCCTTAGCGGCTATGTGTAAGCAAACTGTCTTTCACTGTCTTTAACTGATTTGTAACTTATTTCTTGTATCGCATTATCCTTACTCAAAAAATTCGCCTTGTCAGTGTGTAAATTGTAGTACGTAAAATCATTTATCTCAGGAATTCATTTTGAATGGACAACTATATATGTCGCTTATTCATTTATACTACGTTGTTTCAACTAATTATGCAATTCACGCATAATAATGAATAACACCAAATCCAATATTCTACGTATTTGTAACAGAGCTTTTCTCTGCCTAAAATATAATAAAGTTGTGAAGAGCAATTCAATCTGTTTCAATTATAACAGCCAATAGACCAAGAATCAGGTTTCTTCGGCGAATCTTAAATTGCAGCTACCCTCCTTAGCGCCTAACAGACTTGGCGTTTAATTTTTCTGCCTCTGGCATATTTTAGGGAAATGCTAATACATCTATTGGATTCTAATCCAATTTCAGTGATCGCACATACCAAATATTTTTTCCATCCCGAACTACACTGTACAAAACCACGTCCCAATGAAACCACACATTCTGAGCATCGTTCGGAAGATTAGACTTGTTGAAATTTTGAAGAAAAAGCACCATACACTCCTCGCTTACAAGACGAAAGTCGTCTTGACCCGCAAAGAGTAACATTGTAGTACATACACTATCCTCACAAGCAGAGTTGCAGCAACATACAAAAGTATTCCAATATCAAACTCACAATTTCTTGTCTCACACTTGTCCTCGACTAACCAAGATGTTTTTCGATGGGTTCATATTGCCGATCTGATTTCTCTAATTCGTTTGCTACTTTTCTCAGAAGAACCAACATTCATCTTCATTTGAATTACTTCAGCAAACAGCATGCCTGTATACCGATTAACTAACATTTTCTTCCGTGTTTTGCTGTATCCTCAATTTGTTGTTGAAGGACACGGCAATGATGACGAATCTTCTCTTGGCCTTGAATTCGTTAAAGCGGTAGCCGTCGAAGATGTTTGTGTCAAAGACATTTTGATTACGTATTTGCGGAAAAACTCTCCAGCACGAAATCATAATCATTACAGTGTCCTTATTATGAGGTCAGCTTTGTGTTAGAAGTACTCAGCTTCCATCAAGAAGTTCTGCAGGAAATATGGTGCCATCACAGGGACATCTACTCTACCATCTAAACCTGGACATGTAAAACCTGTCAAAAACGTAAAACTAAAAGTGTTTGAAATTAAAGTTTTATGGATTTATAGTCCAACACTTGTATATTATAGTATAAAACTTGTGTAAAACTTGTTTAAAACTTGTGTAAGAAGACTTTCATATTGATATTTGCGGTTCAAAGGACCCGCAAATATTCAATGTTAATCAAATGGAGAACATTTGTGTAAAACTTTTAGATTTAAAGTGTTGAAGTAGAAACGGCGTTACTATGGTAACTAAACAAATTTTCGGAAAGTGTTACACAAGTTTTACACAAATGTTGGACTGTACATCCGGCATTAGTAAATCTATAAATACATGTTGTTAACTTCCGGGAAACAGCTTAACAATCCATCAGTATATGTCTTAAAATAATTTACAAATTTCATACTACATAACTTATGCTAAAGCACAGAAAAACATATTTTTTAATGAGAATTAATTGTTTAAATTTCACGATTCGCGGGATTTTAAGCATGTCACGGTCCGGTCTGGATCAAGATAAAATTTTATGGCTTCCAGATAAAAACTCACTTTCGTAAGCGTAGTTTAAGCGTAATATTTAGGATAATATCATTTATAAGATGAGGGATTGTTATAACTCACCAAGGAAATTTTTCAGGCGATCATTCCGCCATCTACCGGAGAAAAGTTGAATGAAAACAGAAGATTTTTCTAGCTAAGAATCTGTTAAGAAAAGGGTTATCAGTGCCGTCTTCTCTTCTTTTACCTTTGAAGATTTTCGGGTTGGGAGGAAAGGGTTGAGCAATTCTTTCAGAGATGGCTGTGTAAGCCATCTCTGAAAAAATTGCTCAACGTCTTCGCTGGTCTTTAGTTACTTCCCAGCAAAATGTAGGAACGCCCGTATTTTCAATAGCGTTCATATATTTTTGGTAATGTAGCCATTAAATTGCAAGTTGAGCTGAAGTTTTTTTAGAGCGTTTCTAATTCTGAGATCTGACAAATAAAATCGTAATCACTATCATATAAAATTTGAAACCTTACATAAGCTTGGTTTTATTTTGGGTACCATCCAAATGACAACTCATCTTGGAAAATAAAAAGTGAAATGGTAATCGAACGAAATATTTTATTAAAATTGCTCTTCTGCGAAAAGGACGGCAATAAAAGTGAAAATTTCATCAAATTGTGGCACCAGACTGAAAGAGGTGAAGCTAAAAATGCTTCACTCTCGGGCTGGTTCCGAAATTTTGAAAGCATATATCCCTAGTTGTAGGAAACAGCTCGGCTTGAGAAAGAGGGATGTTCATTTGAAAGCCGGGAAGTGGGAGACACATGGGATTGCGGGAGAATGAAGGGAGACTAGAATGACTGGAGCGACACGAGGTGACAGGAGAATGATGAATGACCTTTTGTCTGATTGACACGTCCGTCCCGTGTTGCCTCTTCAATTTCTGTCTTGCCCGCCCCGAAGAAAATACAGGCTCACATTGCATCCGATGATGTCGGTGGGCAAAAGCCTGGATTTTGTGTTGTTCAGCTCCCCTCTTTCCCTACTCCTCATCTCCATTTCTAATCTACATAATTATTCTCCCTTTCATCGAACCACCAACCAGATTCGCCCCGACGCACACACCACAAAGACGTTCATTAGGCCATCCCTCATGTGCCCAACTACTATCAACATGCTACACCGCTCTTGAAAAATTCCACCCCATTTCACAATCTATTCCGAATTTTAAATCATATCGATCCGAAAACTGTCCTCGATATATCCGATAATATTCTCGCACGGGGTTTACAATTTGATCGTAACCAAGCCGTGAAACTATGAGACTCTTGGGATTAATTTCACTTGCTACCACGACACGCATAACCCTTGGTTATGGGGTATCTGTTATTAGCGATACGGTAGGATTTCTAAACCTACAGGATTCATGGATATCCTGAAAACTCCGCCAAGAGTCCAGAGAACACAAGGATGCAATTCACTTTTGCTAGGTTCCGGTTGGTCATGTTATGTGGTATTTTGGCTGAATGCTTCCGGTAGATCAGATACGGGATTAGCTGAGAGAATTCCGCTTGTGGCCAAAAAAGTAATTAAAAGTGGTGGATGCAACAGAGGATTGGTTGTTGAAGTTTCAGATGGCGGACGCAGATACATCTAATTTAACGAGTAGGAAAATTCCATGCATGTATTACTTGACAGGAAAATTTGAATCTGGCATGATATGGGTGCAAAAGGAATTTGGAAAAAAGCGATGCACGCTTCCAGAATGGAGATGAGAGAAAAAGCAAATCTATCTAGAAAACTGGCTTTCGGAGATTTCTTTCCCTCACTTTGATTGACAGCTGTAACAGGCTGAAAGGGGTAACTAGAATTACAGATTTGTCGTGAAAATTTCAAATACTTTTCCATATGCTCAACACTTTTCTAAATTTTTCAACCCTTCATCTTCCGGAGCTAAGATGGGTGGGCAGGATCTTTGCGTTCTATTGGGGAGATTTGACTGATCGCTAAAACCTGAAAGTGTTTCAGTCTTCCTCAGACTGAGGACCTCAGTAACTACTAAGACTATCATTCATGATTTTGAATTGAGTGCGGGCAGCAAATTTTGATCTAAAATCATTTTAAAAAAGTATCATAAGTATAATAATTGGTGCAGATGGAGAAGGTGACAACGAGGAGAATTTATTATTGTGAAAAACAACTCTCTACAAAACTGTGAAGTTTAAGTGCATCCGGTTCGAATCTGATGACAGGGCGCCTGTATCCTATGACAATTCGACTTATTCAAGGTAACATGTCAAAGTTAAATTAATATTAATAGTTTATGTCTTTCGGAGAAGCGCGTCAAGTTTAGAAAGATAAGTATTGTGTGTTTCTTGAACGGAAAATATTTAATTAATTTCCCGTTTCACTCTCCAACTACGTATTTCAACAAAAATTTACGTGTGAATATTCTCCCCACTGCTACCATCACCAGCAATGTTGATGTTGAGGATGCGGTCGGCTTAAAGATATTTCTTCCAAAGCCTGGTTCATCCCCTTGGGTTACATGGGATGCGTGCAAGGATGTTCGGAGAAAATCCTAGTGATCCTCTGCTAACTGAAATTCTTTCCTCTTTTCCGCGTGTCATTTTTGTAGTAAACAACAAAATTAATGATATTTTTCGGTGGAAAAAATTCCATTTCCTTCATTCCTTTGTTGAAACGATTTCTTTCTGCAGCACAGATGCTTTCAGTTGCTTGAAGAATAAACTTGCCTTTTCGTTCGTTTAGCTGGATTACGTGCGGCTGTTACTTTTAAGAAGGATAAACACAGTTTAGTTCATAAGATAGAGGGAAAAAGCCCTCTTCCAGGTCTGGATCTTATTATCACAAGCTTTAGTGGTGGACAAGAGAAACTGTCCCGTCATGGATATCTGACTAGCATCATTATCATGATAACTATATAAGCGGCTAAAGAAATCCCTCCCAAAGTTTCTTTTGCAAAGGACTGACAATTGTGAGTCAAAGCGCAGTTATTGTGACGAACATAAAGGGATCTGGGTTTGATCTTGTTGCTCTTCTACAACGCCAAGAGTTAACGCTTTAGACCGAGGATTCAGGATGTAATAGTAAATGGCGGGTTATTTTTGAATTTTAAAAAATCTGCAATGTACACTTGATTGTAACGGCAATTCACTCGAAGCATAAATTTGATTGCCGCCCTTTTATAAATATAAATTGAAGCAAATCGAGTTTGGCCTAGCTACTTTAATTTAGCAGGAGGAGTTAATCTATGTAAAGATATGGACATCTGGAAGCATGGAATACTTAAAGTTGAATATTTAACTGGCTGAGGTCGCCTACATGATTTGCATTCGAGCCGACCCTAAATGAGTATTATATTGATTAGTCGGTGGCGGCTTTAATACGGGCAAAATAGCTAGTAAATATTAATATACATGCTAGAAAATCAGCTCGATCAGCCCCTATATGACTGAACCAACCCGACTATCATGTAAGTGTTGTACTCTGTGATTGAAAAATGCAATGGATAGAAGAATTGAAACAGGCATCTCACAAGGGGATAGCGGAGCGGCGGGAGATGGGTTTTAGACTGGGAATAGGAATTGTAGTTATCGGACTATCTGTTATAGGTTAAGTTCAAGGGAGGTAAGCAATTGCTTTTTTACAAAACGTGGTGCAATATTGAGCAGAGGTATGTACTATTGAAAAATCCGTATAGTCCACGGTAACGTCTGTGGCCAGAAAAACTCAAAACCTTGGCCCTTTCCATCGTTCATTGTTAGGCTCAGCGTCCACACAGTATGACAAAATTTCCATTCCTGAACAGCTGATGCTTGCTTCTCGGTTTTTTTGCCGGTTTGAAAAATAGGCTAATGCGATCGGTGAAAGCCGTTAACAATTTGATATACTAGTAGATATACATTAAATTAATAGAGAATATCTATTACTATCTATATAAATCTACTATATATCCGAAAAATTAATATAGTATATACTATGGGGCGAAATCGCTATTGCGATCGGTGAAAGCCGTTAACAATTTGATATACTAGTTAAATACTAGTAGACTTGAATGAAAACTATAGAGAATATCTTTTAGAATTAACATATATCTACTATATAGCTGAAAAAACAATATAGTATATACTATGGGGCAAAATCGCTATTGCGATCGGTGAAAGCTGTTATAAATTTGATATACTAGTTAAATACTAGTAGACTTGAATGAAAACTATAAAGAATATCTTTTAAAATTAATATATATCTACTATATAGCTGAAAAAACAATATAGTATATACTATGGGGCGAAATCGCTATTGCGATCGGTGAAAGCCGTTAACAATTTGGTATACTAGTTATTACTCGCATATATACATGATATTTGTAGAATATATTGATTGCAATCTATTTAAAATCTACTGTATAGAAACAATAGGGATTTAGTAGGAGCTATTGTTATCGTTGATTGTGCTTCCACAGCACGGTTTCTATATAACTAACCTCAGAAAACGTTCGTTAATAGATGTAGGATAAGGATATGCTTGACGCAAACTATTTGCAAAGAAGTGACTTACATTATCGTTGAAAACCTAAATCAAATATTTTTATACTGGGTGGCCCCGTGAGATTTTGACTGGGCCCATCCATTATTAATTATTCTCGTCAGTTACCAAAGATTAAAACTTAAGCTTATTCAACTATCCAATAATCTTAATGTTTACAAATTTGTGCATAATGAGAGAGATGGGGGAGCATCCGCAGGGTTCGCTCTCACTGTGGAGTGAGTGAATGTGTGTAGGTGTATCGGCTGAGGAAAGATGGGAAAGGAGAGGGGGGCGGCACACAACCTATGGATGTGCCCAGTCAAAATCTCACGGGGCCACCCAGTATATTGCGCAGGCTCTCCTGTACCGTCGTTTAGTTCCAGTAGTTACCGCAGGAAACACTGCGAAGGTAACGGGAAAATCAGACTAATAGATAAATTAAAATTTTTACAGCATACAATTTTACAGTTCCATTACCTTTGCATACCATTATGCATTACCGCTCACCAGATTTACTGTTGGAGTGTCTTCATTACGTCGTTTCAAACTACGGTGGTATTACAAGAAAGCTAGCGAGAATGATGAGTTTTCATCAGCATATCTGCCCGCCATTTCAGCGCATAGCAGTAAAGAACGAGAAAACCATGGCGATATGCAAGAATTTATCGGTTTTCTGATTTTTGTGCTTTTTTCTTGAATAATTTCTTTAAAATGTATACTACCAGGTGTTAAATTGTATTTCAAACCGGCAAAAAAGGATAGCTTCTATCCTGCTCCAATTTTTCAGTATCAAGTCCGTATGAAATTTTGAGGACGCTGCAACCCTTATAGTGAAAACAGTCATTTTTTGCCGGTTTGTTAAAACAGGCAAAGGCAATTGGAGTTTTGGCTGCCCACAATTTCATATATAGTATACCCGTGCTTAAAAACACAATATCTACACTGTATATTAACTACAAGTATATTGTGATCTGTGTTGCTGTCCCCCTCAATCCTTTTCTTAATCGCGGTTATGTTTCATATTCTTCATATGGGTTCGTGGTTTCACTGTAATAGAAAAAGACCTTTGTCAGTGAGGGAACGATTATAAGCCACTGCTGCAAACCGTTTGTAAAGTATAATCTTACACACTTAGAGAAGTATTACTCCCGCATCGCAAGACAGCAACGGTTCTCCTATGGTGTCTTATATTCCTACAAATTAGTGCAGGAAACAGTGCTATCAGATCAAACGAGGGATATAAAACGGGACATTTACGTCATTATTCGTATTATAAATAATATGTTTCAATGTCTCAACCTTTGCTCATAAGATTTACCGTTTAAGCATTGCGATAGTTGTCCGAATATCAAAAATGCATCAATAATTTATAGTTGACTGTCCAATACCTTGCGAAATTACATCACATCTACAATGTAGCGCAATTATAAGAAATTTTCCGAAAATGGCGAGAATTGAAAATCAAATCTTGACGAACTTGAAATTTATAATAGATATGAACAAATAACGATGGTGATTTCAAACCGGCTCTAGGGATAACTTCTATACTCCTCCAATTTTTAAATTTGCAGAGGGAGCAGGAGATTCTTCCTTATAACAATTATTTATCAAGATGATTTTTAAAACTCTTCCTTAGGTAACTGCAAAGCAGTACAACCGTACTTCGCTCAAGTCAGCTGGGTTCATACTCGCTGCAAATTCCAGAATCTTATAAACCCTCGTGAGTAGATCCTCCTAAGTGACGAGAATTTTAAATTTGACAGCCGTCCCTTGTTAAAGTTTGCAGGTGTACATAGATAACACCATGTAGTTGTAAAGAGGTTATAGTCGTCATCGTTAAACAACACTGCACCACCTGCAGACGCCGTTCTTTGGTAAGATTTAAACGGCGACAAACATTTTTGACGATTAACAACTTGTCAATTAATATTTTATTTATTTCGATTGGAAGTTGTTAAAACTATACTCAAAACAATAGAACTACATGCAAGATAACATGGACCTAGAATGTGCTGTTAATAATTCTATACTTGCACAGTACATGTAATTCTTGATGGAATACTCTTCTATGTGAGATGATTTATCATTAAGTCATGTATTGCTTGACTGCTAAGCAGTAATGGAATAAAGTTACTGAGGTTGTGACTGATAGCTACCGCCAATGGATGCCTTGCCAATCCTTTGCGAGCAGCAGAGAGGAAAAAGGTGGTGGTATTTTCCACTTGAGCAGTACATTGGCGCGTCGTGTGTAGTCATACAAGGTACTGAGGCTCATCCACGTGCTGTAAATTTCTACTCAACCACTCCGTTGCTAAGGTGACGACGAAAGATTGTATAGAACCAGTAATTTTTCATTTACTAGAACGCATGCGATGTGCGGTTGAACTGGACATTTATCAGGGTCTCGCTGAAGGGAACACTTTTCCGGAAATTTCCGCTGCAAATGACAATTTAAACGTCATCAAGCTCGGCATTTATGATTTTGTATCCGTTCCATAGCATTACTTGCTTGATTATTCATTATTTTTTATTCCTCTTGTAACTTGTACTCGCTTGTAACGTTATTTGGTTTTAGTTGCGATTTGTAGTTTAGTACAATTTAAAGATTGCTCAATTTGCTTTGGGGAGCTCGAGGATTCCAATCAGAGTGTCAGTTAACTAGGCCATGAAAGGAGTGAAATTGCTGCATACTTGTACTGGTTTTTCCGTTTGCGGTTAAGCATTTTCGGTAGAGAACGGCATTTTGCATGAATTCAGATGCTCACCTGCCTTAAAATTGCATTTCGATTTTCTTTACATGCACCTATACTTGGCAAGGGAATGTTAAAAACGCAAATGAAATCGAATCATATCGTAGAATTAATATATTACAATTCATGAATGAGTCCCATTTGCTGCATCACGTCCACCCACTACCTGAACTTGCGTTAGAACGAAACCACACGAAACCACAAAACCCACAAAAATATATCCCTGTTGGACATATGTATCCTGTTGAGATCATTGAATCTCTGCCTTCCGGTCGACTGGTACTTCTGCCCCCCAGTTGTAGTTTAGATTATAGCAAATGGCTCGACGGAAGGGATGGGAGGCGTAAGATGTTGTATCTTGGCGT
Source organism: Sminthurides aquaticus (assembly GCA_906901655.1). Classification (NCBI taxonomy): domain Eukaryota; kingdom Metazoa; phylum Arthropoda; class Collembola; order Symphypleona; family Sminthurididae; genus Sminthurides; species Sminthurides aquaticus. Next base: position 1,728,305 of record CAJQTT010000014.1, on the reverse strand, counting down.
GCTATGAAGCTAATAGCTAGCGGTTAACTGCAAAATGTCCGCTGACCTGGTGAAGATTTAAATTTCGTCCAAAAGCACAATCGAAGGTCGGCCTTAATTTTTGTAGATTCTACTGTTTAAATTACTTTGTTATGAAAAAGGATCGCAATAGGGATTTCGCCCCATACTATATAGTATATACATAATTTTGGATATTAGTAGTTTTTCATTGATTCTGTTCAGTATATACTGTATATCTCATGTAAATCTACTGGTATATAACAATATGTCGAATTGTGGACGGCTTTCACCGATCAGGTTGAGGGTGAGGTGGATAGCGAAAATACAACTGTATGTGGAAATGGGTACAGATCTGGTAAAAGTCAGGAGGAAAACACTAAGAAGCAGATATGAACTTCCCCTTACTCGAGCGAAAGTCTCGAAAGGCAGAAAGAGATTGAATGATCATTAATAGAAATTTTCTTTACTACATTAATTATGTACTTTTGCTTCCCTTATAAAATCTATAATTTTCAGACGTACGTAGTTTTTCCTCTGAATAGTCCTGATAAGACGAGCCTCTAACGGAAGCGGGAGGAAGGAGGAGCAATCTTTTACTTTCAGAGTAGATTTTGAACTTATTTGCGTAAAGAGCTAATAATTCTGTGCTATTGATTTTCTGGGAGGGAATCACGGAAAAAACTGGAATAGATGCAGGATGTGGGAACAAGTGGATTTTTAAAGAACTTAAAGATTTCTCCAAGGACATAGCTTGGCAGCGGAGGTTTTGGAAATATGTAAGTTAAGGTTGGGATAGGAGAAATTCGAAAACTTAACGGTAATCTAGTAGATTAGAAAGACAAGTATTTGAATTTAATTTCTCATACCTCCCTCTCACCCTCCCTCACCCTGTGCACGGTCCACAAGGGTCTGTCTATATGAGACATCACCGAGTTCCCGAGGGACTCGGAAGATGTCTCACATGACAATGAATGTTAATAGGAGAGTAGCGTTATAAGGGGTTTTGACCCATCCGTCTCCACCCTTTCCCCTAAGCTTGCATATGAATTTCTACATTCGGGTGAGGGGGGAGGGATAATGGCAAAACTGGGTTCTAACATATGTTTAAATGCGGGGGCAGAACTTTATTAGATTTCCCACCGTTTTTCAAGTGTGTAAATGAAATGTGTATTATTTCGATCTTAATGCATTTTAGTGGGCAATTTCCACGACGATACACAATTTGGAGGTTGGCCGACGAGACTATAAGAATAGCTCCGCTATCCCAATAATGTTTACTTTTCCATCCCGAGGTAGACAGGAGCGTCACAGGTAGGCAGTTAGCTCAACTACGGCGGGAGGAGCATGGTTCTCAACTTGATGGGAAGGGGGCTTCTCTTTCCATAAAGGCGGCACGTGATATGATGGAGAGAATTTCATGCTACCAAATCTCTTCACGGGTAGCTTACACTCATACACATGAAGACTATCGCAGCAAGACAAGGGTAAGACAAAACGCATGCTCTTGTCTTTTAGTCTTCGCGAATTGTATTCGCGCGAAAACTTATTCGCTCAATAAAGCTATGATAATATTTTGAAGAAATAGTTATCTACATTTTGTGACTGAGCAGCTCCTCAAAGGCGGTAATGTCTACTACGTTGTGCGCAAATTGTGCTCAATGCACACATTCAGATAGGGATATCTCGGCAATTAGCTGATTAACACGATTCGTCAGGACGAAATCTGAAAGGGAAACGAGAATTCATGTAAAACTTACCCACCACACCAACACTCGCATAAAAATAAAAAGTGTTAAGACTTTGAAGAGCTACGGATTACGGATACGGAGTACAAGAGGGAGGAGGAACGGAGGGAAGAAACTGGAATTGCCGCTAGGTATTAGAGGAAAAAAGGATTGAAGACTGAAATTCAAGGTTCCGGTGGTATGAATCCATTTTCAAGTAAGTAAAAAACAATTGGATGGTGAAGTGGAAGACCACAATTTTGTGTAATTTAGTGGTAAAATTTTGACAATTCATCATAATTAATTGAGCTTGTATTTCACAAGCTAATTGACATGAACAGGTAGAATTCTGGGGTGGGATGAAAAGAAAGACTTAAGAGGCCGGCTTCTCCATAAAACACTGCTTCGTGTATGCTTTAAAACTTCCGGTTCAACTAATACGCTCCGCCCCTGACACAAGGCCGAGATTTTTTTATACGTTGGTGCAGAAGAGTTGGAGTATTTTCTAGAAGTGTAGAGGGGGAAGAAATCCGTTCCGTAGCCGATAATTGGATACATGTCGAGGCTGGTCTGGAAACAGGTCTGACGGCTAGGAGTGCTGAATATATTTCTGTCTATATCAGCTGAGAAATATTTTTCTCATTCTCCTTTCACCATCTATCTTGTTATTGGAGAGGAAGAATAGAAATATAATTTAAAGGTAGCTGATCACATGACACTTGGAAAATCCTTTCTATTCCCTGTTGTTAGCTCATGTTGTGATTGCTTCAATTTTGCATGGAGGTGAAAGAAAGGAGGTGAGCTGGCTACAGTTGGCTCAATGTCTAGCTTAAGGGCTATAGAGGAAGAGTCACACCTGAGAATTTTTTATTTGGCTATTCTCGATAGCATGTTTGTACACTCGTAAATGGAATTCCTTGGGAGGATAAATGAATGGGAAATTGGGAATGACTCAACATTTCCTCCTTTCATTCTTGATCCACTCTTACTAGAATTTAATAATAATACCAACACCTTAAAATTCTCTCTTGTTGAACTCCGTCAAGTCTTCTTGTTCCAGTGACTCCTCATCCTTTAACTCTATCGTCTTCGCTCCTCATTGCTATCCGATATCTGTAGTTTGGCATCAGGTGTATAGTTCAGACTTGAATGCCTTCATTCACATCTTCGTCTACTTCTCTGCCTACTTGTAGTTGCTTAGCAACTTTTGCTTCACTAGCGGGAGGAGTCCTTACAGCATAGTGACATTAGTTTTTCCACTCCAGCCTGTAGCCTCATTGTAATTACTTGAAAATCTATTGTTATTTGCACCCGAGAGGATTTTACACTTTGACTTGTAGATACTTGAATTTTAAATTCCCGCCGAATAAACTTATCGCAGGGATGTAATTTCTTCGTTACGTCCAAAGATGTATCGGTATGTTTCAAATAGGGTTTTAGTCGCAATCTTCTGAAGTGCCTTGTCATCCAAGGATAAAGGCAGGGAAGAGGACTAAAAGGATGGAACAACTCTAAATAGCTAAGATGAAGCGAGGAGGACCGCATCACGACGTGTAAACTTCTGCTCTACTGATCAAAGTTTCTCTCCCGTCTGAGAAAGCAAAGTTAAAATAGTTTCTTATGACATGGCATTCGCAATGTGTTTGTAATGTAAACTGTTCACAGAGGCTCTTTCCAACCTTAGAGTTCGAATCAGCATTTCAAGATCCTGATTAGCAGTGAATGTGGGAGGATAGTGCAGAATCGTTGCCTCGAATAAAATAGCTGAAATTACGAATTGCTCGATCCGTTTTAAAGCAAAAATTCTGAGCAAAATGGTAGTTGGTGGGTCCGGAAGAATGAAAGCTAAAGTTTTGAGGTGTCCCTTGTAACTGGAATAGATTTTGAAGAATGAGTATTCTTTTTTGAAAATTGTTAAAAATTGAGAATGCTAAATCATGTTTTTCTGTTGTTCCTTCTTCGTAACTCGTGTCTTTTGACTACAGTCTTCTCCTGGTGCTGACATTCATTCCGAGTTTAAAATGAAAGGATTCACGGTGACAGAATTCATTTCCTCCCACGACGAAAACTTTACATACATCATCGGCACTGCTTCTGACTGGGTGTTCCAAGCTTGAGCCAGGCAGAGAAGAGACGATAGATTGGGTTGTTATTTCAAAACCTGAACTGCATACTTAAACGTTGTTACGTATCTAATGTACTTAAGACTAAGACTTTATTCAGCGCTTTATACCGCCCTGACTTGCTTAAATTCTGCAGGAGTTCCCGACGAACAGATTAAAGAATAAGATTTGTTTGAAGCTTTATAATTCTAGCAAGTATCAAGCGATCAAATCCGTAGGCAGACTAAGCAACTCATGCTGCCATTTCTCAAGGATTTGAATGAATGACAATCAAAAATTTACTATTTTCTCACACTCAGTCAGACTTGTCTCCCACATACAGTACAGTAAAATATATTCATGTGCATATATGCTCCCACGAGTTGGCATTGGGAAAAAGAAGGAAGCGAAAATAAGCTACTGTTGGAAGAAACTAAATGTCAATATCTGATAAACAAGAGGTGTAGTTAATATACTTGATACTGTTATGTGATTGTATTGTTTATATATGGTGGCGGATTATAAAACAAAGTGCAACCGGTTGTGAAGCGTCTGGACTGGAATTAAAAGAAACAGTATGCTTGGATTGAACCGAGTTTATGACTTTTATTCACACAAGGCTTGAATTTCTCTGAGAGGAGTGATCATTTTATTATGATTTTACGCCTTTTACCGACACAAAGGCGCTCTTGAAGATGTTAAAAGTTAAAAATGTGTGATGGGGATGATGGAGAGCAAGGAGGAAGACCATGTGAGAATAAACGAGAGACAGGTTGGGTAGACTGAAGAAGATGGAAGAAGAAGTCGTGAAAGTACAGGATGATGAGTAATAGTAAGAAGCAAGAAAGAATATAGAAAGAAGAAGAGTGTGCAGGAAAACAAAGGGTAAAATCATCCCATGATCTCATAATAGCGTAGTTGGAAGGAAATAAGGGAATTCGTGTGGCGTTTCAGAAGACTCAACTACTCATGTAATGCATTTAGGACGGTGAGGAAAAGTTTAGGACGGTGAGGAAAAGTTTGTAAGGAATGAAGAGTATAATACTTGGGAAATTCGAAGAGACATCAGGGATAGAAGAACTTAGAAGAGAGGGAGAATGAAGGGCTAAAGTTTTTAATACCAAATCAGTAAGAAGTAGGAGGAAAAAGAGGGCTGGAGAAGAAATGATGAGGGAAGATGAAGTGTTGGATGAGATTTGTGTAAAGTTATGACGATGCAATATATTAGGTGATATTTATCTTAAGTTCCATTAGCTGGTCATCGACATTGGGCTGATGAAAAAGATGTGAGAAGAAACAAGATCGTCGGCGGTCTGTCTCTTATTCATCTACAAGTTTCTTACACCGCCTTCTTACACCTAAGTTGTTACTAATTTTTACCGAGTCTGGGTTGTCTTCTCTTACTTTGGATTAATCTTCATCTGGATACGTAGAGCCTGCTTGGGGATGATATAATATTCGCCTCCTCTTCAATAGAGCATCATCCTAGCTTATTAGTCCTCCGCTTTGTCGTACATTAATCTTCTAAAGCTATCATTATTTTATCCTTAATAGAAAATTTTAACTTGTCAGCTACCATCAATTCAATTTTTTACTAGATTTTTTCACTTACTACTAATACAAGTTCTGCAAATTATTTACCCATTCCCTTACACAATCTTTGCTAAATCATCTATCATCTCTCTCTGAGGCGAGAGCGGGTGGGATTATGTGATTGTGATTTACTCGGAGGAAGGATTATTGATTAGGTAATGGGATTGCTAATAGCTTGCAAGGCTGGCTATGTGCCGTGTGTACAGCGTGAGAGTGCTGAGCTTCGTGGCTGATAGATGAAAAGGAGTTAGTTAATGGTGTGTGAAAATATGAAATCTCTTAAATTTTTAAAAGTAGCTATTTATTGGCGGATTAAAAATAATGGATTAGCATTATTTTTCGCAAATACTTAAACTTGCATAAAGCAATGTTAATGTTAGCATTAGTTTCGAAATGTTTTCCCTGATTTCAATAATTTTGTAGGTGGAAAATATTGCGCGGATCCTTGCCTTGGTGCAAATTAAGCGTTTAAGCTAAAGGAATTCAAGCGAACTGATTTTATCTATGGCACATTATTATTATTCACACCCTTTCACTTAAGTTCAAAGGCGAGAAGGGGGATTGAGAGAGTTGAAAAAAAGAGGAATATGACCAAAGCTACCGCGTCTCAAAGAAACAAGAAACAATTAGTTTACAACTTTATTGAACCTGTAAAAGGCTGACATTGCCCTGATAAAATCAAATGGATCAAAGGTAGCGTGAGAAGAGGAAACACCTTGAATTGTATGTTCGTGTAAACTGTTTATATATTTGAGAAAGATGGAGTAGTCAAGTTTTTTATTCCTTGAGTAGTTTAAATTCATAAATATATAAAACAAAAAGGTCAAGTTCTTTCTTGGAGTGACTGAATTTAAATAGTGATTCCAAACCTGATTACTTACCTTACCATCGGCTCACCTTGTTGTTCGGATGGAGAGGGGATAGAAATAAAGGATGAGATGAGGTGACGTTTTTCATTCTTTTGCATTCGATGCAGTCTTTATTATTCGCCAGGAGCGTCTCAGCTCGGTGATGAGATACTATGGGAACTTGGGATGCTGAAACGATTTGCCGGGTAATAAAATTTCAAAGACGTAATATTGTGAAAGGGAGGGAGAGGAGAAGGTGAAGGTATAGAGGAATGCAAAAGGGCGCATTCGTTTTTTATGCTACACATACTGTTCCCAATTACGAAGCTATTTACCAGTCCGAAGACATAACTTTATTGAACCACCGAAGCTTCCATGATGCTCATAAACATGTAACGTCTTGGTTTTATCCTCTACTACACCGTCTCCACCTTCTTTCCTTCATTTCCAAGGCTAGGTTTTGGATTTTTTAACGTTCGTTTGTGCATATTCGAAACGAAAAGAAAATTATGCTCCAAGCGATCTTCCACCCGGTTTTCCTGATCTCGTCTTGTCCTTGTCTGCAGTTGAGTCGGACGAAGGATTTGATTGTACCGGCAAGAAAATTATTATCATTCACCAGTCCACTATGATTTAAGGAAAATCACTAACTCGTGTGGTGAGCTCATGGTTGTGGTCGGCCATAATATGAAAGAAGAAGCTGTCTCTTGCGCAGAATTTGGAGATGGCAAGACTATGCGGTTTTCCTAGTTTCAAAGGCTTTCGCTATGCGGGTTTGCTTTAACTTGTTGTAAGTAATCCAGTCCAGCATTGTGCTGAGGAAATTAACAGGCTATTGCAATTTTTGAAGACTAGCTTTTGTCATTTTGATTTTTTGAGGATGAATATGACATGCTGTCGCATAAGCGAGCAAGTTACCATAGCAGAGACTCTGTGCTATGGTTGGAAACGGAATGCTACTTGTCAAACATTCATAGTCCTTGCTATGCATGGACTATAAACTATTCAAGAGACATCCCTCGTGTGTGATAGAATATGAAAATGAATTTTTAGGGCAGGAGGAAAGATGATACCGTCTTGGTTCATAATTCCACTGCATTGCACCACAAAAACGATGTTATCCACGCCTTGCGGATTTTTACAATAACCATAGAAGCAGCACTGTTCCCGAGCAGGGTAGCATATACAGAGAGTAGTAGTACTTCATCCGGTCACCTCGTGAACTCTAGTAGAGTTACTCTCCTGGGTAGTATAGGACGTAACAAAAATTGCGAACATTTCGCAGCTGATTTACTAATTTTTGCTAAATAGTTTCAAGTTGCAGGGTAAGCAAGGAAGCTGGTATGAGCTTCAGTAAAATTTGTGAAGATTGTATTTTCTGAAGTTTGGGAATAGAACTGTAGAAGTTGTAATTTCGTATTAAAATTTACAAGTAGACTGGCAAGAATGACGAGATTTTCCAGGCCAGTTTAGCATGGATGTGAGTGAGTATGTAGTTTTGTTTTTTCTCATACAAGTAGTAATTTGGTTGGACATAAAAAAAATTGTGGAAGAAGGGCAAGCGCGTCTCTCATCTTTTTACACAGTTTTTCAACGTCCACAAAAATATTTTCTCTTGGAAAACTACTTTGGGATCTAAGCTCTGTAAATGAACTCCAAGACTCTCATCTTATTCATACGTAAAGATGAAGTGAGGAAGAGGAGAGGGCGGATGCTAAAGGGTAGGAAAAAGCATAAAAATACATGTCTGCCAGGAGCAGTCTCATTTTGTTGGGTTGGTTGCTGTGTCGGAATATGCTATTTCTTCCTTGCTTTCTATTGTTGTTTGCGCAATACTAAAGTAATACACTAAAGGAGGAGTGGATCTGAGGAAAAGACTGAGGATATTCAAGTAAGCCATATGATTTCCTCCTTGTTCCCCAGTTCGCCCTCCCCAACAACACTCATCCTATATATATTACTCTGGAGGGCTTAAAGTTGATTCTCGGGTAATGGGATGACTTGCTAGAATCCTTGCTCTTTTTCTTGCCATTGTCTTGTACTTTACTTTTATGCTCTCTTCCATGAGAAGAAGCTACTGGGAATGACAGAATATTGAGCATCCAAAAGTCGGGCTTCAATCTTATGTACAAGTAGCTCTAAAAACAACAAGAGACACCACCATCTTCTTGAATACAAAAGATACAAATTTCTTTCCTTCCTCTGCTGTGAATCAAGCCATCTCTTTACGTTCTGCTCTCCTTTGCAGAACAATGCCATTTCGCTTTTCTTCAAGCGTTTGAACCCTGTAAAGTTGGATGGAAGACGCCTTTTTGAACGAAGAATCGGATGAGGGTTTTCCCACTTGAAGAATACTGTAGTCTGCTGAATGATTTGAGTGAACTGAAAATGGTTGGCGGTTCTTCGAACCTTGAACCAGAGCCACTTGACTTGTTGTAGATTACATGGACATGATGTGTTCTAAATTAAGCAAAGGTAGGAGAAGACAGGTAGGAAATTAAGTTTGCTGCATTCTTAATGAAGAATTTAATTTAAGCAAAGTGTAGCTCGAGAAAGATTTAATAACGTTTCTTTTCATAATTGTAATTAACCTTAATGTTGGAGGGATGTTAACACAAACGAAGTGGAAGTAAAGCTATTACATGTGAAATCAGGGTTACTTTGCACAACATAATTGAAAAGTAAGGGAAGACCGGATTAAAGCAGGAGAGAAAATTGGTTCAAAGAAGAATAAGATGTAATTTGGCGTTCATCAAGAGAGAGGAATTTTGAAACTGTGTACGAAGGAATTCAACTTAAGGTGGAATGCAGGGCAGAGGATTCGTGCTAATTAAAAAGATAATTGGCAATTAGATGCTTTCACAACGTCATAAAAGGATTAAAGTTTCTTAATGATAATCTCTCGTAAAGTTTAACTGGAGTTTGCAACTATTTGAAACAGCTGGGAAAATAATACTTAAATAGGTACGGGGAAGCTAAGCCCCGGGCCGCCTTTGTGATCTCGGATAGTTATATTATTATTAAACCAGGTGGAGGTTTTAATTTGCTGGATACACCGGAGGGGTGATGCAGTTAGTTGTTGGTCCTGGTGGACCTTCTGTTCTGGGTGAATAGTGGAGCAGAGCAATCAAGATTCCTTTATCTGCGACTAATGAGGCAATAGCTGGTGGAGTTGTGGGCAATGGTGGTGGTTGACTCATTCTTTAGCCGGTGGCAACGGGTAGATGGAAATGGCGAATTTGACATCGTTATAGTTGAGGCCTGTACAAGTAGGATTCCTCACATTCGATAGATACCTGTAGAAACGAGCTTCTATTTATGACATATAGACAGCCCGGATCGACAGGGTATGCAACGAATATGACGGTAATTTGTACAGTTGCTGAGAACGTCCGAGCGTGTGAATTGATCCCTTTTAAATAGTGGTCTGGCTGGCAACTAGGCAAAGAGGAGCTGGAAGGTCCTTGTTGATTGTTGGACCTTTGGCTGTGGTCCCTGTGGGTGGTTCTCGCACCTCCTGGAAAGATTGAAATAAAGGGAAATAATTAAATAAATTGTTAGAAGCATTAATGAGCTTCCCTGCATTCATATTCATATGGGCGCAGGGAAGAGGAGGAAAATCGCTAAATAATGACTCCTGCTCAAGTCCTTGTAACTGGAGTCATTATTTAAATAGACGTGTTTGCGTGTATTAATTATCTGTCAGAGAGGAATATTACGCTTTCTCTTATGGGCTGCTCTGCTTCTTGGAGGCTATGCATAATGGTGTAAGAAGGTATCGAAGAAGGTTCCTCTGTTCTAGTTTCTCACACAGAAGGCACAAGTAAGAAACTTACAGACGCGGGGGTTCTGCTTGCTCATAGTTTTGAGGGATGGTTAATAGAAAAGATGACTTTGAGTCAAGTTTCATAGCCGGCTGACATGAAAATAGAATTGGATGTGCTAGGAGTGTAAAGAAGAATTCTTATAGGGCTGATGGTCCTCTCTTTGGAGCCTCCGCATAATGAGTGGGGGTAATGCCCGAAATTTCTCTTCGTCTCTCACCAAGCCCTCCCACTTTAAAGAGACGGGGAGATTGAGAGAAACCATTAAAAATTACTGCTAAATTAAATGCATCGCCATTAGGGATGAAAGGAGGCCCCAGGAAGAAGCAAGCATGGGATACGAGGAAGAGGCAACATTATATTAAGCTGGAGGCTAAAACGGGTAGCGGGAGAAGATGAGAATGGAGGAGGGTGCTGATGCTAGGACAGCCCAGAGGGGAAAAGGCCTGGAGAGATTGAGATTCGAGGAATTTGGTTTGACTGCTACTGATGCTGAGTAAAGTGGCTATGCTATGGCCTATATGACTGCACTTCTTCTCCGGGCTTCCGCTTTTCCCCTGGAGAAACATGCGTGTGAACAGATGCTCTTAAACATCCGTGTCCGTTCGGAATGGTACACGTAGTTGCCTACTGTTTAGTTTTGCTTTCAGCAGCACACCACATCCATTGCAGTGCTAGTTTGCTGTGTCAGGAGAGGATGGGAAATAGCTGAGAAAGGATGACATGAGGGCTGAGAGCCCTCTCAAAGAGGATTTATTTACTAAAGAAAAATAGAAATAATAAATATTTGATCACATTAGAGGAAAGGTGAGTAGAGTAGCTGGGTGGACAAAGGCTGAGAGCCAGGGGAAATGGTTAAATTTACAGGGCGGCTGCAAGGTTTGCTGCTGAGTTTCTTGGCTATAAAGTTGAGGCTGATTTGTAGGAGGATATCCGGAGGAGGTGTGTTTTTATGCGTACATATGTTATGTGACAACACTCAAAATGTCACGCGCCTCCATGCACACAATCATGAAGAAGAGTTGGGGAAAAGTACGTATGGACACACTTTCCTCTGAGTAAATACAGAAAAGACTGGGACGGACCGAGGAGAGACGCATAATTTATAGGCACAAGTTTCCTTTGTTCCCATTCCATTTACTGGAGAGGGTGGGAAAAAGTGAGGAAATCACGCCACACAGCACGCTAAAACGCCCAACCGCCATTTTTAAATGCTTTTGATTTTGAGCGTGAACAGGAGGAGATTGTCTTATTACATGATACGACGGCCAATTGCATAAAAACTGAAATTATTATTAATTATTATATAGTAATACATAGTTCAAACAACGACAGAAATTAAATATTTTAAATCTATCGCACAAAGCTTAATCAACTTAAACTGCATATTTATTGTGTTAAATAGGTTATCTTTGAGCGCTACTATGCAAGAGGCATTGAATCAAGCTAATTGCGCGATTTGTGACACGGCTATCCAGAGGGTTTACAGAGCTATTGGAGCACTTGTGAGTTTCGAAGTACTTCCAATTTCCAAGAACCCTTGGGAGTTTCCAAGAACTCTTGGGAGTTTCCAAGAACTCTTGGGAGTTTCCAAGAACTCTTGGGAGTTTCCAAGAACTCTTGGGAGTATCCAGTAGCTCTTAAATACTCCTTATAGTTTTTGCAAACTCCTGACAGTTCTTGGAAACTCCGAAGAGTTCTTGCCAACTCCCAGGAGCGCTTGCCAAAACCCAGGGGCACAAGCTATATCTAGGAGCACTTGCCAACTTTCAGGAGCTTATGGAAACTTCCAAGAGCTCCTGGGAGCTTCAAAGAACTCTTGGGAATTTTCAAGAGCTCCTGGGAGTTTCCAAGAGTTCCTGGGAGTTTCCAAGAGCTCCTGGGAGTTTCCAAGAGCTCATGAAAGTTTTCATAAGCTCTTGGAAGTTGGCAAGTGCTCCCAGAATATTGCTAGTGCCCCTGGGTGTTGACAAGCGCTCCTGGGAGTTTCCAAGAACTCTTGAGAGTTTCCAAGAACTCCTGGGAGTTTCCAAGAGCTCCTGGCAGTTTCCAAGAGCTCCTGGGAGTTTCCAAGAGCTCCTGGGAGTTTCCAAGAGCTCCTGGCAGTTTCCAAGAGCTCCTGAGAGTTTCCAGGAGCTCCTGAGAGTTTCCAGGAGCTCCTGAGAGTTTCCAGGAGCTCCTGGGAGTTTTCAAGAGCTCCTGGGAGTTTCCAAGAGCTCCTGAGAGTTTGCAAGAGCTCCTGAGAGTTTCCAAGAGCTCCTGGGAGTTTTCAAGAGTTCCTGGGAGTTTCCAAGAGCTCCTCACAATTTCCAAGAGCTCCTCACAATTTCCAAGAGCTCCTGAGAGTTTCCAAGAGCTCCTGGGAGTTTTCAAGAGCTCCTGGGAGTTTTTAAGAGCTCCTGGGAGTTTCCAAGAGCTCCTGAGAGTTTGCAAGAGCTCCTGAGAGTTTCCAAGAGCTCCTGGGAGTTTTCAAGAGTTCCTGGGAGTTTCCAAGAGCTCCTCACAATTTCCAAGAGCTCCTCACAATTTCCAAGAGCTCCTCACAATTTCCAAGAGCTCCTGAGAGTTTCCAAGAGCTCCTGGGAGTTTTCAAGAGCTCCTGGGAGTTTTTAAGAGCTCCTGGGAGTTTTCAAGAGCTCCTGGGAGTTTTTAAGAGCTCCTGGGAGTTTCCAAGAGCTCCTGGAAGTTTCCAAGAGCTCCTTAGAGTTTTCAAGAGCTTCTGGCAGTTTCCAAGAGCTCCTTAGAGTTTCCAAGAGCTCCTTAGAGTTTCCAAGAGCTCCTGGCAGTTTCCAAGAGCTCCTGAGAATAATTTCATTATGAATAGGCTTAATAATGTATTTAGTAAACTTGAATTTTTCTTCAACTACAATCGTTCCCAAATGTACACACGATTATTATCCCCATCATTCAATACGGAGTCAACACAACATAACTAAAAACTAAATGCCAAAAATGTTTCAGTTCCTTTGATTTAAATGCGTAATCATTTCTTCAATATTTAAAAATGGCGGTTGGGCGTTTTAGCGTGCTGTGTGGCGTGATTTCCTCACTTGAACAGATTGAGGAACTCAAGTGAGCAACTTTGTTGATGTTGCCCATAGCAACGCGGCGACTTTTCAGTCCGAAAATTAAAGCATTACACTTGTGCGGGGGCCTTTCTGCATGACTCCCAACTGCTACCAGTTTTCTCCAACTCTCTGCTACCTTGCAACCCGCTCTAGTCACTTGCATGGGTTCTGTTTGGGATGGCAATTTATTATAAAGAAACCTCGTTCTTTTCACTCATGTTCTCAAGTTTAGTTACCACCTGAACCTCGGGGTTCCAAATTATAGGAAGAATTGTACACGCACGATACCGTGTATGCTAGGTGGGCTGCGGAGAAAGTAGGAGAAAGTTGGTGAAGAGAAATGAAGGAAAGTACGAAAAGTAGAGTTACGGAAAATCCTTTGGTGGAGCTTAAACCCTTAAGTAGATGATAAGCTGTTGGGAAATTCAAAGATTTTTCCGCAGTAAATCAAAAATGTACCGCTATTTTGTACCACGGCAGGGTTGGGGTTGGAATCCTTCGTAGAGGAATAACAGCTATGAGGTGTTTCCGTTTCTGTATTTGATCTACAAATTCAAAATCAGCGGTAAAAGTAAAAAGGGCAAAGGCTGTAAATCAGTAAAGATGGGAATATATAAATGATTTTCATTTTGCTTTATGGTGTCAAGGATGGAGTGGATAGAGAAGACAGCTTTGCGGAAAAGTTATCTTTAATACATAAGCAAAAGCCTCGTCGATTACCATAGTACAGGAGATGAAGGGAAAATACATTTCGGTTCTATGCGGAGGAAAACATGAAAAATGTATGTTGGAGAAATTTGAAACCTCCGCACTCCATGTTTGCTGTTTACGAAAGTGTATTAACGGAAACCCTTTTGTGGGAAGTTTGGATAGAGCGAAGCGGTGAAAGAAGCTTTGTCGTAGTTGCAACTTGGGTTTGGTGGGTAGGATATTCATATTTTTCTTTCTTGCTTCGGGACGTGAAAATCCCTTCTTTCACTCCTACTATCAAAGGCTTTGGCCTCGGCTAAAGAAAAGTCCTTTTAAGGTGACAAAAGTTTTCCCATCCGGGAAAGCCTAGTTGTTCCGTCACTAGCTCGTTCTGTCTGGGAAAGTGATGATGGCGTGGTGAAAGAGGGTAGGAGCATTGGAGAAAGTATATAAGGAATAATCTTTGGGTCTATAGCTAAACTTGTTTTCGGGTGAACTCATTCTAGCGTCTCTTTTCTGACTTCATCAGAGTTGGTGGCTGTACCAGGGATTGCGGCTCACCGAAAATCGACCAAATCGTCGATAAACAAACACTTTCCCTTGAAATTCTAGCAGCTTTAGCAAGTTTCTCTAAGGGATTTGACGCTAGCTGGAGGCTTATGCATGAAACGTGAAACCAGTACTGCTACCGACGTAATGCTGTATGGGACTGTGGAGAGTTTTTAGGTTGAAGCTAATGCGAAGGCAATAAGTCTGTCGTAGGGAAGGCAAGTGCCTAGAGGTCCATCCGAGTACTTTCCCTCAATCTAAAAGCCAGGCGACATTACAAATGACTCTTGTATTATTATCTGTCTCCCTACCGTCCCTCGTGCCCACCGTCCTTAGGCTAACGTTGGGAAGTTCGGGTGGGAATAAACCCTTCCTTGGAGGCAGTTACAGAGTGAGTTGGTCATATTAATGTCATGTTTCTGGGTTTTCTCTAAAGAGAAAACTCAATTCGTTCACCCTCTCTCTCTCTTCGTCAGCTCCATCTATTCACTTGACACCTTCGAAAATTTCCGTCTGCATAAGTAATGAAGACATTGTTAATTAATGAAGCACTCGGAATATATTCTCGTTTGTATGGGAACAACAACACCCCGCAAACTAATATACTTACAATTAGCCGGACTGAATTTAAAATTCACTCCACGTACAGTATTTATGTGAAAGCAGAGGCTTTATGGAACCAAGTGCATATAAAGTGTACTCGAGAACTGCAACAGCAGTAGCTTACACAGAAGTTTAAATTAGCTCCTAGAGGTGGCACTGAACTTGAGGGCTACAGTGCTAAGGGGCTAATGGCAATTGTTGAGTCTGTTATAAATCTAGGGAAGAATTAGTACATACCGAGACAGGCGCCATGACGGCATGGCCTGGCTGACTTTCTAATGCTGCAAGATTGTTTCGCTGTATGTCAGAATGCAGATTTTTAGGGCTGTAAAGCAAATTTTGTCCGTTGAATGAAATGCTGTCAAGGTGTGAACTTGAGCAGATGGAGTGGGGTAAAACAAGGGATTCGTCACCCAGCAGGCAATTTAGAGTCATTAAAGGACTAATAATCTAGGAGGGAGGGAAGAGTCAGAAGTCGTTGGGTTTGGTTGGTAGAGACAACTCCCCTCTGGATTTTTTCTTCAAAGCCGGATGTGGAGTATACGCGAATAAAAAAATTACCTGTAGTTTCCGCCTCCTCGCTTACCAGAACATAATGGACTCGTGCATGTGTGGGGCGGTTATGATGATTGACGCTGGGAATGGTTCTCTATTTGTTCCTAACGCTGCTCCCTTATTGCTTGCATCTATTATTGTTGTGGCCTCGTTCCTTTCGTAGGAGAGGAGAGCACACTACAACACGATGAATTAGGCTGTTTTTATCTCGTTTCTCTTTTCCTCTCTCTCTCTTGTATTTCTGCGTGTGTGTCTCCACGTCGAGTTTGTATTTTGTTATGATCACTTCGCACGCACCACTAGGAAAAACTTTTAAAAAATCTTCTCCGAGGAAAAGGCGGAAACTATGTGGGGTTTTAGTAGTCCGTGAACTTTCCAACTAAATTCACCCTCCCGTCCGTCTAGAACATCCGCAAACAATAATTCAAGCAACTATTCTCTCTCCGTTTTTCTTGCAGCTCTTCCTTGTTTTTCAAGAGGGATTTTTTAAGAAGGATAAAAAATCCAGCCACCAAAATCCATGACAAGGGAAGACAGGGAATGGATGATGGTCTTGTTTGCGGCGGCGGTTGTGGCGGTGTGTGTTGCACTTGTTTGAATTCTAAAGAATAGGTTTTAGTTTTCCTTGCTCTTCTGGCGTGATGTGGTATCCGTGCCTGAGTTTTGTTCGGCCGGGAGGTTGGTTTCTGCTACTTTGTTCGTTTTTGAAAAAAGATTTCTTCCCACGTACCCACACCACGACCACACCACCTTTCCCACCTGTCTCCCCCAGGTTTTGCAGACAACTGTGACCCTGGGAGACAAACTCACGTGTAATATAGGGAAGAAGACGAAGAAGAGAAATAGAGGGGGAATGGAAGAGAGAGAGAGAGCGATTTGTGCAGAGCTCTCCGTCACTCAGCTCCTGCTAATCACAGATCTGCTAAGGTGTTTCTCCTCTGCTTTTTATCCTCCTAGACAGAGAGATGCGGTCTCCTCTTAACTCGTTCTCTCTCCTCCTCGTCTCCCTCCCTGCCGTCGTGTCTTCTTAACCCACCTTGGAAGAATATATCAAACTGTCTATAGTGTATCTCAACTCCTCTTCTTAAAACTCAAGGAGCCGGATCTTGTAAAGAAGAAAGAAGAATCCGTAAAGCATGGAAGAGGGAGAGAGAGCGAGAGGATTTACCTTAGCTCTTCCTAGTCGTCTGTCTTGAAGGATGGAAACTTTTGTATGGGAAACGAATGGAAAATCCTAGTCATCATCATCCACAATCCTTTCAATACAAAAACCAACTCACACCAGGAGCCACGTCCACTTCATCTCTCACCTATTCTCAAGAGTTACAGACTACGAGGCTCCCATCCAGCATACCATACCTACCTGTCCTCCGACTGAACATTTTGATACATGTTTTCATGTGCCATACGTACCTGGCTTGTTACAGGCTGGAGGAGACATTGGATACAATTTACATGTGTAGCTTTTATCAAGGATCCATTCCTGGGCTGCTTGAAGCTTGTAAGCACTGCACACGCCAAAGGGAATATCTCATCATCATGCTCGTGATTGCTTGAATAAAACTCAACTCCTTTGGTAATTTCTGTTCTCGGGATATGATAAAGAGCCATCTGCGGCAATCCAGGTAGATGTACACATGGAAACATCAACACATCTGACAAGTGTGTGTGTATATAAGTTACAATGGGGAGAGCTGTGGAGGAATTCAGGTGTACCGGTAATGGGACGCATGTGGTTTGCCTAAGTGCAGATTTTATAATGAAGCGAAAATCCAGTGCGATGCTGTTTTTTGAATTATAACCTAAATATTCGCAGTCGCTTAACTTGTATGAATGAGTTAGAGACAGGATTTGTGAAATATTTTAGATAGTTTGCGAAAAGTTACAACTAACGAATCGTCGCGCAAGCGCTTTGAAGATGCGCAAGCGCTGTTTAAAGGGATTATGGATTCAGCAGCTTAGAAACTCGAGGAGAATACATCCGGATTTAGCTTGGGTGATACCAATACCGATTTCGTAGGTCCAGATCAGTGTACCAGCAGCGAATTTACGTCGACGACGTTGATTCATCAGTCAGTTACAAACTGAGTCTGAGCAATGACCATAGTCTGAGCGCGCTAAGACCGATGCGCTTATCCATCAATCCGATAGATCATGATAGGATAAAGGTTCCATTCATTTGATGGTTGGTTACAAAGCTCCACCTCCGCAGTCGAAAGAAATTCATCAGGAAAATCCATGTACTGTAGCAGCGAATAAGGCAAGGGCTGAGGGCTGGTTGCGTGATTCCTTGAACCCCTGGATTTTTTACACAACTTTCTTTTCACACACTCCTTCTTGAACGTCTAAAATGAAAAAGTAGACGCGCTCATACATGACACTCGAATGCCGAAGAATTCTATTCATCTTCTCCTCAAAGCCTTCAACCCTTCATCCAAGTTGGGGAGAAAAGGTTGATGAGATTTTATAATGTCTGGAGTAGGATGAGAGAACTCGCATCCAGGAACCAGAACAGAGATGCGCAAGGAGGACGACAACCAATAAGAAAGAAAGGAGAAAACAAAGCTGGAATTGAAAGGATATTCAACATGGCTACGGATGAGATGAAGAAGCGAGAGGAAGAAGCTTACAGCAATAATAGAGAAAAGTTATTGTCCTCAAGACAAAATGTCACTAATTCCAGCAAGAGGTGGTAGAGGAAATCAAGAGGTAAATTAGAGACATGTGAGGAGACATTAACTAATTGTAAAAGAGAGAGAAATTTCCCGGAGTTGGCTTTGCTCGCTTGAGGGATAATCAAGTTTAGTATTATTGCATGTTTAGTCGATAGCTGCGATGATAGGACGATAGGGAAATGGCCGGGAGAAGTTGAGTTATTGCTTTTAGAGGCAAGCTTGGATGACTTAAACGCAGAGAGTCCCGAGTGTGACTGCGAGATACTGAGAGGAGTGGGAGTGTAAAAAAAGGATTCTCGGTGTGGTAATGACTCACTATTCAAATTCACTATAAAGAATTGAGTCCTATTATCAAGCTAATGATATCCTACTGTCCATTCTCAATCTTTTTGTCCTCAATCAAACTACGCTTATTTTTCTTTACTCCTGCTGCAGGAAGGCAAACAATGTAGGATCCTAGGCAGAGGCTTCTCTCCTGCTCTTGATTGATGCAAAGATTTCAGAGAATGTGCACATATACACACTTACATTGTGAAGAAATCCTTAAGCTGAATGACTATGAGCAAAGGAGATGAAGATTCTTTCTTGTGTTGCCTACTTAAAACTATTCCCAGCCAGACACTGTCCTCCTCCTCGTCCAGAAGAGAGTCTTCTATCCACATCTAATACCTCTCTTGACGGATTAGATACGCTACCTACAATCCTTGTTCTAATCACAAGTGCAATTTTAAACGTCCATCACATCACGATTCCCAAATCATTACGATGACAACAAAGATTCTTCATGGGAAATATTCCCCTTGGCTGACTCCAATTCCACGCTGGCCGAAATGCCGAGAGAAGAAGGATGAGAGAATCGTCTCTTGCAAAACATTTAAAAGCTCGTCTTCTCCAATTTCACTCAACATTACATACACACCATTCCTTCATTCAGCCAACCAAGAACCTTAAGCCCCAGCCCGGGGCTTTTGGAAGCTTCTTCTTCCTTCGTTAGACTCAATGACTGGAGGGTCTTTGAAAAGTGTAACTAAATCCTGCAGGAAAGCTTTGAAAGCCTAAACGAACTACAACATTCACAACATTACCCTCCCATCGGCTTGTCTTTAGACTAAAATTCTACCAAACTCCGCCCAGAAAGTTTTATACAAAAGATAAAAATATCCATCCAAAGAGAAAAGAGACAGTTTGTTGTCGTCGGAGCCGGTGGGTGAAAATGTTGCGATTGCAACAAGGGAATAAGCAAAGAAGAAGCTGTAAATTGATGCAGCAATCAAACATGATTTTCATCACTTCTATTGTCACAATGCTCCTTCTTTCGAATTTGGATGAAAAATTAAAGCTAAAGCATTAGAATACGAGGGTAATTTTCTATTTGTGTGTAAGAGCTGCGAAATTGGAGGCAGGATGAAAAAGTAAAATCAAATATGCAGAACGGAATTAAGTTGCATTCAATGATAAAGATGGTTACAACTGAGACTTGGGGATATTTGGTATTTTGAAACGTTTGAAGCTGAGAAGGTGTTAGCTTTAGGAGGAGTGAAGTTGGATCGGCTGGGGGCTGAGAAAGACACGGATTAAATCACAGGAATAATAGATTCATCATTGGTTAAAGGAAAATAAGAGGATAAAAAATATATTCTTGGAATGTTAAAATACAAACGCTGCAATAATAATGCGCTCTTCTGTTTGCCTTATCTTCCCTTCTTTCTTGAGCTGTCTCTCCTTGTTCCATCATCTTATTATTCCATATTTCTTTGTCGATTGAAATTCGCCACATCATAAAATATTATCTAACAACACTGGTTTACACAGACAATTACCTGGTATTCCATCAAATTCTTTAAAGATCCAAGGATTAAAGCTAGTAAAAAGAAGAATATGAAAACTCTGTCTGACAGCCAGCTTTGGAAATGCGTAACAAAGCTGATGGTGGAAAATGAGAAATATAACATGTGTTGTTTCCATGTTGCAAGAAATTCAGAAGATGCTGTGAACCACAAGCTCTTCCCAGATTCATTTTGTGGTTCTCTTCATGAACGAATGCAATTCAAATCAAATGTAATTACCGGTCTCTGTCTCTCCTGCCAATCCTGCATTTGTTGTAGAAATGTATGTACGTATAGGAATTTATGCTAGTCTGAATCAAAAGAATATTCAAAGTCGTTCTTAGTTGTATCTTTTGCTGTGCTGTGAATAATGTATGGTGGAAGTGAATCATGTACGAAGCAAAAGATCTGCTGACTTATTCAAGACTTAGGCAATGAATAAAAAAACTTGAAAGCAGTCTACTACGTTTTGACCCTGCTGTATGATCTTAATCCGAAATGACCAACTGTGGCTTCCTACTTTGCCTCGGAAATTCAACTCTGTACGTAATTTAGATGCGGGAAAAAACAAATTGATTTTTTTAACAAATATTTTGCCCTCCGGGATCTTTCTGGTATGTGCGATGTCTAACCAAACTAAATGTTATGTCGGATGCTGTATACAGCTAAGCTGCTTGGTGGATACAGGGTTGCTTCAGTTCACTACTTTCACTCGTTAGCTAAACGACGCTTGCAATGTTTTGGTCGAACTTACGAAGGAACTGGTAGGAGCATGAATGCGGGGAAGGGGACTAACTAAAGTTTATTGTACTTTTGCGGTCTTGTGAGTTATGGAATCTGGATGCTAGTAATCACAAGAGGATTCAACTCATATAACCTTTTATTCAATTACCTGCTTCAAGCAGCATGGGTGTTCGCCACGTTCAGAGGCGGTGTAAGATCGAAGATCATTGAGAACGTGGAACAACTTGAATCAGATCGACTGAAATCTAAAGTTGGAGGAAACTCAATAAGAGAAGATAGTGTTTCTTAAGATACGCAAGATTAGAGAAGATTTGAGAATGTTGTTAAGAACCTAGAGATTTCGTGGGATGACGCAGGAGATATTTAAGCTACAGTCTAATTTGGGCTGGTGTACAACATTGAAAAAGGCTCAAAATGTCATGGGGAAGAAGGCATGAACTCGCAAGGAATTTTTAAAAAACTGTGAATTTGGAAGATGGGGTAAATGTAGCAAAGATTCGAGAGAATGACCGTGACGGTTCTCTGAACTTTTAAAAAATATCCGTGCGTTACGCTAGTAAAAAGTAAAATAAATTGATGGTGGAGCGTGGATTAGATGGATGATGGGGTAAGGGAGGAGGAATGTGAAGGGAGTTTTGCGGGGGAAATCCGTTTCCTTTAAAGAAACCTTTGGAAAGTTGAAAGAAGAAGAAGAATCATGCTATAATGATGGTGCAATGAACCATCAAATTTTAACAACCAAGCTAGCTTGAAGTAGTTTCGTCGTAGTTTTATTCAGTTCATGGCTGTGATGGACAGAAATGTGGATTTGAGGGAAAACTTAAAGAAAATTCATCTCATCATCTTCATCGTCTCATCTCATTTCTCCCACCCACACCTTTCCGCAAATATCCATAAGCACGCTATAAGATATCACAATGATACCCTTATCTGAGTTGAATCTATCGTATATATCATCACGACCCGTCCGTTCATCCCGTATCGTTTCCGTCTTGGTCTACGCTGCTAGCTAACTCAGTTTGCCTTAAGAAAAACGAGACTGCTTTTGTATTTTGGGTTGCAAGTGGAGCTTACAAACGGATCAGCGGATGTATTATAGTTTCTAGGTTCTTCTGTTGAAAGTCTAGTGGGAGTCTGACTGGATCTGGAGACTTGCAAAAAATATTTAATCTCCAATCCTCCCACCCATCCAATCCATCACGGTGGAAGATGGGGGAGTCAAACGTCAAATTTTTTCAGAGGCTCATCTGCTCTATTATGCTCTGACGGAAACTCTTTTAGACATTGAAGCTCAAGCTTTAATAAACCTGTGATACTTTTGACCTGTTCATCATATGTCCGTTGGTTGATTGCTAAGAGCTGAAGCTGGAAAATTTGCAAGGGGTTGCAGAAAGAGTGATTGGGATGAGAAAACAGACTGCTGTTCTCTTGGGGTTTGGATTTTGAATTGAAATGCTGTTAGAGGGATAATACAAAAGACTTGATTGTCGGACGCATATCCAAAGTACAGACTGACAAGAGCAGAAGAGAGTAATTGAATCTCTGTGATCTTGATTCGACCATTCTTGTGTAGAGGAATGTTGCTGTATGCTACGCTGCAATACGCTGCAATCTACTGTTTCGTATGAGAGACAGTGTTTCCTAGGCACCAGCCGACATTAGTTATGCGCATAATGCCAGCGCTACCGCATATTGCTAAAGTAATTTACTCGCCTTTAGCACCTGGTATGCTACACGGCACAGAGCTCAAAGGTGGTAGTAGCTTTGAATTGTGCGCGGCGCTAGCTTTTGTTTTTCGTGTGGTATGTTGAAGTTGCAAGGATTGAGGTTATGGAATGGAGAACTATGTGTGTACATGGGTAAGAATGGATTCATAAAGTTTTAAACTTCCTTCCAGCAATCATTCCCAACTCATTACCTCCAAGAACATGATCTTTTCCTAATGGATCCTTACTTGGATGCTTGTAAATGAGAGTTTGGAATGCGGCTTTTTACCAGGCGATAAGCTGAGGCTGCTGCTTTGGTGGCTTCTTGCCTTGCTGCTTGCATTGCTTTGCTGCTATGCTTACTTCCTCGTTCTTCTGCTTTTTCCTAGATTAAATGAATGTTGGATTGGTTGGATGCGCCTAAAATCTACAAGATTAACTGAGAAATTTGGAGAAGACGGTGGTACTTAATCGCACGCTCTCCTTTACGCAATCATGAAAAAGATTGTTGTTAAAATCAACACCGACTTTTAGAAAAAAGCTAATTAGAATACACATTCCGAGAAGGCAATTCCAAAGGACATAATTGTCGTTATATAGTGTCCAATTTATTTTAATTAGTGCAAACTAATACGAAAGAAATGGCAATTCCATGGTCGTGTTCTTCTCTCTTCGTAAGAATCCCACTAGTGTCTGTCTTCCACTGACTACTCGGGCGGTTATCCCATTCGTTATTGTTACATTCAATTCCAGCTACAGGCTATTCACAGCTTTAGCTTTCTGCTTTGTTTCAAGCAACGCTTTATGTACACGCTCGTCTTCGGGATTATTACAAACGAGAATGACTGCAATTGTCTAGTTGCTCTCGGATCTTTTTAAAACAGAGAGCTAATCAAGATCCAATCCAGATGAGTCAAGAAGGGTGTTACAACAAACTGGCCAGGATTTTTAGTACAACAAAAGATGAAATAGAAATCGTGAGCTGAGTCGTGCCAAGATTTGTGTAATTGCCTCTTGCTTCTATAGAATCAAGTGAGGGATTTGAAAAGTGCTCTGGCTTAAGTGTCAAGGAAAAATGTTGGATAGAGAGTCGGAGGCTGTCTTTGAAATTTCGTCGGAAAAATATCAACTTCTTGATGATCAACATAATTCTGCTCAAGTCTGTTCTAGGAATCGCGTATCTGGCAAAACAAGAAAGTACGAGCTATTTGATTTTCTTAAGGGATTCTGTAGGGATGCAGATGAATTTTGGCAGTGTGAAAATACCAAGAAACAAAGCCAGCAAGGAGAGGAGACGAAGGACATAAAAGCTTAAAATCCAGGAGAAAAGAATAGCCTTGAGGGAAATAATATGCCGTGCTGTGTAAATCCAGGGATGATGTAGAAATAACGCCCTCTTGTCTTTGCTTTCCTCCACCTTGTGTGCAATCACAATCTTATCATCTCTCTATTTCTATTTCTATTGCGTTACTGAGTACCGGACCTGGTTTGTAGCTGTGGGTCTCTAAATTATTTCCAAAAATTAAAAAACTTTTTATGGCAATGGAATTTTAAAGTAAAATCTTCACAGACGTATTGTTTAGTTTGAAGCTCTTTCAGAGTCCTTATAAAAGAGTTGCACATTTATGAGGTCAGATTTGATTCAATAAGAAAAAATTTGAGATGGACCCTTTTGCACGCACTCTTGTAGCCTTTTGTTCTATCCGGTTGAAATGAAGTTTAATAAGATGTAAAGATGTTGTTACTGTGGAGGATACTATTTACCCAGGGAAAATGGTAATTAGACAAGGGCCACCAACGGAAGCCTTAATAATTTCACAGTCCATTAGAGAGGGAAATGAAGAGGAATACATGGATACATAGGGCCTTTTAGACAAAGCGGAGAAGGGGGAAGCAGGTAAAAAATCCAATAACTTTGCATTACACCTCCCTCCCCCCTTCTTTAATACCCGCCCCCTTCATTCTCTATTAAATTCTAGAGCGGAATGAGATGAACAAGTTTGATGAAAAAATTAGTTAGCATCGTAGGGAAGTTAGGGAAGACAAGGTGGAGATAGTGCCGGAAGGGAATCAAGGATCTTTTCTCTTGTTCAACGATTTAAAAGACACAAGAAGAGACGTAGAGCTGGGCTGGGGAAAGAAAGAAATTTAAAGGACGGCTAGTGTATTAACTAATAATCCTGGCGGCCATCTCTTTATTATTTCATTTTCCATTCTCTTCCTCCTTGTTGTCCTCCATGAGGAACAGAGAGGATTTTTTTACCTAAAAATACTGGAGATGAAACGCCCCTCTTTCTTTCTCACTCACGCTATGTCTCAGCCTGAACTAACATCCTCATCAGCCAAGAACCAATAAGCCAGAGCTAAGAGGGATGGGGATGATGGGATGAAAAAGATCTTTTTCACAGGCTTGTAAAACTATATGACATTGGCTGAGCCGGGGCTTAAATCAAAAGGATTATAGCATGTGGCTAGGCTATAGGAAAACTTACGACATTCCCCACCTCCCTGACAAGATCTCAAGTTTGAAATTAGTCAATGGATGGTGGAGAAATGAGGTAATTGGGAATGTAAAAGACGGAAGACTATAATTCTCTTGTTTGGACTTGATTCTAATTATTTTAGACATTAGCGTGGCAGGGAGAGGGAAGTTTGATGGAGGATTTGGAATAACATGGAACATGGGTGTGCAGAATTAGCGTGTGGATACGGATAGAGTGAGGGGTGGAGATTTGTTTCAGAACTTTAAAGTTTTTGGGCTTGTAATTTTTTAGTTCGTGGGCCGAGTTGGAATGGAAAGTAGTGACGTCCAAATTTTCTGAACCAAATAAGTTATTTTATGTTATGAAACAAGTATGATGACTGCTAATAGAATAAGCTTGTGCAGTAAGTTGTACTGTGAACTTGCGGGATAACCTGTGTTTTAAGTCAAGAAATTGCTTGTTCAAACCGAAAGGTACAATATAAAACATTCTAGCTTGATTCACAGAGAAGGCTGTAACAGAAGCAATTTATGTACCCATCGCCTGGCCATGGCTGATCGAAGAATTAGGCTTGTTTCTTGGCTACCTTTGTGATGATGTAAACTCTGCTCTTTCCTCTGCGTAATATGGAATGCGTGTTGAACGTGAAAATGTCTAGCTGACAGAATCGAGACTAGCGAGTTGAATAATATCACAAGTACAGACTGCGGGGAGCAAGTAAAAGTAAATTACAGTCATTAGGAGCGGGGCAAAAACTTGCAAGTTTTTTAAATCATCTCTCAGCCCCCTCTCTCACCCTAGCATTTCGCATATCGGACACTAATCAAATCCGTCTAGTGTCTAGCTGGTCTATTGTCACAGCACAGCAGCAGTAGCAGCTTCAAACTTATCCCTTAAAGCTTTGCGCTGGTCTGTCCTTATAGAAGGACCAGAACGTTAACTGCTGCCAGGAGCTAAATCTAGTCAACTGGTGAGCCCTGTAAAAGCTATCAAAATAATTAGGACTTAAAAAAAAATCTACAACGTCAAAGTCTGAGGATGAAAACAATTACCAATTTCACAGGTGATCAAGGTAGAGGAGACAAGAAGAGAGAGTCTGACTGACTCATGCTCAGGTAACAACTCTCTGACAAAAGCGATGGTGCACAAGACATTATCGTTCACAATCATTTACGTAATGGTACCGGCTGTATGGATGTCAGACGTGCTAGCGTACAGCAATACAGCAGCTCCTATTATTTTATTCTGACACGTGCAATGCTAATAAACTGGTGTTGAATGAAGGAGTTGTTGGAGGAATCTTTTGATGCTTTTGATTGTTGGTTTATCTCCTCATATTCCTTCGTGGATGTTTAGCCTGTCTTCGAAATCTTTGTAACGGGGAAGATTTGGATATTGTTATGGGAGGGAATTATACATTTTCTTTATGCTTGCATTTTACGATAAATTTCACGACATTATACAATGACAATATCTTCTGGCCGTGACGTCCCCTATTATTTTTGAGACTTGTAAAAAATACTGAGACGGATTGGAAGAGTCGTAATTTCCGTCTTGTGAAACAGCTTGATACCTTTCGATCCGCCTGAATCCTGACTTGAGCTTCCTTTAACCAGAGAATGGAAGCGGTTAGAATAAGAAGACATAGTTTGTTATACTGTGTGAAAAATTAAACTTGTGTGACAATCTTTTCAAGGAGAAACCTAACTCCCTGTTTAGCTGGCTGAAGGAGAGGGGACAGGGAGGCAGGGCAGGGGAACGAAGCTTATCCGGTTAGCTCGGTTTAAATAGTATAGTGTGGGGAAAATTCAAGGGCTTTTAAAGATTTTCGGGCTGAGAGAAATTAAAGTTTGCAACGGTCTTTGCTTGAAATCGGTATGAAATTCAAAGAATTTAAAACTCATGAACCTTGGGGATGATTTCATGATTCTCAATGATGTTGGAAAAAACATAATACGATCGAGCAGACTACCAGAGGTAGGCATAGTAGATGCAAGTAGAGAATGACTAGGATGAGGTTGAACAGATCCGTTCTCATGTTCCGGTACATTGGAAGAGAAGTTTTGATGGGAAGTTTTTGGGCAAGGATCTGTGAGATGGAAACAAGTATCGATTTTTGCCTAAGGCTTAACACATAAAGTTGAAGAGCGTGTGTTATTGGAATTATCTGAGCTATGAAATGTAAAGTACGAGAGTCGTTCTCCTGGGGAGTGAGGAAACGAATGCTTGAACAGAGGGAAAATTATCCATACTACATAGTCGGCTGGCAATTAAAGCTTGGACTGGGCAGAGTAACACTCTCCTTCAATTATCCAATGAAGGGAGAAACATTTGAAGCTTCTCGATGGTCGGGTAAAGCAAACAGATTGGAGGTTATAATTGAACACTTCATCTCATAGACAAGGGGAGAAAATTAAGTTGGACATGAGAAGATGGGAAAGCGGGAAGGAATGTGGGGAGAGAGGAATTAACGGGAGATTTAAAATGGAGATGGTCACGAACTTTGCTTATTTCCAACAAGCATCATCATGAAATCTGGGCGAAATTTATAGCTACAAATTTATAAATGTACGCGCGAGGATTCTTTGGTGAACTTTAGTTACTTACTACTAAACAAGGGACCAAGAACTAAGCTGCGTGTTCGTCAAACTCTACAAACTCTGGCTTTTCACCTCCCACATTCCATTCGGTATGAAAATGGGCACAAATTGTTGGACCAGCAATCCCGAAATCACGACATGACCGGTGAACAGGGGAAATTCCGGTGGAATCGCATTTCGCAGATTTGCGAACCTCTTTCTAACTATGCACACTCCGCAGGCATAGTATCTTCAAGTATGCCGTGGCTTTATATGTTCACGCTGTATAGCGATCTCATCAAAGATGATGATTGCGTAAAATCTATGCAAAATTCAGTACGGGTGCGAATTGCGATTCCAGTTTTGGCGAGGAGCGTGCTCTGCTGATATTGCTTGGCTTATAAATTGGGAGGAAAGGAATTGGTAGTTTGGTTTGGCTTGACTCCGGGCCCTTTCTCTTTTTGCATTCCGTAATTTGGGCAGGGAATAATCCCATAGATTCACCCGTCATTTCTCTACCCCTGGGGATTATTTCAGCTTGTAATACAATCATTTTACACTTGTTAGAGATGCAGCTTCATTGATCCGCCGAGATTATACTAGAATTCCCATTACATTTCCTACAATCAAATAAAAATTTATTGCTACCTTCATTACCTCACCGGCCCACGAGCCAGCACCTTGCTCCGACCAGACTCAATATCCTTACCGGGCTCTGAAAATCAAGTATTCTCGTTTCACGTCAAAGACTTGTTTCTTGTACAGACGTTATGCCTTGAAACTGATTTGGTCCTATTCCTACTTAGTTAGGCTGTGCTTGCAAATTGCAAACCTTTGCGGAGACTGCGTTACGTACGTTTCTCAATAAATAAATTAAGATAAAGAGCTATTCAAGTTGAGCAAACCTTAGAGCTGGATCCAAGAAGCGTTACCAGTAGCACTTCAAACGATTTTTGGGATGCTAGAGGGCTGTGAAAGCCTGCTCTTGTTCGGAGTTGGATTGGAGATGAAATTCAGAAACATTTTCTCACCTGGCCTGGCCCTGGTCCAGGTGCTCCTTCAATGATGCTGGGATCCGAATTACCCGGATGGAGAGCCGGGTAGATTAATTTGAGGATGCGTAGCTGGAGCTGTGAGATGCTCAGTGCGAGTGAAGTGAGACTTGCTCTGTAAAACACAAGAAAGGAATATTATGAGCAGGTATACTTTGTGTACGTGGGGTAATAAATTTTGACACATTTCTGTGTTTGAAGGAAACCTTGCTGGTAAAAGTGATTCAAAGCCATGGGAAACAACTACCTGATACTCATGAAATACTCGTTATGGAAAATTATGGACACGCTTAACTTGTCTCAACTTTCCAGAGCCTACATGGAAAAATCCTATTTGCTACACCTCTTAGAGGCGTAGCCGCATTTGATTATACTCCCTCCTCGGTATGAAATATTCCAGCGTGTTTCGGGCTCTATATAAAGCAGGAATCCAACACCCACTACGTGTAAGGGAGAAAGAACACTCGGGCGATTGCAAATATACCTGGGGGTGTGGACACAAATAATGTCGTCTACAATCACTTGTGCAGAAGAATCTACTCTTTGAGGGTATGCTGTAAGCTTGGATCAATCCGCGAGTAAGTAGGAGGGAATAAAGTTATAAAGAAATGAGACGCGGAATTGAAATTTACAATTACGTACAATACACTGGATTAAGCCTTCATACGTAAACATGGGTTTATGGATGGACTCACTTGTGGTAGAGATGGAGGAAGGGACTCCCAATGAGCCCACCCAATTCCACCAGACCTTGGGCCATGATTTCAATTTAGTTTTATTACATATTCTCATGCAAACTTTAATTTCCTATTCACTATTTTATATTTACACCACTCCGGATGGGAATGAAGGCAATTTAGCTCTACGCGAATTATGTCTGGCTGGCACATCAAGGGTTGTACATATGTAATGGAATGCGTGGTGGATTTTGCAAACTCGGTTTCCCCGCTTTTGTTATTTGACAGCCAGGTATCTTGAATTGCTAGGGACTACGGAGTACTATAGTTCATAGTTGTTTTAGCTCTCATCCGTCATTGGATAATAATTAATCAACTCGCCCTTGTTCTCCACAAATAATATACTACATGTTAAGTAATTTTCAAAGTTTAAATAAAGCCTGTGCTGCTACTCGCCAAATCTCAAGATGGCAGTGAATGAGTTTGAGCCCAGCAGTGTAATGATTTTGTTTGGTAATTGTTGGTAGAGTTGAAGCTGGAGTAATGAACACTTTTTAGAAACCTTGGAGCGTTTCGTAGGATGGATGAAATGCACTTTTGAGAATGTAGCTCGTAAGTTAATAACATTGTTCCAAGAGATAATTAATTGCGGCCAGGAAGGTAGACGGCTTTGGTGGGAAGAGGTTTAGAACTAAATTGTAGTTTCAAGGTGTGAAATCTTTCATTAATGCATAATAGCCATTAATTTCCTTTTGTAAATTGATTCTAATTCTCTCTTAATCACGACATTCTTGACCACCTCCCAAATTAAAATTAACCAAGCGTAGAATTGCCTGGAATTTTTAAACTCAAGCTCTACGCTCTGCTGTACAGGAGATTATGGAAAGGACTTGCAGGAGTTTGCTAAATTAGAAGAGCAGATCCTACTAGCAATTTCCTAGCTTTTAGCAATCGTTGCGTCATAGCTCCATTTGCCCTGGTGCTGGCAGTTAGTTTGCACAGAAGCGACTCGATGCTGCACTAACTTAGCTGTCAGTAGCCTATCCTTTCTTTTGCTATGTGTGATGTGAATTCCACCGCTTAAGAGTTAAATTGAGCGTTTCTAGTTCACAGTTTTGGGGGCAATTACCGTATGTATGTGCAGACATGTAAGCTTTTGTTTGATCTAAAAGCTTGATTACTTCAACCAGTTGACCGCCCTCCCGTCTCACTCTCACTGACTAAAAGCGTAATAATTTACAAAAAAAAATCCAGATGAGGAAAAGCTCATTGTAAAGCACTTATACAAGTTGGGAATTTACTACCAGTTTTGTATGTACTCTTTTCCATTCCCTGCCCTCTCCAAGGTATTAACAAGGAGAATGGAGCAATTAGAATGAAAAACTGCAACAAGTTCTTGTCACTTGGCAGGTAGTAGTACTAGGGTCTGGCTGGGGCAAGTCATTCTCAGGTATAGCTATAAGACTATGAGAGAATAATTACAAAATGTGCCTCCAACTTCAAGCCTTGCTTCCTTTCCTTATGTGAAAATTAAAGCTGCATGGCTAGGTAAAAGGCAAAGGGTTTTGTTTTCGGAATCGTCCTCCATGACTGACTGACTTGTAAGAGTCAGTGAAGCAAGTTGACTTTTTCACCTCAACGTCCACACAAGTTTTCACTGGTTGGCTCAGAGATTACAGCTTCCATTATCTCCCCCTTGGTGGATTGTGGATGGATGGATGCGGCAAAGCTTGAATGATTAACCAAAAAAGAGATGAAGGAAAGGAGAGAAAAAAGGAATTAAAGTGCATGGAGGAAATGTTGAAATCTCATCATCATCTCCTTCTAGCTCATGATAGCCTGTGACTTTGTGGTGCTGCGTTGTGGAGATGATCTAAGGTCCCTTGAACATCTTCTAGCTTTCCTCAGCTATTCATCCGCGTCGGAGGACAAGATGGAAACGTCTATTATCCTCACTTTTGGATGATGTAAGCTTTCATGGAGCTCGCTGACCCTTTGGGAAAGTTTATAAAAACCCGGGATTACAAATTGACACGGCTGAGGAGAGTTAGGAGGATGAACTATGGACAGATCATTGAGGGGAAGAGGAGGGATACAAGGTTGTATGGCGGGGAGGTGAAAAGAGTGAGGGAACTCTCGGGGAGAATGTCCAATCAGTTTTTCTTCTGGTTTTGTGGGAGAAAAGACGTCATGGATTCATGGATTATGAATCAGGCGGGCGGTGCTTGGGATTTACAAGCTTACGTCTGAATGCAAGCTAATTTGCCTTGCCTTGGAAGGAATAAGGTTCTCTCATGTGAGAAAACAAAAGTTCATTCCATAAGTTGAATAATAGCGCCATTAATTTACACTTTTTGCCATCACATTCCATTCAGCAGATCCGTCAAATCCTTCCTCTGCTTTTCTCTTTTTCTCATCACCACTTTCTCAGAACAAGCATATATGCTATTTTGTGTATTGCCTTTTCAATTGCTATTTGCTATGTGTATACGTTTTATTATGTTGGTTGGTTTGGGACGCTTGGTAACACTTTTAGGAAAGCAAAGCATTGGTCACAAAAGTAGTCCTTGTGCTGTGCTGCTCACCCACACTACCCGCCCCTTCTTGGCCGGAGGATAGACAGGGAGGAGAGGTAAAAAATAGGTAAAAGTTAGGATTTCACAATGAGTAGTTGGGATCGGAGCGAAAAGCGCTCTATGTGCACGAATTTCTCACAATGTCTTCTCATCACCTCTCCACTCACGGTTATAGTTCCGTGCTTGCTGTGCTGGGGATTTAATTTTTTTATGCGCTAAAAAATAGCACCAAGACGAAGAAACAACAGTGTTTATAATCCTAGTCATGGACCTGGGTTGAACGTGGTCCGAAGGAATTTAAATGTAACTTCTTCAGTAGATGGTTGTGCAGTTTGGAAAACATGCTGTGTGTTGCACTTGTGCTTTACAATGAGATTGCGTACTATAAGAAGATAAGTGAGAACTATGAGTTATTCACTCTGTTGGTTATATTCACCAGCATTATAGTTACAGCTCGGATATCTCTTTTTCTCCCTGACAAGGGTTTACTTGGGGCACCGATACGAAAATATCACCGCTTCTCCCCAAGTGAAATCGACGAAACCGGGATTAGCTTTGTTTTCATTAGGAAAATACACTTGGGTTTGACTTCAGTGTAAAACCATGGACTGCCATTTTAGAAATTGTATTCTGAACTGTTAAATAAAAAGAATATGCTCGAATTTTCCCTCATACCCTGCTTCAAGACCTCAGTTCACAGTTGATAAAGAACATGGACATCTTTCTCAGTGAAGGGTTCCATAATATGTGTTATTTTACAAATCGGCGTTGAATCTCAGCACACGGACATTTTCATAAGACTTTTTTCATAATATCTTTAGCATTTGATTTGGCAGCGGACAAGCTCCTAGAATTAAACGATTTCATGCAAAAATACTGAGGTTTGCTACTGAATAAAAATTCAAGAGGTTTGTACTTTTGTTGAATAGAAACCAGAGCGCATCAAAAGTACGAGGAAATAAAGGTGGAGAGAAATTGGTAGAAAAAAAGGAAGGGCACATTTATTTTCACACCTAAAAACATGTTTCCCCATCTCCATTACTCTCCAGCCGAGAAAACGGGGATCCATCCCTGGTGTAAGCAAGGAGAAGGACTGGAAAAGACTCTCATCTTCTGAAGGCTGGAACTGTTGGAAGGGAGTTGGATTCGGAAAAGACATAAGGTGTGTAAATAAATGTCCTTCCTCTTGTCTTTACTACCCTGTCGAAACCCATCTGAGCCCCTGTAATTTGTCCTAATCCTCTCTATAGTCCTATCCAATTTTCCTTGGAACTACCTTTTCCAGGATTCCAACTCTACAACCTCACCTTCCCTCCTTCCTACCTATCAGCCTAAATCTAACCTGTACCTTCTTCAATCCTAGATATACACCTTATTCCCACCCTCCCTCCCTCCTCCCTGTCTCCAGTTCCATCTCTACATCCATCTTCTCCAGGTTCTAGATCCATCTTAGGTATTTGAAGCTGGAGCTTCAGCTCTTTCCTACTATTTGGTTTACGCGCCAGAGCAAAGGAAGGAAATAGTGGGTCTGGGTAGGCTAGGGCTGGAAAGCTGAAGAACCCTTTTCCTATTTTACCTTGCTTGAATCCTAAAAAGTAATACTCACACACATGACACACAATAAAACATTTTTATAGCCATCAAGTACGTTTATTCCTTCCATAACCTCTGTGTCTTTCATCTAGAATCCTGTCTCTCAAAACTCTCGGCAATACTCAGGAGCACTCTATGAAGAAGACGACAACATCAAGGGCTAAAGACAGGTGTAGGGAGAACATTAACCTGTGTAATCATGTCATCACCTGAAGAAACATGCTCCCGCTTAAATTACATGTAGGATGATGGGCTCTTCTTCTTGTGTTCATGAAAAGCTCCTCTGTATGTGAAGGAGACTGTAACTTGAAGAAAGGAGCAAAGTACGAGGCCCGATATTACATAGATTTTGATGTAATATATTTTTCTTATCTTGAAACTATCTTGTAGGCTAACACTTTAGACAAGTTCCCATCTGATATCTCATCATCATGAAACTACATCAAATTGAGCATTGTGTGCAGACGTCGCTATTCTTCTATTCGTCGGTAAGCATATAATTTCAGCATTAGCTGATTTGGAGAAGCGGGTGCATTGAAAGTACGTATAAGAGCCAAGAGCCGACGGGAATGTTTGTAGAAAAGAAAAGATTGACGATTGAGTAGGCGGAAATTGAAAAATGGCGTGCATTTAAAATTTCCGCGCAACTTAACTCCCAGAGAGTTAGGTAACCTGATTTGAATAATTTGATTCCATCATTCCCCGCCTTCCAAGTTAAACTGCAATGCAGCAAATCGATCAAAATCAATAACTGTCCGCAACTGTTATCCTACTAAAAGCCCTCGCAGGCTTCTAAGGTTGCAGCATCTATA
This sequence comes from Sminthurides aquaticus, assembly GCA_906901655.1. Taxonomy (NCBI): domain Eukaryota; kingdom Metazoa; phylum Arthropoda; class Collembola; order Symphypleona; family Sminthurididae; genus Sminthurides; species Sminthurides aquaticus. The sequence goes on along the minus strand of CAJQTT010000014.1, from coordinate 1,694,026 downwards.
GAAGTTCCGGCAAACTGACAGCCTGAGCTATGAGCGCTAAAGAGCTCGGGGCCAGAGGGCCAGTTGAAGAAAGTGGGATCCCAGAAGTTGTAGACAGGATATTTTGGACAGTCTAAGTGGACATGTTGGAAAGGAAGGGAGGGACGGACGTGTGAGAGAAAGGGAGAAAATAGAAAGAAAGTTGGGAGAAAGCAGGTTGGGGCAAGGGGGCAAATGATGGAGAATAGAGACGCGAAGACGCAGTTTGTCCGCTAGGAGTCGGATAGGAAAGGAGGAGAACGGGAGCTTTCTCCAACTTTCACCACATGTGAAACGTGTAGAAAGTAGATGGAGAGAAAAAGTTGATACCCGGTCGGGCGGATATCCATTACTTTCTCCATTCATTTCAAACGCCCACCAGGAAAGGAGAGAGAAAGGTTGGTGCTACTGGAAAGGAAGGTCTCTTTCCCTCTGTCCTCGACTGTGTCTGGAAGTGAAACGCAAATAAATCTTCAATTCCTGCCATCTCGAGTTATGTTAACCCAACAAATTAGACGCTATCAGGGGAAGGTCCGAAAAACCCGGCTCTGAAGGATTCAATGCTATCCATGGATTCAAAATCGAAGATATGCGGGTAGTCCAGAAATACAGCAATCTGTCGCTAGCTTAATGCATATTTCAGAGAGGAAAATCAATAGGGATGAACCAAGCTGGCATCTATGCCTTCCTCTCACAGTGAGTTCTCTTGGTGTATCCTGTAATTCGATCTTTTGTATAAGTGGCAGTGCTAGGACATTGGAGTTGGACTGGAGTCGGTGGAATCGGAGATGGAGGCAAGGATATCTCGTTCTGTTGTTGACTTTACTTCTTGTTTTAATTGGTGGCACGTGGAGATTTGTGTGAGGAAAACAACGAGAGATTTTCAACTAAAGCTTTATCTTCCGAGATGGGAAATAATTCATTATGGTGTTGATCGAATCCACTCAACGCTTTCTAATCTTTCCATGATTTTAAGCACATGACTTCACAGCAATCAAGTTAAAGTTGTGGAATGAATGTGCTTTTAAATGGTTTCAACCATTATCTCATTTATCTATAACGTCCTAAGATCCTAAGCAAGATTTTCTGTCCAGCTTTCTCGGAACAATAACCTTGAATGGATTATACTTTCTTGTTATTTTGATAACTTTGTTGAATCCGTAAAGGATTAGAATCGGGTTTCTTGCGGAAAGAAATCAGGATGATAATGACGATGAATGCGGAGTTATCCGATACATCCACTACTCTTAAATCTACTTTCGCAGTAGTTTAGGGGAAGCAGAAAAGAAAGCACACCAAGCCGCCTTTTGGTGGTTACTTTCACCAAAGAAATCGGGAGTGGAGAGGACAGAGATGTGAGTATGAATCTAGATGAAATTACTTGCTTGATTCGTCCCCAAACAGTTATTAAAAAAGAAGTCGTTGGACACGTGTAGGACGTGATTGGAAGTTCAATAATGATTAATCCAATAACTATTCTGGCTAGGAGCTCTTAAATCTTTTCCACCATTCCATTCATAATAAATGATTATTCTTCTCCTCTTCTTGCTCTTGCACATGGAGTGCAGCGTAGAGAGAGAACAAGCTTCTGCAATTGCATGTAGACTAGACCGATATACCCTTGCTTAGAAAGGGAAGCGTAAATTGCAATGCTTGTAGGAAGAGAAGAGGGCTAAAGAAGAAGTAGGAGAAGAAGATAGCTCCAGATGTGTAATCATTTAAGCTATTATACACATATTGGCCACAATTACAGGCGGCGGTTTGGAGAAGCAGGGGCTACGCGGAGCTGGGCTGGAGGAAAGGAGAGAGGGAAGAAAAAGTGAAAGAGAGAAAAAATGCCATAAATCCTTGGAATCTTCTCTTAATGAGCCATCGGAGAAACAAAAAGATTTTGAATGGGTAGGAATGCGAGTTAGCCTTATAGGGAATTTAATGATATATCTCGGCCATTACTTCCAGCCTCTTCACATCTTAATGATGAGTATGCAAAAGCTTTAATTATAATCATCATCACTTCCAATCCTCCTCCCCTCCTTCATCATCCCCTCCCTAAGCCAATCTGCAAGCAAGTCAGGACAGGAGGATAGATGAAGGGATGAGGGAAGATGCTGACTGAAAACTTGCTGGATGTTCTGCTACGGAAGTCTCTGATTTCTTCTGCTATGGAAGTCTCTGATTTCTTCTGCTCTTCCTCGTTTCTTATTCTACTTATCCTCCCTTCTACTCATTTGCCGACTATTAATCTTGAATATCCAGTGACGAAAGAGAAGATCAATACAACACGGACAAGCCTTAAGATGCTTAGGTGGAAAGTGAGAGACGAGAAGTTAAAAGATGTCAGTTAAGGAGAAGGGTTTCGAAGGAAGGAAGAAGCGGTAAAAGCTTGACAGATGATATTCTTCTCTCAGAAAATCTCAGGCTGGGAGTTGAGCTAAATGGAATATGGCTAACGCATTACATAAATTGGAAATCTTTTAAATATATAAATCACTTGAGCATGAATCACTTGAATCAAAGCACTTTTCTCGATTGATCTTCTACAGATTTCAGCACACTCCGTCGACTCCGCGTCTGCTCCCGTTGCTATCAAATCGGGAGCGAATATAGGAAACAGGTAAGATAACATAAATGCGGGAGTTTCTGGAAGCTTTGGATATATTTGAAACATTTTCTCAAACTGGGGCGGAAATTCTGCTACTTTGGTAGAATATGTAAGAAACCTAGAAATATGGATAATATTTTCTAGGGAAAAAATACAATGCATCCATTATGGTAACCACTTTGCGGAATCCCAGGAGAGGAAATGGAAGATAGCTGGATTGGAAGAAAGCGGTTGAGGAAGAACATAAATTTTGGATTATCGTTACCATAAACTCTTCCGGCAGGATTTTATGTGGGTTGCCGTCTAGGTAATGTAGAATAAATCTGTGGAATGGGAAATAACAGAACATGCAGCCAATCCGGCCGGTCCTAGTTTAAAAACATTTACCCGCAAAACTGAAAATCTTCAAGGTGTGGGAGGGAATATCATTGATTGTAGGAATTTATGCTTGAAATCTCGTTCTAGTTTCAAAAAATCTAGATATTTGTGTGGCATAACTCATGACTCCACTACTACACTGCTGGTTTTGGGCACACAATGTATCATGTGATTTTAAAATTAGTTGTCGCGCAAATCAAAGATATTTGGAATGCTACAAACAGCTCGTTCAATATTTTGAAATGGCAGAATGGAAGGAAGGCGCCTATTACAAAAAGGCAGAAGTGAAAGTTGTTAACTTGAACTCGGAGGAACTGAGTGAAAGCACTTTAAGCTCCTTCTAGGAGCACTTTCTCAGCTTTCTTCGCTCTATCTGCCTCCAATACCATAACACCATAGGTATGTCCGTCGACGTCGATATCTGTCTGACTTTCTCCACCTCCCTACTTTCCCCTCCTCCCTGTTTCATCGAAATGGAAAGTATTATGCAAAAAATAGTGGGCGTCTATTATAATCCGAGTATCGGAGAAAAGAGCACTTTCTCGGATTCCTTGGCCGGATTTCGCTTCAAAGATTCCCGAAACTCGTTCTTATCATTGTAGCTTCTTCTGTCTCGTCTGAGCTGTCTGCTCGCTGGAGTAGAAGAAAAATAGAGACGAGGAGAAATTTGAAAGATGAAGTTGAGGCATGGAGGGTAATGGCGGGTGATGTTTAAGAGCTGATGGTGGGGTTGGCGGGTGGATAAAGGAGGAATACTTTGGTATGGATGTTATATGTTTAAGTTTGCTGGGTTTTGGTGGTAGTGTAGTTTGTTGGATGTGTAGAGGTTTTGGGCGGATTGGTTTGGTAGGACGGTGGTGGCGGGATGATGATGGAACGTCCGTAAGAGCTAAGTATGCCTTTATTATTCTAGAAGGAAAACTATGTGGAGGGAGGGAAATGTTGTAAAGGAAAGGGGAAACGTAGATGACAGCTCACACAAGATTAATGATTAGAGCAACTCTTCAAAAGCCCCCCGAAAAGCATAGGCGGAGGGAAAGATTGGCCAACCTGAGACGATTCAAACTCCCTGGCTCTACATTTAATGACATATATTTCAAGCAGACACAACACCAACTGCCAAACCTGGCATGTTCAGCCAAAGATTCCTCATTTTCGTGGCAGAAGATACACGGCTCCTTCTGGTAGCTGGAAGACCTGGTTAATGCCACACATGTAATCTGCGGCGGGATTGGAGGGAAGAGAGAATCCTTGAATCCCTTGAATACATAGTCAAGACATGAGACAGGATTGGATGGATGGAAAGGACTATTCATTGAAATGATAATTCCGTAAGTTAAATCCCTACAAAACAGGAGTGAAATTAATCAAAGGGTTTTAATTAAAATGTGTGTGCAAACATTTTGAAAACGTTGGCTAATGTGGAGAGAGTTAGAGAGAGCGGAGTATACAAGCGAAAGGGATGGGGGTTTGAGGAGAGAAAGAAGATTGAAAGCTGGAGAGGCATACATATTTTTACCGCAATTTTTCAAATTCAAATACACAGTCCTCAATCAAATGGTTGCGGAGCGACAGATGAAAAATTGTATGCACATTAACGTAGGAGCGCGTGTGTGCGGGCTTTGAGGTTAATGTCCTATGTAGCGAGTAGCGAGATGTCGTTAACGAATAAATATGTTTCCCTAGCAGTGAGAGAGAGTGTGGGAGGAAGAAGGAGGAAAATCTACTTTTAGTAGTGGGACCAAAAGTGATTCAAAATCCTCCCCAGTTGGCGCTACGCTTCACGTTTTATTTTAATTAGCTTCTTTTGAATAAGGCAAGTGAAGCAAGGAGAGATTGAAACCATAGCTAAAGTCAAGGTTTCGTAATTTTTATAAAATTCTTTAAATCAGGGATGAACGTGAAGGAAGAAGGGCCGGTTAGCGTTGTTACCGAGTTTGTAACGCTCGTGCAACATTGTACGAATACAATGGATGAGGTGAGAAACTTGCTGGGATGGTGGGTGGTACGTAGGAATTAGAGACTACAACAACCTAAAAGTGGCTGTCTTTACTCATCCCTGAAAAGGTTTCACACAGGATTTAAAACTCTGAAAGTTAGCCACCATAAAGCGAATCAATCCATATTTCCTCTCGGCGCTTTGTAAAGCTACTTGCGCTGCGCTTGTTCTGCCAGTTCGGCGCGTCTGGGTATTTAATGTCTGCTGCATAGTAATCGTTGCATCACTTGTCTTCTCTAGTCAAGGATTCCTGTCAGAACCAGCGCATTCAGTGAGTGAAGAGTGCAGGAAGCGTGAGAAGGGAAGAAAAAAATAAAAAATGAGAAAAAATCCAAGTTTGGAAATTTTTCAAGACATTTTTGAAGGCTTCTTCCTTTAGACATAAAAGCTACTCCTCCTCCTCCTGCCGGAATCAATTAATATGTATACGGTATAAATCCTTCTTTGAAAGCGGGAAAGTTGAACTGGTTGTGCGGTTTACACTTTCCCAATTTTCTCCTTGTATCTTCTGAACCAAAGATTATATTGGGCGGAAGGGGAGAAGACATTGAAGAAGAATCCAAGACATGGTCGAAAGATACGATTCGAGGAGTCAGGGGGTGGAAGAAGTTGTTGGAAGGGTGAATATATTTTACGTGTTAGGTGAACGTGTAGGCAATTTCGCTACATCGTTCAGGCAGAGACCAAAAGGATAAAAGTAGTTATCTGTAGGAAGTGAAGCGATATTTTTACTAAGACTAAAGCTATTGGAGGGAAGAGCTAGAGTGCATAACAAATTTATACCCATCTTTTATAACCATCACACCTTCGGAATGAAGGGTATCTAAGGAAGAAATCCACTCCGGGTCTAAATCGGTTTTTTAAGCTTTAGCTGAGAGCGAAACTCCGGATGGAAGAGTAAAGAGAATATGCGGCTAACGGCGGAGAGAATGATGATTTCCTAAGGCTGAGTAACTATGTCGGGAATCGGTGCTGCGTTGCAATGCGAGAGGTAATATTTCGGGATTCGGGTTGGAGGGCAAATAGCCTCCAGGTTAGCGTCAGCCCTGGAAGACCGGGCAGAGAATGTTCCGCAAACACGTAGTTTGAAAATCATCCCGACGCATTTCTTCCCCTTCGCCTCCTCCTCTTCCTCTCCTGGTTCCTACGAGTTTTGCATAAAAATGCTATAATTTTACCTAAATTACGACACTGCTGAATAGCAAAATTTCCTCCACCAACATTCTACTTTTCACCAATTTACCTTCAACTTTCCACCCTCTTCCTACAGCAAATACACCGTTTCCTCTTGCTCCCTTTCTCTTCTTTCTTCACGGGTTCTTTCACTCTGTGCTTTCTCCACTCCGTGTAAGCGCCTCTCACCTTCCTACTAATGTCTTCCCGTCGTCTTCTCTGGCCATTAATCTGGGAATGGGAAGGAAAACTAAGTAAAGCAGAGAGGAAGAATGCCTGCCAAATTTTCCCTCAGATGCCGCTTTCTCTTTTCGAAGAAACTTTTCTATTAATTTCTTTATTTTATCCCTTTCTTCTCAAAGAGGAAAGGCTGAATTGAACTCTGAATCTATTCGGCGAAGAAAAGATTCTCCTTGAGACTTTTTCGAAATAATATTTTCGATCTCATCCTACGTTGCTTCCGATATCGCTTCCTTACATACAAGAAAGGCTCACATTCTTGGTTCATCGTCACTGTGACCACTGTTGCCACTTTCTAAATTAGGAATCGCTAATTATTTTCTCCAGAAGAATACTTAAATTCTATAGACTTTTCCACTTTCTCGGGAATAGCTTAAGGAGGGAAGCGTGCCAAGAAGGGGTAAGTGAATCCCTTGGGTTTTAATTAGCTAGTCACTGGTATACAAAATTATACTACGAGTTGTAAGCTAAAATCCAGCATAAATACTCTCTTGCTTACATAATTAGATTCGAGGAGAGGCTTGTGGAAACGATCCGTTGGATTCGGGCCTGGAGCACTGAAACTCTAATTTTGGGTGGGTGAAAGGGAAAATAAGGCTGAAAAGGCATCTTGAGATTGTATTTTAGCTAAAATTTCACTTGGTTCAATCAGCCTGTATTTATGGGGCCATGAAAGGTTTACTGCGGGAGAAATTCCTGGAGGGATGTTGAACTAGATCCAATCATGCGGTCAATTTCCGCAAAATAAGCTCAACACACACGGTCTTATAAGATTCCGCCTTCTGTGATAACGACTCTGCCACTGCACTGACTTGACGTGTCTTCTACTCTAAAAGCTTTTCTCCTTGGAACTATGTATCGGGTCCATGCTATCATCATGAGAGAATTATGTCTTTGTTGGCTGGATTCAAGCTCTGTTCCAGGAAGAAAATATGTATACGCGGGTAGATGGTTTCACAATACGTATATAATAGACGTAGGCGTGTAGAAGAAATTCGCTAGATTCTTTTCTTGTCTTCTCGAAATTCCATAGTGTCTCCACGGCATTCAATAGCAAAGGATGCGGAATGGTTTACCCGCGCGGAGCTGATCATGAAATACTTGGGTTGGGAAGGAGGGCTGTTAAAACACATTTTGCTATTTTCACTGAACTCATCTCGCACTCTTTTTGTTCTTGTTACGTCAGCAAATAAGATGGGAAGATGCTCAACTGATAAGGTGACTGTCTGTGTGGAAAAGATTGAGTTGGTTTAGGGGTGGGAGAAACAAAAGAAAGGTCCGCAAATAAAAGTAGTTAAGAGAATCCTGATGAGAACGACAATTTTAGAGCCAAAGTTTATGTGCGCATGAAGGGAGGACAAGTATACGACGGGCACTTTGATATCACAAAACTTTGTACCGAAAGAACCGTGGAATTAACGGTAATCCTGGTCAGAGAACGCTGGCAGCGTAGGAGTTTACTAAGACCGAACATGCGCTGCTCAATGAAGTAGCACGGTAGCGGAAAAGAGTTTGAGAAGATTATGAGGAACTGCTTTCTGTTCGTCCGTAACACCATCGGATACTGATTTAGAAGAAGTGATAGTAGCTTTCAATTTCTATAAAACTGATAAACTTTTCTACAAACAGGCTCTGCCACTGGTTCTTCTGGCTAACGGGGAAGAGTTGTAAGAAGGAATTGGGCTTAGAGGATTGAATGAGGAAGAAAATACAAGTTTTAAGGGTCGATCCTCTAATGGTCTTATAGGAATATAGAGGAAGAGGAAAAAAAGGCAATGACTTGCAGAAGAGGGATTCGGTGCAGCGTGAATTGTTGACTCTTTAAGAGCCTTTGAAGGGATTTAGAGGCCCTTATCTAGGGTCCGGGTTTGAATTAGTTCCTGCCTAGTTTATACCCTCAGAGAATGTTTCCTTCATTGCCTGGAGCATTTTAGAAGAGGGATGGCTTTGTGTTGTGTGTGCTGGTTATAAAGTTGTGTATGTACCTGGGCTGACTCCTGGATCCTAATTACCCTGTGAACATGGATACCCGAGTAACCGACTGACTTGCTTAGTGCTATAGCTTACACATTGGCGTAGGATCTAGTATATCCTGGGAGGAGGGAGTCCGGAGGAACATTAGCCTGGTTTCCTATTACCGACTAACAGTATCTTAACTGGGCTATAACTATATACATATTATCTTGCTATCTTTGCGCCTTGAGAATTGGATTTACAACCCGGTTAGCTCTCCCTAAAGACTTTGTAGGAGCAGTTCCAAGGTGCTGCTGTAGAACGCTATTTTGTTAACAACTGAGAAAACTAAGATAGGGTACGGGTTACTGATTGAGGTATCTTCTGGAGGTAAGTTGCGAAGGTTCTTGATTGCTCCTCTGGAGGATCTATCTATTGTGAGTATTGGAAAATGAGGATGATGCATCAATGTCGAGGAAGGTTAGACTACAGTGTGTCCTTGAGTTGATTCTACCAGGGCAGGGTTGTTGATGACTTGGAGGGTGAGTGGAGTGATAGAGGTTCTTGCCACCTCGCGGTCTTGCTGGGTTTTAGTGGGATAAGGGATGCGGAATCAAGTATCCACTTTATCTCTCTTAACGTTGTCAAGCTAAAGCTAAACATTGTGTAAAACATTTCCCATGCTGATAAAAATACATGCTCCTGACACCCGGCTTACAAGTTGACGAACAAGGCTCTTCATATCTCCAGCTTGCTTATTCTTTCTCGGGCGATGATAAGAGTAAGGCAAGACTGCCGCCTGTCTGCCTGCTCCAGGACGGTGTGGCGTAGTTGCGTGGGCAGATGATACAGAAAATAGTGGGTAGGGAATATCAGGACTTTAAGATAATGGAAAGGCGAGGAGAGAAACTTGTAACGAGTTGTAGTGGACGACCTCGGAAGGCTAAAGACCCTGGATTTTTTGTACAGGAAAAACTGGTAAAGCTTTATGCGGGCGGGCCGGTAGGAAAACGGAAAGATTGGGAATCGGGTGAAGATGGTAGTGAGACTGGTTAAATCCTGGAATCACGTTATCGGAGACCAGGTTCCACGGAAGAGAGGAACGAGCAAGAAAATGGATCATTTATCTATATATATTTGGATTCTAGGAGTTCTTTGTCCTTGTCTTTTTTCTTGGTATGAATCGGGGAAAATATGGGAATTGGATGAAGCAAAAGTTTCTCTGCTTGCTAACAAATGAGGCTCTGGGAATGAGGGAAGGAGTGACGGCCAAGAGTGACAAGGAGGACGAGAGAGATAAAAGAAGACAAGATTGATTTATGTCCTCCACCAGCCTTCCTTCAATGGCTCTTCCAATAGAATTAATTAAAACGTCAAGAATTTTCTCCAGCTTTCACCCTTCCTTGTACACAAAGCAGAGAGTTTGCTAACCGCAAACTTCTCTTCACACACTCCTCCCTTTCTCTTCCTGATAAATCCTTGGCCAGATTTATAAAGGAATACAAACGGAAGTGATATAGGACTTGGAATGGGAGGAGGAAAATACCCGCCCAGGTTTAATGACCTCCGATATATTAAAGGATGGAGTTTTTCCTGGGAAAATACGTAACCCGGGTGAAATTGATTTCAAATGTGTATGGTAATCTTCCCAATATTGCTTGAACTTTTAGTTACTACTACTAGAGGAAGAGAAGATTCAGGAGGGAAACAAGGCTGCTTACCTAATACCCGGAAGTATGGAGGTAAGATAATGGTATAGGATGAGACTGGAGTGACTGAAGGAGCCTGTAGGGAAGAGGATGATGCGGGTTTACTCTGTTTCCCAGGCGGGTAGGAGCGCATGCTCCCCTCCCTTCTTTCACCAGCTTTATACGATGGCCCAATTGAGAGAGAGAGAAAGAGAAATGACGTGCATACTAGCCTCTGTTCCATAGCGTTTGCTCTGTGTGTATACGTGAGTAATGTTTTAGATGATGGGATGGAGGGAAGGACGGGAGAAATGCTAACTGGCTGGAGAAAAGAGGGAGCTAATATAGAAAGACCCGGTTGTATAGGTGCATATAAAGATACTCGAAAAGAGGGTGATGTGATGAGCGGTCGATAGCGGGAAAAGCCGTAACGCCATTTTGAACAACATTTGGTCTACCTCTATTTCTACAGATATTCCAGGGAGAGCTTTAGGAGAATATCTAAAACACCTTCCCCTACTACTTCCAGCACCCTACCATTGGTCTCGTCCCGCTCCCGACTCATCCTTTTACCCTAACCCTCCCTGGATTTCCTACAAACCATAAAGGATCTTTTGCTCTGTGTGAGGGTGGGGGAGAGAAATAGGAAGCTGGAGCCAAGCTCTGTTCCTGCTTCTTGTTCATCTCTCTCACACGCAACGACTTTCAACACTACTCTCTTGGCTCTAGCCAAGCGGGATCTGCTTGATCTATCCGAATTCCTGCGTAGGGGACGTGCTTAAGCATACAATACACAAATCACTACGACTTTCGAGGGGGATTGACTTGGAAGAGAAGCAGAAGATTGCGGTGGAGGCGATGCTTTGCTGGAAACAAGGGTTTGTGGGAAGAAGGCGGGTAGCTGGGAAGAGATGAAATGGCAGAGACGGAAGCTGTGCGGAGTTAGTACGAAGTAGAATTGATCTGGTGGATTCTTTCGACTGGATTTGAAAATCAAATACCACGTTCCATTTTATTTCACTTTCCCGCCATCCCAGGTATGAAGCACGTACACTGTGTGGGAGTGTGTAGCATGTTCGTTGGAATGGTTTGGAAAAAATTGCCAGGGGCATTTTCATAACACAAGCTGCGAATTGGAAGTTGCCAAATTACAGCTAATATGGACTCGGAGCTTTTAGGAGGAAAACCCTGGAAAAGTCGGTAATGGGTTTAGCTTATAGTTTCCTTCGCGGAGATGTAATTTGATGTGTGAAATTTTTAGATTAGAAGAGACAGCGGAGAGAATCTGGGGAATTGCTTATGCGAATCCCATCTCTGATTTATGTTTAGGAGTTAGCTTTTGCTGTGGAGCAAGAAAAAGTTTTGTGCTAATCATTTTGCTTTGCTGACTTTTCTGGGTTCTTGTTCCTTACTTCGTGATGCATTAAGTGAATGCAAACTTTTTGTAAATTAAAAGGCAAAGTTTGCATAAATTTTACATTTACCCACAACCTGTCATATTAGCTCGAGCTAGTGTGCAGTACTCTGAGCTCTCTACGGCCTTCTCTAATCTTGCGGCGAGAATCTCTGCTGTCTCAAGAGTATATTAGCAGAGAAGCTCTGTTTTGTGTGTGCCTTGAAATATCTGACTCACTCTTCATCCTTTACACATTCAAAAAAGCCGGGACGTCATAACAACATTAGAGAATAGAATAAAAGAAACATGGGATTTTTGCAGGGAAGACGAATACCATAATTCATTCTTGTTCCCGTCTATGACTGACTGGCTGTCGTTGTGGGTCCAAAAACTGGAGAATGGTACAGAGCCAGAGCCATGACTCTTCTCGAATATCCTGAATGCTATTTTGCGATATGGGATGGAATGTACTGGGGACAAAGAAAAAGTTTGTTGCAAGTGTGCGACTGTAGAAAAAATAACCTTGCTGTCAGTTTATTCCATTGCCAAATCCAGCACGATTCTCTGACGAAGTTACCTGCCTGTCTACCTCTTCGCTAGCTAGCGAGTAATAATACCAATCTATATTGCTGCCTCTTGCTCTGAGTGCTCTCAAAGGTAATGGAGGAATGGAAATGCGAGGAGAGCATTCTTCGAGCTTTTGTGATTCTAACATATGCCGGGTTTAAGAATAGGAAATAAGGAAAATTGCCAGCTCCGTCCTACTACTCCTTAATCTGTTTGCATTTGGAACAATGATAAATTCTTTTAGATTCCAATTTCTATGGAACAAAGAAGAAATATTTTATTATTTTCTTTTTATATTATCACCCAATCTAAAGAAAACAGAAATGCACACAGTACATGGCTCGGATGACTTGCTTCATTGTCTGTAACTTGCTATTATGACTTTTAGAAGACTATTGCGGATAGTCTGATTCGTTGAAGTCAGTGCGAAATACAATTAGCTGTATGCAGTACTTTAGCTGCTAATATTTTGACTTGTTCGAGTAATTTTTACGTGGTATACGTATTTGCTGTATCTGCTACGATTTGATAGTACTAATTCTGTCTCGACCTCTACTCCAGAGAATGCGAAGAGAGAAAGTCTTCATCTCTCCGTCTGAAGAGGGCAATGCGCTGAACTAATTTAACAGAATTGCATGTCTACCGTTGACTTATTTTCAGAATCTTGCTCTTGGCTTCTGTGAATGCACTGACTTTCCCACCTGTCTGGTTTTGTCTCGAGTTTTACGGCTCAAAACTAATGTCTCTGTGTGGAAAGAGAGCTATTATCCTTTGCACCTCTGCCAAAACCCCAGAGAATGAAGAAAAAGTTTGTTGTTGCACTGAAGTTGTTACAACAAGGAACGTGTAGTAGACAGGGAGGAAGGTCTCCCTGGAGGCGAGAACATTATAGAAGCATTAGTATTAGCATGAAGAACGAGGAACCCGCCTTCAAGTTTGCTAATGGGAAAGAGGAAAGAATTGGGGAATGGAGGGAAACCATGCAATCTATACATTTGACGTGGTCATAGGCCAGGAAATCCCACATTTTGTTCTTGGACGGTGTAACCAGCCGAAACACATTGAGATACTTTGTTTAGTGTGTATATGTGGTAGTCAAATGAGCTTTGTGGCGGATGCTGCTAGACTTGCAGTTTAAGAAAGTAGTAAGCAGTTTTGATTCGATTCGGAAATCTAAATGCTTTCTTGCTTATTGCTTCCAAACTTAACTTTGAATGCTAAAGCATGTAGCAGCCATTCGGGAAAGCCCGCCGTTTTGAGGCTTTGGGAGACTGGGCACTGGGGCTTTGGAATGGCTTAGATTTTGGATGTAGTAAGTAATTACGACTGTAGTCAAAGCTCTTTTCGTATGACTGCCCTTTTCAGTAGCTGTTTTATGATACCTCGTACTAATGTTCTTGTTCTGCTCCAGCCTTTGCTATACTCCTAACATAAGTGAAAGAAATTTAAGAAGGAAGTTACAAATAACTATGAACTACGGATCATGAACATGGATGATTTTATATACTTGCTTGGAGGTAATCTTTAAAACATTATTACGGAGGGCAACTAATAGTTTTGTGGAGGAGGTATATAGACATTTGCGGGTGGAGAAGGGAGAAATTGAAGGAGACAGTCTGGTGGTGAAACTTGTTTTGCTCGACCGCAGGATTGACTCTGGATTATTGCCTGTAATTATTTGTCGCTTATTCGCTACGCTTTGTGTGGCAAGGAAGGAGCAGACAAGTACAAGGGATAGAGCAGAATAGCAGACGTGATAGTGAACTACTAGACGTAACTACAACTTTGTAGCTTTCCACCTGTCCGTAACGAGCTGATTATCTGGAGGATTAATAACAGAAAAACTAGAACGTATGCTATAGGATCTTCAATAACTCGGTTGTTAGTGGTTGCAGAAGAAGGCAGGCAGGCGTATGATGAGCTTTGCAAAGCAAAAATTCATGAAGCTCATAAGATTTTTTAAGCCTAGGGGTGTTGATGCTGACTGGAAGAATGACGATGACCTCAAGACTAATTAGTAACCAGAGCAGGGCCAGGATGATTTACATTACTGCCTTCCATGACTTAAATGTATGCTTATGACTTGTGATGGATGGAGTGCAGAACTGTGAACACAGGAGCTGGGACGTGAAACAGACCCGATTGCAATTAACAAGTAGCCAATGTGAATGCTTTATGAATTCGCACGCTTGAAGACTTGCTGCTGGTTTAAATAGTTACCCTCAGGTTTGCATGCTAGTTGACAGTATTAACTGAATGGAGGGATAAGATGCAGGAATATGAGCTATGAGTGCTGCACTGCAATTACGCTGGAGGGGGGAAGTCGTACAAGATTGAAAAAGCTGCTACTTACTTGGCAAGACCAGAAGAGAAGAAGAGGAGAAAGAAGACGAGAAGAATGGGGAAGTAAAGTAGGAGGGATAAAAAAGATAGCTGGAAATGTTAAAATTCGTTAGTTGGGGGGAAAAGTTGTTTTTATAGCCGAGGATCTGGAGCGATAGGTTTAATAGAATTGTAAAAATTCGGGTAAAATCGGGGGGTGTGACAGATGCTCCCTCGAAGTCGGCTGGAAGGCTTCTTTGCTGTCTCCGTCTGCAAACTCTCTTACCCGGGTGACAAGGCCGACACGGTAATGAGGACATTTCCTCTTGATTGGGGCGAGAATTGTGATGAAAATAGAGTTACTTCCTTCTTGTATCCGTCAAGGCACAGGATATGGTGTAGTTTAATTTAGGAGCCTTAACAAGGCGTGAGAGTGAAAAAATTGAAAGCTCGTCCATCCCGGCTGTCGCGCTTTGTCTGAATGGAATGGCGTGGGTAGAAGGAATGATCCGGAATTCGGGAGAAAGAGAAAGTTTAACGGTGACGAAGTGGCTGAAGAAAATGCTGGTTTACAGTTTTACAAGAGTCACAAGAGTGACTGACTGAGAGACAGAGGAGGACGAGGATGAAACAGAGAGAGTGGAGAGAGAAAGGAAGGAGTGAAAGTTGAAGGCCGTGGAAATAAGTGGAGGGAGAAGGAAAGAGATAAAAGTAGTGGAATGTTCACAAGATCCACGGGGACTTGCTCTTGTGTGTTACTAACTTTTCTCTGGGTATTTGATTTCTCTCATGATGACGGGATGTTTGGGAGAGTAAGAGACTTTTTTGGGAATCTGGGGGACTCTGGGAAACTACCCTTACTTTCTACACTGTTTTCAAACCTTCTCCTCCTCCTGTAAAGGGTGGCTCAGCAGGCTTTCTCTTTCTCCGTCCTCCGATCGGGACGAAGGCAGATCTTGGTATGGTTGAGCTGGGAAGAGAACTCGGGATACTGGAGGATCCGTCCTGGGGAACACTAGGGAATGAAAAGAAGAATCTGTGTGTACGCAGGGGAAAATCGGGCTTCTCTGTAGCAAACCCTCATGGTTTTAGCTTCGCCTCTGCTTCTACTATTTCTCCCGTTTCTACTGTGATATAGGATGTCCGTAGTACAGTCAGGGCAGGCAGTACTTCTTCTTGTGCTTGAGTTTTAGCCAGGAAGCACTGCTCACAGTGGGAAGGCAAATAACCTGCTTTCTCCTTGGTTGGGAATAGGAATATCCTCCTCCCAACCCAGAAACAGCTCTGGGCACTGACATGTAAAGCCAGAATGGCTCCAAGAAAATCTATGACTCTTTCACCAAAACCAGAGGGAGAAAACATGCTACACAAGGATGGAAGGAAGGCAGGAGGGATGGAGGGAAAGGGAACATGGCCATACGCTACATGATGATGAGAGGCAGAAGACCCTCGACCTGTACGTAGTATATGCTTGATGCTAGGTACTATGGTACTTAACCTCCTGATATTCCTCTAAAATGGATTCTACAATAACCAAGTTCACATATATATCGATCCTGGCTCTTGTACACACGCTCCCTTCCTGCTTTCCCCTACAACTCCTTTCTACTTTCTCCTCGTTTATCTGTTCTGTAGGGAAGGAGGCTTGGGCTTTGAGTAAGGAGAAAGTAAGGAGGAGACGCCTTTCTCCAACGGAAGTTGAAGCTGTATATAGGGTTATAAGGATGATGGCATCAGACGGAAAAGGCAAAGATGTTTCCTCTACTATGATCGCTAAGTAAGTAAAGAAGAAAGTGGAAGAGAGAAAGTTGGAAGGAATATGTGGAATTATAAAATTTTAGACTCCAACTCTTCTATAAAACCCACATAAGATTCCTCCAATCTCTACTTCTATTCCCTATCAAACGTTCTGCCCGGCTTCTGCTCTGTTACACACACACTCTCTCCAGCTTTAACACAACGAGCTGCCAGCTCAAGAGATATAGCTCCCTGTTAGCAACTGGGGAATCATCATCATCATTTATTTCTCCTCCTCCTGGCCTAATCTTCCTATCCATCTATCACATCTATCCGCAATCAAAATGATCCCATGTTTCTATATTTCTATCGCATTAGTTGTCAAAAACAGGCAGGGGTACATGTGTAGTAGAAGAAAGTAGACTTGGAAATAAAAGGAGCGATTATTTTCAGACGTGAACTCGGCATCGCCGAGGGAGGAAAAGCTGTACTAGATTTGTGCTACTCTGGGGGCATAGTTTTAGTAATGTGGCATGAATTTGGCCGGAACACTTGTGCATCAAAGGTATGCGTGAAAATCGCATGGGATATTTAACTGGTTGGTATTTAAGCATTGATTTTCAAAGGAAACGTATTCTTCAACTGGAGACTTATTCAGCGCCATGATCATGATAGGCAAGAATTCGGAGTAAAGATTTACCGCAAAGCTTTAGAAATTTTTGTAAAACTGCTCAAGGGGAAAGCAAGTTTGAAAAAAATATTTTCAAAGAGAAAATTTACATAGTGAATGATGATGGGCGGTGATCTCGTTATAGAAATGGCAATCTTTTTATAATTACTCCGTGAGAAGAGAGAAGATAAGGACGCGGATGATATGAGATAGGGAAAATTTTTGGACGTTATCCAAACATCTTTGGGGAAAAGCATTTTCTTAATGCCAAAACAAACAAAGTGGCAAAAAACCTGGAGGGAGAGTTTTTATCTACTCAATCTCCTCTAGAGCATCTTTATCTCAGTCACTCTCGTCTTCCTAGTCTTTCATTCCCTACATTTTCTCTCACTTGTCTCCTCTACTTCCATCATTCTCTCTCCATTTCTTCTTCCTTGAAGCACTTCTCTCACTTCTCCTCGGTAGAGCTGGCTCCTATTTTATTTCGTTCCTCCATCTTGGCCCGACGTCCGAAGCTATGTTATGAGACTAGAGTGTAAGAGGCCTCCTTTGATAGCATACAACTAGGAGAAAGATGTGACATTTACAAAAATTACAAGGAAGGAACAAGCTCTTAACCTCCGCCCGTCTGTCTGACATCCACCATTTAACCTTTACCCGACCTCCTCAGCTTTCACAACTGGGATGAAATATTTCATAATCATTTAATAATTATAGGGAAAGTTTTATTTTCTCACCATCCGAATTAATGTATCCCACTTGGTTTTCGGCTTCAAGAGTGTTTTCTAAGTAAATTCCGTTGAAGAATTATGAAAAGTTATTACCAAGTTTTAAACTTACCGCGTAATGGTTGTCATCTTTACGTAACATTTACATGAATGGAGTGGGTGGATGATGGCTACGAGCAGATCTCTTGCATCAGCTTGAAAAGCAACTATTTTCTTTCTTCTCCTCTTGTACAAATCCACTTCATCCAGCTTTGGAACTTTGAAAGAATGACCCGCCTGAACCAGACGGAGACGTAGACCGGTATCTCATTTATTCCGCTTGTGCTGGGGTTTCCGGAGTCCTTGGACTTTCTCCCTTGTTTGCCAGTCCGGCTGGACACGAAAGTTTAAGCAAATCTCCTCTCTGAAAGAGGCTGGCAAGAGAGAAGTAGTAGGCAAGAGAGCGATAGTGAGCGTTTAC
Organism: Sminthurides aquaticus; assembly: GCA_906901655.1. Lineage (NCBI taxonomy): Eukaryota > Metazoa > Arthropoda > Collembola > Symphypleona > Sminthurididae > Sminthurides > Sminthurides aquaticus. The sequence goes on along the minus strand of CAJQTT010000014.1, from coordinate 1,676,095 downwards.
TCAAACTGAGATGTCAACAAACAAAGAGAAGGACATATTACATCCCAAGGATGTAATGCATTATGCCCAGTCTTAAGCCTAATGTCTTCTTCCTCTCCGGCTCCCTCCACCCATACTCCTTTTCATCCATCCTCTTAGTCACTGCCTAACTCTCCGCGGCCTTCTTAGGGATTGAGCCTGGAGAAAGCTGTCTGAGAAATTGATTTGCATTTTTCTTTTTGAAGGAAGAAACTTTTCTCCAATAGAGCAAAGAGGAGAGAAGAGGATGGAAACATGCGGAGATTCTTCCTATTTCTTTTCTATAGTTACTAAAAGCTTCTGCTTTCACAAATTCAACAGTATTCGCTGGCCTAGTAGTAAGCAAGGCCGGCATTTCTTCATGATGAAGTGGATAACTGGAACACAAGTATATAATTTCCGCGTGGTTCAGTTTCACACTAGGACAGCGCTGAATACAGCGCTTTGCCTTCTAATCAAGCATGATTTGAGAGCTGTCGATGCTCTAGCTGAATAAGAACACCTGTGAGCTGCTGTTCAAGGATTATTAAACACACAGTGTATGGAATCTGGTAAAGGCTTGGCAGATTTTCTAAGCGGTACCGAATTGGGTTACCTAATACTTGCTTCATGAGGCACAGAATGCGGTTGGATTAAAATGATTATCTCCTTATTCCGTGCTCGCTTACGTCTGGCTCGCGTAGCTTGTATTATTTAGCCTTCCTCTAAACCCTCTGGGAGTGCAGTAGTACCTTTCATTATTTAATTATATGCGCATTTGTCAAGGAATCGATTATGAGGCTGGAGGTAAAGATTGACAGAATCCGCGTGAATTAGCAATGACTGCAGTTTTTACCATTGATGCAGACGTAAGCCAAAAGGTAAAGCTTCATTGAGTGACCTCGGAAATACTATTGCCGAAGAATAGAAGCGGAGGAGCGTCATGCCCGGGTTTTTGGTTCTTTACTAGGATTTTGAGAAAATATGGTCCCTGTTGGAAATATTGCTGGTATGACACGAAGCATACGCTTTGGTCTATTCTGTCTAGAAATCCTGGGGACTTGTACTCTAATAATACGGTACGAGTTTGAGTATAGGGAGGGAGGGGAGGGACATATGCTGGAGGAAGGACAGGATGAAAGGGAATATGATTGCGGAGAATAGTTTGAGGAAAGTTTTAAGCTTTTTCTTTGGTGGTTGGTTTCCAGAAGTTGGGAGTTGGAAGGAAGGAACTGAGAGAGGCCAAGGATTATTATGTACAAGAAAGAATCGGGAGTTTGAGGAGAGATGAAGGAGAAGGCTGGAGAATAAGAAGAATGAGAAGAAAGGAAATGCAGAGGATGACTGGTGGGTGGTTGGTGGGTTGCTGGTTGAGAAAGTGTATAGGGAGGGGAGGGGAAGGTAGGGGTGGAGTGAGTTAGGCTGCGGCTGAGTAGTAACTACCTTTAGAGTTGACTATTATTACGGTTGTAGAGGACTTGGGTATGTATTAAGAGGGCCCTGGGTAATATAAAATGGCCCATCGATTCTTTCTCTCAAGCTCCGCATTTGACAAGCGTTAGTCATTAATCATCAGGCGGGATAGAATGGAACAAAACAGAAAAGAAGAAGAGTGAAGAGAAACAGTGCGCTGCTTTTCCTCTCTTCCTTCTTCTTCTCTTGCTGTGCTTATGCTCCTCTCCTTTCCCTCCTGCTTCATTGCTTCATCTATCCGCCGAGCTTTGACAATACGTGTGTTCCCTGTTCTTCTTCTGTCTGGAATCGAGGTAAAACTTTGCTTTTCCCAGCCTTCGCCTTCCTTTACACAAGCTTACAAATCCTGGTGTTCCAGAGGCAGCAAGAAGAGACATGGAGAAACAAGGGGGATGAACCTATATTAAAGATTGAAGCTAGAGTTGGAAGGAATAGTATCCTTGGAATAGTGTAGAGCCATTCTTCAAAATCATTTCTTCTATTTAATGCATACAAAGCTTGTAAAACTTAAAAGGATCCCTGGCTCCTGGGATAAATATATAAATGTTACAAGTCATCTTGGGTTTATCTCTCTACCTGCCTATACTTACCTTTCCGTATACTGTGCTTCTCCAGCGACTCCAGCCTGAAGATGGAAGAGCTTCTTACTTACTTGTAATACTTGCTTCCTTGTCTCCGATTCAACCACCGTGGAGAAGATGATGATGAAGAATGTTATTATTGTATACAGAGCAATGTCTGCTTCCTCTCCGTCTCCAGTCGGTAGCCATGGTTGCAAAGCATATGGATGATGGAAGGGAGGGTATGGTGTATGGTTGGAACATATGCACGGATGTTGTGTAATACATGAGTATAAATAAGCTACATATAGTAGGAAACATTCGACTGAGGGCATAACGAAAGAGGTCAGAGTGAAAATCCGGAGAAGACGCCACCTGGATGAAATCTACATCCGCCCTCGCTAGAAAAGGAGGAGTATCGGAATATGAGACCGGTGGTATAAACGTTGCAATAGAAATTATAAGAAAGGATGCGATACAGTCCTGTAAATCTAGTCTAGATGCATTAGTCTCGTGAAATCAGTAGGATTCTCTCGTGGATTTGCAGTATATTTGTCTAAAAGCTAAGAGTTTGAAATGGGGGAAAGCATAGTGGAATAGTGGTAGAAAGAGAAGATGAGGGCGACGTTTCAGATATTATATTTAATGTGAATTTCCTCTTTCCCTCCTGGATGGATCGGATGGAAGGAGGAGGAAGGAAACTGCTGGATGGATGCGCCCTTCCTATTCCAGAATTTATAATAGGAAATAATGAAAACCGATACACATTTATATAAATGCTATAAAAGGTAGTGGACTTGGAGGAATTCGGGGAGGATTTTCAGGCCTCTGAAACTACTTATACGCTCCTATCCGCTTTTGCCTCTGCCTGTCATCAATCTATGTTGAGCAGTAAAATCCTTGGAATTATTGCCCGAGCATAAAATATATCAAGAAGGTTATCGTCCTTCGTGCAGGCTCAAGGCTGGTTTCTGAGCAACGTATTGCTTATCTGCTAAAAGTGCAAGTGCTGAATGAGGACAGAAGATCGGGAGTGATACAAGCACCAAGACATTGTACATTGTTTTTTCAATAAATAAAAGATATTGCAAAATATTTGGCATAACAGCCAAATAGAGCTGACGACGACAGATATGATGCGCTTGTAATCCTCGGTGCAGCCTAATACAAAAATATTCTCAAGATAAAGCAAGGGTAAAGTAAAATAGTAGAGGAGAGAAGAGACGCGTTAAAGAGAAAAACACGGGCCTGCCAACAAGACTCTGTGACAATAAATCTACCGGAAGTTGAAAAAATATACTAAGAAGACACAATGATCTGAATTGTGCAGGAAGTGTCAAAATAGAATTATGGCAATGACTGGGTTGCACAATTCACAGTAGACACATTTTTAAGTTTGATCGTGAAGTAGTGAGGCAGAAGATGTTAAATTGTGTACTTGCCCAAATTGTTAATTAGGGCCAGGATACCCGGATGCGGATACCTGCTTTTAGGGGATTTTGAAATGACCCCTAGAGATTCTTCCATGCCAGAGCTAGCGCTAGCTTGTAAACCAAAGACTTGGATTCAGATGAGAGATTTGTGAAAAGCATTTTGCTCAAGATGGGGACAGATATATGGGAAGAGAAGTGTCGAGAATACTAGAAATACAGACTGTCTTAATGGTGTAAAGTTGGTGAAATCTTAAAACGAAATGTTCTCCAACAAAAACATGAAGAAGGAAACCAGGAGGAGAGCACGAATGATTAAGGGCGAGTAGACGCATTCAAGATGGGACTGCGGGACGGAAATGATAGGAACCTACGGAGAGCAGAATAGGGTCGGAGTGGGAATTATGTATGAGCATGAGATGATATCCGTCATCCGTCTGAGACAGATGGACGGGAGAATAGATGGGAATGACTGGAGGAGAACGTGAGAGAAAGTCACGGATTTGGCTACATGTTGAAGAATAAAAAATTATCTAATCTTTAAAAATCTATTCATGTAAATGCCGGTGCTTTCCCACTCAACAAAAAAGCCATGAGTTTTTTATCGCTGGATTTCAGCATCAAGCTCTGATAAAGTGTGGACAGAATCAAATAGGCAACCTACAACGAGGCTTGAGGCTACATGAGACTAAACCTGCGAGTCCATATATGCTGAACAATGGAAGGGACGAGGACTTGTAAATTCCGTGCTAGGGTTACAACTGGAACTGAAAGTGAGTGGAGACAAGGTAGGAGAAACAGGGTGAAAACATTTGTGAAGAATTCAAGGAAGGCTTGCCTCCAGGAGACTCTGTGTGTGAATATAGAATAGAACAAGTTGAGCGTGTGAGAGCGAGTGGGGATGATGGTGTGAAATGTATGATAAATTCAAAAATTTAAATGGACATCCATCTCTGTGGTGTAGCGGTTGCTGGCTTGGCTGGTACGCGAAGGAGAGTGCTCCTGGGCTGACGTGCTTTAGCTTTCACAAGTAGATATATGTAGGCTCTGCGGCTAGAGCTGGATTGCATTGCAACATGGGAAGGGTGGGGATAATTCAAGAAAAATATTGATTTAGAATTAATACTTTTCACTTTCACTCATATCCAAGCTGGCTTAGACCGGAGAAAGCTAAAGTGAAAGCTGGGGAATGGAGAAAGCGGATGCTAGTCGCGAGCGAGGCGGAGAGGATTCCGGACTGAATCACAAAACGCAAACATACTCAATCATGCAAATTGAATTCAAAATAACTCTACGCCCAAGGAAAACTGAATTCCAGCCAGCTTATTTCCCTTCCTCCTTGCTTGCTTCTAGCTTGTAGTATGTTGGACGCAAGGGGTGAAAAGCTCGGGTTTAGAATATGAAATAAGCAATGGAAAATGGAAACGCTTGACGCTTTGAACCCAGACTGTACTACTGGCTACAACAAGCTCACTCTGTAAATGCATATATCATTCGTGAAAGGAAAGAACGAGAAAGGATTGAACAGGACACGTGTCAAGCAGCTCACTTCCTGACAGGGAAACAGGCATGGGCTTCTACTTGCCTTGTCGGTCTCTGGAAGATGCTAATGATCTTCTGCGGTAGTCTCTGACTTAACCAAAATCTCCACCGGGAACAAGCTCAACTATTTCATGAGGGCTGAAAACAATCTGGAAGACAAAAGACAATGAAGTCGGCAAGGGAAATGACTGCTGACGGTGACGGTCAGAAGCGTTGACAGTTTGAGTTGCGGTAGAAGAAATACGAAGGGGTTTTAGTACATATAATGCAGAGCGTGATAATTACTTTAACCTCGTATCTTTCCCGGGTCATTAATGTGATTGAAGATAGAGAGAGATATCTGATTGAATGGAAAGAAGAAAAGGGCGGGTGGGTTGGACTGGTAGGATTTTGGAAAGTTTTCCCAGGGAATCTACTGTACGGGTTCTAACTGGAGAGGAAAAGACACAATAGGAAAACTAAACCAGAAGAGGGCGTTTGTAATCTTAAGGAATCAATGCAATATATCGGATAAAGGACTTGCTTGAGTTTAGTGTCCTCAGGGTAGAGAGTTAAATGTGGTGAAATTTCAAATTTGTTCTGATTTTATTAAATGAACGCTAAACTTTCTCCAAGGACTCGCACATGACTACTATATAGTGTTGCTGGAATCTAAGTACTAAAAGCAAAGCTAATCTCACACATGAAATATGAAAAGGACACTCTTTGTGAAAGTCTTGGGAAACTACACGGAGAGAATCTATACGCAGTTATGAAATTCATGGAATTTTGTAAAAGTTTTATCCATAATCCTAAATTGTGCATCATCAGACACTGTAGACTCCACGCTTGGTTTAGTTTGCTTGTTCCTTTCAATCTGATTCTGGAGAAAAGTTTGTTAGAATGAAAAGAGAAAGCAGGGGACACACATGCTGATAATTCTTTCCCTTTCTTCTCTCCCCCCTTGCTGTACGCTCTATTTAGGAAGAATGTTGCTGTCGACGGGATTCCCTGGAGAAAATTTGGTTAAATTGAGCGTCATGTAGTCTTGTGGAGAAAATGGAAGAGGAGGAAACCTGTACTAGTCAGAGAGTGAGCCTCTGTTCATTCTATACTTTGAGCAGCAAATGTAGCCCTCCCGTTTCCTTGAACGTGATTGTTCCTTGGGTGGCTGCTTGAATGGGTTGTCGAGGCTATAACACGCAATCCTATAAGATGCTTCCGGCCTGTTTCAAAGTGGAAAAATAGCGCTCACGCTTTATAAAAGCCGACTAAAATATTACATGTTACATGCTTTGAAGGCAGCTTTAGGAAAATCAAGCTAGGAATCGGTAGTCTACGATGTTGGAAAACTGGGGACCCATTGGTTAGTTGCAATAGAATAAATATCCATCCAGTGTACATCATAGTCTGCTCCGCGTTACATTTAGCGGAAAATGGAAAAGAAATGGAAGGATTGACGGTTTGTTAGAGGATGGAAGTTATAGAGTTAATTTTTGAATGGAAACATGCAATCTTACATTGCAATTTTACATGTTACACGAAGCTTTTTGTTGCCATATTATGCAATGTAAACTGAGTACTAACTTTTTTACTAACGTGCATGCCATACTTTATTTTCACATTATCGGCTAATTCTCGGGTATAATTTTTACAATGTACATATGCAAGCATGTATTTCATGTTAACCATCCATCTCGTTCTGCTCCAATTCTTTGTTATTCCTCCCACGAATGTTGCTTTACTTTGTCTTGGAATAGCCGCAAACGACGTAGGCTTAGCAAGCAAAAACTTTTCGTAATATGGACAGTCAGTCTACCTGAGATTTGAATCCAATATCTGCAAAATGCATTACTTATTATCAAAGACTATCTTGTAGACTATGAACATTAAAAAAAGATTTTGCATACACGCTTGCAAAGCTATTGAGGGAATGGATGTGCCGTGGGAGTTGTTAGTTGTAGACACTGCCATTTGGGCTGGGCGAGATGCACAAGTTGGACAAGCTTGGTTGAATGGAATGGAAACTTTTAATGTTCCATCCTTTCATGCGTTAAAAGCGATTTTGATGCGCTGATCTACTCTTATTTTTGCATTAAAAGATGCAAGATTTTGGTGGATGTGAGGCGGAAGTAAGTGAAGAAAAAGCTTTCTGGCTCGAATCTGTAAAGACATCTCTCTCTCTCTTTCAGCCTTAAATTTAATGCATCTCTCGTGCAAATCTATGATCCCAGACACGTTATTTTTGGTAGCGTTGGATTGGAAAAATGAGTCCTTAGTTGATTCGAACGAGGGAAAAAAGTTTGTGAAGCGTACTATGACGCTATCTCAGCATTTATTGGTAGATTTGTTCAGTTTTGCTTGCTTTCGCTAATGTTAGCCTTGGATGTGCAAAGCTAATATATTAAGTTGCAGGTATAAAATGTGAAGGTTGAAAATATCCATCTTAAAATGATTCATCTTATTCTTGGTATAAGAAATATTTCAGAATGGCTAGATGGTTTGTCTTTTTGTTAATTTTAAAGATTTTGAAAATATCCCGTCTGATTGAAGAATCGTGGATTGTATCTATTCCATACGGTAGGATGAATTTTTTAGCTTCAAATTGGAATCGCTTGACGTAAGTATAAAGGTATTTTTTGCCTGTCCTAAACAGACTTTTACGTTACTCCTTTTGAAATATTCTGATTCTTTTTTGACGAAATGGTAATTCGGATAGGAGTAGCGAGTATCAGAAAAGTATACCGAGCAAATGCCTAGGATTTGATTCGAAGGTTTATGTTGTTTGTGGCGTAGGATGGATTTGATTTGGAAGGGGGAGTCGCTATGAAGGATTGAATACACCTTCCATTAGAGCCATTTCATTTCATTCTCTGCATGCCAATCTAATCTTTTTACCTCCACAGATTTCCTTTTCATTATTCTTCTTCTATTGAGTGAGCAAGGAAGCAGTGTGTGTGTACGTCCGTCCAAATCTAAAGCTACATCGAGAAAAGAATCAAGGGAAGGAAGGAGGCGAGAAGGAAAATCATTCATCTAACGTCCATTAGACTATGGAGAAGATATATAGGGGAGACAAGGAAGTGGAGAGAGAATCTAGCATGAAACACCATCACACCCCACCGAATCCCCCCACCCCTTTTATTCTCTCTTATCCCCGTGATCCCCGCCGCCGCAGAGCTTTTACAAAGTGGGCAAGAGAGAAAAGCATAGTGGTGGTGGGAAGAAGACTGAGATAAAAATCGACACGCAAACAAGTCAACATGAATATGCATACATCATCATCATCGTCTTATAATATTCTTAAACGATCTGAATTTTAGAGGACGGGAAAATCCAGGGCTTTCAACGTCCACCCTACGGAAAACTATATCCTATTCATCTTTCTTCTGTAATGTACGTGTGCTTCTTTTAGCTTTTTGGACACACAATGTGGCGGAATGCTTGAACGGAATGCGCAACGTGGATAAGGGTTGATGAATCTGAATTGAAAAGCGTGTGCAACAATCTCACGAATCGCTTCCATTTTTTAGGTTACACGTGTACAGGTAATAGGTATGTCCACAAGGTGGCAGCGACAATTTATGTTAACAAACAACAGCCTTACAGACTAGAGGATGGTTACAGGTAGCAGTAAGGGGCGTGGACTTCGTTAGCGAAAATGAATCTGCAGAATGGAATAGCTAAATACCTTGAGTTACTTCTACGGGGATGGGTTTCGAGACGACACCTAGCGTGTCATACACGAAGTAACAAATTATGACTAGTTTATGACGCCCAACGCAAACGAAGGGCAGTGGAGTTGGCAAAGTACAACTCTGGAATCTAGCGAACAATTTGTCAAATGGTCAAGTGATTTGAGTTCAAGTTAAAATACAATGGATGCAGTTGTGTGATAATACAGTCACAGTCATACAAACTACTCTGCTCAGAATCATTTTGAATGGAACATTGTATGAGTTGAAAGCCTCGTTGCAGATATTTGAAGATCGTTATTCTGGTCTGGATTAGCATAATCAGATTTATAGGCGAAATTACAACGAAAGGTTGGAAATGGATACAAAGATTAAAGATTTATTTGAGAAGATGCGTTGATCTAGTTTACTCAATAATATCAAAGATGAGAGGAGGAATGGCTGGGCGGTGAAAGCTCATGAGTGAAAGCAAGTCTGTTTTATAAATTGGACTCATCATCGCAGCCGATTTTTGAAGCTGATATTAGAATTGCGGGCTGGCGCGTAGAAAATCCTGGCGTTCTAAGCCAAAGCTTTTGTAGGATATTACTGAGCGGAAGATTGAGAGAATGAGAAAGGATTGGATGAATGCTGCAGCTAAAACTCAGGTTTTGATACTAATAAGAAGAAGCATGGACTGAGAATGGACACAAAGGTTTAATCTAAAAAGACCTGAACGAGTACATTAGTCAACGGATACGGGTTTCGTGGTTCCATGCTGAGACGTTGCTTTCTCTAATTCAGGTTCCCTGCTTCCTTCCCATTGAAGTTCCAGAATGAGCTTCTTTCCATCCACATGCATCAACTATCCTTGACAAGAACTAAAACCGATCAAGCAAACATTCTCCTCGCATCAAAACCTAAAACGTTGCTGCTAGCTTTCTCTGCTGGTTACCAACCGGGCTTAGCGCTCTATCTTGGCTGCAGTACAAGTTGTACTGTACAACTAATGCGGTAAAAATAGCAAGAAAGCTTGGAAGGAATATATGGACGGAAATTCAGGAGGAAAGAACAGAAGAGATTGTAGATGAGTAACGAGCATTCTCTATCCGTCAAATTATTTTGATAAGATTCATGATGCTTCAAAGAATCAAAACCTTTTCAACAAAGCTGCTCACCCTCCTCCTTCCTTCCTCTATATTCTCTATGAAAACCGCAAACATGAACATTTTATTATAAAAAGAGAACAGAGGGATTGTGTATATCCACTTTCCTTATATGCCTAACTTCCTGCAAATAAAATCCCTATCGATCCAACAACCACTATCCATGAGTCCAGATAATTTCTTTAGCTCGATTCCGTGATCTACGGTGTTTCCTACCTACAACTCAGAAAATAACGTTAACATAAATAGCTAACATTCTGCGAATTCAAAATTTTCACTGCCCCGGAAAACCTGATACTGGATCGATTAGAAATTACTAAGAATCTTGTATCGGATATGTTGCTATATTTCGCTCCCCTGTATATATTAAATACATACCGTATATTATAGAGCCATAAAAATGTAGATATTCATACATTATAGCGAATGTCATGGTCTCAGTGTCACGGTCACTGTCCGATGGATCGAAATACCGTTCGACTCCCTCATACTATATTTGTAGTTATCATGAATTGCATCAATGCTTTACTTGTAATATATTTAAGACTGTACAGATATACAAGAGTACACATATTTAAAACTGACATATTCTATGCATCATACACAGGTAAATATAATACATAACGCACAATATCCAGGTAGAACACGTTCCAGGTAAGAAGTGACCGTACGCTGTCAAAATTCACTTAAAAGAGCGTATTCGAAAACCCCAACACTGGAGAATATTTTTGCACCGCCCCTCCCCTAATTCCTTAACGGTTATGATACTTGGCTAAACTTGCCTTATGTTCCTTTAAGATTCATCTCTTCATTCGCATCCCTTTGGATTCTGTTTCGAAAACAGAGATAAGGGAATCCTCCTCCCCCTTCAGATGCTGGCTACAAGAGCGGAATACAACAACATTTCTATTGAAATGTCTGTGGATGTAGGTTTGAAAGGAGAAGCAACTTCCCGCACGCACACCTACCTTTCAATCCCTTCAACAACTCGAATAGTGAGTAACCAGTCTTAACACTAGAGGGAGATGACTATAGAAAAGGAGTTACATGCGTCTCAACGAATTTGTTTCTTTCTTGCAACATAACTCGTTCGCTAAAAGCCAGTACAGACAGTAAGCGCAGCTCTTTCCCACTTCTCACTTGCAACATCTACTGTATAATACCCGCAAATACCCGCCTTCCTGCTATCATCACTGGAACTTATGGAATGAACATTCATCCTTTGGCATTCTTGAAACCAATACATCGAACATGCTGGAATTGCTGGAGTGGGCACAGGCTGCTTCTACCCACTGTCGCAAAAGATGTGTAGTAAGAAATGAAATTAGTGGCAGTAAAGGTATGAGCTTTTCAAAACACCAAGTGGGGAAACCCTTGGAGGTTCAATATAGTTTGCTTCGAGTTAAGATTATTCCGGAATCTTATTGCAACTCACAATATATCCGAAGAAGTAGACGCTACGCTAGAAAGATAGCCGGATTAAACTTGAAAGCAATATTTCGAAAACCAGAATCTAATCAAGCAATGCTCCTGCCTTTTAGATGGAGTCAAAGTTCGTTTTCGTAAACGCCATGAAATTTCTTATGTGTAACAATGTACACACCTGTGTGAATATGAGTAAATCACCGTTACTTCGAGAGAACATTTTTGTAGCTTTATAGCCCTGAATAAAGTCTGGCATAGCAACTGCATAGCACAAGTTTGGCATAAATTTTATGCCGCTACCTGTTTAGAGTCTAGCACAAACAGGCCCCACTGTACACAGCTCACTATGCAAAAATTATGCAGGCCATAATTTATATGACATTTTTATGCTATGCCGTTGTTACGCCGTTGTTATGCCAGACTTTATTCAGGGCTTATGAGTCAATGCAGCAAGCAAGAGATATTTACTTAGCAAAATAAACTCAGAAAATTATACAAACCTTAGGGTGGGCGCTATGATTTATGGCGCCCACTCCCTACCGCCTCTTTACCCTCACATGACACATACGGCGTTGATCCCTTCCCTCCTCCACCCCTGAAACTGTCTCCTTTCCATATGTGTGCTGGGACACATTGACAAACAAACAAATAATGCAGTCTCATGCTATTTAAGCGGTGTTTAAATTACAACTTGTCATGATTGACAGCCTGTAAGTTACTTGGGATACTGGCATGAGAGATTCAAAACTACTGTTAATAACAGTGTAAATAATTTCTCATCTCCAGTAGTATTAAAAAATAATGTTGGCTACTTGAATTACACTAGTCTTCAGAGGTTGGCTAATAAAAACTAATGCAAAAATTAATGCAGCTACTATTGCAAAAAACTTCAATAGAGACGATAAAGAGCAATAAGATACAATCAAAGTCTTGCGAACATCCCAAAGGAAAAGATTCAGCGGCCCATGTGCTAACATCGCCACGATACAGGTATGCGAAACATGTTTTTATGTTCAATAAACAAATTTTGGTAAAGCGTAAATAGTTAAACAAAAATGTAAGCAAATAATTTGTAGGAATTTCACCAAATAAGGGAATTATATAAAAAAGCAAATTGGGTGCAAGCACATAGCAATCCTACAAATGATAATTTGTAAGTACTTAAGCTCAAGATAAAAAATTAGGCGAAGCCACCACTGTTACTAACTAGCTGGACCGAGTAATAGAAATTAAATGAAGGTATCGATGTAAAAGTGCGAGGAAATATTTCTACCATTTTAAAGTCAACCATAACCCTCTTTATACTCCTCTTTCCTTTTGGACTAGCCCAAAAGGGAAGATAAATGGAATTAGGGTATGTGAAAGTGCGCGGAAAGTCTTTTACCGTTTTATAGTCACCCATCACCCTCTTTATGCGCCTCCTTACTTTTGGACCAGGGCCAAAAGTGAGCATAAATGGAATTAGGGAATGTGAAAGTGCGAGGAAAGTCTTTTACCGTTTTATAGTCACCCATCACCCTCTTTATGCGCCTCCTTACTTTTGGACCAGGGTCAAAAGTGAGCATAAATGGAATTAGGGAATGTGAAAGTGAGATACACCTCTCCTATCACATTTCCTCATACTTTCATACCTTTTTCCTTTTAAGTTTTCGGGAGTTTCTGCACACTTTTGGCCCTGGTCCAAAAGAATAAATTCGCATTTCACCGGCTCTACATAAGCTTTCCTTAGACTTCGTCTCGGTCCAGCTAAAAACTGGAGCAGCGGAAATACGTGAAAGTTTTCAAGAAAAAAATAATCACATCAGGATCAGAAATCAGAAAGAGTTTATGCGGAATCTCTACAACCACCCTATTACATTTTGGCCTGCGGATATTCTTGTAGGCGGGCATCGAGTGCATGTAATTTCAGAATTCGGAGAAAATTACTCACATTAAAATTGTTTGATTAACAGCGTAAGTGTTAAATATATTTCTGGCATTTACACTGTATGCAACTAGGTCGGGATTTTTAAAGGTTACGTTTTTGCCTTGAAGTGCGGTACTACTGCCATACGATAAAGACGTGTTGGATCTGAAGTCGTGGAAGTTTGAAGAGGAAGCCAGAAAGAATTTAATAATCACTCTGCACAATAAGCGCATTGATGCAGACATTAATAACATAATCGACCCATATGGAAAAGTATTCAGCTTGTTATATTTGAAGGAACAAAATATATTCGCATTGAGTACTCTGTGACACCATAACAGTACGAATAGCTGTCTTGGGAGTTGCGCATAGAACTTCTTTAGCGAATCCCTGAAGCAAGCGTTAATTTTGCTGACTGGTCCTTTCGTGAATCTTGTCCAGGTCGACTCAAGCGTCGAAGCACCAGGTTTGGATCATTATACCGACATTTACCAGCTTTTATGTCTGAACTATAACGAAAATTTGTTGGCTATGCATTAGTAAATACCTACCCGGAATGCAATCTAAAAGAGAGAGGGATGTTGGAAACACTTGTTGATTTTATGTTAAATATTATCAATGATCCCTGCTTACACCAATTGCATTTTGATCTGAAAGTGGACCCATTATTAACTCCCGCTGTGTATCTGAATTAAAATTAATTCCTGAAATTTGATCAATTCTATGGATTCGTATTCTATGGTATTAATTTCGCTGGTCAATTCACGAAAGGTAAATTTTTCCCCGCGCTAGTTTTTGCCATTCACAATGTTCATGGTAACATTTTCGCTGTGTAGTATATTCCCCGACAAAATTTTGCGGAAAGAATGTTTAATTTCAGTAATTCGTCTAAGTAGTCATCTACTTCGGCAGGCGAGTGGAAGATAACTGAGCTAAACTTAATCTTTTTAAAAAATGAAATAGCAATTGAAATTAGTAAGACCTTACTCATTATCAGCTTCATTAGTTTCTACCCGGACGAATTCGTGCAAACACTGCCATGAAAAAACTCCGTGTATCAATGTATGTCTTTTTCGTTTCATCATAAGCTGTTTAAACTGCCGGTTGATTTTCTCAAAACGTGAATTTTTTCCCATATGTTTTCCACGCTTAATCTTCTCACTTTTTTCATTTGAATTCCATTAGGTAGCCTTTTTTTAGCGTCCATGCTCATACCAAAAGGCTGACAAACTATTCGAATAATGTGTCCGTGGCTGCCAACGCTACCGTCGACACTTTTACCATGAATTGATGTCACTTCACGAATACACGTCACTTCACAACAGAACAAATAGATCTGCAGTAAATTTGCCCAAAATCAAACACCCCGACGGCAAACTGTCACCCTACACGCACCGTCAGCTCGTGAACAGGAGGGCAGCAGAAGCAGCACGAAACACTAATTCAACTCAAGTGAAACAAGAACATTCACCCCGTAAATGCACTGCACCAAGTCAATAATCTGGTAAAAAAAAAAGAAAAAATGTGGCTGAATATTGGCAAATATATGTCTGAAAACCGTGCACTTTTTGATCTTATCGCGAAGCCGAATACGACTTCAATTTTGAAGTTTTGAATCCATCCATGCGTCGTCCTTAAATCCTTCACTACAGCGCCTACCACAACTTGAAGGCAACCATTTCGTCCATGAATGCTCAAGAAAAGGTCCAACGAAGCGTTTTGCTTTGAATAGTCAAATCCAATGGTGATGAATGTCCATTTGTATGCGGCAAGATGCAGGCAGGGCGAAAGCGCTAGTAGAGTCAGAGTTATTATCATTTTGGCTTGATTCGTTGATGTGCTATGGTTAGAGAGATAACAATTAGTGCTTTTTATTTAGTAAGCGTTGTTGTTAAGAAAGGCATGCTTGTTGCTTCCAATTCCTTGGTACTGTGGCTTGATACCGGGGTTTTAAAGGAGATTACGAGTAGCATATAGCATGGGTTGCAACTCGTGTAAATAGTTGTTTAGGATGTTTAGGGTGAAGTCTTTGGTTTCACAACCTGTATTACGCAATTTTTGGTGTGCCTTTAGGACTGGGTTGCAATTTTCCAATATGTGAGGCAGTGAATCTTGGTACTTCCAAAACGGGAGAGGGGGTGGTGAGCAGAAGACCGTTGTCGGGTAGTCATTGGTGGCCTACTTTCAGTTGGAATATTATCCTTTTGTAGATGGAGGGATGGGGGATAGGGGAGAGGAGATGCGAGGTAGGGCTGTAACGAAAGTTCTATCGGAATGTTTCTTGCAGTCGGTGATTTCTTCTTTTTTGTAGCTGTCATACACCCCGCATTCAAAGTGAATCTCCGTAACTATATGTTCGTAGGCATCGATGTTTGCCTTTTTGTCAAAGATAGCGTAACTTGTCCATAGGGTCTAACAAGAATTTGGAGTTGCAGAATCCAGTTATGTTTGTAGTCATGAGCGTGGACTTGGCTCATCAGGATAAGTCAAGCAGGCTGAGTGCATTTTTAAAATACCTCCCGTCTGGCGCCATGATGATGAGGAGGTAGAATTGATCGTTTTGCGGATTAGGCTGTTTGTGATGTTTCGTCTTCCTCTCTTTTAGCCAGTTTGTTAAAACTGGCTATTGGGATAGGCGTTTTGGTTGTTCTTAACAAATAGTGTATATACGCGTAAATATAGTTAAGATTTGCGTATTTACACTTTATCTACACTGTATAACAAAAATTAAATTTTTATATATATAAGGGGGTGGAATTACTATTGTGATCTGCGTTTTGGCTGTTCACCATTTGACGTTTAGTGTATATACACGTAAATATAGTTAAGATAAACGTATTTACACATCACCTACAGTATAAAAGAGAAATTTAATTATATTTATAAAATGAGACGGAATTGCTATTGAGATATGTGTTTTGGATGTACCCAATGGGATATACTGTGTATCCGTGTATCAAACACTACATCGACACTGTATTTTAACTATAAGTGTATTCCAATCAGTGTAACGGCCGTCCTCAATCCTTTTTTTAATCGTGGTTATGTTTCCTATTCCTCCGTTATGGTTCGGGGTTTTACTGTATTAGAAAAAGACTTTTGTCAAAAGATTATAAGGGGCTGCGGAAAAGCCTTTGCAAAGTATTATCTTACACCCTTATAGAAGAATTAATCCAGTATTGCAAGACAGCATCGGTTTTCCTATGGTGTCGTATATTCCTACGAATTAGTGCAGGAAACAGTACTATAAGATAAGAGGAAATGAAACGGATAGATTTATATAATTATTTGAAATAAACATAATACACACCTAGGCGGAAATGAGCGAACGACTTGGATTTTGGAGATTTGTGCGCATCTGCTTGTCTTGAAAACATTGCATAGCTAATTGTCCTACACCGTTCGAAAGAGCAAATTTTGCTCTACAACTTTGCGCAATTTGGATTACGTTACCGCGCTCTAAGATGTAGCTTTAGCGCCGCGCGCGAAATGCCTTCTTTGGGGGTGCGACGGATATGAGCGAATGTTGGTGATATTTTTTGATTCCGAATCAAATTAGATCTAGTTTATAGTTAATTATGAAGGTTGATATTGCTATGTTTTCCAAATTAATTTGAAATTTTTAACTTCATGGGTTCATTGGTAAACTCGAGTCAAAGTTTCCGTTTAAAAGCATGTAATTTTTGGAGACATAAAATGTTAATTGTAATTAAGCGTATAATTAACATCAGAATTCAACAATCACTTACTCTACCAAATGCAACATAAAACAAGCTACAGTTTGATGTCAAATGCTATTTAAAAATGATAAGATTTGCATATTCGTACGCAGGTCAAAGTCGAGAAACCATATACATTTGCAATTCAACATACCCTTAAATAGGGATTTTGTCTAACTGTCCTGTCTGTAGACTTTGACCTGCGTACGAATATGCAAATCTTATCATTTTTAAATAGCATTTGACATCAAAATGTAGCTTGTTTTATGATGCATTTGGTAGAGTAAGTTATTGTTGAATTCTCGTATATATATATATACATATATATATATATATATGGTTATATTCGTCATATGTTTAGGTTAGAAATAACTCCAGGCAAATCTCACGATCCCAGTATCTGCTGAATGATTGACGCGCAGCTGTTAATATGACTTTGAAGCACTTTTTGGTTTAGGTTAGGTAAAGAATTTTGAGATTAGGATGAAAAAATTCTATTTTACAAAATAATATGGTAAATTCCATTTGTGGGGGTATGTATGGAAACATAATTAATTTTACATGTGAAAAGGCATTGTTAAGTCTACTAATGAAAAATTGCATTATTGGTTCACTCATGAAACACTCCATGTTAAGCTGAAATAGTAAAGTTCAATGTAAAGCCACGTATGGAAATTTCACGCCAAATTTTACTTTCAAATTTGAAAAACTTCATGTTAAGTTCAGTTGTGAAAAATGCCATGATAAGGTGACACATGAAAAGTCTATTATGTTGGAAGAAACCTGTTGGGCATCTACTAAGCTTTCCAAAACGCCGTTCTTTTGACGGGATAATACGCATATAGTGTCATGCTGAGATTCCCACCCATACATTTTTCCTGTATTGTCGGTTTTTTGCAGAATCGTTCCAAGACATACCAGAAAAAGCCTATATATATACCGCATGTTCCACAAGTTCTTGATGTACTCGTATTTCCCTCTGCATATTTTGGATACTCTTTCACTATTTTGCATACTCTTTCACTATTTTGAATACTCTTTCACTATTTTGGATACTCTTTCACTATTTTGGATACTCTTTCACTATTTTGGATACTCTTTCACTATTTTGGATACTCTTTCACTATTTTGGATACTCTTTCACTATTTTGGATACTCTTTCACTATTTTGGATACTCTTTCACTATTTTGGATACTCTTTCACTATTTTGGATACTCTTTCACTATTTTGGATACTCTTTCACTATTTTGGATACTCTTCTATTTGCAAATAGAATTTTTAGATTTTTAAATTCTCTTAATGTTTTCAAATCCACAAAATAATACAGTTTCAATTGTAAAAGATGATAATGTCTCACCAAAGATAAACAGTTTGAAAGTAAGGGATTATTTGAAAATGCGAGTTGCATTTTGAACGGAAAAGCAAATATTTCGACGTTAGAGCTCGATGTTTGTCAGGAGAGTATCGCGATAGACGAGAGACCTATTGATTTAACACGAGAGCTACATGTTTGACGGAAGATCTGTGGGCGTGACGGAAGAGCCACAGTGGTGACAGTGACGGTACACCTATTGATTCGATGGAGAGCTACAAGTTTGACGTCAGAGCTAAAGGTTTGACCGGGGAACTACGGGTTTGACGTGAAAACTATTGCAGAGCTAAGGCTTGGATGGTGAAGCAGTTGAGATCCGTTGAAGGGATAAATGTTTGAAGGGAACTTGACGTTCTAAAGGATTATTGTATTTCAATACACATGATAAGTTTGGCGAGCGAACCGTGGGTTCGACGGACGCTCTAAAGATTTGAAGCGATAGGTTAAGGTTTCACAGCGGAGTTAAAAATTTGACGTTAGAGCTCAAGGTTTGACCGTAAAGCTAAAGATTTGGCGGTATAGCTTAAGGTTTGAATACACAGCTAAAGATTTAGAGGGATAACTTTGGATTCTTCATATATAATTATAGTTATAGGTTAACAGAAAGAGATATTGGTTGAATCCTGAACATTTTTTAGCACAACCCCGGGCGAAGCCGGGACGCCAAACTAGTGGAGCATAAATGGAATTACGGAATGTGAAAGTGCTAGGAAAGTCTTTCACCGTTTTATAGTCACCCATCACCCTGTTTATGCGCCTCTTTTATTTTAGACCAACCCAAAAGGAAGCATAAATGAAATTACAGAATGTGAAAGTGCAAAGAAAGAAAGATGTGCGAGCGAAACTTTCGATGAAAGAGCTTTAATTTGACGCAATCCAGTTTTCGTACCACACAACCCCCGGGCGAAGCAGGGTAGCAAGGCTAGTAGAGATATATATACGATATCATGATAACTGAAGTTTTTTTATATAGTTCCTGAGCGGGAAATCATATTACGGTTGGAAATATAAAGTGATCCACAAAACGAGTTTCTGTGATTGCAAGTATGTCAAATGAAAGCTGATTTGAAGATTACGTAGAACTTAAATTTTGTAAGATTTGAGCCCATTAATATGTAAGCGTACTATCCCTAAATTCTTCCCTACTTTAATTACTTGGTCGTGAGAATTAGCAGCGATACTGGATTGTCAATGTGAAATTGCTTGTGACATGTTCAGTGAAAGTAGTGTTGGCAGATGTTGCAGATTAGGATAAAGCGGCGAGATACAAGTTTAACTCTGGACGAGTAACACTTCGTACGGATTTGCAAGTTGCACCTAGTTGTGATGTCTTGAGGTAGAGGAGGAAGTGGATATTGTGGATGCGATGTACTGGGGCTGAAGGGTGGGATGGAAGTCCATACTGTGTTCCGGCGGCACGCGATGAAAAACTCGACCTGGTATTTTCCTCATCTCGCTCACTACAAAATTAGCAGAGGATCTAGTTTTTGTCGTGTCCGCGGAATATTTTACAGGCTTCTGAGACCCAGCTAAGTGTAGTTGAGAATTACACAGCGTCTAATTCCAGAGCCAAGGGTGGTAATTTTCAGGAATGGAAGGTAGATTCTCACTCTCCTTAAGGAGAGCAGTGAGCTCTGAACCTCTCTCAAACGCACCCAGAGAGGTAAAGACATTTTCATCTAAAAATGAACTATGGGAATTACACCGGCCCCAAAGTGAGAATGTAAGATGCACAGGATTAACTCTAATCACTGTCTTATCTTCAAGAAACCAAAGTAATCCAGGAAATAATGTCAGCAACGTTTCTAGATTATTGAATGGATATAACGAAAATCACACAACCAGGAAACCGAAGAGAAGTAACATTGCAACTAAACTGGATATTCTTTTTTCCAAAGTAATCTTTGATAAATATGATCGGCATACATGGAAATTCTTGCAATGGATAACAATGCATATGCATTATTTGATGCCAGGATAAACACGATTTTTTCGTTTCCCGGAAAGGAGATTGAAGGAACTCAACATAATTCTAGCCATCATATGCAACACGTCGAATCTACATTATATATATATATATCTACGTCATTATTTACGTTGCTTCACATGCTTATAGAAATATATTTTCGCCAAAAATATGATTAGCTATTTGGTTGATCTGAAGATATATGAAACGAAACGCAAATTATTATTTTACGTTACGAAAAAACATGTGTAGTACGCGTTCCTAGTCGATGAGGTTCCACTTTAATCTGATTTCCATTACTCGAGCTAATTGGTTATAGAGTTGACAGCACCTAATTTTTAGCTTGACCGAGAGGTAGTCTACAAGAATCTTATCTCGGGACATCTGTATGCAAAAAATGTGAAGTGGACCTCCCAAAAAATGAGACTTTGGAGAAAAGTTAAATGGAATAATAAAAGAATTCAAAGTTAATTATTTACCCCTTCAAAATATTTCCTTTTGGAGGAGTTCATTGCACATTTTCACTTTTCGGTCGGCCTTACTCTCATTTTTCGCACTAAAAGGCTGGGAAAGCAAGCTATAAAAGAGAGAAGGTAAATATTTAATTCTTTGATTACGTTTTTTGGAGGTTTCATCGCACATGTCCTTTTCTCGGCCAGTCCAGTCCAGGAGTAAAGCATAAATTTGCCATTAAATAGTAATGTGATGAGCCGTTTTTTCCTTAACTTAGCTCCCCTTGGCGGTTGGTCCAATTTCGGAAAGTAATGGAGCAGAAACCAGTCGGCACGCCTGTAAAAAAAATGGCTGGTAAACATTTTGAAATGTTCAATACACTAATTCATATGTATTGATCTTTTTACAATGGCAATCGTTAATCAATGCATCGGAACTGTTAATCTACATACTACGGAGAACGAGTTTTTGCTTTTTTTCAAACCAATTGGAACCATTCCGTGGTATCACAACCAAATACGTGAGGGAAGCGATAATGGCACTAAAATTGAATGCAAACAAAGTGAACAGCTGTGTCACGGCTGAATCAAACGGTTCCAGCATTTTTGTTGCGTAGGTACCCAACCCGAACTTATGCTTGCACCACCCAACAGCTGAGAAATTTGCGTACTACTCGAGGAACTGGCGGTGCTAAGTGATTTTGGTGTCTAGCTGTGGGAGTTGTGCAATATTTACTTGATGAGTGCGATAATATTGTTCCTGAAGGAATTTGTGTGCTACTGAATGGTATGTTGAGTATAAGGTTTCTGGTTATATTCACACGGGGAAAAGATTTGCGAGGTGAAGCGGGACTAATTTTTGACTCTAGTTTCGGGTACCACAAGGGGTAATTCCGAACTGTTATGGAGCACCTACTTCTAGAAATTTTACAACCAAACCGTTACTGGAATCTAACTGAGAACGAATGTGACTACACTTTATGCGAAATATTCCAAAAACGATGCTACAGGTTGAAGTTGTCCCTCAAAAATTACAGAGATTAAGCCGGCTCTGGCTACCCTGCGCTTGTCCTTCAATCAGAACCAAGCAAGAAGCCGAAATTGCTGCGATAAATTTCACATTTGGTGCATCGCTCAGTTAATTTTAGAACATGTTTAAGCCATAGTTAGATTTTGTTTATATTGCCTCATAATCCCATTTTACGAGTTCCTGTGTTGAGCTGTTGTGCGATGCTGTTGTCCTGTGTAATGTAGAAGCTGGCTAGGGTTCTTACCTGTGGTTGGGTTTTTTCGCCGCAATGCCAGCTCGTTATTATACCTTCCTCATTTGATCTTCCCGCACAAGTTTTTGCGCAGAGCCAAGATACGAACGGCTCATCCATGGAATTCAGACTTGTTACTTGAAAACTTCACATCACAAGACTTAATGATTTCCGTTTTCAACTAATACGTTGGCCTAGTATGGACTATTTATACGTCACTAAAACATAGATTATACATAATCACCCAGTTTAAGTTATCATACCATCTCGCATGATTTGGGCAAGAAAAATATGAATGAAGGATTTACTTACTTTGTTAACTTTACAGATGTCGACTCAGGACAATCCAAACTTTTCGAAAGCGAGTCATGGAAATACAAGCGTCAAAAAAAGCTCCAAAAATAATCATATAATATTTACAGCTTGAACTAATTCTGGAGCAGCTATTCCGGGGGGACTTGAAACCAGATATTCTTAGAGATGAAGGCAAGAATACTGAGCTCATATTATATTATCCTCTAATTTTATGCCTGTAGATCATGACACCTGATAAATAATGTTTATATTTATTGCATCAGGCTGTTGACAAAAGTTCAACAACAATCGGCTAAACTCTACGACATAGTTGATGGAAAAAAATTTTTATGCATATTTCTTATAACGATAGTATAAGCATTAGAATACAACATACATAATTACAGCTTTAAAAAAATTACAAATACTTCCGTGAGAAAAATAGGATCTTCGAAAGCCGATTAACATGATTAATAGCTTATGTTCGTGGTTGAGGGCGTTCATACGTAGGCGCAGTTTTCTGTTGCGAACAAAAAGATATAATAGCCAACCTTTCATTCCTAGAAGAAGGATTGAATTTGCAATTAACAAGAAAAGATTAAAAATGTGGCTAAAGTTGTCACAACTATACGGATCCATAGCTGTTGCCGCGTGGATGTATGCTCCCATTATTCCAACTACTCTACGTTCGAAGTGTAAGTAGAACATAATAAACTGGGCAATGTTTAAGATTACAACCAAGAGATTGCTGACGTGGGCAGCAGCTGTTTTAGAGTGGTGTGACAATTTTGGAAACTCTTTCAAGTACTGGTTGAAAATTATGCTGCGATTGATCATGTGATACGTGTCCCAGTCCTTGTTCAAGATGAGGGTTAGATTTTCGTTGATTTTGGGAACGCGGCTTGGTTAAATGGAAATGTCTTCTGTTGAATTGGCGAAAAACGGCATTATGGAGATTAAGACATCCACAGCACTGGCTCCTTCTGTATTGCAGTGGCTCCATGTGTCGATTAGTATCTCCCCGTTTGCCCTTGTTACTGCACAGTCACATCCGATTTTCAGTAGCAAGGATCCGTGTATTACTTCTTGTAGTATAATAGGTTCTCTCCCTTCGCATTGGATTTTGCTGTTCGGCTGATTGTCAGCAATTGCGAATAGAGTGGCGCTGAATGCAGTGATGAACTCCTTCTGTGTTGTTCGTTTCCTGCATGTCACGTCACAGAGATTTTTGATGTTTTCTACGCGTGTTCCTTCGTACAATTCTTCCAGGCAGATGTGGGTGACTTCAATTTCGGATTGATATTGTTGTAGATAGACCAGATCTCGGTCTGCTTGTAGAATTTGATCACTATGCGCTGGTAGAATTCTTTTTCCGGAAACTGCGAGGAAAGTCGGGCTATGGTCCAGTCCACAGATGGCGTCTTTGTAGCGGAAAACATTCTTCTTAATTGACCCATTACATTGAATGTTCCACCCTTAGGTGTCGTTGGAACTTTAACGATAACCTCTATGTTATCTACCCTAAACTTACACTTAGCAATCCGCAATTGAAGATACGTGGCTAACCCTTTTTCTGGATCTATAGCGAAATCAATGTCTTTCCTTCCGTCTAACAAGGGTTTTAATTTCATTAAACCTCTGTGTAACTGCTCAACCCCTATTATGTGTGTGGTTATATTACCAAGTTGGCAATTTACGATTGCTGTGGAAAACATTACAATTTGTGTGAGCCAGATTTTCATAGCAACTATTGTTTGAATCTGGCCTTTCCAGATTTTAATCTCTGTTAACACTTCATTCTCTATTGAGGCTCCTGATACATCCAGATCAGTAAGGTGTCCTATGATTTTCTGTAGTGTTTTGTGTAAAGTATCTAATTTCTGGGTTGTGTCCTTCCCAAAATTCATAGTTTCCTTGTGTTCAATAAGTACCTTCTGATCTGATAATTTCATGTTAGCAGGCACATATCAGCTTACCCTTGCAAGAGTCAAACTACAAAAGAATTCATTACCAAGCTGTTTGAAAGGTATTTTTCCTCATACGGAATTCCCAGAAATATCCTCATGGATAATGCTACTACGTTCACAGATGCATTTATCACGGAACTACTAGCCTACTGTGGAGCAACAAAGGTGCATAGTCATGCATATAGAAGCATGAGCAATGGATTGACAGAGAGAAGCAACAGGTGTGTAATACAATTTTTAAGGCATTATGTTCAGGATGACCCTGAAAATTGGGAAGAGTTAGTAGGACATGTATGTCTAAGCTTAAACAGCTATGTTCACGACACACTAGGATTCTCCCCCAATTATCTGTTCTTAGGGCGTAATGTTTTATTGCCAGGGAATCTAATAAAACCTTTGAGCTCAGAAAATACACAAGCTTATGACATGATGAACTTATTCCATGCAAGGCGAGTAACACTGGACAGATTACGTAAGAAGCATGAAAAGATGAAGAAATATGACACAGGTAGAAAACGGGTACTTTTCAAAATTGGAGATAAAGTACTAGTGGAATTTCGTAACGAAGTGTTCGACGAGTATAACAAATGGAAACGGAGAAATTATGGCCCGTTCATCATTTCAAACATACTTTCAGACACAAGCTATCTAGTATCAGCTGAGGAAGGAGCAAGTTTTCCGCATGCTAGGAATAACATGAGGGTTCACGTTTTCACGTATCAAGGCTTAGGCAGTTTCTAGAAGCAACGCCAGGAGAAGAAGTTGTAGAAACTCCCGAAATAGGAAAAGCTGAGGACGTCATTAGTACAGACGCCAGGGATATCGTCAGATTTGACGACAAGGACAAGCTAGAAATTGAAGGAAGTGAGAAAGTCATAACGCTAGAAACCCGTTTAGCAAAACGGCTACAGGCAGGAGAAATGGGAATCACGAGATCCACTAGAGTCAGGAAACCACCGGTAAAATACCAGGCAAGTATCTTTTCACCTTAATCTTGTTCCTTGGATTTTTGTACTTTGTGAGAGCCAAAACAAACTATACCATTACAGCAGGTATAAAACTGGACAGGATGCAGTGAAAAATAATTCATACGGGATCAATTCCTCTTAGACTCTCCAGGTCCTTCGAAATGAAAATCCTGGAACCACATTTCCGAGGATAGATAGATAGATAGATAAATTTATTCGATTGATTTGGCCGTTAGCATAAGCACAGCCCCGTCAATGCCGCAGTATTACCTTCACCCGTTCATTTTGTAATTTGAAATATTATTACGATTCATACTAGTAGTACGATTCGATATCTCTTTAACAAGGTTATTTATCATTCTTCTAGAAAGAAGCTCCTCGTAATCATCGCGTTGTTACCATAGCAACGGAGGATTTTTCCGCAAAATTGAATTGCGGTGCAGAACCGGATTCTATGGAAATGGGTCTTAACGCTACGAGTATTGGAAACATCCATTTCATTAATATTCAAAGGTGATGAAGTGTGGGAAGAACACGAAAGACTGGCGAGTCATACAGCTAGGCTGTTTCGTCCATCTTTGTTACAGCCTAACTTGAAACCTCCAGAAAAATTAACTTTGCAGACTTTCACAAATCACGTTTCCTTATCCCCTTACTGCTCAACATTTCTGTATTTTTTGTTCAGTCCTTGTTCTCATGATGGAGTTGTTAATACTGCACAATGGCCACATGAAAACGTCAGATTTACCTCCGAGGCCTATGTAAAATTCTATGCATTCTTCTCGTGGGCTGGCATTTTGCCTATGCTTTTGCGTTACCCGGGTACTTTAACAACAGTAACTGTCATAACGGTGAACTCTATATTCTGTATAAAGAGAAGGGTTGGTGGTAGTTCGTACTTTACAAATTCGTACGCCGAAGTTTCATACTTGGGTAGTTCGTACGCCGGTGTTTCATACTTAGAACGTTTCATCCTGTGTATGTTTTGTACTTGATGGTAATTCGTACGTAGTCAGTTCATCCATTAGCATTTTCAGCCTTAGCATTTTCATACTGGATGAAAATTCTCAGACAGCAAGCCTTGCCTTCTTCTCATAACATTTTGAGCTTTTGCTACTTAGTTATTCTCTGCATCATGGCTGAGGCTGAATTCACATTAAAAAGCGACCAAATTACACTTAAAAGGTCATTCAAAAACAAGTTGATATTTCATCTGAGAACTGGAAATGTTATTCCGCTAATTGTACTAAAAACTAAGCCCTTCGGGTAAAAAGGACGAAACTTTTTCGGACTACTAACATAGCTGAAGTTAGCAGCAGAAATCTAAAATCCTATGGAGACGTCTTCTTCACATTCTATCACATCTTTGGAGTTCAGGGTGAAACTGAAGTTAGAATTTTTAACGCTAAAATAGAAATAGCGGCAGCTAGCAGGAAAGTGTATGCCGTAGAAGTTGTTGCACTTAATGCTGTATCCAGTTCAGTTCGGAAACGTAAGGTAAGGCTAGTACTATCGATCATTTTGAAGCCCACTGAATTTTCTTCAATTTGTTTTGTTGCACCTATTTTAAGTAGAAGCTCCTATCGGGCCCTATGTATTTATATTTTTAACGTTCCTATTTGTGCATAAGTTTTTTAAAGCAAGTTTTCAATTTTAAAAGGTTTTGACTTTGAGGATGAAAGACGCGTATGAATAACCGCTTGGATGAAATTCCCAAGTACGAACTACCTAGCTTGGATGAAATTCCTAAGTATGAATATCGACTAAGGACGAAAAGGTTCAAGTATGAATTACCCGAGTATGAAATATCTGTGGACGAATCGTCGGCGTACGAACTTGTCAAGTACGAACCACCCTGATCCCAAAGAGAAGTTTCTAAAGTTCCTAGTCCTATATTTACTATATTAAAAGTACCTGAATACCGTTTGGATGTTATTTTCTACTAAGGAATTAATTTGATCTTTCTACCCCCTCAGAATGATATATGTAGGAATTGTTGCTTTTTTAAGGATTAACCTCAAATCTTCTGATTCAAACTAGAAAATACACAATGAGCGCATAAGCCTTTGCTACGTACGTCTGCTTTCAACGCGAGATACATGGAGTGTAGCTGTAGCTGTAGCATCTACACATGTAGAATTCATCTCTTCGGTCTCATCCCTGTGGATAATTGTTCCGAAAGAGAAATGCGGGAAGCCTCCTTCGGATGCTGACTGCAAGAGGGGAATACAAGAATGTACATTGAAATACGTCTTGAGGCAAGTTTGAAAGGAAAAGCAACCTCCCGCACGCTCACCTAGCCTCCAATCCCTTCAACAACTCGAACAGCGAGTAACCAGTCTTAACACTAGGGGGAGATGACTATAGAAAATGAAAATATACGCTACCCAGTCAAGGAATGGGCTCCCATGCATTCTCCCATGCAACGGAACGGATCTTGTTGGCTGAGACCTGTGAAAACAAGCGCAGCTTTTCCCGACTCCCCACTTGGATCATATACATATACAATATCCGCAAATACCCGCCTTCCGGATGTCCTCAGTGGATCTTATGGAATCCACATCTATCATTCGGCTTCCTTCTTTAAACCCCAGATGGACTGGACTGGCTGGGTACACTTTCATAAAATATATGTAGCAGCAAATGAAATTCGTAGCATGAAAGGTGTGGGTGTGAGTAATATGGAAACACATACTAGGGAAATCCCTGGGAGGTTCTATATATTTTGCTTCAAGTTAAGATTATTCCGTTATCTTATTGCGACTCACAGATATCCGAAGAAGTACACGCTGTGCTAGAAAGAGAAAGATAACCGGATGAAACTGGAAAAATACCTTGAAAACTAGAATCTAATCAACAAAGCTTCTGCCTTTTGGATGGACTCAAAGTTTCCTTTTCTGAAGCACCGTGAAAGTTGAAGCGAAGAAAGATGCTTTGTATGTCTAAAAAATATTTGTCTATAAAGTATTTTATGAATAAAATCAAATATATATCTACTACATGTATACATCAAATGAGTTGGAACTATTCATCTTTCTGTAGCGGTAAAAGTTACACCCTTGTTTCGTTTCCAGATTCTAAGCGGGAAAAGAAACTCTATTGCTGCTATTTCGAAGAAGAAGAGTATTAGTTGTTTCAAAGAGTAATAATTATTTCCCAAGGGTTTACATCTGGTTTCACTGGCTCAAAGAGGACAGCACTGTAAGAGTTTGAAAAATTGATAGAAAAAGATCTCGACGAATGGTATTACAAGACAGCTCAACAAGTATCCGTCAAGTAGTCTTTAGGAAAGTTTGATTTATTTATGTAATGACAGGAGCAAGAAAGAAGGAAAAAACGAAACATATATAGTTTCCCGCCCCAGTTTCCGTACACTCAGACAGACGCCATTCCTACTAGAACATAGCTCCTGAAACACTCGAAATGTATGGCGAAGAAGCTAGAAAACCTAGCAGAGCATAATTCATCACAAAGAAGGTGGGAATGATTTCTGAAATCTATTGACAACTGATTCTCAGTAGTCTTTGCTGTTCCTGTAACTGCAAGTATAGGGCCTTAAATCCTGGGCTGGGTCCATTGGAATATTTCAAGGACTCATTCGGACTCGAAGCGGGAGGAATATCTCCCGGGTAAATAGGAAATACGTGGCTGCTCGCTTGTCACCTCCTGTTTAACTTCTGGGAAATTCTCCAGTGTCCCGACCCGACCTTAGGAATGAGTTGATCATAAGAGTATTTGAAGAGAGTGTTAAGAGTCTGGATGGAAAATAGATATAACCATTGCAAGTGGAGGTAAAGGCGTCGTATAGGAGCATAGAGGAATAGCTGGATGGAGAAACATTAGTTAGTCGGTAGAATATGTCATGTATGTCGTTTTCTGTTTGTCTTGAACCCTTTTGTAGTGATAGTAGTAGATACAGGAGCGGAAAGGCACGAGTACAAAACACTAAATCTTATCTGCGCCATGATTTATGGCGCCCACCCTTACCGCCTCTTTACCCTCACATGACACATACGGGGTTGATCCCTTCCCTCCTCCACCCCTAGAACCGTTTCCTTCATAGATTTCTCCAAGATTGACAATTTAATGTTGTCACTTGTACTTTGTTGACTTACAAGTGATTTTACCGGATTTTGTTGTGGGCAATGGGGAAATAAATATTCGCGCATTTACGTCGTACCGCTACCAGATTTTCGCATGGGATACAACACCGAGCTATATCAATTTTACTCCTAGAAGCAGCACATTTCCACAGGTACAATTATATGGATGTTTTATGCACGTACCTAGTAGGCGGGGAGGAGTGGGGAGGAGCATATCGGAGTAGACACATGGGAGAAAATGTGAGGGACGGAAATGTATGAGATGAGACAGGGGAAAGGGGTAGAAAAGGGGTAGATTTTGCTATTTGCTCGCTAATAAATCCAAAGAGCAAGGATGCCTTTGAGGGCTCTCATTATTGCATTCTGGGAGAAGAGTATTAGGCTAGGACAGATATATAATGAAATAAAAGGATGGAATTGTGTGTGAGTGGGAGAGAAAGAGGGGGATATTCATAAAATAAAATGAATTCCGTGCTAGAGCATAATATGCTCCCGGGCTTTTTGGATTAAGAGAGAAGAATAAGACAATTGTGAATCAACCCTTCTACACACACGGTAACCAGACCAGATTGGATGCACATCTTGAAAATACTGTATTCCTTGCGTCGTATATGGAGGTATCTGGAGTACAGTCGGAATTCTATTCCCTGTTCACTTCTTAGACACATGTTCAAATCCTGGAAGAAAAAGAAAGGTGTTATCCAGCTTTGAGCTTTTAGGAATCCACATGGATATGAGGATATGAAGAAGAGGATCTGAGTGATCTAGGGATTTTACTGATTCCAGTCCTGAAGCTAGGCCACACCGTATGTCTCCTCGCTACATGCAGGGAAATGTTACTTTTTAGTACAAGAAACTGGATGGAGGAAATATGAAAATACATATAAGGAGTGAATGATTTGGAAGAATTACCGAGCATAGATAGGATGGAGAAGAGGCAGTGCTAAAGCTGACCCAGCTCTGACTAAAACAGGCAAATTCGAGTAACCGGGTAGATAGGGGCTGAGTGAGGAGGTTATAGGTGTGCCGTTTCCTTGCCTTCTATCCGAGATTCGGGAGAACCTTGAGAGTGTTCCAGAGCTTCCAGTAGAACTTTGGGGCAAGGGTAGAGAGAAATAGTAGGGAGTGAGGAAGGGATGAAGGGAGGAGGGATGAGGTATCCAAGATACCGTATCCTGGATGCAGGATGGGAGATGCATACATGTGAATATTTTGTATGGGTAATGGGAAAGTGTGTGTAAAAAGACAGGAAGGATGAGGAAGAGAGAGAGAATTCTATTATAATAGCCATGTAAAAGGTAGGCTGGCATATGGGGCAGGCTAGGAAACAGTTTTGGGAGTTGACGGGACATGATGGATGGGCCCTCCGAGGAAAGGTTGACTCGTACATTCAATCCCTGCAAATTAGAGAACATCCAGCCATTCTAATCATTCGACAAGACAATTCCTTCGTTTCTCGCTCTCTTACGTACAGTGCATGCAAGAAGACGCTTGCCGTTCCGAGTTGCCGTTAACGCAGAGACGAGAGGACGGAACTTTATTCATTCAAAGCCAAACTTGCGTATGCCAGTTGCATTTTACAAACCATGCTTTTCCCTTTCACGGATTTCAAAGGTTTCGCCAGATGTTTCTACACGGGATTTCCTGGAAACGATTCTGAATTTTGCCAAAAAATAAGTCTACGTCCGCATACATAAAAAAGCAGGCGAATTAGCAAGAAAGTATTTCAAAGAATTTAGGTCCATGTGGCAAGTTCATAGTTGTAAGCTTAAAATACCGTCTACACCTTGTGGTATTCTGCGAAATTTGCTGAATTGGAGCAGAGATTGAAATGAATTTTACAATAGTATGTAGCAACTGCGCCTACGACTTGAAAGTAGGTGAGAAATGCTGGGAAATAAACTGGAGGTGGGGCTTACAGGAGAATAAAGAGAACATTTCCTACGACAACAAGAAAAGAGGGGAAAGAAAATACTGGAATTTTTTCGAAAACTAGACGTAATTTCCCTACGTAATATGCCCTCCTATCCCTATCTGACTACAGGACAGGAGAAGGAAGAAGGCATGGAAAGACAGACTTGGGGAGTTGAAGTAAAGATTCGATAGTTTGTTGTCATCGTTCTGGAGGTAAATCTGTCTGCGAAAGTAGTATAACCTGGCACAAACCTGACCACGAAAGAGGGAGTAAAGACAGAGTGCTAAAGATCTCATTGTTGCAAACACGCAGATCATGCAATCTAGCTTAGTTAACTGCAATTAGATAAAAGCTACCTTTTTTACAAATGTCTCGCGTCTATGACGACGGTCAGAGGAGGAAAGTAATTAGTGAGGGATAGTAGTTGCCCTCCTAATGAAATCTTATGCGGACAAGAATAACCTTAATATAATGCGCAATGCGCTGCACTACAAAATAAAGGAAAAATATAGAGTGTACCAGGAAAATATATACCTAGCTGCAGCTGCAGGAAAACTGGACGCATGCAGAATTATATCTACCTTCGTCTTAGTCTTAGTAAGTCACCCCTACACGGTCAGTCTTTGTACCCAAACGAAAATGAGCTTTTGGTGCTTGGAAAAGCCGTGACGATAGCAAACAATTTGTTTCAATGGGAATCCGGCAAACATGGACTAGACTTAGCACGCGGTATCTGCATAGTAGATTAAAAGGCTTGTAACCAATCTTGCCGGGGTTTCATGACTGTAGTTCCAAGGAATCGGTTTGGAAATACCATTTAGTTTGCATATGAGGTTTAATATGAGTTTGGTATTATCATTTTATGTTACTATCTTCCAAAGTTAGTTATCATTCCAATAGCAAATTTAATTCATACATGAGAAATTAAAAGCTGCAAGTTTTGCGAAATTTGAAGTTGAAGCAATGCAAATGCTTGCAGCGCAACTCGATGCAAAACGTAGTTGATGCTTGCTCGGTTTCATAATTTCCAAGGGGTTGGTTGAGACAGCAATTTACACAGAAGGGAGAGTTTAGGGAAGACTACTACTACTTGCTCCCTCTGGATTGTGTTTGTTTGATTGTTAGCTCTTGGAATTTCTAAGGGTGCTTTTTTCTTCTGAATGCACGTGTCAATCTTGAGCAATTTTGCGTAATAATGAGAACACGAGAAGAAATGGATGTTTTGATGATGGTTGTGAAAGTTTCCAGTGAAAGCTGGACTGGAATCTCAAGTGCTTTTCACTTTAATCTGCGTTTTTAGAAGTAGAAGAGGAGATGTGGAAAACATGATGTGATCGAAAACGCCAGGCTTGAAGGAAGAGGATTTACTCATTGTTTAAATCAAAACAAGAGCAAGAAGCTTGTTGTTGTTGGCAGAGGAGGGAGGGAGTAGGTAGGATAGATTTTATGCTAAAGGAAAAAGGGAAATGCAAGGAATGGGATAAAGATGAGTGAGGCGGTTGAGATAGAGGAAGATGAAAATAATGTTATTCGTCCGCCTACAGGCAGGCGGGATCTGTTTCTAAATCCGATGGTTATTTTGCTGGAGCTTGATGTTAAAGAATGGATTTTGAACTTGTGAAAAACAGTTGCCAATCCTTGTGAAGTGCCGTCGTAGAGTTGAAAGGATGAAATGTAATGCTTGAGTATCTGTATTGTCCGTAATAGAAACCATAATGGGACCTTGCACAGCAAGATAACCATTAATCATTCTCCTTATTCCCCTCAGAACAGAGCCCGCTAACAAAGCTTTAAGTGGACCAAATCCTTCCCTCAGAGTCAATCAAATCCGTTCGTGTAACCACACACGGTTTCCCCACAAAGAATAATACCCGACTCAAGCCGCTTCATTTTGCTTCCCATCCCGCCCGCTAACTTTTCCTTGTCCCCAACTCTGTGTAACTCTCACTCAAGCTTATACCAATCTCCCGTAACCCCGGTAGTCTCTACTCTCTTTACCCGTAATTTCCCGTAGGGGATGACTTGCGAAAATTTACAAAGACCAGCACAGGAATATATAAATGAAAAACATAAATTATTCTGTCGCTACTTTCTCTACTGATGTGGCTTCTGACCCCTCATCGTAGTTTTTGCTGAATTGAAAGAAATCAATTGGTCTGGGATAATGCTATTTTGCTCGCTGCTACACTGGGCGACATGCTTGCGGCCTAAGGTAGCTACTGTAGCTTGGCGGTGACGCTGTGCCCTCTGGTGATGGGATGGAGGAAACTTAGTTAACCTCAAAGGACATGAAGAAGAACAAAGTATCTATCTAGACAGACATGTCTATGCATGAAGTCATGAACCATTTTCAATAGGTAATGACAATTGTTTTTCTGCTAAAATCAAAAATTCTGGATATTCTTGTCGAGTTTTTAGCTTCCGCCACAAATATTTTCTGCTTGGGAGAGCTAATTTGTATGCGAAAACAAAAAGGCTGGTGCATAAACAGTAAAGAATAATACTGTAGCATGTAAAGTGGAAAGCATCTTAAAAGTTGATGTTATGCTCATGGTCATTTGTTGGATTGCAACACTGAGGGGCAAAGATGACCGTAAACGTCAATCATATTTTCTCCTCCTTCTGTCTTTCTAAACAATTAATTAGGCTCCACTGAGAAAGTCTTTCACCTGGAACATTTACACCCTTTCCTTGAGTGACTTTCCTGAAAGCTTAGAAAGTGATACATGAGAAGAGCTAAAAGTAACTCGCACACGTCTGGACTTGGCTCCATTACTTCTTATGTTTTCATTGGACTATCCAATCCAGTGACGGACAATGAGCCCAAATCAGTCTCGATTCCCAAACCAACGTCACCAAGTCACATTGTCTATATCACACTAATATATAATATTGTGGGATTCGAAAAATTCGCTGTATTGAATTTCGCAAAGTACGCTTGAAATTTCTTGTGGAACTGCTCAGACTAATATTACGGTCGTTGGTAGTAGCGTACATATGTACACCGTTGGCTTTGTATTTTGGTCTGAGGAAAAGCAATAATGAGAGGCTCGGAATGTGTCTGCTGCCCTCCACTGGCAAGTCCCTTCTTAAGTATTCTTTCAGACATGAGACAAATCCAATCCTTCAATTTTTCCATGCGTCCAAGTCTGCTATTGCCACACGCCTGGGACTGCAGCCTAACTGATTTTTCGTGAAGTATGTATACATATAAGTGTCGTTTATGCTAGAAAGGAGACGTCAACATTGGACTACACGATTTTTCTTTTATGCACTGACGTCAAATTTACACGTCTTCTCCATTTTGTTCTTGCTCTTCTTCCTGTCAAACTTTACCTCATATTTTCCCATACCTGAGCAAACAGGACTCACACTAAAGGGTTGCTTAAGTCGAGTGAGTGAAATGGGTCGAACATGATTTTAATGGAAATTTCCTCTGAAACACTACACATGCTACCGTAGGTGTTTATTTACGGGAGGAGGATGCAATAATTTGTAGCTGGTCAAGTAGCGGTCACGGCTCCATGATGTTTGATTTACGGTTCTGCTTCTTTTGTAGCTCATTTGTCTAGTGTGACTTGAAAGTAATTTTAATAATTTTAGTAGTATCACACATCTATCCAGCTTAATCAGAATAGGCAGACTCCCAGGCCAGTCTATGCTAAAATGAAATTTTGTCGAGAAAAATAGATTTACATTATCTACACATAAAGGTTTATAACCTACCTCTTCTTTTAAGTTTTTTTCTCTTTTGCAAGATTTTAATACCCGCATGTAGAAGTTTATACAGACTGCTGGGAAATTTTGCATGTGTTATTTATTAAGGGGCGAAGCCGCTTCTTAGGGAGGTTGGTGACGTCTGTCTGTCTGTCTGTCTGTCTGTCTGTACGCAAGATAACTCACGAACGGATGGACGGATTTACACGGGACTTGCGCCAAAACGTTGCAAATTTACTGTAGATCATGCCTATTCAAATTCAGTCAAATTGATTCAATGATCTCTGAGCTACAGATGATGAAAGATAATTAATTTCATCACCTATGAAATTAACACATGGTATGTACATATGTTAAACCGTTTTTGACGGTAGGCACTGTAACTCTCGAACCGATGGACGGATTTTCATCTTGTTTTCACCGGTATCTAGCTAATACGTTAAGGAAGAAGCCTATTTAGTTTCACTGGGATTAGGTAATTCATCACTAGGTTACAGTTTATAGAAGATAATGCCTCCGGTTATCCATGGGCAACAACACAGCACGTACATACGGCAATTATCTACCCCATGCTGCGTAGGCTTTCCAAGCCGTGGCTCAGTGGGTAGAGCGTTCGTATGTTATCGTGAGGACATGAGAGAGGCGCCGGTTCGAGTCCTGGCTGCCGTATTTGTGTTTCTTGCTTTTGGAGCGGCATTCACTTACACAAAACAGTTTTAACTAGAGAATTTACGTTTCATGTGGAATACCGGAATCATTCGCCCCTTAACTACTCCGACTCTGTCGTTTATTAATTAATGTGTTGTACAACTTTAGTATTTTGCTATATACTATTTTATAGGACCACCCTTTTACAATTTTTTCTCTTCCCATTTCCTAGGGGTTTCGGGAGCGAGCAGTAGATATTTCATAATGAATTCACATCTCCAAGGAAATATTTTCCAAATTCATGTAAATCTACGTCACATTGCCTACTGTCCTTTATTCACCTAGCCTACCACTAATATATGAAGCGGATGAGTCGAAAAACTATTTGATTGGGTAATTCCGGGTTATTTCCACTTTTCCAAGCATTAATGGAGCAAACTAAATCATCCTACGTGTTTAAGCATATGCATGAAACAGGAGCGTAGACGGGGACGAGACAACAGTAATTTGGACCGCTATATTATAAAGTTTCAGCACAACGCTGAAACTAGGGTCAATATGGATTCCATTTTTTGCAGATGATTCTCTACTCAAAAGTATTTGGAACTTTTATTCTACAGCTAAAAGTGCGGTCCACCTCCTGTTGAACCCTAATTTTTCAATGACAACCAGCGCGTAGCATCGTTTGCTTCTGCATCCCGTCACCAAAATTCCTCATTTTTGCTTTATCTTTTTCCAGTTTCCGGTTCGTGGAAATACGTGCCACTGCCACAGCTCTTTCGGTTGTTATGTTCCGAGGAAATTAAATCTGTAGACATAGGCAAGCAAAATCTTCTTCGGTGGCTGGGGCTGGGACCGTGAGAACTTGTGAATGAAGGTTAGAAGAAGACCATGAACCGAAAGCAAGAACAAGCCCGATGTGCCACTTTTCGAAATTTCTAAGCCCACCGTTTATGAATGAGCGAGGGAAAGATTCATATTTATGCATAGCAGCATCGAGGTGAAGGGAAAAGGTGAGACAAATAAGTCGGGAAACACCAAGACTTAAAGTGCATCTTCTTGTAATTCTTAATGAGGAGAACGAGAGAGAGAGAGAGAGATTTGAAGGACCCTAACTGGCATGGACTAGTTCATTGATAGATGTTTTGAGAGCTCAATGTCAGCCTCAGTTTTGAGAATTCAGAGGGGCACAATAACAGTTATGGAGACGTTAGAAGAAAGAAAGAAGCCCAGAGAGAGCCAAAGACATGATCTCTTATTCATCCCAAATCTTTTTCCAATGGTTCATTGAGAAAACTAAAATTCTAACCTCACACGTTCATCTCTCTTTGAGAAAATCTCGTCATATTTGATGGAAGGCAAAAGAGCTTCACAGTTTCTCCATTCCTCCCTTATTCGTAATCTCTTAAACGAGAGACAGATAATTTGAGGATGGAGTATTGCCCAAAAAGCTTTTATGAATGAACGGAAGATGCGCTGCCAGCCGGTGATCATCCGAAGGATGAGATTCCGGCCAAGTCGCAACATCTTCCGCCAACACCGGGAAGCAATGCAATCTAAGGATTTGCCATCCATGTCTTCACAGAAACGGAGAGGATGAGCAATTGAGCAAGATGAAGATGCTGAGAAAATAAATAATCTCCAGCATCCTGTCTGTCTCCTTTGGATATGGATACATATGTAAACCTTTCTTTAACCGTCTGTCAACTCTGAG
Organism: Sminthurides aquaticus; assembly: GCA_906901655.1. Classification (NCBI taxonomy): domain Eukaryota; kingdom Metazoa; phylum Arthropoda; class Collembola; order Symphypleona; family Sminthurididae; genus Sminthurides; species Sminthurides aquaticus. The sequence continues at coordinate 1,638,845 of CAJQTT010000014.1, read as the reverse complement.
AAAGTCGGATAACCTTGCTTAGTCTGTGGAAAGCAAGGTAGGTTTGGAGCAACGTCGGGACATTTACGTGTGTACAGCGTACTCTCCATCCAACTATTTCTCACCTATTTCTTAAACCATCCATTCAAAAAACCCAAAGCACCTTCTCCTTCCTTACTTCCTGCTGTTTCCCTTTTCTAGCACTTAAGTCACATAGTCTTCTTGTGTCTGACTGACTCTTGATGTTTCTCTTTTTGGGAAATCCTGGATACAGGGAAGCAGTGCATATTACTTAATATGCTCGTCTGTTCACACTCTAATTTACAAGCAAATCTGACGTGTCTCAGACGAGATTCTAGTGATAAACAGCCCCTGTCTCCAGTGCAATTCAAAATCATCCGAATATAACTGCACTCTCAGATGTCCTATGTCAATTTGCTTGAACTGGGATCAATCAAGGCTAACGTTTGGAGGAGCACCCTTTAGAGCAAGTAAATTTTATTCTGCTACATAGAAACAATTTGCTCGCTCTACTTGTTTATTTGTTCCTTTCTTCTTTAACTAAAATTCTCAATTAAAATTTATAGGTCCCTGCACTAGTATACATGCCAGTTTTTCGCCCCTAAATTTCAATTCATGTCATTTGAGACCAAGTTTGTTAAATGCTACATTTACATTCCCAGCGCAGCACTCGAAAATCACTCAACACGCGGTGCCAGCGAATGAATTGTGAAGCCACCTAGATTTTTGTTGTCATGCTGCATTATTTAACTAGCGGGGGCAGTGTTGAGGATTGCCATTAGGGGAAATATTGTTTGGCCAGAGTATTTAAAATTGCTTGAATAAAGTATTTTACCGCCATGACTAAAGGGCTATGGTTACGGAACAGGCAAAATGTGCTAGTATGCGAGTTTTTAAAACCTACCAAAAGAGGTTTGTTAAAGTAGTTATTATCTCCGAACACATAAACTTGGACCAAGTTACTTGGTAACCGGCGATAGCATTGTAGCATTGCAAAATGCAGTAGATTTCAATTTCTCTGTGTGAAATGAAAGCAATAGCGTCATGGTTACCCACAAAGTCATGTGTATTCTTTTGAAGGATAATAGAGAAAACTATAGACACTGGATTTCTATGGACGCCCATGTAGGACATTCCCTCCTGGGCAATTTCCACATTACGACATGTGTTTTCGATCTCACTTCTCCGTATTTTAAACACACTGCAGTGAACTTCGTGCCCTGTATCTTCTCTGCATTCTCTCCCACTCGGAGCCATTTAAATCCATGGCAAGATTATCTATGCCACGCAAATTGTAAATACAGCGTTGCCATGTTGTGCAGCTATTACTAACGCTTGAGTCTCCAGAAACCCAGGATGTCAGAATTTGCTCCGGCAAAACTCTTGGGTTTTCCTATCTCCTACCATTGGGTAGCCCATTGAGTGCAACTAGGAGGTACGAAATTATAGGGCCTAATGTGGCAGTTAATTGATTAACGAGTCTAATAATTAATTTACTATTCTAATACTTGATTTACTAGTCTAACAGTAAACTAGAGACCCGTCAGCTACATATCCGTATGATGTTGTGTACCTAAACTCTCTAATAGTTAATGTACTATAGTCTGATAATTAAATTTCTAATGCTTTCAACGATAGCATTCGGGTTTCAGTAGTTTTTATGAAGCGGCTCCATAACAAGTGTGTATACGCCACCGCTCCATAATATCAGTGTGTGTACGCTGCAGTTGAACAAAGAGTGTGTATATGCTGAATGCGGTAGAACTGAATACTATCATTGGAAGCATTAGAAATGAACTTTTAGACCAGTACATCAACTATTGGACTAGTAAATTAATTAATAGACTCGAGATTAGTTATGAGACTCGTAAATTACTCATTAGACTATTGCTTCAATTATAAGATTCGTACACTGATCATTAAGTATCAGGTGCTTAACGTGGCAACGCTTTGATTTTAAATTGAAGGGGATATAGACCCTTGCCATGAAATACAACGGATCGAGATGGAGGGGGCATGAGGTTTGCATATGAAACTACCCTTAAAAATTCCCAAATGGGTTTCCATAAATATTGCCGTGTTGTCATCCATATTAGTTTGAAGTTTTGCTTGAGTAGGGAAATGCTTCAGGTACAAAGTAGCCAAAGTAGTCAAAGACGTCTCCAATCTAGTATGTATCTATACATGCTGACGCTACTGGTGAACACCTTTTGGGTGTCAATTAGACATTGAAGCGTGGATAATCCTTGTCACCTCTCCACATACTGGGGACTGTGGATTGACTGTAGGATTGGTGAATCCGAGTATGTACTCAGCAGCACGCTCCAGAACAATGCTGTCTGTTTACTAGTCATTAACAGCAGGATTGTCTTCCGTGTCTTGCCATCCACGGTACGTCACACCTATGAAGTCTCCTGGTTTTTGAATTTTAAATTCAGTCGGGAAAAATCATTGGTGGGAGAAAGAGAGTTTAAGTTTTACGATTTTCCTTTTATTTAACGTGGATCTGTTGCAAAGACATTCGCCATGTTGGGTTTTTGTTAGTTTAAAATATCGGAATATCGGACTCAAACACTAAGTAAGCCCGCTAGCTGTTTAGCTACGAACGGTTTACTTTGAACTACGTTAACGGTAAGTTTTTTAAAGAAAGGACAATATTATTTGTGGAAACGTCCATATTTTTGGAGACTTAGGTAGAGCTAGCATAGAGAAGGTGTCATAAATTTGTCAAGTCGCGCGCGATAAATCTACTGGGATTAGGAGATTTGTCACAGGACGAATAACTGCGCGTCTTTAATCCGTCTTTTGTTCCATGGTGTTGGAAATGCATGTGGTGGTAGTTGGCGGTGAAGAGGCGGTGGTACAGGTGTAGGAGTATTTGTTACCGGTAATATTTCAAGATTCATATCTGAAAGATTGTTTGTTTTGACCGCAGATTTAACCCACAAGTCAACCCATTCACAGGAACGGAAAATTTGAAACGGGATTTTCCCTAAATCGATCAACATGTGTGATCTACAGCAGCAGCAGCAACAGCAGAATAATGCAGAGGACTTTGAATCTAAAATCATGAGTCCAGAAATAAGCCCACTTATGGGTTCCTTAGGGCATAAAAATTTTAAGGTGGAGGGCGGAGAGCAAGCCGGACACGTTCCTGACGGTGTATCCAGTATATACTGCGACTCCACATCCCACGCAGAGCAGCAACAGCAGCAGCACAATTCGGATGCAAACAAGTTAAGCGGTGGTGGAGGCAATAATAATATGAATCGTGAAATGATTCATTCTTACGCTCCCATCGAATTCACCCTCTACAATACTCAGCATCTTCTCAATCCCTCTTCCGCCGGGAGCAACGCGAGCAATGGCGGCAACGCCAACACCACTGGACAACAGAATGAAGCGCAATGGTGCTTGACAGAAGCAAACATTCTGACGGCTGCCGCAGTCAAGGCAGAGTTGGACCATTCAACTTATTTACCCGTGTTTACACAAGGAAGTGTGGAGGCGGGACACGGGAGCGGAAATGACAACAACTTGTACTCTTCCTGGGTCACTGTCGGGAATCCATCCCCGCCTCAAACCATTCTTTTGGACAGTAAAATGCAGCAGCCCACTTCATCTTCTCATGGTAAGCAAAATGTTCTGTGGCTTTCGAGAATTTTTTAAGCAATCTTATCAGTCAACGAGTATCGTTATTTAATACAATGTATTTCGAGTTTACAAAGTCATGAAAGTAGAACTCTGGTTACAATTTCCATCTTCGAATAAGTATGCAAGGATCTCGTAGGCACCTGCATTCCATGCTAATAGAAGTGCAACTTATTTGTAGGCGATTATATAGGAATAGTATTAGTAGCATTAGCTAACCGTGGTTAGTTCATCCTTCTGTTTTACAGTAAGTTACGTGACACAAGTGTGAGTAATATTATTGCGGAAGTTAGCTGGAAAACCGGCAGGTTTTTCCTGAACTTGTTGAATAAGATAAAGCAGAGAGGCTAGAATCTGGGAAAGATTAGGTGTTGAAATGGCTGCTGACATGTTTGAAAATATCCCCTCTCAAGACCTTTACCCCGCCTCCATTCCACCTCTCGTGCTTACGTTTTGACTGATATCATGCGTTTACACACTGATTCTCTTCTCAGTGCTCTTATCTTTCGTGTGAAACTCGGGAAAGATTATGAAATGAAAGGTACAACAATATGCGATTTCCCTATCTTGTAAAAACCGGGCTTGCATGGAGAGGAAGAAGTTTTCACAACTAATAGCGAAACGTTCTGAGAGTTCTGTTGATGCATCTGCATTGCTTCCAAGTTGTTATCCTCCTTGATGAACTAACATGTTGCTGGAAAAGTATAGTTTGCGCATATGATTCATGGTTATGGTCCTGTGTTATTGTCTGATTAAATGCATGTTTCCTGTGAAACAAGTATGTTAAGTTAGTTATTCCGGCAAGCAGAGGTTGATGCGTGCATACTTTTAGGGCCGCAGTCGGTAGGCATTATAATATCAAATATGGGTAAGCATGGAATAGAAAGGAGGAAGCAACCTGACGAGTTTCTTAATTTTGCGTCTTATCGTGGAAACTATTGAAATTAGTCTGTTGCGTGTCATGGGTCTCCTCACCTCCATATGGTTTCCTCCCTGAGGTACTGGTACTACGAGTCCTCTTGTTTATGGAAGAAGATGAAGGAAGGATGACGTGCGACGAGAGTACTAATAAGAATGAGGAAAAACAAAAGCTCGGAGCTACTGTTGTCTTTTCTCTGTCGTAGCCTGCTTGATTTCGAAAATTCGTAGAGAATGATTCAGGAAAACTATTCCATTAAAACAAATATCACGCAATAAGAGACAGAATTAGGGCTAGGGCGGAGTAGAACAAGAGAGAAACAATATTAGCTGACTAGCTGACAAACACAGACTGGAACTTATGTAATGCCCCCCCAAAGGTAAACCCCACCCGAAGGCTAAGCTACATCTTATCAATTTGTATTCTGGAAGAAATATTGTCGTAGTCGCTGTTCTACGCAGGTTATTCATACTTAATTGGCTTTGTCCTCCACGAATCATCTCATTGGGTTTGGCGTCACACATGCATGATTTGAAATCGATGAACTGGAAAATACTGACGCACATATCAAATATCAACCTCCAGAAGTATAGGAATAATGCTCGAGGAACGGTGCGGTTATCACGTTTACAGTGACAAAAATAATTTTGATATACGCACTCGTTATCTTTTAGCCAGGACTGAAGTCTGGTAGTTAATTAGTCTGGAATGCTTGAAAATACAGGAGAGGAGGGAATATCTTTTATTTATGTTAATTGCACCTTGTATTGTTTATCTTTGGATTTTGATTAAGCAGAAACGTATACATTTTAGATTGTTAGTTGTTAATTGAAAATCTTAAATAGGGAAACATGTGGGGAGTTATTGTTTATAAACGAAACTAACTAAATAAGGTAATGTGATTAGAATAAATCGTGCGGGAAAAACTTTAGAATTTAAAAAGAAAAGCTTGAATTTGAAAAGATTCCCGAAAATATTTGAAGCTTCCAGCGTATAATATGAATTTAAACTATTAATGGAACGTTTAATTGCAGATGGCGGAGACCACCCGGCAAAGAGAGCTAGGACTGCCTACACCAGCGCTCAATTGGTGGAGCTGGAGAAGGAATTCCATTACAATCGCTACTTATGTCGACCTCGAAGAATCGAAATGGCCGCTCTTCTGAGTTTGACGGAACGTCAAATCAAGATCTGGTTTCAGAATCGTCGAATGAAATACAAGAAGGAGCAGCGCGGATCCGGGGGAAAGGGTTCCTCCTCTCCGAATTCAACCAGTTCACGCGGGAGCGGATGCAATGGAGCAGGTCACGGGTCTGGAAACTTGAGCAGTCATCATGGCCGGGATTCACCCTCCGCTTCCCCTCCTCATCACGTGTCAACTCCGTCGTCAACTCCCACTCTTGCTGGGGGGAACAACAACAACACTTGCTTATCAAAGTGTCAAGGTTCGTCGTCAGGAGGGACGGCTTCAACTTTCTCCTCTCCCGTTTCATCCTCCAGCTGTTTCAAAATGGGGAGCGAAACGCTGTCCTTCTCCGGGCAACAACATTCTAATAATTTAATAATGAAAACGCCAGAAAAACCGTCCTCATCTTCATCAGAGTCCGGAGTGCATCTTACGTCATCTGCATCCACGTCCTACTACGAGGACATGAGCGACGGTGGACAAACAGATACTACGGGAAACGATGGAAGCGAATCGCCGAATTCAAACTACTCCTCAACCACTCCTGGACACATGAAAACTCCTCTTCACAATAACTCAGCCAATAATAATTCATCACCCTTGTACGCCAGTACTCCAAACTACTACAATCCACCTCCGAGTAGCTGCTACAACAATAACAAGTACCACCAAAGCGACATGATCCCAACCACGGCCGCCACCTGCATTTCACCCGTCAATCATCTCAGCCAGGAATACAACAACAAAGCCCCGCCGCCGAGCTACTACCAAAGCATTGCTGCCATCAACCACTTCAACCCTGCTGATGCTTACGTCAACGACTACATCAACGCCATGGACATCAACAACCCGGGTAACACAAACACACCCGCGAATCCCAGCAATATCGCCTCCTCTTCCACTGCTGCATCTTCTCAGCTACCCGGCGCTTCTTCCAATCATCATGATCTGCTTTCACCACCTTTCTCTCTCCCTGCTTTCAATGATGATTTCTCCCAGCTGAGGACTGCTGGTGTAGGACTTGGGATGATGTCCTCGTCTCCAATGCAACAAAATGAAAGGTTCTACCCGACCATCTCCTCCGCTCTGCTTTCTCCTATCCAGCCTGCAACCAATGCTAATTCAAACGTTTACGGCAACAGTCTTAGCAACTACAACTTTTCTCCAATTTCTTCAGATTATTACTTTTCTAGCAGCGGCAGTAATCAGCTGGGCAGCACTAATCATGGGTTGGGAGATCATCAGTCTGTTAGACCAATGGGAAACCTTTGGGCTCCCTTCAGACCCGCTGATTCTGATAATCAACAAAGCTCGGCTCCAAGCGGTCAAGAACAGTTTCCAACAGATCTCAATGAAGAATCAGCTACTTTGATTAATTTGTAAGCACATTGACTGAGAAGGAAAGGAATGACTGAAATAACGAGGAAATTCGAATAATTTTTTACATGTGAATATTATTTCATTCAGATCTTCATCTGTAAAAATCGAACTTACCTGAGTAATTTGAGCTTTGTGATTATTTATGGGCAAAGTGAAATTTTAAGGAGTAAGTATTGCTTCTAATCTTTTGATGAATTCTCTCACTACATTTCATTGTATCTATATAATTATTGTAAATACAACGTTGTAGTCTCACTTTGAATGAATTTAGCCGTTATATTAATGATTATGATACAATTTATTTATTGTATTGATGGTTCCTCTAAACAAGAGACAAATACCCAGTAAATCTAAGTATTTTCCATCGTTACGCTTTAGTCGGTCGGTAGTTCATAGGAGGAAATCTGTAATTTTATACTTTAGCCTCAGTTTAAAAATAAACATTTACTCGCTTATACATATAGTAATGCATTTTTTACAAAATTGACATATAGTTTGAAAATCAAAAAGTTGAGTGGTTGAGTGAGGTACAGAGAAACCTTCAAGATACAAGCCGCATACAGTTACAGGAATCTGAAATATTCATTTAATGCACAGAGAGAAATGAAAAATTGGCTGGAAATATCTTGAATTAAATCAGTGTGGGAGGCGGGAGGAGACAGATGAAAAACCGGTGGTCAAGGAAAAGGAAGCTGTAAAGAGGTCAATGATGCAGACAGTATAGTAATACTGTAGTTGCTGTAGCGGGAGCGAATAAAAATTCTATTGGAAGCGAAAAACATTTCCCCTGAATAAATTCGTGGAGGAATCTGTGGTAAAATCTGTGTATGTATGTGTGTTCAGAATTTGTTGGTTGGTTCGGAGACTGAGAATAGATTCCGGGAAATAATTGATAGTTTTTAGCTTGAAGCGTATCTTGTTGTGCGGTATGGCCGAGTTGGTCCAACACTGGAGATGAGATGGACTGCCCATAGCCAGCCGTCATCCTATCTGTTCCTTTTGCCGTTTGGCTCATTCACTCACTCACTCTTTGATCCGATCATCAATCAAAGATGACACTTGGACTGACCAAAGTGAAAAAAGCAGTGCTTTCCTTTTCGCTGGCTGAATGGATGGACGGGTCGGCGGCGGATGAGGTTCTCCTCCAGCTTCGCCCACAAAAAGACACACACATACACACACATGAAAATCTCTCTGGTTTAGCTGGGGATCTTTTACACTGTCCGGTCTCTTCATTTGATACGTATCTTTTCGTGCTTTTGCATGGTTGAGGTTGAGCAGCAGTAGAGCCTTAGCACAGTCATCGTTTCCTTTGTCCGAGAATTTAGCTTGAATTCGGAATGTATCCAATATAACAATGAGAGACAGGAGGGTTTTGTTCAACCCATTTTGATCTACAATCTTCTCGTCCTTCCTTTTATCTCCGGGCGTCTTTTGCTAAAATTGTTTTCATCATGAACTTTGCTTTAATGATCTTGGTATAGCGTCCATCCCGCCTCTTATATCTTACCGCATCCATGAATCTGAGAAACCAAAGAGGGATCATCACAGCCTGGACCGAAACTGAAGGAAAACCACTTTTTACTTCACACACACACATCATCCTTCCTCCACCTCCTCGCTCTCTTTCCTCCTTCCTTGGCTTTTCCTCCCTATCGTTCATCCTTCATAGTTGGATGGGTAACCGCAATCGGGCTCTTTCTCTTAGATTGTAGATCCCATTTTTCCAATTCCTACCAAAAGAACGATACATCACCAGTTCAGAGGTTTTAGGTGCCGTAAAGAGCATCATTGGAGATGGAGACGGTAAGAAAACATGTTTAAAGGAAGAAAATAACTATTTAAAAGTTAATAAATTCACTAGGAGCAAATAGACCTGTCCTTTACTCCTATTTGAGAAAAATAATTTCAAGGGAGGAAAACCGTGGTTGAGTTTACTCCGTGTCAGAAGCACATAATTAGAAATGAATAACATTTTTTGAAAAAAATCATCTAGATTCTACATCCCCGAGTCTTCCCCCTTTCCGCTTGAATGCATAATAATCAAAAGTCAAAGTTTCTCTCAGCCGCTCTCAACCGATACTTTCTCCATGGATGCGGTTTATGGAAGATAGATACCAGGAAGAGATGGAAGAGCCGGTATTGGGATGGTTGATTCTCTAAAGTTAAGAAATCACTCTGCCCCACCCGGAGCGTTTATTCCTAAAACACCTTTCACTGCTTTGCTTCTCTCTTTTCTTTTTCTTTAGTAAGAAAGATGCATTCATTCATTCATTCTGTTGCATTAAATACTAGGTTTGGTTTCACGCTCAAGTTGATTATTCTTTCCTCCTTCCTTTCTTGTTTTATCTGCATCACTTTCTCCACAATTTCTTGAGTTACTCCTCCTGAGGAATTTTCACTTGATTCTGATCCACTTATTTTTACGCTTTCCCTGCTCTTCGACTTGTCCCTCTGAACCTCTACCAGAGTTGAGCCTACAGCTCTCCTTCTCCTCCTACCTCTGTCAATTTAAAGTGAAAGCGTCTAAAAAGTCTCAGAGAAAAGCGCGTCTTTCTCTTCTGCTTTCTCCTCCCATGCTCTTTCTCACTCGTTTAGAAGATTCTTTCAATTCTTTTATTCCATTTTGGTGAGTTCAAGTTTGAAGTTGATTCGATTCCTTCCACTCCAGAATTGCTTTCTATCTGTGAAAAGGATAAAAAACCACTAAAATGCATGGTGGAGGAATAGGGAAAATTCGGATTCTAATTTTTTGATAAGGAGCAAAAAATGGCATCAATCCAATTTGGTTAAAAGTCGGTGTCGGTTCGCTGAATGGCTTTAGCTCCTCACACTTTTGCTTTCTCCCTTGTCTCTATATATACGTCTCTGCCTCGGAACACCCGGGTATCTGCATATTTGGCGGGCCACTCCATATAAAGGTATATGCATACTAACCTCTTGTCCCTGGTTCTTCTAAGGATTCCGAGCCCACGTTTAGAGTTTTTCTTATGGGGAAAGTTGGAGAAAGCATAGGAGTAGTGTGAAAGCACATGTCTCTCATAAGTAAATATTTTGAACAAGGATAGGAGAAAGCAAAGACTAAAAGCCAACAAGATGCAAAACTAATATGCATTTCTACTAAGTTGGAGAGTAAGTAAGGGAGAAGGACCTATCTTTCACTTCATCCGCCCACATCTCTCTAAAACTACAATGATGCATTAAGTGTGAATTTTCTATAGGAGCCACAATTTAGGAATGGGGAAGAAGGAGGGAAGAGTTTCCCGCTTCCTGTTGTCGTACTTTTGAAAGTACTGGTTTGACTGGATTGGAACTCGATGAAAGCGCACATACTCTATAACCTCTTGGATTTTCCCGTTTAAGGTGTGTGTATTTGTGAGCTTCTGTAGGGGAGCTTAAAGCTATAGAATGCAGTGAAGCAAAGAGAAGAAGTAGAGAAAGTAGAATGGAAGATGAGGAGGAGACAAGAGAGATTCTCTTTTACTTTGACTTGGGGTGGGACGACCCGGTTGTTGGTTGGGAGAGGATTGCTTCCAGGCTCTGATAGTAAACTAGGCTTTGGCTTCGGAAGGAAGATAGAAGAGTGTGTGGAGTGTCTGCAAGTCTATCTGCTCTAAAAAGAGCTTAGTTTTGGCAACGATCCGGCAAGCTCTTATCAGGTAGTATTTCCTGAGTTCTCCATCAGTATGTAAATGAACCAATCAGCGATGCAAATTCATGCAAAGAATTTAATTTCCCTTCTCGCCCTCTCTTCCTATCACAACCCAATCTCCTACTTCTCCGTCTGCCAAAATCATCCTCCTCCTTTTCCCGCTTTCCCACCCTAACCCTATGTACACGTTTGGATGTATGAGCTGTACACGGAAAGTCTCCCCCAACTTGAGTATCTCCCTACACATTATTCCGTAACACCCTTCTTTTAAACCATCTCTTCTTCTACCGCTCTATTGCTTTTAACTTTCTCTTCTTCGCTTTCTCCATCTTCACCCCCTCCTTCCTTGTACTTACTAACGAAAACTAACCAACTCTCCAGAACCATTCAATCTCGCCCATTTCCACCACTTATCCCTAATTCACTCCAGTATATATACACAGCCCGCAACAAGCATCGAAAGTTTATAGCTCTATTTTAGGACCACTCTACTACCAACAATCTTTTCTCACTTTCTCCTATTTTCTCTACCACTAAAATACCATTTTTATAACCATAAATAAAATTTTAACAGTCACACTAAATAAACACTAACTATCACCTAGTCGTTATCAGACGATCAGGAATTTTTTAAATTTTAAGACTACGCTATTGCGCAGTATTATATGCTGCAGAGGGGTTCCAAAGACACGTAGAGAAAGCCTGCAGGGCTCAGGATATTACAATGAAGTATTTGTGTAATAAATATGTAACTATATAGTTACCTAACAATATCTTGCGCGGCCAAGTGTGCTTTTTAGCAAAAATATGTACAGGAATTTGTTTTTTGCGATCCAATATCAGAAAAGAATACGTCAAAATTCAAATCTAGTAATGGAAGTTCGTATCCATAATGGATGAAACTATTAAACGGCGTTTAAACCTCAAATGTGCAAATTTTGTCTGCAGAATACATTATTTTAGTAGAATTATTTAAGATGGTACTGTAATCGCAATACTCTGTATGATCTGCGGCATTCATCGGCTAATTTCTGCAAAAACCCCGGTTTCAATTTTAGTTCAAGGTTAAAATCGTCTCGTAAGGAGAAAGGAAATCATTTCTTAGAAAACATATACTCAGCTGAAATAAAGAATACATAGTTCAATCAGACTGCCCTCCTAAACTCACTGACCTGATTTTATCCGTTTTAGCATCATGAATACTTAATTAACGAGTTAGCAACGCTGTAAAAAGGAAGGAAAAGACGAGAAACAGACGGAAATGAAGAAGATCGGTAGGTAGAGAAGAGGATACGATGGGACTGTTAAAAAGCACCGCTAGAGGATTAAAACATTTGCATACCAGATACCAGCCAGAGCCAGACTACTAAGTACATTACTACGCTACAGTTTTTGTTAAAGAATTGCTCAAGGGATTTAAGGACTGCATAAAATTATGCCAGGGTTATGTTTTACAGCGATGACTTTAACGTCCAAAACTCTATGAAATTCTAGTCAAAGCAGCCGCTAAGTGAACGGAGTGCGCAAATAGTATTTATGTAAGTACCTAGGAGCTTGCAATTTGTCTAGTGTGAAGCTAAACGTATTTAGAGAAGTTTAAAGGGGATTGGTCTTAAATTTTTAAGGAGTTGGTCTAGTCGTTATAGTTAGCTTAGTTGTTCGCCTTCTTACGAAGGATTAAATTATTTAAAAAGTATGCTCAACCTACGGTTACGGTTAGGTTAGGTATAGAGGCAAGTAGGAAAAATATGCATAATTATGGACACCAGGGAAATAAAAGACTGAGATAGAAGAAGAGTGTTAATTCTGGGTTTAAAATTGGTGCTATAGTTCACATAATGGTTGAATCTAAGGGGTTACTTTAAGGGAGGTTTGTTTAAAAGGGCGATGAAAGCGGAAGATTGACTGAGTTGATTGAAATTAGTATGGAATTGTGGAATTGAAATAAAGGGTTAACGGTTGACTAGAAAATCCTGCTGATGACAATGATGATCTCTTCCTGACAGTAGTGGTGGTGGTGGGTAGGTGAGGGGTAGGGAGAAAGTAATAGTGGCTATGGTTTACTGGAAGAGAGAGACCGTTTAGACATTGTGGGGAAATGGAAATGCCATCGGTGATTTGAAGTATCCAGTTTGAGAGCTTTAGATTTTGGGGAAATAGAATCAAATTGAGATTACTTGTAATTAGAACAACCCCTAATTATTTTGTCTCTCTCCTCAAATGGATTAATGGATTCCTTTGCAGATAGACGAGAGAGAAGGGTTGCTAGTACTGGGTCCTCGTCCGAGGTCGGCGTGGAAGACTTGACGTGGTTTTATTGTATCATCCACTGTCCTAATCGTTGAGTTCTATACTAACTTTCACTTGTTTCACATAACAGCGACTCATTCTCTCAACAAATTCGTGAAGCTTATATAGCTTTATCTGCTTATGTGTCTTGTGCTGGAAAGGATGAAAGTGGATGATACAGAAGGCCAGCGGAGAAAGTCGGAACGGGAGAATGAGAGAGGCGGGCGAAAGGAGTGGAGTGAGAGAGGATACATAAATAGGAAAATTAGGTAGCATCTCTTGTGGATTTGGTTACTCTCTGGTTGAAGAGATCCAGTTTAGGATGTCTCTCTTCGGCTTGGACGTCACTTGTAATTTCTCCAAGTTTAAAGTAGACAAGAGTGACGATGAGGAGTTGGTTAGATGCATCAGTTGAGCAATTTCCAAAAGTTTAATAACATTTCAAGTCAAAACGTCACACTTCTCTTCTGCTTCTGCTACTAACCGGGCTTCCCATAAAGCTCGTTCTACCGTAGCTCTCTGCCAACAAAGATAATTTCCACTTAAATAAATTCTATGATCAATCTGATACATGAGAATCTTGGCTGTTCAAACTTGTGAGCATGCTATTTCACTGAGGAAATATTGAATATATGCATACACTCTGCCAAACAAATGCGCGTATTATCAAATCTTGAAATCAAGAAAAATATTTGCTGACAAGCATAATGTAACTTGTTCTACACTTTGATTGTTGATACCATGTTTTCAACTTTTCGTTGGATAGTGCCTGCTTCTAGTTTTCATTTTGGCCAGAGTCAAGGCCATTTCTTGGAGTAATAAACGACAGAGTCGGAGTAGTTAAGGGGCGAATGATTCCGGTATTCCACATGAAACGTAAATTCTCTAGTTAAAACTGTTTTGTGTAAGTGAATGCCGCTCCAAAAGCAAGAAACACAAATACGGCAGCCAGGACTCGAACCGGCGCCTCTCTCATGTCCTCACGATAACATACGAACGCTCTACCCACTGAGCCACGGCTTGGAAAGCCTACGCAGCATGGGGTAGATAATTGCCGTATGTACGTGCTGTGTTGTTGCCCATGGATAACCGGAGGCATTATCTTCTATAAACTGTAACCTAGTGATGAATTACCTAATCCCAGTGAAACTAAATAGGCTTCTTCCTTAACGTATTAGCTAGATACCGGTGAAAACAAGATGAAAATCCGTCCATCGGTTCGAGAGTTACAGTGCCTACCGTCAAAAACGGTTTAACATATGTACATACCATGTGTTAATTTCATAGGTGATGAAATTAATTATCTTTCATCATCTGTAGCTCAGAGATCATTGAATCAATTTGACTGAATTTGAATAGGCATGATCTACAGTAAATTTGCAACGTTTTGGCGCAAGTCCCGTGTAAATCCGTCCATCCGTTCGTGAGTTATCTTGCGTACAGACAGACAGACAGACAGACAGACAGACAGACAGACGTCACCAACCTCCCTAAGAAGCGGCTTCGCCCCTTAATAAACGATTAACCGAATACGGAATGGGCGCAATTTAGAAACGATTAAATTGGAGAGAATTATTGGAAAAGATAATTATATTATTAGTTGCACATTTAGAAAAAGTTTAAATGGATAGGATTATTTGAAAGGATAATTATAACATTAGTCATGTTTTCTTCAAAATCTAACAGCGCAATGTGTACATATTCAATTCCAAGCAAGCACTTTAAAATCTGACAGACTCTTAAATTAGATGTAGCATAAAGGTAAATACAACCACATAGCTAAAAATGGAAATCTCTAATCACCCCTTACAAAGCAGAAATAATTTATGTCGGAAACTCAATGAGAAGCTTAAACTCTATGATTTAAAATCTGCAAAAATAAATCAGCTACCTGGATTCGATCCCCTGTCCTCCCCTTATACATCACGCACTCTTACCACTACGCCACGCAACTTCTTGCTTGCAATAATCATATTTTTTTCGTGTCTTGTTCCACTCGCTAGCTATGGAACTGTGTGCTTGTGCGCTACTTCCCTTTCTCTTTTCCACTCTGTGCCTGCTGAGCGTAGCTGTGCTTGTGACTGGAACGTATGTAATTGCATAGTAAGTGATGACTCATCGCGCTTTAATTATCAATAACTCTGAAAATAATTATTCAAAAATTCTGAAATTCAATAGCGATGGTCCCCTGTAGCATATACACCTGTGTTGTAAATCTTATCTTAATCCATGCATCCGTTCTTGAGTTATCGTGCGCACAGACAGACTGACAGACCGACCGACCGACCGACCGACCGACCGACAACATCGAACCCGCTCTAGGAAGGGCTGCGCCCATTAATAAACGGGTAACCGAATACGGAATTGGCGGATTTTAAAAAAATTAAATAGATAAAGGAGTTAATAGGTTGTTAAGTTTCAAGAAACGGTCGCTTCAAATAGATAGGTAAAGGCAAACTATATATTTTAACATAAACAGGCATTCTCTGGTCACCCCGTACTAATGATAATATATTGAAGGTTAAAACTCAATGGCTGCATCTCAAAGACTTATACTCGATGGATAAAAAAATGCAAAAATAATACATCCAGCTGTATTCGATCCCGTGCCTCTCTTTTCCTCCCTCGCGCGCTCTATACCACTAAGCCACCGGAATGTGTGCGTGTGTGTTTTTCCTTTCTCTTTACACTCTCTTCCTACTCAGCTGGATGTATGCTTGTGAGTGGACCATATGTACATTCAACGTATTATATGGGCACTGGAAACTTACAATTAACTATAATTATCTATAACTCCGATGTTAGTTAACCAATGTGGCTCAAAATCAATAGCGATGATGCCCTACCGTTTAAACACCTTTGTTTAAAATATCATGCAAATACATTCATCCTTTCGTGAGTTATCGTGCGCACAGACAGACCGACCGACAGACCGACAGACCGACAGACCGACAGACATCACCGACCCGCTCTAGGAATGGCTCCGCCAATTAATAAACGGACAACCGAATACGGAATTGGCGGAGATTTTAAAACAATTAAGAGAATTAAGACCATATTATTGGGAGTTCAGAAACGAAATTCATAAATGAGACCGAAATTTGACAATTGAGTGTAGAAATTACGCAGATTATTTGATAATTAACACATTATTGGAGATTTGATCATTAGTTAATGCGGGATACAAAGATTTCAGATTTCAACAATCTACACTAAAAATGAATTCATATAGTAACATACAATTAAGAAGATTAACAGCAATACGAAAAGTTACATATTGATTGGGGTGAACGTTGTACATATTGCTTTATGGTGACTAAAATAGGTTTCGTAAATAGAAGTATACGACTGAAAGTTAGCTAGGCACCAGTCAATATGAGTACCCATAGCTGTAGTTGGTTCTTTAGGATCTAACTTAAAAGAATATCCGATGTTATGAATAATTTGCTCAACTCGATTAAGCGTGGTTTGTTCCTGGATATTCAAATTCATGTCACCCATAACAATTGAACGCTTTCGTGGATCTAACATCTTTTCTAGCTGAAGGAAAAAGTCGCTGTCAGAAAATTGTGGAGACTTGTAGATCGTCCAAATCTGTACGTTATGAACATTCCACATAAGGACCGTCATATGGCTGTTTTCCTTCTTTATAATGTAAGATGACGCTACGATATGCGTTGAAAGTCCACCTAGAGTACAAACCAAAAGTATATGCTGCATGTGTAGTGTAAAGTAAATGTAAAGGTAAGCATGATGTGAAATAAAGGTAGCGATTACATTTTGCAAAAAGCAGGACTCCTTCAGAAGACGCATGGGATGGCGCATCTAGTCGGTGAATAAGCTCGAATCCGTCCAATTCAACGTCATCTGTAGATATAGTTTTTGGTTCCAATAGTACGATGTAATCTGCAGCCTGGACGCATTGATCCGCGAGTAAATCCTCTCGGTGTAGTATAAACGATTGAACGTTATGGAAGAAAATCTTTGGTACATCTGTGGAATCTTGAAAAAAACGCATATGGAACGCGAGAGGATGGCACTTCAAACGTTCAAGCTCGATACTGACTGGATCACGTATGGCGCAGGATGGCGGTTGAAAAGAACCTGCAATGTACAAACGCTCCAAATGGGTCGCTCGGCTGCATGCAACGTACAACAGTTCCCTAGAATTCCTCTTAGGGTTTTTTAAATTGACAACAACGCAATCCAATGATGAACCCTGTGACTTGTGTACTGTTATCCCGTTTGCAGCAGTAATAGGTATTTGACTTCGAACAATAGCCAAAAGATCCGTTTCGCGTTTCTTCAGGTTTCGAGTGACGCGTTCTACCTTCACCCAATTCAAATCAATTCCTTTAGCACGTTGGTAACGCTTGCTTTTGGCTCGGGCGTCACAACCGATTAGCGGATTGTTAAAATCCAACCACACGCATTTTGGCATTTTTTGTCCCAGTGAGTTGGAGCCGTACTCAATCTTCTTTAATTTAGCGGTGGCTCCATTGAAAAGTCCATCTTGAACATCAACATTGGTTGTAATGAAGTACATAGCATCAACTTGCAGAGACACTTCATATCGCAAACCATCGGACTGGGAAACAGATAGGTTTTTGGCAAATTCCAGTAGAGACCGTTTTGCAGAAGCCGAAGCATGACCTAATGAACGAAAGTAAAAGTGTTACCACTAAATGCAAAGAAATTACTAAAAAGCAATACAGAATTGAATCTTGCTTTAATTACCTTCAATTCTGTCATGTGCAATTGAAACTGCCGTTTCGGTTGACATTGAAGCATGCATTTGTTTGTTGAAGGCGTCGCATTCTTTGTTTGTGAAGAACAAATGAATGGCATCCTGGGGCGACTGAAAATCTTCAGGTATCTCACGCGAAGAAAGTAAAGCTATATCCTCTTGATCCATTGTCCCTTCCGACATATTATTCAAGGCTTTACAGAATTGAAACTGTCCACTTTGCCGTTTAATTTCGACTAACTCATACAACTGAAATAATTCCCAAAGAGGATTTCCAACAAGATCAGCTAGCTGAGAGTGACTGGGTGACTTGAAGACAAAGGAGCCAGCAACCGGTGATAACTGCCGTAAATGTCCTACGCAAATGACTGAGATACCACCAAATGGATCCTGGCACCCAAATATTTGACGCAAGCGTTGGTCAACTTGATAAAACATCTTCGAACTAACCATAGAGATTTCGTCGATTATAATTAACTTCACACAGCGCGCGCGGGGGATTCAAACATACAAGCTTAAGATATTTTGTCCGTAATTGTGAATTAAAATTAATAGTTAAAGTGGAGTGAAACTAGAAAAATATAAAATTAAGCTAAACTAGGACGAGATTTAAACTTGGAGAATTAATAAACATAAGTAATTTTAGAAGTTAACTACCATTAATAATTTTTTAAAGTACTGTCCTTATGTACAACAATACGAAAGATACGTAATCTAAAATATGATTGATCGAAGCCCAATTAAAGACATTGAACCAAACAACAAGCGCAAAAGATCCGAACCCACAAGGATGGCTAGTACAGCGGAGAGCAATAACACCGAAATATTAAATCGTATGATCGATCAGGACAGTAAGCTTGATGGGATACTGACTATGTTGCAGAAAATGCAATCAGATGGGATTGAAACTAGGAGAGAAGTCAGTGAAATTAATAAAAAACTGAGTAGCTTAACCGAGAGAGTGGACGAGATGGAAGTGGATAACAGTGCCATAAAACAAGACCTGCAACAAATAGTTAGCGACCAGGATAAGATACAGAAGCAATTGAGAGAACGTAATCTAATTATACACGGAATTAAAGAGCAAATTGGTGAAACAAATGATACGTTACGACAAAGAATCCAAGATCTGTTATACAATGATCTGGGAATTGAGAAGGCAATTGAAGTTGACACGTTTTTACGACTTGGACCTCCAAAAGACGGAAAGAACAGATCAATCAGGCTGACCTTCGTTCGAATGAGTGATAAACTCGAGGTGGAACGGAACAAGAGAAAACTTAGACTGAAAAAGGAAGAACGGATTTTTATCGAACGTGACCTTCCACCTGGATTACGAGAACTGGAGAAGAAGAAGCGATTAGAACTAAGAGGAAGACAAGGATCTAAGTGACTAGAAGCGGTAACGATCCCAGTTAAACGAAACATGTATTGGAATGTCCACGGCTTGAAACGAAATTATGCTCAGAAAATTAATGTAATTTTGAACGAATCTCCTTGTATATTTGTAATTAGCGAAACATGGATGACTGAAAACATGACCCTAAGGTGTAAAATGCTTGAAAACGATTATAACTTACGATTTAATGCGGCTGTAAAAGAAGGTGACAGAAGAGGAAGAGGATCAAACGGTATGATTATAGGGGTAAAGAAACAGTTGTCCCAGTCGGTGGTGGTGATCAGTGTAAATAGTAATATAATACAGGTAACAATTAAAGGTAACCTGACAATACTTTTTGTGTACGCTAAACCGGAGAAAGAATGTAAAACTATGGATTTAATTTATGAAAACATGTGTAATTTTGAGCGTAGGAAACTAATTATCTTGGGGGATATGAATTCGAGAGTGGGAGAAACACACCAAGACAATCAAGATTATGGATACAACCTACAAAAGCGTCAAGTAACGGATAAAGAAAAGAACGAAAGAGGAATACAACTGACTGAAAAAATCGAGGAAAGCAATTATGTGATAGTCAACGGACGGACAGCAACGGACAAGGAGGGGTCAATCACATGTACATCAAACGGAACAAGCACGGTGGACCTGTGTGTGGTGAGCTTACCAACCGTACCATTGATACAGAGTTTTGAAGCTATTAACGCTACTGAATCCGACCACCTTCCTATTGTAGTAGCCTTCGGCAACGCTGCAAGAGTAGACAAGATAACCACTGAACTTAAAATAAAATGGAAATCTGACCGGAAGGAACAATTCCTAAAGCTTTTGAACGACGGACTCAGGGAGATGGTGTTGGGCGCAGATGGAGAACTTGAAAATATTATCCTGGACTCTGCAAGAAGATGTGGCATGGTAACAGAAGCTGGCACAATTATGTACAACGATGGACCCAGATGGTTTAATTACAATTGCAAACAAGCAAAAACAGAGGCTCAGAAATCCCTACGTCACTTACGCAAATGTACCCGAGACACAGATGAATACAACCGACGACTTCAAGAGTATCTTTCTGCCAAGAAGAACTACGGAACTGTACTAGAAGATACAAGGGATTTGTTCTACGACAATATGAAACTAACCATATCGACTTGCACCGATTCTCGCAGATTCTGGGAAGCTGTTAATTACTACAGGGGAGCTAAAAAGAGGACAACCAATAACAATATCAGCGTAGAGACATGGGAAGCCCATTATAAACAGGTGTATCAAGAAAATCGACAGCCAACTGAATACGAACCAATTAAAGAGCCATTCCGAGGAGATATGCGGGACCTAGCTGACCTTCTACTAAACTCACCAATAACCGAGCACGAAGTTAGTAGCGCTATTAAACGATCTTCGCGAAACAAAGCACCCGGACCGGATAAAATCCCAAACGAGATCTGGAAAAACTTTGATGATGACGCTATCGCTACTCTCACAACATACTTCAACGATGCTTTTACAAGAAGCTGTCCAGAAAGCTGGGGAGATATAACAACGCTTCCCATCTACAAGAAGGGGGACGAAAATAGCCCCAACAATTACCGACCCGTGTCATTATTGAATACGAAAACGAAAATCTGCACAAGTGTACTTAACACAAGAGTTCAACAACTCAACAACTTGACACACTTCATCTCCGACAACCAAGCTGGCTTTCTCCCAGGTAAATCATGCAATCATCACATCTTCTCACTCACTGCGATCATCCAACGAAGCTTCGAACTACCGACAAAGAAACTCTACGCACTTTTCATCGATCTCTCGTCTGCGTTCGACTCCATCTCTCAGGGTTTGCTCTGGAAAAAGCTGGAAAGAATAGGACTAACCGGAAACTCAACACGACTACTACAGGAGTTATACGGACACGCAGCAACAAGGATAAGGACCAGAGAAGGACACACTGACAAGATAAGAATTGAGAAGGGATGTCTACAAATTAAGCTAAACTAGGACGAGATTTAAACTTGGAGAATTAATAAACATAAGTAATTTTAGAAGTTAACTACCATTAATAATTTTTTAAAGTACTGTCCTTATGTACAACAATACGAAAGATACGTAATCTAAAATATGATTGATCGAAGCCCAATTAAAGACATTGAACCAAACAACAAGCGCAAAAGATCCGAACCCACAAGGATGGCTAGTACAGCGGAGAGCAATAACACCGAAATATTAAATCGTATGATCGATCAGGACAGTAAGCTTGATGGGATACTGACTATGTTGCAGAAAATGCAATCAGATGGGATTGAAACTAGGAGAGAAGTCAGTGAAATTAATAAAAAACTGAGTAGCTTAACCGAGAGAGTGGACGAGATGGAAGTGGATAACAGTGCCATAAAACAAGACCTGCAACAAATAGTTAGCGACCAGGATAAGATACAGAAGCAATTGAGAGAACGTAATCTAATTATACACGGAATTAAAGAGCAAATTGGTGAAACAAATGATACGTTACGACAAAGAATCCAAGATCTGTTATACAATGATCTGGGAATTGAGAAGGCAATTGAAGTTGACACGTTTTTACGACTTGGACCTCCAAAAGACGGAAAGAACAGATCAATCAGGCTGACCTTCGTTCGAATGAGTGATAAACTCGAGGTGGAACGGAACAAGAGAAAACTTAGACTGAAAAAGGAAGAACGGATTTTTATCGAACGTGACCTTCCACCTGGATTACGAGAACTGGAGAAGAAGAAGCGATTAGAACTAAGAGGAAGACAAGGATCTAAGTGACTAGAAGCGGTAACGATCCCAGTTAAACGAAACATGTATTGGAATGTCCACGGCTTGAAACGAAATTATGCTCAGAAAATTAATGTAATTTTGAACGAATCTCCTTGTATATTTGTAATTAGCGAAACATGGATGACTGAAAACATGACCCTAAGGTGTAAAATGCTTGAAAACGATTATAACTTACGATTTAATGCGGCTGTAAAAGAAGGTGACAGAAGAGGAAGAGGATCAAACGGTATGATTATAGGGGTAAAGAAACAGTTGTCCCAGTCGGTGGTGGTGATCAGTGTAAATAGTAATATAATACAGGTAACAATTAAAGGTAACCTGACAATACTTTTTGTGTACGCTAAACCGGAGAAAGAATGTAAAACTATGGATTTAATTTATGAAAACATGTGTAATTTTGAGCGTAGGAAACTAATTATCTTGGGGGATATGAATTCGAGAGTGGGAGAAACACACCAAGACAATCAAGATTATGGATACAACCTACAAAAGCGTCAAGTAACGGATAAAGAAAAGAACGAAAGAGGAATACAACTGACTGAAAAAATCGAGGAAAGCAATTATGTGATAGTCAACGGACGGACAGCAACGGACAAGGAGGGGTCAATCACATGTACATCAAACGGAACAAGCACGGTGGACCTGTGTGTGGTGAGCTTACCAACCGTACCATTGATACAGAGTTTTGAAGCTATTAACGCTACTGAATCCGACCACCTTCCTATTGTAGTAGCCTTCGGCAACGCTGCAAGAGTAGACAAGATAACCACTGAACTTAAAATAAAATGGAAATCTGACCGGAAGGAACAATTCCTAAAGCTTTTGAACGACGGACTCAGGGAGATGGTGTTGGGCGCAGATGGAGAACTTGAAAATATTATCCTGGACTCTGCAAGAAGATGTGGCATGGTAACAGAAGCTGGCACAATTATGTACAACGATGGACCCAGATGGTTTAATTACAATTGCAAACAAGCAAAAACAGAGGCTCAGAAATCCCTACGTCACTTACGCAAATGTACCCGAGACACAGATGAATACAACCGACGACTTCAAGAGTATCTTTCTGCCAAGAAGAACTACGGAACTGTACTAGAAGATACAAGGGATTTGTTCTACGACAATATGAAACTAACCATATCGACTTGCACCGATTCTCGCAGATTCTGGGAAGCTGTTAATTACTACAGGGGAGCTAAAAAGAGGACAACCAATAACAATATCAGCGTAGAGACATGGGAAGCCCATTATAAACAGGTGTATCAAGAAAATCGACAGCCAACTGAATACGAACCAATTAAAGAGCCATTCCGAGGAGATATGCGGGACCTAGCTGACCTTCTACTAAACTCACCAATAACCGAGCACGAAGTTAGTAGCGCTATTAAACGATCTTCGCGAAACAAAGCACCCGGACCGGATAAAATCCCAAACGAGATCTGGAAAAACTTTGATGATGACGCTATCGCTACTCTCACAACATACTTCAACGATGCTTTTACAAGAAGCTGTCCAGAAAGCTGGGGAGATATAACAACGCTTCCCATCTACAAGAAGGGGGACGAAAATAGCCCCAACAATTACCGACCCGTGTCATTATTGAATACGAAAACGAAAATCTGCACAAGTGTACTTAACACAAGAGTTCAACAACTCAACAACTTGACACACTTCATCTCCGACAACCAAGCTGGCTTTCTCCCAGGTAAATCATGCAATCATCACATCTTCTCACTCACTGCGATCATCCAACGAAGCTTCGAACTACCGACAAAGAAACTCTACGCACTTTTCATCGATCTCTCGTCTGCGTTCGACTCCATCTCTCAGGGTTTGCTCTGGAAAAAGCTGGAAAGAATAGGACTAACCGGAAACTCAACACGACTACTACAGGAGTTATACGGACACGCAGCAACAAGGATAAGGACCAGAGAAGGACACACTGACAAGATAAGAATTGAGAAGGGATGTCTACAGGGGGAATCATATAGCCCAACAGCTTTTAACTTGTATATTGACGAACTTGTAGAATACTTAAATAAGTTTAGGACCAAAGGAGTAATTATGAATAACTTAGAAATTAAGATTTTAATGTATGCCGACGATATGATACTGGTAGCGAACACGAATGAAGATTTACAATATCATACCGATAAGACTGCAAGTTTTTTTGAACTGAACCACCTTAAAGTAAACTTAGGCAAGACCAAAGCAGTTGTATTCAAGAAAGGTGGAAGAAAGGCGGTGGATGATAAACTGGATTGGAAGGGTGAATCAATTGAATTTGTAACAGAATATAGGTATTTAGGAATTGAGTTCTTGTACACAGGGGTATTCAACCTTAACAAAAAATGTAAGATAGCTAAGGCCGGAACAGCAATGAGTAGCTTATTTGAACTATTCTATAAGGCAAAAATATTTAATATAGATACTCATTTGAAAATGTTTGAATCCCTCGTAAAATCGATCCTAATGTATGCGGCACCGATATGGGCCCTCAATTACGTAGACGAACTGGAAAAATTCCAGAACAGATTTTTACGAAAGCTACTAAATACGAGCAACAATGTTCCAGGATGGTTATTAAGATTAGAGACGGGAGCAATGAGCGTAAAATTGGAATTATTTAAAGCAACCACTAAGCTATGGCTCAAAATTATGAAATCTCAAGAAACTTCAATTATCCTTTCATGTTACAAGCAACTGAAAGACATGAGGCAGTTTGATCTAGATACGAATACCACCACTAACTTAAAATACAACTGGTTTGCAAGTATTGAAAAAATGTTTCTAAATGCAGGACTTAGTGATAAATTTTTGAATGAAGATGTAAATTATATAGCTAAGAATTTGGATACAATAATCGAGGATTATCGAACTTTACTTGTAAACCAAGATGTAACGAGTATGCTAAACTGTAATAGCTTTCAAAAGTTCAAATGTATTAAAACGCATGCTACGAAAGCACCACAATACGACTGGGACAACTGGAATCTTATCAGATTCGTTCAATCAATAAGAATAGGGCTACCAAGAATTGTAATCAAGGGGAAAGTAAATAACTTGAATGGAATGAATGAAATCTGGGGAAAGGAGGAAACAATTAACTGTGAGTTATGTAACAACAGAGAAAGAGAGGACCTGAGACATGTTATAATGAGATGTAGGCAGTTCATAAGTCTGAGAAACAAGTATATCGGTGAAATATGTACAGTAAACCAAGAAGAAGAAGATTTTCCGACGACAATTGCCCAATGGCTAACAAATCCCAGTAATGCTCTAAACTTGTATAAATATTGTAACGTATTCATAAGATACAGAACCATGTTCTATAATGAAGTAATCTAAGGTACAAATGAAGAAAAGGAAAATAACTGTAAGCGCGAGGTACTGATGTAATTTGACACATACGTTGTATGAGCTGCGGCTGAATCGACGTCAGATCAATAAATTATTATTATTATTATTATTATTATTAATTAACTTCACACCATTAAACTTGACGCGCAGAGTATTAAGTGTACTGTCGTTTAAGTCCAAAATCGTTTTGCTTTGTGTTGGTGGAATTTTAAAGGCGCAATGAAGAGTCATCCCAAAAACATTGAACGCTGCCTTACCGGTTGGTGCTGTAACTAAAACCGGAGTGTCTTCAGGGCTACTGGTAGGTAATGAAACTTGCCATCGAAGCATGCTTTGCACAATGGCATTTATAGTGTGGCTTTTACCCACTCCCGCCCCGCCATGAAGGAATATGTGAAACGCTGGATTAGAAGATTTTATTTGCTGCAGCACATGAAGCACCAAACGTCTTTGTCTATCGTTCAACGACCTCATCAGCTGTAAATAATGAGTCTCATCAACAAGCTTTGGAGGAAGGAAATGAACGACTCTAGGACCACGTGTCTCCAGCTCGTCGATGTATTCAATCCTAGGTTCTTCTGACACTATTCCTTGATCATTATCGACGACTTCGGCCATCACATCTTCCTCCAGCTCGTCTTCATCATCCATTGCTGCACTAATTAAATCTTCTTCCGATTCATCACGGAAATATACAAACTTTGAGTTTAATTTGATGATAGGAAGGTGCAATTCATACTTGCTTTTGACATCCACATTTACCAATTCATTGGTTTCATTCCTCCAAGGGACAAAAAGCATGAGCTTTTCACGATGGAAATTCGATGGATCAGTTTTTTCTGAATATCTCCTGAACCGCACAATTTTAGCCACACGTCGGACGCGTACGTAACCACTGTCGTCTAAAAGTTTGTAACGTCCAAATGGAATACTGGGTGGAAATGGTAAAGGCTCTGAATTAACTTCATAATTTTCACTATTTCTTGCGGTGTTCTTGCCTCGGGATTGAAATTCATAATTACTGGCAAAATAGGCCAGGCATACGTTTTCAAGTTCCACGGCTCTTTCTTTGTAGCGGTCTATCAATCCTTTAGCGCATATGTCTTCACTTTCATCCGATAGTTCCGATAGTTGCTCGTAGTTCTTTAGCATCGATATTCTTTCACACGCTGGAGATGTGTTGATATATATAACTTGGCGACTGCATTGCATCATTGAAATACCAAGAATAAATGCCACTGCTTCTTGAACGGATATTTCGACCCCATTAATGAGAACGTTACCGAATCTCTTCAACTTATCCCGGATTCCAAGATTGCCTAAACGGACTTCTTTAGTTGCTGCTTGGAGAAGCTTTGAGAGACCTCCATCTGGTTTGGTGATGTATCCAGCACAATATCGTGCACAGGCGTAAGTGTCCAAGACAAACTGTATGTCCATATTGGCACCCCAGGCTTCAATCATTTTTGAATTGTAGTTGTTAACAAAGCATTCCTTTGTGGATCTCTTCAAAAAAACCATGGGACGCTTCAGACTGGAGCGGATAGCTTTTATGTATTCCTGCTCAGTGACTCCCAGGCTTTCAAGAAATGCTTCAAACGGAATGTCATCCTGGAAATCTCTTCCCATTTCAGTTAATCGAGTTTGTATGGATTGGTAGCACTTCACAAGCTTCGCCCGCTCTTGTTCACTATAATCTATAACATGAACACAAATTGTGAAAGCTTGTTTTCTATCGCTAAACCATTCTGAACTTTTGCATTAATTCAATTCTTAACGTATGCATTGATGTTACCTTGTGGTAGAGGGGATATAATTCTAGTTGAAGGTAATGGTGGCCTTGGAAACCCAAATCGACAACCTCCTCTCTTGTCTGATTTTTTGTAGCAAGTGTGAGAATGCTTGTGGACCTGGTATCCCATGCATTCTGTGTACAGCTGATCGCTTCGCTTTTCGCAAGTTATAAATTTATCAATAAACGAAACACAGCTATCTACTGAATCCTGTATCCCTTCGGCGAAGACTGGAGTATCAGTTAGCCAAAGCAATCCGTGTATATGTGGTGATCCTCTAGCCTGGAGAAAAACCAATTGAAATGTAATCTTATTTGTCAATTCTCAAATAATGTTATGCTGTAACTGTCAAGTATTATATTTTGTCTTATCATCTGTAAAATGTCAAATAATCTGTAAAATGTCAAATAATCTGTAAAATGTCAAATAATCTGTAAAATGTCAAATAATCTGTAAAATGTCAAATAATCAGTAAAATTTCAAATAATCTGTAAAATGTCAAATCATCTGTAAAATGTCAAATCATCTGTAAAATGTCAAATTATTTGTAAAATGTCAAATAATCTATCAATTGTCAATTAATCTATCAATTGTCAAACAATCTATCAATTGTCAAATAATCTTTCAATTGTCAAATAATCTTTCAATTGTCAAATAATCTATCAATTGTCAAATAATCTATCAATTGTCAAATAATCTATCGATTGTCAAATAATCTATGAGTTGTCAAATAATCTATCAATTGTCAAATAATCTATCAATTGTCAAATAATCTATCAATTGTCAAATAATCTATCAATTGTCAAATAATCTATCACTTGTCAAATAATCTTTCAATTCTCAAATAATCTAACTACGTAGTTAGACTATTCAAAATTCTTACTTGGAATTCTAGACGAAAGAAGTGGTCTACAATTTCATTTGGATGGAAAATACCGTTTTTTCCTTTCAGGAGGAATTTCATGAAGCCATCGAAACGATGTTCAAAATGCCTCATGCACGTTGTTGGATCTGAGCGAATAAGTCTAGCAATTTCTTGCCGGTCAATCACCTTGGCTTCTTCTTCTGTCACAATAACTTGGTCAACTTGTTGTTTCAGAATAACAATCAGTTCTGTCCACTTCGTTTCAGCAGCTGAGAGTGTAAAGAATATTGAGCATTTCCCTAGTTGGCGCACCATCGATACTAAATTCTTACTTTTCATCGACCAGTAGGCTGGGGTGCACCGAACTTTATTGAATACGCCGTAACCTTCGTCATGCTGTAGAATATTTGATAAAATTTCGGGTCGTCGAACTTCTCCTGCAGTTAGTTTATAATTTCCTGATTTCTTTCTCAAGCAAATCTGATACGCTGCATGGATTTTTTCGTTATAGGATTTCTTGAAAGAGTACAGCACCTTTGTTCCTACCGTAGCCCGTCGATCATACCGCCGCAGTTCCGATTTTGCGATGTCAGTGTACGTCAGTTTGAATTCTGTTGTGAGCTTTCTAGGTACCCCACAGTAAATAGTTGGAAAACTCATTTCCTCGGCATGGGTATCTTGAATCAATGGGATCGGTGCTTCTCCTTCAGCTGGAGCTATCTTGATAATGTTTGCAACGTCTTCCATGATAAGCGTTTCTTCGGCACCCTGTCCAACACCCATATCAGCCACCTCCACCGTTATCTCGCGCTCGTCCTCAGAATCGGAGGTGACAGTTGCGCTTGCTGCTGGTAAGCCATCGTTTTCTTGAATGCTGATATCTCTATGGTGATCAACGGCTGAAGGATCCGATATAAAATCGAGAGTATCTTCTGCATATACATACGAAATACTGTTATAAAGATTAATTCGTGACGCCGTTGATATTATATGGTACTTTGATTATTATAAACATACCTTTCTGAAACCTACTTCAATCATTTGAAAGAACGACGTTCGCTTTTTGGTATAATTCTGTTGTCATAAGAAACATCATAGCCTTATAGACACGATACGGACGGACCTTCTCAAACATGTACGGTTTCTTATATCGCATCCTTCTCATGAACTGCAGCTGTACCACAGAGGCTTCGTTGAATCTTCTAGGTAGGGTTTCCGCGCAAACATCGAAATCGTTGGGGACATTCACAACATTTCCTCGAAGCTTGTATTGCCTTTCTGCGCCAACAGCATGAATTGTCATGAAAGGTACACGAAGACTAACCAAGAGAGATTCCAAAGGTCTGAGTTCCTGTAAAACATGCAATAAGTATTGTAAGAATATGATAGATGAACTGCTAAGAAAGTACTATATAACTGACATCCGCGTATTGAAAATAATAAAACATTATATCAAACTACCTTTAGTTCTTCTGGTATTTCTGGGAAATCGAGTCCGTTACACAATGCAAGTCTTGGAATTTTGTTATTTTTCACATAACTGTAGCACGTGCCACACAAGCGTGAAGGAGTTTGTGGGACCCATAGAACTTTACTTACGGTTTCAGAATCGACGTATTGATGTAAATCAGTGTCGGTGACGATAACAGTTGATTCTTGATACCAAGTTTGTCCACAGCACGAACATACAAAAGACAGAGGATTCCGTATGTAATTGGAGAACAGATTCAAATTCCTTTGGTAAATATCCTCATGTGAATTCTGGACTCGCTTGCGACGGATTTTACTCAAATCAGCTTCATGCTGTCGTTTCTTAGCATCCAAACGATTTACGGCACGTGATGCTTTGTCTCTGGTCCTCTCTTTTAATTTTTCCTCCGGAATACTTCGAAGTGATCTTCTGGATTCTAGATCTTTGCTACGTTCGTTTGCTTTCGCTTCCGGAATCAATCGGGCTAGCCTTTTGGATTCCACATCTCTGCTCCGTTTAATTGATCTTGCTTGTGGGTTACATCGGGCTGCTCTCTTTGTTGCCGAATCCCTACTCCGTTCACTTGCTCTCACTTCCGGAATGGTTCGAGCTGACCTCCTGGATTCAGCATCTCTGGATCGCTCATAATCTCTCACTTCCGGTATACTTCGAGCTGACCTCCTGGATTTCACATCTCTGCAACGTTCAGTTGCTCTTAAATCGGGAACATTTCTCGCTAATCTTTTAGCTTCCGCGTCTTGCGTCCGTTCTTTTAGGCGGACTTCCGGAAGGCTGTTTCGTCGTGTAGCTACACGCTCTCGTTGCTCTCTACGTCGTTGGTCTGTGGATTTCTTTTTACTTTTAGGCATTTTTTAACTCTAAAAATGATCACCTGAAGGGATTCTATTGCACTCACACTTTGTTGACGTATATTGTATGAAATACTATCTCATCGACTTTCACACGGAATGATGAAAAAGATAATGTACTGGATTGTAATTAATTGCAGCAATTGCGAATGAAAGTAGTACAAAAACAGGACAACGAAATGTTTTATCACAATACGACTGGTAGCTGTACTTGACTGAGGGACTTGATAGATTCCTGGTATAGCTGGTGATGTATCCTGGTTTACTGAAAATAAATGACGTCATTTCTACGACTATATTGTTGCTGATTTTTACGGCACGTGTTAAGGCGCTGCATTTTGAAGATGCGAGCAAGGATTATCAGAATTTGATAATTTACAGAATTTGATAATTTACAGAATTTGAAAATTTACAGAATTTGATAATTTAAAGAATTTGATAATTTAAAGAATTTGATAATTTACACCATTGGATAATTTAAAGAATTTGATAATTTACAGAATTTGATAATTTACAGAATTTGATAATTTACAGAATTTGATAATTTACAGAATTTGATAATTTACAGAATTTGATAATTTACAGAATTTGATAATTTACAGAATTTGATAATTTACAGAATTTGATAATTTACAGAATTTGATAATTTACAGAATTTGATAATTTACAGAATTTGATAATTTACAGAATTTGATAATTTACAGAATTTGATAATTTACAGAATTTGATCATTTATATAATTTCATAATTTAAAGAATTCAAGTATTAACGGCCTTCCATTAATTCCAGGACTTCAAAATTTAACGCAATAGTTTAAACATAATGGAAAATTCAAAATTTAATGGAAACGCCATGCAAAAATACTAATATATACGGGATTAGATCCCGTGCCTCACTCTTTGTCCCTCGTGCGCTCTGTACCACTAAGCCAGTGGAATGTGTGCTACCGCTTGCCTTTCCTTCCCATTTCCACCCTCTCCCTACTCCACTCATTATGTGCTTGTGAGTGGAAGATGCTCACCTGAACATTAATTAACTATAACGCCTATGTTAGTTAACCAATGTGGCTGAAAATCAATAGCGATGATGCCCTACTAGTTTGAGACCTTTGTTGAAAATCTCATGTTAATCCATTAATCCATTTTTGAGTTATCGTGCGCACAGACAGACAGACCGACAGACAGACAGCATCAACCCGCTCTAGGAATGGCTCCGCCAATTAATAATGAGAAAACGAAGCGCGAGATGAGAAAATTGGAATCTATAATAGCGCCTATATATAGTGTACGAAAAAGCTAGAAAAGGTGCATCTGTTACATGCTAAATACACCAGGAAGAAAAGCAATGTATTCAAAACTTGCGGCAAGACTTTAGTGCAGGGAACAAAAATACGGGAGCATCGTAAATATCATTAGTCTTAAGGGAAGAGTATCAAGAAATGCAAATTTAAAGATTATGCTCCTCTACCACTATCTACCCCAAAGGCTTTGATTCAAAATCCTCTATTTGCATTGTTATCGTAAACGATTCCAACTTGGTTAAAAACTCAAAACCAAAGGATTTCATTTTAAGTAGGTATGAGGTAGGATTAAGTGTAATATACGGGGTGATTACTTCCCCTAACATAATCATCTTCCAGATACTGTTTCATCCCACTTCGAACTTGCAAGTTTCCCACACGCACACATGCACACTGATTCACATACAGCGACCTCTGGGAGCGATAGTTGAGGGTTGGCTTGTGGCTTGTTCAGTCCTCGTTTTTTATACAGCTTGGCTGCTATTCCCACTTAAGCACATGCACGTACTTGGAAGTTCAAGCATTTCCAAATTGGCCCACTCACACGCCATAGCTGCTGTTGAAATCGCTAGCGTGTTTAAAATAGTTTTAAAATGTTCGGGGCGGAATGATACTTGTGTGTACTATTTGAAACTGTCTAGGAGGTACTGAGTGTAAATTCACAAAATTTTGAGAGTTTACGTGCAAAATTTTATAAAATTGTTTTTAACCACATTTCGCCTCAGGTTTAGCTCTTAATTTTAGACTCATACAATGAGAAATATCGTTATTATTGTTTATCATCTTGCTGTGGAATTCGGTGGATATTTTGCGATTTGGCAAATCGAAGCGCTTTTTAAAGACAATTTGCTGACTGAAATATTATATATTTCCAATTAACTAATTAACCAAGCTTCCACATAGAGCTAAACTGGAATCAATCGTTATTCAAATATGGGTTTGTTTGTGTTTGCCGGAGAGGACAAGAATATAAACTCTACCAGTCGCTTTAATGATCATAGTGGACATGTGACACCCCAATAGTCTTACACTGCGGTCCAGGGTATAGTTGTGTTTATATACGTTTTAGAGAAAATGAATAGACTCCGTCCGGGTTACCTTATATATATTTACACGAGGTGAAGGTGAACAGGTTACAACAGGCTTGTCATTGTCCTTTTTAGAGGTTTAGGTGGAAGAAAAACAAACTGAGTAGTTAATCCCGACTTACAGCATGATTTACAGTAAATGATAAGAGATAACTCGTGGCTTGATAATGAGCGATGGAATAAACGTTTATAAGGTTGTTGAGCAAGTTCAAGTTCCTGATTGATAGCTCTTTACATGGAATAGTCCTGTCGTAGCCAGTCGAGCATATGTAGAACGGTGCCACAGTTACTTATCTTACTTATAAAAGACTGGAATCAGATGTGAATATAGGGATTGTGGTTACCCGTCCGTAAACATGGGATAGATGATTGAATTGAAGGCGCAGAGCAGGTAACCATTGTGGTAAGTCATTTAAAATATCATTGCATTCATATAACTGTATGAATAGAGAGAAGTTGATGAACACGATTTAATTTTCTCGTGACCCAATCCAACTTAATTCATCAGGTGACAAAGTAGTATAACCCACTTGAGAAGGGCAAGAGGAGGAAGGAGGAGGAAAGGTAAAATATAAAATGTTGAGTTTTTCACGATTCCTAATCATTCCGTGTTTGTTGAGCGGTGCTGTGCGGACTTGGGGCATTATTTTAAAAGTATACTTGTGACAAAATCTAGGAATTGAGGATTCGTCATGGGTTCATCATCAGTTATTTATAAAATGTCTCCGAAACAGAAAAGTATCTACTTAATTTTAATAGTTTCCTTAAATTATTCAGTGATGGCAAATACGATAATGAACCCAACGGTTCAAGTCGTCTCCCAGGACGTATCAACTCTCGGAGAGGGCCCATACTACGATACTGCGAATAACGTTCTGTATCACATCGATGCACTAAGCGGGCAGTTTGTGAGAGTAAACCCTGACACGGGAGCCGTAGAGAAAACACCGACCGGGGGTCTTGTGTCCGTGATCCTACCCGTGGAAAACGATCCAGACACCTTCATCGTAAGCAGATGGAATCAGCTCTACCGACTCCATTGGCCAACTCAAGCTTTCACTCTGATTACGACTTTGGAATCGAACGGACTGGAACGATTTAACGACGCTAAGGTTGACCCTCGAGGAAGGATTTTTATTGGAACAATCCAAGAGAAGGAGGGTGGCGGGATTGTTGTAGCTGGAGGAGGACTTTACAGAGTGGATGGAACGAATTTCGTGAAGCAATCTGAAGGATTTGACATTTCTAACGGTATGGCCTGGTCAAATGATGCTAACCACACTAAACTTTATTTCAACGATTCTGATGGAAGGAAAATCTACAGATTTGATTACGATATCGAAACTGGAAATCTGAGTAAGTGCTTTTTAAAAAAAGGGTTGAGTTTGATGGTCATTATATCAGTTGTACATTCAAATGTTGATGAGTAATTTTGAATTCATTTCCTCTGTAGCTAACAGAACCCTAATGATTGATCTGAACCAGGACTCTGATTTTGCTTCGGACGAATACCCTGACGGTATGCTTATTGATAAATATGGGTACATTTGGGTTGCTATGTGGAACGGAGGCAGAGTTGTGAGAATTGACCCTGAATCAGGTAAGAATCAGGCTTTACCTGTATAAAATCTTGACCTCGATTTATTAGGCAAAGTATTGTTTGATCTATGTAGTTGGCTAAGATTTTGAAATGTTTTGATAAAATGGCTAAAATAATTGCTTATGTTTGCCAAATTAGCTCGTTTGGTTGGTGAGGTGAAGATCCCAGGTGCGAAAACACCTTCATCCTTGGCGGCAGGACCTTACAAGGGAGTTGATGGATTCTATGTTACGACCGCGCTCAACGGAATTTCTGATGAAAACAGACTTGATGATGGAAAAATCCATCACATCTCTTTCCAGGGAGCTGAAGTTTATTCAGTCAAGTTGTAAATGTTATTGAGAAGGCAACTTTTATCCTTTATAAATTATTTTAGAAAATTTAAATTTGGTTAACATGACGATTTTTAATAATTATGCAAACAAATACACTAAGAGTTGACATATGCGGCATTTATTTCAAAGCATCATAAGCTTCGGTACATGGCAAACATAGTTATGCAGACACGAGCAAAATTTTGAAACTGTACAATTGCTAAAAGTTAATTTTGAATTGGAGGGAAATAAGTAAATACAGGGTGATTGGCTAGAGCATATGAACCACACTACACGCCTAAGGGTGCAGAGGAGTTTTAAAGCATGATTTTTAAAAAAGCAAAATCATTTATGATTGTTAAACTCTTAGCATGATCCTTCATTCTAGGTAATCCAGAATGATACATGAACATGATAGACGGAATCCTCTTTTATGTGTCTCCCGCATATGAATTTTGTTGGAAAGAATATAATTTGATAGCGTCGTGCCTGAGTCCTTTCATAGGGCTTTTCCTCCTTCGCTTCTTCCCCCTTCGAACCATCCATTATCAATGGGAGAATGAATGGAAAATGACTAGGCAATTTCGATACACTTAGCCCGTTTTGACAACAATGCGAACAAGGATGGATTCTATGCTTCTGCCAACTGACGACGATCGTCCTCACATTTCAATCCGAATTGCCCATCCCGCATCCTTTTCTTATCCTCTAAAAGTTTGTGGTAAAAATGGATTATTTGCATACCTTGACTATTGTATTGTGTGTACAAGTTGGACACGAACATGTTTTTCACACCTCCTCCTGCTACCGCTACCCATCCTCGCTGCATTTTAAATGGAAAATTCTAGTTTTAGAGGCTAGAATAACAACTTTATTTAACACCCGTTGCAAGTACACAGTACATAAAAAAAATTTGAATGTTTCTTTTGTAAATTAAATTGTAAAATGTAAATGATGTCGTTTCAATGAACATAATAGAAATTTGTCGCGCCTTCCTTCACGGAATCAAGGGATGGTCAAGAGAATGTGTCATCTGGTCTAATTGTGATGGCACGGCAACAGAATCAACAACAATTGGATCACATGCGAGCTTCGGTCAAGTTTCTTGGAAAGTGCGAAAATTTGCGGAACATGTTTCTATGTTCATTCATTCATTGATGACAATGTGTTGGAGTTTTGAGGTTCGAATACTACCTGATACACTAAGGTTACTTTTAGCTCAGGGCTGGTATCAATTCTCATAGCGGTGGCCGTGGACTGACTAAGAAGCGATAACAATGCAGAAAAAAGAGGGACAAAGAGAAGATAGTAAATGAGTATCCCCTCAACCCTGTTCACAGTGTAGAAAACAGCATCTCAGGAGTTAGGTGCCTGGGTATGATTTACAAGACAAGAGGGAGATTGAGAGACGAAGACATTAAGAATGGCAAATGTTGCTGGGTTTATTGTTGTCCGTGCCGTAGGAAGATGGAGGGAGGGGACGGAATAAAGGAGGGAAGGTCGGACGGTAGAGGAATTTTGTAAATGATTGGCGGTGGTGAAAGATTGTGAATCTCCTGAAAGCTTCGGGACATCCGCGTTTTTGGTTCTTGTTCTTTTCTTATCTATCAATACCTCCTGGAAGTCCTCCTGCCTCCTCCGCTCCTATTATGATGCTCGAGGGGATGAAATCTAAGAAATGTTTCAGCGATGCTTTTCTAAAGCAAAAGGAATTGCAATGAAGGGAGAAGGGGAAGCGGGACGGGGGAGGCATAGTGTAGAGAAGCATGAGGGAGGGGTTGTTGGGTGGAGAAGGATGTATAATGCCCGGGTGGAATTATGTAAGATAGAGAGAGAGGGATGAAGTCTGATCAGTTTGAGACTGACTGAGCCGACTGCTGCTGCTGTGGCAATCTGAGTTGGAAGGAAGGCAGAGAAGAAGAAGGAAGCGTGGAAGTGGCTGAATGAAAAAGAATGAATGAAGGATGAAGGGAGAAGTGGAAGGCTTGTTTGTTGCGGTAGAAATCACATCTTTTTGCGTTGAAAACTCAGGGGTGTCTGCATCGCCAAAATCATTAATCTTCTCCCCTATTGTCGCACTCTTAAGAGTTCAATCCTCTACTCTTTTTCTCGGAATCATCCTCTCTCTCTGTATGAATTTATTCATACATACTATCAACCCCACATCCTATGTCTTATCCGCTTGCCGGGCTTCCCTTCCTTGCTACCCGTTTCGGGTTTTTTCACTCCCGCTTCTTTCCCTTCGTGTACTCCGTCCTGCCCCTACGAACCCCACGCTCAGCTAATGCTGTATCCTTCTCCGGGCGTTTCTTTTCCTATATCCTCGCCTCTCTCTCTATTTCAGCACATTTTGTGGAACAAAGGCTACTTTCAAGTTTCACTTTACCCGGATTTGATATGAGGGTTGACGGGGAAATAACCCTTAGCTTAGAATCCTCTTGTGGAAAGGGATATCGTCAATCGTCGCTATCGAATCCAAGGCGCGTGTAAGTAACGGAGCATATATTCTCTTTATGCTTACGCGTTTCTTGTACTGGTTAAATCTCCGTGGCGGGATAAATACTATAAGACGGGAGGAGGAAGAAGGAAATTTTGATTGTAATATCCAAGAAGCGGGTAAAATTCTTTGAAGACGGTAGCAAAATTTATCGGATTTCCGGGTTCGGTATATATGTACCAAAACCTTGGGAAAAGAGGGGTAGAGATGAGAGGGAGGATCACGTTTTTTTCAACCTTCACATCTTCGTCATTGACAATTTTTAATGCTCCGTCATGTAGGAGAAAAAAGGGACCGATTTCCTGGAGTTTGATAAAATAAACCCGGGTTTTCTATTAAGCTTATGTCTGCGAGAAAGGAAGCAGGATGACAGAAGCAGATTGTTTCACATTACAATTTTTTAGGAATTAATATGCCAAGTATGGAAGTCTTACGGTTGGGCAAGTATACATTTACTGGTAAAATTATTAGTACTGCTTCAAGTTGAAGAGCCGCCGGTATATGCACCCGTACAATGAGCGGGGATAAATTGACTCTTGTTGAAGCTCGGCCATGCTTGCAGAAATTATTCAAATGTATTTACTTTTTCCCAACGATAAACTAACCAAAAGAAAAGCATATCTAAAAGAAGGAGCGATGAGCGTCAGGAGAAAGAAAAGGGTCAATTGTCAAATTGTCAAATGGACTTGTCAGCAAGGAACGTGAAGGCTGGAGAATGGTGCTGAAGAGGGTTAAAGAGAGGAGGAGGAGGCTAAAATCTGGAAAGATGAATCTCTAAATGTCATGTAAACCGAAGGGGATAAAGAGAAGGAAAAGTGGGAGATGAAGACGAAGTTAGTCTTCTTTCTTCTAGTTCTTCTATGCCTTTGGAGGCTACAGTATAGGAATGGAAGGCGATGTAAGTTAGGGTTAACCGGCGGGGCGGATGTGGAATAGCTGTAGGAGCTTCTTTTGCTTTATTTATAATAGGCCTTTTATAATTCGTGGTCTTTTATTTGGATTGAGGGAAGGTCGGCCTGCTGGAGGATGAGGAGGCCGATTCGAAATTTATGATTAAGTGCGGATGGGGAAAATAAATGATATACCTTCTATTTCAGGAGTCCACCATCCGCTTGGAGAGAAAGGAAGAGAAAAGGTTTGGTGAAAGTAGACGCTTTCTCCTTTGGCGGAACAGGAGAGCTTAGTCTTTTCAGTTGTGTGTGTGGTTAGATGAGTCCTTCCTGAAAAGGAAGAGAGAAGAAGAGGCTAGGTTTGAATTTACTGGCTCAATGAAATCATAACATGTTTTCTACATTGGAAAATATCCTCGGAAAAGTTTCTTGGGGTGCGGTGCATGGGAATACAAAAGTGCTGTCATATCAATGAGCAGTAGAAGAAAGTCTATAGGAAAGTAGAGGAAAATGGGTGGAAATGTACACAAACATGTTGGGAGGAAGACAAGGAGGGAGAAAGAAAGGGGGGAAAGTGAGGAGAAGAAATGCGGAGGGTGTAGTAGATACAGGATGGAGGAGAAAGTAGAAACTGTGGGAAGAAATTTCTGTTTCTGAAACTTTCCATCTTAATTACCATAATTTGTTAAGAAATGATGAAAAGTATTCGAGTGGTTCGGACACGAATCGATATTTCTCTAGAGAAATAATATGCATCCGCCAAAATAAGCTCTGCTCTGGATGAAGGAAAAGATGAAACTTTTCATCCATATTCAAACCAGACGACATGTCAACAAATCCTTCAAAACCTTCACAACTTTTTACTACAACTTCATCCGCATCAACGGACGGACGTCTCTCCTCTTTCTCTCAGCAGCTTCATGTCCACCGAACTTTCCTAGGTTAATGAAGTAAAAAGAGGGTTTTAATTTCTGTGGCCAGAAATAGCCGTGCTAGCGTGTATGCTATAATATAGAAACGTCGTGAAGGAATATGAGAAGGAGGAAGAGAGGTCAAAGCTGTGGTAGAATGTGAAGACGAAAGAAAGCGGGAGAGGGAGTGAGAAAAGTGGTATTGTGAAATGTAGTCGAGGGTGGATGTGGATGTGGTGCCGGTGATAGGGATGGAGAAAGTGCAGAGAATGTAGAAAGGAAAGATGGAGACAGATCAGAGGGAGTGAGTGACTGCTGGATACTTTGTGAGAAATTCAGGGATGGGAGGTGGTAAAATATGAAATTTCCTCAAAGTTATCCCACGACACATCTGCCCTCAATTCAGGCGGGACTGATGGGATCATGATCGCGGGAGTTGGATGAGACGGAGAAAGTATAAGAGCAGAAGCTATGGGAAGTCGGTGGATAGCAGGAATAGAAACAATCTCGGAGAAAGATGATGCCATGATACCGTAACGGATGTATTCGTTTAAGTAAACTCAATCTGGGATGTATGCGGACGGAGGACTGACTGTCGGAATGAAATGCAGGGTACATGTTAAATGTCAACGGTTGGGTTGGCTTTGCTTGGGCGGATTGGCGGAATTGTGATGCAAAAAACGTTCATGTTCCCCTCCCTCACTTTGCTTTCTCCTTGGGATAAACCGTCGATTTTCTTGAAATCTGCGGAGCTGTCAGTCGAAATGAAAGTGTCCAAAAGTAGACGGGGAAGAAGGACGGCTCGACTAAAAACTCAATCTAAATTTACCTATCTACATAGCCGTCTCTTGACTTTTTCGACAGACGGCTCTCATTCAATTCATCTAAAAATCTGAATTTCCTTTTACTCCCTCCATGAGTGACAACCTGTCCGGGAAGAAGGCATGCGAATCATACGGCTGTCTCTTCCATCTCTCTTCCAGCCTTGGTTGAAGCCTTTGGGAATGTTTACTTTACAAACTTTCACAAATTCTCGCACTTTCCCAAATGGATCACGCAATAACACTCCCACACATTCCTATCCTACTAGTGCTACCTTCAGAAAATCAAAACTTTGGAGGAATCCGGGTGTAAACGCGTGTTACTGGAAGCTTTTGAGCTGAGCTGCGCGTGTCTGAGTCAGACTCTCACTGTAAGCTCAATTTGAAATGACTGTTAGCAAAATTTAATTAAATAAATATAAGCTGGTATTATTGAGAATTGGAATCGTGTTTATTCTGAAACTTGAAGCTGGAATGAACGTAGTCGTAAACATCATGACTACTCATCTTCATGTATGAAAGTCTATCTCAAGGTTCTTGATTTTAAAACGGCGTACAACTCCAACATACATGTATTTCATGCTTCACGTACACAGAAAACAATAATATTACTCTTTCTTGTAGTTTTTTAACCAATCATTATTGCAGGAAATAGCCTCTGGTAAGCAATTTCTATTTAAGTCCCTGTCCGTCTGTCTGCCTCCCTGTCTTCTAGAAAAGACAATGCCTATTTCAATTTTCAATTTCGTCAAAGGTTGGTGCCATGTCTGGGAGCTTCCTCCTCCCCGTCATCGGTCACTCTATCAAATGGAATATTTGTGAGCGATAAGTGTGCAGAAGATGTTATCTTGGACAAGATACAAGATGAATGTACAACCTCAATTTGTACACATTTGTTTCACAGAAGGCACGCAACCCTCTGTCGTTGCTTCCCTCATATTTCCATGTACAAGAGACGCCTGCCTACCTGGTCAGGTGAAACGGTTTCTGCCTACTCTCTCCGCCTCGCTGCCTCCATTTGGATTTGGTAATAGGTTACTTTTATAAAAACAGTGGTGGAATCATCAGGTTCAGTAGTAATACTTTAAAAGTAATCCCTTGTTTTAACATGCACTACGTCTGTCGGGTCTCGATGATTTGTACATGATTACTAGACCGTATCCTTTGCTTGTGTACAATCTAAAATTTTTAGATCTGAAGGACGAGTGGACGAGTGTAGCTTTAAAAGTGTGTATGTGTAGGTACTGCAGTACCTGTCCTGGCCTTAGGCAGGCAGGCCTGGCCTAAGCCAGAGGAGAAAATAGTTAATTTACTTCATGTCAATCTTTTTTTACACATCTGGGAGAAGGAGTGGGATTCAAAGTTCGCCAGGTAGTTATTTGTTACTATTAATCATGGAATAGGATTCCATAGTCTCCACACCCAACGCACACACGTAATAATATTTCCCTGTCCTCCCGTTTAGTTCTCTGGATGAAGAAAACTCTCCTACTTTTACATCCTGTATCATTCCGCTCCCGGTTCTCTTAGTTTTTGACGGCTGAATCATCTCGTCAGACTGGACTCAACCTTATGATTTAAACTCAGGCCGACCTACCTGGAGGAGTCCAATTACTCGGAATCATATTGAAACTTGAAATTAGATTAATTAATCTTTTGTTGACGTTAATCCTAAATTACAAACAATATAGCTGCAGGGATGGAGTAAAATTTCTAAATTTGCTAAGTCTACGCAATCCT
The DNA here is from genome assembly GCA_906901655.1 of Sminthurides aquaticus. Classification (NCBI taxonomy): domain Eukaryota; kingdom Metazoa; phylum Arthropoda; class Collembola; order Symphypleona; family Sminthurididae; genus Sminthurides; species Sminthurides aquaticus. Next base: position 1,597,301 of record CAJQTT010000014.1, on the reverse strand, counting down.
TTAAGAACATAGTTGGTGCATGAATATTATTTTCATGCTTTCCTTGTTTGCTACAATTTAATTGGACTCAGATTAAAAGTATATAAATTACGGTGCCTTCATCAAATAAATACCTGAAGAGTAGCATGTGTACGCGGAGAAGTCATGCAAACCTGAGGCTGAGCTTAAGCATAGAGGGCGCACTGGGTTCGCTATTGTTGTAGGTGATGTTGTTGAGTAGAAAAGTGGAAAAAGTTAACTCAATTACTGTAGATTCTCAGGATGAGTTGCTGCAAGGAGGCAAGAGCCATGTAATTAATATCAAAATGTGGACTAAATTTTTTTTCACCAGTTGATTCAAGCATTGCTAAGGGAGTAAAAAATTGAAAAGATGATGGAAGGGTGAAAATTTGAGGGAAATATCACAAAGCGTAACAAAAGTGAAAATCGTATCTGAAGAGCATGACAGAATATGAGTAAATATGAAATAGGAAATACAGAGACGAGAAAAACAAGTGGCTACAACTATGAGAATTCTAGGAAAAGGGTGGAGGAAAAGGCTGTAAGGTTTTAAATACAAGTGAATTGTGTGGTAGACCGTGGGTAAGATTTGGATGAAGGGTAGTAGTGTAGGGTGTAGCCTAAGCTTAAAGGTTTGTACAAGAGGAGTATGTGCAGGCTGAATAAAAAGGTGGACATGTCAATCAAACTGAAATATAGTAACAAATGCTCCTCCTCCTCATGCTTCTCCGGCTGCTTCCTCAAGTGCTGGAGACATGGGGAGAACAAGTTTGAGATTATATTCTATAGTTGTGTGTGCTGAATGAATCAGAGAGTAGGAGTGGATTTAGGCTTGAGGCTACTTATAGTACTTCCTCCCGGAGAATTCCCTATAATCTCTCATGTAATCCTTCAAAGAGGAGAAACTAAAACCTTGAAAGACATGAAGCAGAAGTAGACGGAAGGATGAAGGGAAGTTGAGAGAACTGTCTTTTCTATTTGAGGATGGAAAATATACATAAGAGAAAGGAGGAAGGGAAAAGTAAGAAGCATATGGGAGATGGCATCCTTTTCCTTGCCCGCCTTCCAACAAAGTTTGGTGAAGCAAGTTAGTTGTAAGTTGGGCAATATCATTGAGTTTAGCTCTTTTCCAGATCCACTTCCCCGGAGGAAGGGGTGGCTGGACTAGGGTTTGGTGTGAGATTGAGGGAGAAAGAAGAGAGGGATTTTGGGGGAAATCCGCTACTTACAATTAATATCATGAAATCATCAAACTAACCCACATGACCGCAATATGAAACACTGGAAATGCCACAAGTTTGGGATGGGAAGTTGGCGGAATTATCGTCCCTAATCCCTACTCAAAACTCCCGTATCGTCCATTCAAACCACATGAAATTGCTATCATAATTCCTCTTACTGCTTGATCCAACTTTAGATCCGTAGAGAGCTTCCATCAGATTCTACAGTCTCCTTCATGGCTGTATGTGGGTGGTACTGGGATGAGTTGAGATGAGAAAGACGGTGGTGGGGTATGATGGCTAAGCTCCTAATACCGGCATTCTGATATTCTGGCATGAAGCTTTACACGGGTATTAGCCAAAGGAAAGGAGGAGATATCGAAGGAAATTTTTAGTTTGACGCCGTTTTTTATTCCTAATAGTGTTCAAAAGCCTTCATCTAATGAAGATGTATGATTTTCAAAGCAGAAGCATTTGCTCCACTGCACTAATATAAATGCAATCGAACAATCTCAAAAATTCGTGAAATATTAAAGATGTCTGAAATTGCAATTTGACAAATATCGGATCACATATTTTGAATAAGGTGTACTTACAACTTGAAATCCAAAAAAGGAATGGTAAGAAGGGTAGAAAGGTAGGAATAGAAAGGGTTGGCAAGGAGGGACTTTTAAACCAGAGCCTGCCCGAAATTCTGCAAGTCGGAGATGACACGGGGAATATGGAAAAGAAATATATCTTTTACACTTTTACCCCTCGGTTTGGGGCATATGTTGGTGGATTTATGAAGCAAAGGGATTTCATGCTAAGTTTGAGTCCTCAGCTTCCGCTAAGGAAACCATTCGTCTTACATGTTTCCCGACAAACCGCTCTCCACTTTGTCCGACACAAGTTTCAACCCTTTCACGTCTCCCACCACCAACTTCCTTCCCTGCTATTCTTTCCCTTGTACTACAAGGAAAAATCTACACGATTCCGCAACGTGTCCTACGAGTAATTCCTCCCTCTTACCCAAAAAGAGAAAAGTTTCGTACCATTCATTCGTATATTAGTTGCGGAGTTTGTCCCGCCCGGCCCGGTGTTTAGGATTTTACAAGGAAAAGATGTACGGCGATGGAAGAAGGAAAGGAAGCGGGGCTTTTATTTACGTGTGTGTAAAACGGTTTACATACGCTTTTACAAGGGTAGTTGGTGGGTGCTTTTGGGCTGACAGAAAGCGGGGAAGGAACATACGCTCAGACATGGGGTCACCCATTTTTCTTAACACTCATCCATCAAAATCCTTCACACAAGCTACAAGATGCAAGTCAAATTTAGATTCATATTTCATACTTGTTTTCATCCCCTTCCCTTCTATTTCTCTGAAACAAAATCAACTCGGAGAGCAGAGTATCAAATTACTACCTAGTATTTAATCACTAAAACGCCAAAAGAAACGGAAAACTCCAACTAGTCAAAATACCACTTTCTGTGATTACTGGCGAACCAATCCGAAATTGGGCTACATGTCTAGGAAATTTCAACCTTACCCTTTCCTTCCCGTCAATCCCGTGAGAAACAAGTTCAAAAACTATATTCTCCGAATGTGTATTGCCTCTGGTCGTTGTAAAAGCAAACTATTAAAGTTAGATTAGGTCAAAATAATTCAGGGTTTGCGAGAAGGAAGGAGAAGAAAATATTGTTTCCACAAACATGACTATTTTCTCTCTATACATGTAATCAGGATACTTTGGGAAATGGAAAACATTAAATATCATAAGAAGTTTATGGCTGACATGCAGAAACTTTGTATTCAAAAGACATGTGAGATTTCCATGTTCGCATCCGATGAGGAAATAATTTGGGTGAACGGTGGTGACCGGTGAGAAGGGAAGAATAGCAATTGACTTTTCTAGTATTTGGATCATCTGCCGACTGAAGTTAATCATAGGTTTCTCTGGCATATGTGACATGTAAAAATGGTAGGTGAATCCCTCGATACAGTTTTCTAGCTTTTTTCCTTTCCTTCCCTTCTAGGTATCCTCCCACACATTTAAAAGTCAGTTTACTGATAGCCAGAAAAATGACTAAAATGACTAAAAAACAGTACTCGTGGTATTTTTATGAATTTCCTACGATTATAACAACTACTGTGAAGCATAGCATGTAGCATGTGAAGGAGGTAGTAACGGCTATTGAAGTATGATTTATTTGAAGCGTTTATCGTTCTGTTTCTAAAATAAATACTGAGACAAGACCAAGGTTCAGTTGATTCCTATTTAGCTTACTCCAAGCTGCAAGTTTGATGAATTGAATAATTTTAAAGCATCTGGAGCACATACATGAATATGGAACATCAAAGTCGCCTTCAAAAGGAGTACTTCTGCCGTTCATGATGTTTAAATACTCTAGTGCACGATGCGGTTAACTCTGAAACAAGATTTTAAAAACGTAGAATTTACTCATCTAATTTAGAGAAGAAACACTTCTTACAAGGTTCCAGATTAGATAGGAATAGGAGCAAGAAAAGAAGGCTACAATACATTGATAGGATATGATTTGGCAGAAATATAATAAATGAATGTGGGCATGAACCGATACAAGTCAACTTGTCATCGTGAGAAAAAGTCAGCAATAAGCTGGAACATGGATTTACGTTACGCCAAATAAGCAAAAGCTTGTGGATGAGTTGTTGTATGAGGGAGGGAGTTTGAGGAGTCGAGGCGGAAAGTGAAAAATCGATCCTTCAACGATTTATAATCTCCGCTTTGGTTTTGTAGGAAAGTTTGTAGCCCTGAAGGGGGCGGGACGACATGAAGTTGTGGAGGAAACCTTTGAGCTTGAAAAAATGTATATTTCGGATAGATATGGCTTTAAAGATGCAAAGGGCAAGGGCAAGCCTCATATACGCTGCCGCCTGTCTCATCCCTGCGGTTAACATGGCAGAGGTTCACACAATTTAAAGATGAACTAGTCAAGAAGTTTCGTCCAAAATCCTCCTCAAAACAATCATTACTCATTGACAGTTTACCAAAACTTTGGGATGACCAGTTGAAAAATGAATTTGGGTTGCCCACCCTCAAGCTAGGTTTTATAAAAATGAATGGTTCCTGAAGCTGCGGGCTGAAACAAAGCGGCACACCGCCGGTGGTGATAAACACGCTGCTGGACTTCATTAACTCAAGGTTTATTGAGAAATACGGCAAAGAGGTACTACCACGAGATTAGTGTTGCTGGTAAGAATGGGACAGGGTTGCTGCTGCTGCGTTTCATACAGATGTAAATGTGAAGTTTGCTACGGTTTCTTGTATAGGACAGTTTCGTAAATTTATTTGCTGTATCACCATATCAGGAATATTGTAGATTCTAGCAGATCGTTCACGATATTTTTCCGAGTCAAAAATTAAATGCGAAACAAAGGAGGCTGGCTGAACGTGTAACATCAGTTAGGGTCCCTAAAGAAGGGGATAGTTGTACCTTGTCTTTATTCGAGCTCACGGTGAGGATGAACCCATCTGATGAGCCAATACATCATACGTCCTGTCACCACCATTAACACCGTAACATACTGTATCGACGCTATAGTGTCGGTAAAGTCCAAACGGTGCGGGAGAAGTTTCGTACATAGTGTGTAAAATATCGCTTCAACTGGAGCTTCTGCCGAGCCGAAGGACTCCTCCGTGTCCTGTGTAAACCTTTTTGAAATAACTTTCCCTAACCGGATTAGCGGCTATCAAAAGTGGATTGGCAGACTTTATTGCGATTGCTAGGGATGTTTTACAGCATGGATGAGCATAGTGCTTTAAATCCGTTTCTATTTGTGTATAGATTATTGTACCACTGACCTCTCAGTTGTTCATTGTTGCTGAATACTTTTAAAGAAACTTTTTGATGAAAATCATGTTTTGACTCCCTGCTCGAGAATCTTTGATAGTAAATAGAGCCTAAAAAAGAACAAGGCTGAGATTTGAAAGTAAAACCTCGGATTCTAAAATACTCTGTTCAAAAGATGCTACAAGCACCGCAATAGATCACCGAGGATAAAATTACTTAACGCTGAGAGCAGAATATGAATGAGGATTAATAATTTATGGGAAAATTCCTACCGGGTTATATTTATAGCGGGTATCATAATTGGCAACTACTTTCTGCCTAAAACGGTAATACATGGTTCCTGAAAGTTTACAAGTTTTTTAGAGCCAGCTCCTTTGATCGGTCTGGAGAAAGTTGAGTAGTTAGGAAGAAAATCTAGGGAAGGCTTCATGAGAATATGTTAGTAGGAAAAGTGGCGGTGATAAATACCTTCGGGACTGGCAGTAACCAGATTAAAAGTTCATTACAAGACAATTTAATAACACAATGAATTTTTAAAATAAAATCAGGATGAAAAACACTGCTTTTCCAAGCAGCACCATTCACCCGCTCCACTTTTCCTCGTCTATCTGGTGAGCTCTGTACCCGTATGAAACCAAGAGGCTTTGAATAATATGTACGTCGGGTAACTAGGAGGATAAAGTGCCAATTAGTCTGTAATCTTAAATGAAAAATATGCCAATTTCATAGAAACTAGCAGCGTAAGGAGTGAATTTTAGTTTCGTCCTGCTCTTGTGTTTGGTAAGCAAATGCTGGTGTGCCAAGCCAAGCCAAGAAAGCAGGAGAAGAAATAAGGAAAGGAGTGATAATTTAAATTGTTTCACGGTTACCCTTTGGAGGAGAAAACGTTAGGCACATGAAACTTGCTAGGAGGAATGAGGTGAGTTCATGCATGGAACTATGGAAGTCGGAATTACTAGGGTCGTGGACTCATGGAAAGGGCTATTGAAAAGAATATTAAACACATAATTTTCCTTTGCGTTCTAAGGTTCTTCTATGCATTTTTAAACGATGCATAAATAAAGTTAATGCTTGGCATTTTTTCATTGAGAGTTCACCAGTTAGCGGCCAAGAGGCAAGCTCTGCAAATTCTATAGCCTAGTCTTCTACAGCGGGGTTAATTTAGGAGGATTGTCTCGTAATTATTAGCGTTAACAATTAAATCAGTTTTCGAATCATATCAAATGCGCGCATTGTTTCATTGAGCTCAAAGTTTATTGCTGAATCTTGTTTGCGTTATACGGCATTGTAGGAATTGTAATCTGAAATATGGAAAATGTTAAACTAGGCAAATGTTTTATATTTATACCTAAGTCGGACGCCGATTAAAACTTTAGTTAATGCACTCAAGGTTTCTCGGCTTAGGATATAGCCGGAAAGTACTTCTGTGTGCAAAATAGACATGAGAGAATCAATGCTTTACCCTTACAAAGTGTCGTACCTCTTTTACACAGTATTGTCTTAAGAAACCAATACAAAATCATGTGCATAGATCTTAAATAGGCACGACCTTTAGGATATCAGCTCCTCCTGTGGTGATAGACCTAATTGTACCCTAGCGTTCAATAAAATTGGTTTTTTAGTAAAATGAATAAACAATGGCCGGAGGTTTGTGTTCCTCCCATGGTATTTTGTGTAATGATAGGGCTGGCGGGGTTGTGGTGGGCTGTTCTAGGTGAGAGACGACGGGCTGAATGTTACTTGGTGCGCGTGGAATTTTTCCCCGAGCAAATAAGATGTAGATAGACGGATGAAGGATTGGTCTGGGATGTGGGGGAACATACAGTATTGAATACCCCTACCTAGTCTACCGTCACGAGAAGAAGAATACAGCAACATCATTGTTTGAAGAAAATTATAGGTTTGGAGTAAATTACACGGTTTTACACGCAAAAACTAGGGATTGGATCTCATGTGGAAACAAGGATACGCCCGCCGCCATTCCTCGCCACCACGGACCATTCTCTCTGCTAATCGGATTTTAATATTAGACTAGCATAGAATTCATATTCACACGCTAGTTGAAGAAAAGTCAAGTCAATAGAGGTGTATAGGAGATACATGGTAGTATTTTACAAGTCCAATGGCCAGAATTAACGGAGAGAAAAAAAGTTGGATTGATGGAATCGGATATTGTGGATCAAACATATCATATCCTACCATTAATATAATTGGAGGTGCTCATTTTTCTAGAATTCTAGAAATCCAAGGATTTTTATGCGTACGGACCAACGCCTTTCTTTGTTACTTTGACTCTTGCACGCAATCCGAGTTTTGAAAACAGGAGAGTGACTATTTACTTTGTTTTATTACCCTTCTCCTATAGTATTTCTTCTTCTTCAAAGAATAAAGCCCAAAGGGTTGACATACTTTCATAATTTTTGAAATTTAGTACTAAACGCGACGTTCCCGGGGTGCCACTTGCGGAATGTCACCTCCCAGGGTTAACAATTGAGCAAGCGGGTATAAGAAACCCAGGCGGGTAACTTACAACAGTAAGAATAGAGGGAACATAAGGACGCGTTTTGGTATCATAAAGTATGGTGAAAATATGAGGATATTATACAAGGTTCATGTGTCAGTTTCACGTTCTACACGTCTTCCGCTCATGCTCTCGTTACAATGCAATGTCTCCGTACAAATATGGGGTGGTAACGGATTTCGGCATATAGAGGCAGGCAGGGGCTGGGTGAAACATTTCTAGGAGACATGTACTATTTTTGAGCATATATAATAATAATCGAGAAGAGGAAGAGGCGATGAGGAGGATGTAGGCGAAAAAGCCAATCTCAGAAATAATAAAGAACAACCAAGTGTTACACTGTCACATCCCAAATGTAGTTTCCATGTTATTCTTCCATCTCCCTCTTCCTAGAATTCTTGCATACTAGGGTGATATTCTCCTTGTTTCCTAAAGTTAAAGCTTACCACTACCGCGCTGCTTCCAACCCCGGTTCACAAGAATCAGGCACAGAAACAGATTCGCACACATTATACTAACTGTTGAAGCGGTTCTCGAGAATCTCCCCATGTAAGGAAATTCTACTTTTGTTGCGTAGCTTCGGCTCAAGGCTCAGGGTGGAATGGGATAAGAGTGAGAAAAGTTGGAAAGAAAATCTCCTAAGAGAAAATCATTTAGAATGTACAGAGGAAATCTGAAGGCGTTGTTATGATCCCTTGGAAGGAGAAATATCCTAAGTATGTCTTGTCGAGAGAAATTTAATTTGCGCCATGCAACAAGACGGAAAATACAAGAGGCCATGAACCGGATTGAGAAATCCTGAGGATCGTGTGGGGAAAGACTGTATAGTGGGGTGAAGGGAGGGAAAAGTTGGTTTTGGAGGAAGTAGTGGAGATGTGCCTTGACTTTGTAGCCTAATTGAGAAATAATTGTTAGGATGGGAGTATATATAGACAATTTCAGTTTCCTCCGAATGGAAACCTCAAATTTCAAGGGAGCCTTGCCCTGCCTGTGTGTTTGCTTCTTGTAATGCATGAAGCAAGGCTAGCTTGATGGATCCCTACCTTCCACCCTCCTTCCCTTCCTGTACTAACACCCACATAAGCCACAAAGTAATAATAACTGCAGTACTAGAAGCATCTTGCTTATCTTCTCAAGTCGTCTTTTAAATCCTCGAGGCTAAGAATCTTATCCCAGGAGTCTTAGCCTCGTTCCCAAACCTAGTTAGACAGGGTCCTGGCTGGCTTGGCTGGGAACCGCAGGCCTGTAACCTCTGTACATAAAGTACAGTAACCCTCGTTTCCTGAACAAGCGCCAACCGCAATTTGTATGCGTAGAATTGTCTCGTACTGCACTTGTTTGCGACTAATGGTCTTGTCGTCTTGTGCAATTAGATGCTGATAACTAAACTGTTTTGTCTGGGTGAAAGCAGTGCAGGTAAAGTTCAAGATGACGGGTGCCATTTGTTTGGGGAGAAGAGGACCTCTTCCGGTGTGGTGGGAGCTTTAAGCGTTTATATGGAGGAGAGGTAGCTGTGAATTCTAAGGTTGTTGGTGACAACTGACGAGGTTAATTTATTTTGAAATTTTATTATGGAATAGAAAAACTGTGAGTAGCTTGTGCTGCTACTAACGGAAGTAGTCAAAAATTAGTCAATTAGTCAACAGTTATATAAAAAGACGTACGGAATTGCAGAGATGCGGTAATTTTTCGACAAATAAGCGTAATGAAGAAAAATTGCTAGTAAAAATACAAAAGTTTTGCAACGGAATAAGGCAAGGGCGAGTAGTTGGCCATTTTCTTAATTTAAAATAACCAAGTCTAGTCAAAATTACTAAGGGACTGGATCATGAAAACTGCGGAAAACTGAAGCTTACTTAATATATATAGCACTCCTTCATCATACAGTGTGGGAGTTTCGTCTTGCTTCATGTAATTTTTTTCGTTCTGTCGTCTTCTACCGAAAGTAAAGATTGACATGCAATGCAGTTTAGGAAAGCTAAAATGCTGAGACTATTGTTAGACGCAAGGAAGGAAGGAAAATGTTTTGATCTTAGGCTCATCTCTGGAGAAAATAGCGTGTTTCAAAAACGGGTAAAATGCAGCGGAATTTTAGATGCTTCCACAAGAATTTCAAGTCTGGGGGAGAAAAGAGAGTAAAAGAAGAATCGTTTTTGGTGGTTCCTACATCTTTGGTTAGGCGAGTGCCATATGTTGGCGGGATGTGTTCGGAGCCATTTCGCTTATGCTAACGAGTTGAAGAGGCGACAGGAATCAAGAATTGTACCCCATTTGTAATCCTTTTTCCTCTATCTTTCTCTCTCTCTTCTTTCCCGTCTTTTTCTCCTAAAATACCAAATGTGCTCCCTCTCTCTGGGATCTAAAGCTAACAGGATTTGAACAGCAGTTGAATGTCTACCTTATATTTGTTCTACAAACTAGTCTTCTCTGGAACCCTACCCCGGCCATATAACAGCTTTTCCAGACAACCCTCATAGGCTAAATCTCGGAAGTCTCATTTATAGCTTAGTATGTAAAACATTGTTTGAGAATTCACTTGAAGCTCGGAGACCAACAAGTATCTTTGGATTTATTCACTACTTTCACCGGAATAATAGCATGTTATGTAAAAGTTGGTTCCAAAGCTGACTACACCTACTTTACGAAGCATTTATAATCTTATCCAACAAAACTACTTCTAGCAGATATCATATGACGGAGCAGGAGGAAAGGCTATACCCGGATCCATGTGCATTCCCACCGATGATCTTGTAAATCCGCCGATACGCCATCCGTAAGTAAGCAGAGCAGAGAAAGCTGTGAACGGGACGGAAGAGGGATGGTGGAGAAAGTTGAACTGTAAGCGGGTGAATTACGGAATCGGAACTGGAGTGAGAGAGCCGGATGAGGGGAGAGATGCTTAGAGATCTTTTAAATATTTCTTATCCCTATTCAACTTTCTCTCTTGCAGTCTTGCTTTCTCCGTCTTTTTATTTCCTTGCTATGGATGGGGACATGTTGAGAAAGAGGATTTTTAGATAGTCGGAAGGGAAAGCTCGCAGCCGGGAAATACATATGGAAGAGGACACAAATGTCAATGACGGAGATGTAGTATGCAAAGGATGGGACAACCTCAAGACACAGTCCTTTAACCAAAAATATAGCCTCTAAAACACATTTCGTGTTTTTAACCCGTACTTGGGAATTCATCACGGGTTTATATAATATATCATCCTAATTTATACAGACCTCTACAAAATATGTTCTTTCTTTCAAATATTGGCTATGCAAAGAAATTCAATTTTCTCTCCCTATGAGCTTTATTCTGTGAAATTAACCACTAGGAGGATTTCTTATATGTACCATCGTTATTTTTTTATACGGTTATCCTTCAAAAGTAACATACATTAGTGATATGCACTTAGCTTCTTTTCGCTGACTCTCTACAGAACTGCACAAGCTACGATGTACACTTCCCTGTAACTTCTATCTTGATTCGGAATATTTGGGTAAAGCGACGTTAGATAGTAAAACCTGCACCGAACTGGATTATAGGGCAAAAGATTTGGAGCAGTCCCAATAGTAACTGAAATGACGACTCTTGCACTGAGGTCACTACTGGGTGCAATCAAAGTTTGATGCTGCTTTCCCCATGCACAAAATGCATCTTGGCTGGAGCGGGCTTAAGCTGTCGGAGACTACTGAATAACACTTGAGGGATAACTTGCTGTAATCAAGTTGATTACTTACTAATTGACCTGCAGTGGATAAGGGAGCCCCTGGGTTTCGTGGGCTCCGGGTATTCCTTCCTAACCAATCCGTGTTAAAAGACTTTTTCGGGGTTTTCTCTTCGATCGACAATGCATGGTTGTGAGACGATTTGGTCAGTAAAATTGCTGAGATTCCCTGAATAAAAAATATGAATACATAGGTATACAATTCGTTAGTTGTGTAGCAGCTGTTCGTTGTTAGAGTTGAGTTTTCAAGAGTGAAAAAGTAATATAACTTTAACGTCTGTATACATAATAGTACCTGTATCTGAAATCGAAGTAAATCGATAAAATAAGGAGCAGTACGTTACACCAGACGGGGAATCTGCATTCCGGTGAGTAAGCTGTAAGTGAAAGTCTCATTCCCGCCTGTCCTCTCTGTCCCGTATCCCGTATCCTATTAGGAGATGCGATAGCAAAAAAATTGTACAAAAAGCTGAAAACTTGGGAAGGGGATGAAGAAGCAGGGAGATGGGAACTGTGATAGGGAAGACTTGATGTGATGGACAAGGGAAGCTGGACTAGGAAAGAGCGTTCGGATGTTCGGAAGAGGACAGGGATGGAACCTCTTAACAGTTAGAAGCTAATGGTGATTTACGACCATGTGTCAGGACCATTGGTCAAGATCACTGACATCACCTTGTCCGCGGAGACTTTTCAACTCTTTACTCACGGCTTCTGAATATGTAGCCACACTGGGCTCTAGGATGAAAGAAAGACAACTCTAAGAGACTTGTCAACTCCCGGGTCGCGTTCCTACCCCATCAACAATATATTATGAGCACGCAAAAGTCACTACTGACGTATTCAATGATGTCCTCCCTTTTCCGGAAAATTCTGTGTGAAAGCCATCGTTTCTCTTATCCTTGCTTTCACTTGGACCCAACCCAAAGACCGTGATGCAAAATTAAAACGTTATGCCCAACTTTGGGTAAGCAGCGGCAAGATTTTCTTATAAACGTAAAATGCATGAATTTTAGTACAGCTGTGTTTCTCTCAAGAATCCGGTAGACAAACTTATTCAGTTCAGTTGCTGGTTGCATTTTCTGCCTTGCCTTGACGCATGACTTTAAGAAACTAAAAGGACAATGAGACACTGAAACTGGGGATAACAATGGAACTATATCCATTTTTTAAAAGAAGTGAAACTGAATAGACGGGAAATCCGTAGGTAAAGGAGGAAGTGCATATCTTTTCTCTTCAGAGAAATAGCCAAGTATCAAGTTCACACAAGACTCCTATTATATGCTGAAAACTTGGATATCAGCCTTAGCGTTTGGCTAGTTTGCTTCTACATTGTGCTGGGGGTGTAAGTATGGGTTGGATTTAAAAGCTACACAGGGTTCAAACTTATGGCAAAAATCGACTGGATAAATTTATGATGGCATGCTTGAGTGCATTCATTGTTTCCCGAGAAAATCCGAGCGCCAAAAACATAATCCAGCCAGGGAAAGGCAAGGGACTTTACTGGCTTTCACTCGTACCCTGTCCATGCACCCTTGCTTCTACCCGTGCCTCTTTCCTCTCTCGCCCTCTTTCTTCACCCCTTTACTGCCGCGTATACCTAAAAGTTAAGAATGAGCGTCAACAGAACCACAAGCACAATGCATATGCATGATGTATTCTCAAAACTATTTATGCATTCAAATTTATGAAAACCCCTCCTTAGAACTTTGTTTCTCGTACTCTGCATGTACTTAACGTCAACCCGGAAGAATGACTTCACAAACTGCCGCTTTCCTATAAAATGGCAACGAAGCGTAGTTGAGCAGAAATTCAGGAGGTAGGACTCACATAGTTGTGTTTACACCTCTATGTAATCCAATATCTTGCAGGGAAATACTTTCTTCAGCAAGTTTAGATCTCTAATTTAAACAGGCTAGGTTTACGAATACCATTAGTGATGTGAGGTTGGAATTTGTCTTATATTTGTAGTGATTAAAAAATGAACGTAATTATTAGAATTTTGAGGCGGCGTTTTTTAAACTACAAATACAAAAATTAATAAGGGTGCTAGTGCTATACAGACTTAAAGTACTTGGATTCAACAAATATTGGGATTACAGGTTTAGTTTCAAGTGATTAAATTGATATTTGATGCTACAAACTGCAATCTACCGCTGAAGTTGAATAGGAAACCATGCCGTACAGAGCGATATGAAATTGTAGAATCTTCTAAAGTAAGCACGGCACTATTTCGATTCGTTGTAATCCCAGAAGATAGAATCATCAGTCAGAGCGCGTCAGCAAGCGTATGATTTCATGGTTGTTTTGAGAGAAAAGAACTGTATTTCAGAAGAGATATCGCAGGTTTTTGTGAGTGGAAATCGTCGACTATGAAATATTCAAAAGAAACTAGAAAACTGCTACATCCTTTCTTTTCTTTAGGTGGCGTGAAATTATATTTGGATTCGGCATGCTCATTTAGTCGTGGTAATTTTACGTGCGTGATATCAAAGCATCATCTTGGTAGACAGACAACAATTCCCCTTTACTCGTCTTTCACGACTTCCTATACGTTCAGCCAGCCACTGTATTACTGCAGCGCATAGCTAAAAATTATAGCATGAAATGCAATAAATCCACGTTCGTTTAACGCTTATGAATTTTTTAAAATTTTAAAAAGAAAAATAAATAAAGGAACCACGTTCTATCCACTACCGTACAACCATGATTTTAATTCGGGGTTACTTCCTATGCTACACGTTAACTTTTAGTAAATCCAATTCTCATTGGAATGCGAGAGCCGCTTTTGAGATTCGTTTTGGTTATGGTAATTGTAGGCGGCGCACTTATTTTGTTCTTTGAAAAATCTATTGCCCGTGTACTCAGGGAATACTACTCACTGCAAGGAATGCTGGCAGGAACTAACTCTCGTTGGCGTACTTGCTTCACTTGCGTTATTCCAATAAAACAAAAGCCAGTATTCTTGTTTGCCGCGCGCAAGAATCGTGGACAGCATTTGAAAAAATTGAAAAAGCTGCTACTTTACCCGGGATCTGACCTAAGAGAAGGGTAGATTTGTGGGATGTTCTGTAAACACTATGATTCTGATAGCGAAACGTGATGAAATTCTAAATTAAGCGGTAGGAATATGAAGCTTCATCCGTATGCCCCTTTCCCCTTCTGTATTCCCAATGCTCCAGCCGTGAAATGTGTTTGGTCTAATAGCTTAAACCAATCTAGATGGACGTTTTGAATGCAGAAACCAGCAGTTTGAGGAAGGGCGGGACTGAACCGAGGGTAAAGAATTTGGGTTTCTTTGCTTACAGGCACAGAACCATGTCTTGAAAATTCTTAAAGGAAAATAGAATACGAACAAAATTGATTAATTAAAAGCAAACGCAATTCCGTCTAAGAAGGACCTAAGATGACATTTACAAACCACGCACACCTCGCTACATAATAAATTTCTACATTCTATATTTCACTCTACATACTCCATTCCACATATCGTCAGATGCTGCAGCGCTAAAAGTCGTATTCTCAATAGCTTTTGCAAACCATATTACAAACGTGTTCCGAGTTCAGAAACCAGTAGTTAAAGGCACGGCAGGACTTAAACCAAGGGTATTGATGTGGAATTTCTATTACTTGCAACAACAACAAACCATGTTTTGAAAATCCTTAAAGGAAGGTTAAATAAGAAATAAAAGGTTAAAATTTACGAATTTAAGTATTACAGGCTAGAAGGACTAAAGCCGACTAAGATTTTTGCAAACCACACCTGGAAATAAAAAACAATGTAACAAATTTTATGTGAAGCGCAAGAGCATAACGAAGTAAAAGTAGGAGTTTGGACCCCTTGCAAAGCTAGTTGCGCAATTCTGATTTTATTAATAATAAACTAACCTCGAGACACCGCGATATGTTACTATTTAGGAAGTTAAATCCAGCTTAACTACCCAGGCGTCATGTCCCATCAAATTCTGACACGACGAGAAATAGAAGCTAAAAGTTGGACACCAGTGGACAGTTTTAGCATGCTATATTACCTTATGTGTTCGGCCCACTCAAAAGGAATACTTTGCGGAAGAACCAGTTAGCGGATAATAAAAGAGGTGAAATATATTTTAGTGGAAACCAATATTTTAAAAATGGATTATAGCAGGAATAAATTTTCTTTTTGAACAATAGACTCGTAAATATTATAGGTTTTTGACAATGTTTTCCTTGTACTTTTGCAACAATAAAACTAGCAAATGTGAAGAAGGCTGCAAAACGGTTGGAAAATGCAGTGGAGGAGGGAGTGCGTGAAATGCGAAATTCTTTTGGCGGAATAAAACTGAAGCATGCTGTGCGGAACCGCCTACCTACAGACCCTCCAGTCCAGGCAGGGGTATTTGAGGTTGGATCATGTGGCGTTTGATGTAGCTCATAGGTTGACTCATTAAAGAAAGGGTTGACTAAGAAGGGTGGGCAGTTGTGCTTGCGACTGTATGTTCAAGCCGGTGGTGTTTGGAAGGATGAAGGATGGCAAAAGTTGATGGGATCCTCTACTTTTTTGCAGGGGGAGCGGTTGTTTGTTCGCGTGCTGTTGGGAAAGCAAAGAGGAGGAAACATGTTAGTACAAAATAGAGAATCCTTCGGGTCGGATCGTTTGTAGATGTACTTGTTCCGTAGGAGGAAGATGCGGTAGGAAAAGAAGTAAGGTGGGCAGGATTAAAGTTTCTAATCAAAGAAAGAGGGATTGTAGGAGGGAAATATTTTGATTGTGCATGTGTGAGCTGGTGAAGTAGATTCAGAAGGGAAGAAAATTATACACGTGATTGGATCATTTGAAAAAAAGTTGAGCTTGAATTCTGGAGAACATGTTCTTGGAAGACTAACTCTGGAGTTGTACTGTCATCAATTTCCATTCCCGTTCTACAGTCAGTGGCAAGTGGGAACTGAGGGAAAAGTGAGGCTGATATTGGTTGGTGGAGGAGTTGGCCGGGAAGGAGAGACGCGGCTCTATTACGGGAAACTAAGAATTTCCCCGTAAAAGTCCACCCCCTCGGGTACAAGCTAGGGCTGGAGAATCCCGCCACCGTCGGAAGGAGGCAAGTTGAACTGGAAGTGAGAGTGGTTCCAACCCTTGTAATATCGTATGGAGAATTAGATGGTGGTGGAAAGAACGGGATGGGTAGAAGAAACTCGGAGCTAGTATAGCTCTCTCCTGTGCCTCTTGTTGACGGTAGTGGTGGTGGTTGCTGATGGTTGGAGAGAGAGGCGGGTTTTTGGTTCTGTGAGGGAAAACTTAAAGAGATTCAATTGAAAGGCTGGCTTCATTTCCATCTCATCTTCTTCATTTGTAACATCTTGTCGAGAGGATCTGCCTCCAAGTGAAGCCCACGCGTACACAATTAAACCAAAGGGTAAAACAAGAGGATAGTAGGAAGAAGGCTATTTTGGACTTAACCCACCCTTGTGAAAGTCGGTGAAAGAACAGTTTTGACTTTGCTCCAGGATAGTTCGTGCCACCTTCTGAAAATACCTTCAAAGGAAAAATTGCAGTTGATACAAGGGGTGTGCGAAATTTCGCGAAATCACCTGGGCAACTACGGAAAATTTTGACGTTTCATACAAACTAAAAGCACGGGGACCGGCACCGTAAGCGACCGTTGTGGGATTATTCGCGGCTTTAAGGTTCGAGTTGCTGACTATTATAAGTTCCAAGTGTTTGTTGGAAAAGGGAAAGATTTATATTGATATAATTGCAAGTGTTGACAAGTGAGAAGATGGACGGGGAAGGGAAGAGAGTGATGTGAAAGGGGCTGATGCCTGTGTGAAGGTTTAAACGTTAGGAGTGTGATAAACAAATCTGCGGGTAGGCTCATAAATTGATTTGGAGACTAGGCAAATTCTTGAATTTGACAAGAGGAAAAAAAGAACAAGTCTTACACACAAGATTCGGCAATATATTTCTCTCTTCTGTGCGAGTGATAATAAAAGATTGAGGGGGGAAACAAGTTGAAAAAAAGTTTGAAGAGAAGCATCATCAAACGTTGCTCCTGCTACTTGCCCCTTGTTGTTCCCACCATCTACAGCGACAACCTGCTATACAGCTTCTTGGTTACAACCAAAACCCTTGGAAGGAAATAACAAGATTTTCTCTGTGAAGCTTCCTCCTTAAGCGCACTCCACGGCTTCTGTCTTACCTCCAATCTGTCGAAGGCAACTTGTTTCTGCTACCGTGCATCAAGCCGTATCAACGAAATTGCAGAGATTAAAAGAAAAAGACAAGAAATTTGCAACTCTCACACTCGACAACGACTTACTCGTTTAAAATTGATTTATCCTTACATGTAAGAAAATATATTGGCGCGGCAATATAAAAGACAAACACGGTCAGACTGAGAACATCTTTTGACTTTTTGCAAACACGTCTGTTGTACCCCTCCCATCATAGCTAACTGTTGAACTGCTGATCAGTCCAGAAGCTTGTATATTGACATTACCACCTGCCAGCCTACTACCTGGCTACTCAATACTCAATACAGGAGTTGGGCAAGGAAGACGGGGGCTATTGTGAAAAAGTATTGAAAATATTCCCACGTAGGGCAAGACTGGTGCTGGGTTGTTGTGGAGGATAGCGGATCTTTTGGCAAGCGTTTAAGATACGAGATGATTCTTTGGACGTGATCAGATTCAACCTTGGGCTGGTTGCACATGCTGTGCATAATATTTTTGCGCGACTCCATGACGGCTGGTTTGGAGGATGATATGAGGAGGTCTTATGGAAATGAATTCACAAGTGTGGACATAAGGGACGTGAGAAGATAAAGAGGAAAGGTGTGGACTGAAAGCTCTAGCTGTTTTCTCTTGATTCTGTCTACGTTGTCGCTTCCTCCCTTTCGGTTGGTTGCTGCTAATAGGAGACACGCACCTGGATTGTGAAAAGTGTGAATCTGTAGCTACTACTACGTAGAATACTTGCTGCTACGCTATATACAAGATACAGGCGTCTCCATGTCAAGTCAAGGCACAGTGGGAGCCAGGTTGTAATTCACAGCGTGAGGACTACAGAGTGGAAGCTTCATCTAGCGACTCCCCCCGTTCCTCAAGAAGAAGAAGTGAAAATGTCATTGAGCCGGCGATAAATAATAAGCGAACAAAGACATAAAAGTCAAACTGAATGTGAACATGATTCGCCTGACTTTCGCCAAGTTCTACCAGGAATATGAGACTACATTGTAAAAGCCTGAAGTGAAGACCAAAAATCAACCCTCCGCTCCCTTGATCCAACGCCTAACATTGTAAGCTAAACCTTTCCATTTATTCGTTGCCACCCTGTATAAACTGTATCAAAGGCAGACTGCACACTTGAGTCCGGATACGAAGATTTGCCAGAGGCCACTGCTACAGTTCTCACCTGCTTCTCCTACGTAGCTCCAGTTGGATGTGGGAAAAACGGTAAAACCTTTTTGGAGAAAGTATGCACAGGATTTGCACAGGATTGAATTGAAGACTTTGTGTGAAAAATTTTATGATTCAATCTCAAAAGAAGGAATTGGAGAAGGAATTGGGGTGAAGAGGAAACAAGTGTGGACGAATTGTACTAAGATTGAAGGAAGAAAAGCAAGGAAGAAGAAGGAATTCAGGAGATAGAGAAAGAAATTCAAGAATCACACGCTGCGATCATGAATCCTATTACAGACATGAACATGACACAGTTGAGCTGATGGCCAAGTTTAAGAAAAAAATTGTTATGGTCCTGCAACATGTGGGAAATAGTACCCTTTGGAAAAGAAGCATTTAGCAGCGAGTTAAGCTAAGGAGAGAATTTTCTCCGGATTTAGAAGATCTGCACCCAGCTTTCGCCACGCAATCCTCTTCATGTTCTCCTGGATAAAAGCCTGGAAAGTTGAAAGCTACTGCTCCTTCTGCACATACGTACGTGGGACGGAGGAATAGGAGGCTAACGTGGAAGCAACTCTGCCTGGAGAAGAAGAATAACTGTGTGCAATAACTCGGAACGTGGAATCACGGCACGGGATTCAAATCCCTGGAATTCAACCCTCTTTCGTATAAAACACCCTGAATTCCATACACGTTCCCGCCGTTGTCTACAAACTTGGACACTTGGCTCGGCTGGATGAGGGGTGGGTGAAAGAATTTGAAGAGATCTCTGTGATACAATTTTATTGTTTCCACTTGCTCTCTGGATTTGTGGGAGGCTTGGCTGGAATATAGGAGGAACTGCTGCTGAATAAAATCCCTAGGATTGGCAAGGTCTGCATCAAATGGGTTATGAATGACTTGGATGGGAATCTTCCTTATCCTTTACTCACCTAATAGTTTTCAAAGTGTTGACAGAATTGAACAGATTGTGGTGGGGGTTTTGGGCTAACCGGTCAGTGATTTATATATTCCCGGGGATAATCCGAAATTCATTGCGAGGGTAGCTATCTTCTTGCCCCATCGTCCCCCTAAAACAACACTGGGCCTTGAGTCTTGACCGACACCTGTTGTCATCAGAGGGTAGAACTTGCGAGGAATCGAAAGTAGTCTGTTGTGAACTTTGAAACTTTTAAAGTAGCAAGTGGAGGAAGTGGGAGCGTCGTCACCATTCTCTCTTCCTCTATCGCAGACCTCTGCTGGCCAGTGCGGTTTGAGACTGAAATCATGATTGACAGAGTCTCACCCTGCTGGACACGGAACGTGGGGTTAAACAATCCTATACATTCTAATGGACTTGGCCCAAATATGAACCCCAGCCCTGGCTCTTCCTCTGTTCTAACGATGGAAAGCCTGGATTCCTTGGAAGGTTTTGAATCGGAAACAGGTTTCATCGCAAGCCGCCCCTGTATGGCTGAGATTTTAACAGGCAGTGGTGGTGGTGGTGGTGGTAATAATAATACCGGACAAGGAAACCCTTTAGTGTCCACTGGTCATTTGACACCCCTGTCATTATCTCATTCCTCGAATCTTCATCCACACATGAGTCCCAGTCATCATGACCCCTCGTCCCCAAATTCTGGAGTTAATAATATGTCATACGGAGGAGGAGGAAACGCTAACAACAACGGCCTCGGCGGAGTAGTGAATAATGTCTCCGGGTCTCTTAATGACATGGTCGTCGTGGACAATCGGGTCCTAGGATCTAACCCTTCCAATGTCAACGTACCAGAGTATCCATGGATGAAAGAGAAGAAGACAACGAGGAAAAACAGTAGTCATGGCAATAGTAAGTGAACGTTTTAAACTATATACTTTGTCCTCTTCTAACTTTCTTCCATAGAACATAGTTTTCTACAACAGTACGTTTAAATTACAAAGGTTTTAAGTTAAATTGCAAGTCGTATAACATGTGAGCTGCCAGATTGTCCCTGCGTGATTTGCATAAACCGGTAAAGCTCACACGTCAACTAATTAGCAGAGGCATACACTTGTTTATTTACACAATTTTTACCCACTGGATTTCATGTTTCACTTGTCTTGTTGGTTAGTGGTAGAACCACACACACACACGCGCGCGCTCGTCCCTAAAGCACCTCCCATATTCTTTAATTAGAAAACAAGGCCGTAATTCACATCAACCCCGAGCTAATAGGGCTTATAGAAACTAAGAGGCTGCAGGTTGGGTTATGTTGATAGCAGAGTTTTTAAGTATGGACGAGAGAGGTTGAGAGTACAAGTTAGAAATTTGATTATCTCTCTGAAGGATCTTTATCATAAATATTTCAAGCAATTAATCCAAATCATTCCAAGTAATTGGAGGGAGGGAAGGATGGGGGATTTATAAAATTGTTGGAATCCTGCGCAAGATGCAACTAGAAGTTGGAGATGGTGCAAGTGTGGTGGTAGAATGTAGAAATATTTACCAATTATCTCTGCAGGAGATGAGATGATAATACAGCTATAAATGTCTCCTGTCCTCTTCCACACTGGCCTTAAATATGACACCTATTTAGAAAACTTGATTCCCAACATGCCAATCAACTACCTTCTGTCGCCTGCCTTATTGCTTCTTCTAACTTTTTCTTCCTTGATCTTGTCTCTTACAATATCTGCTTGTTCCATCCAAAACTCCTTATGAACGAACAAGCTTTCAATCTTTATCCTTAAACTTTATGATTTTCTTCTTTGCAAGACTCACATTCCATGCCAAGTTTAAGTTGCGGGGAACGGGAGAGGGATGGAATGAAAGGGTGATGACTGGAATTGTTGCGTAAATCTGGGATTGCATGCTTGTACAAACGCTTAAAAGATAAGGCGATTTTTTTCTTGTGTTCCAACGTACCGGATTTACTAGAAATTGTTGAATATTTCTTGATTATTTCCTATCAAATGAAACAACTGTAGGAAGAGAAGGGATAAGGGAAACTAAACAAGATAAGGAAACTGTTTGTACGAGGGCTAAATATGTGTTCCTTCTGTTCTGAGGTTTAGTTAGTAACCACCCTCCTATATCCTGTTTCCTTCTGTATTTTAGCCATTTATCAGTTCTTCTCTTTGGTTATGTTGCTATTCTCGTTTATGTACATGCTCTTAAATACTTGTTAAAAAGTGCTTTTTTATGTAGCCAACTGTAAATAACTCATTTATTGTTTTTTTTCTCAATTTTAATTTTTTTACCATAATTTATTACCCCTGTTGCATGCATGTATGCGTGTGAGGCGAGGCACACGGTTGGATTGGTAGACTAGAGTTCCATATTTTGTGCAAGGATACTTTGCCCCTACTTAAGGATTTTTATTATGAAAGTGGCTCCCGAATAGCATGGAATATGCTGAATATTGTACAAGATTTGATGTTGAAATGCATACAGAAATATTATGAACATTTTATTTTCATCGTTCCGTTTTGTGTTCTGTATGATTCCGGCTCTGGTACGTTGAAACCCCAGGCTGTCAAATACACGCTAGGATATTGCACCATATAAATAAGAAATGTTCATAACGTTTTACCCCATATTCCTATTGCTTAAGTTGAGGCACACACGTGCCTGGATGATGGAATTATAGAATGCTAAATATCAATAAACTGTAAACGCGTGAAGAGGGCGGGTGGAGGAAGGTGGTGTAGTTTTGTTGCGACAAGGTTATCTCATACGGTTAATATTAATGCGTGCAGGGATAAGGTTTGGCTTGTTGGCTAAACAGCTTACTGGTTTTGGTAGAAGTAACTGTGTGTAAGTAACAAGCAGGGAAGTTAATAAGGTGGGCAGGTATGGCCAACTTTGATAATACAATACGCACAAAAGAAATCATCTCCCGCGGGTAGGCTCCTTGATCGTGTCAAATTTTTCTCGCAATAATTCTCCTCGCCTTAGCGGATATGTTGCACTACTGGACACCGCGTAAAAATTGTTATTTGGCCAATATTTCAAAGATGAAGGCGGGGAGCTTGTTTGAAACACAATAAAATTTTTGCCACCCTTCTCTTTTACCTTTTCTATAGTTTCTACAGCCTTGCAGTCGTCTTTCTTCGTGATTTATGGCACGTGTCGTTCTGCTAACATAACTGCCCCTACATACATATGTAAGGCAGTTTAAAAGCCAAGCTTAAAAAGAATGGAGCAGTTACCGATCTGATTCTAGCTATACTTGGACAATAGCCAAACTGCCCGCCGTAAAACTAAAACCATGTTGGAGAGGAAGGGAGAAATATGGGAGGGTTGGCGGCGGGATAAACCATAATCCCTCCCGCCCAATACCATTAAAGATGACTCGGGAATGTAATAACCTTTCTCATCGTTCTTATCAACCTTGTCACTAATTTCCGAATGCAGTTAACATCTGGAAGGATATGGGAACCGATGCAGTTTTAAAATACGGTTATGCAAAATTAGCGAGTAGGTCTGGTTCGTACGAGGACACAATGATTGTGATTGTGTTTCAGTTCGACGCCGGTTTATTTAATTACTGTAGCAAAGAGTACGGCCATGAAGAGATGACATCCTCTCTATCAATTATATTCATGATTTAATAGCAAAAATTGTATTTTCACAATATTTCATGTTAAAAGAACATGTGCATAGTAATTGAATTACACATTATTCTGCTGAAGAATGAATAATGAACTCGATATTTAATGCTCAGAATTGAATTGCTGATGAAATTCGCTTGAAGCTAAACGGTCGCGAAGTAACTCCGTAAATTGCTACGGGCTCAGGCCCTTCTTGTATCTGTGAAAATATTTGCGATAAAGATTCCATGTGTAAAATGAGAAGTGGTTGTGTGTGTGGTATTCAGGAAAAGCTGGAAAGAATAACAGCGTCAGTAACAAAATTCCCCACGTGATTCGACATTTTAATTCATAGCGGAGTAAACGACGATGTAATTTTACAGCTACACATAATCCATTCCGGGTCCCCTTCTCAGCTTCACCAGGGTGCAATTTTACACTCTTCACAAGGCTCTTATTTGTAATTGAGACTGACGGAGGGAGTTTGTGGGAGTACATAAAAAACTCGGGCTTTTG
This sequence comes from Sminthurides aquaticus, assembly GCA_906901655.1. Taxonomy (NCBI): domain Eukaryota; kingdom Metazoa; phylum Arthropoda; class Collembola; order Symphypleona; family Sminthurididae; genus Sminthurides; species Sminthurides aquaticus. The sequence continues at coordinate 1,573,590 of CAJQTT010000014.1, read as the reverse complement.
TCCTATCTCCAATCTAAGAATGTGTGGATAGTATGCACTGCCCGCTATGTGCATGTGTATGCTGTATACACCGTCTTGATACGCCGGCAGTAGCAGTACTATTACACGCTGGTATAAATTAATTCCAGATGATGTATAAAACAAATGAAAAGTCAAAGTCATGATCGCTATCTCTCCCCTGTTCCTCTTCGGCATCCTTCATTCAATCCAGGATCGAGATGAGCTAGGACTGGGGATTTAAAGTCGGATGTGCATGGAGTGAGTGTAGTGGAACTGCTATCTTGCTGTTGTAAGTTTTAATATAGCCTGGATGTATGGAAGGCTTATTCATTCTGGACTTGCTGGCTGGGATTTTAGATTGGACAACTCATGTGCGATCTTTAAAGCCGGGTGTCTTGTGTTGATCCGCGGCGGATGGATTTCCCTGGTTCCGATTTCCGATAGGGAATCCTAGTTGAATCGGCGGCAAGAGGAGAATAGCATATAAAGTAAGTGGTAGTTTTAAAAGTTGAAGTTAGTTGTGGGATGGGATGGAGGACGGGGAGAGAGGAACTGGAACTATATATTGAGGATTTTCACACACGAGATTACCCCGTCACGTTAGGAACTACGCAAGAATGGAGCACTTAAACAGAACTGATTTGAAGTGAAGTGGAGTGATTGATGAGACTGAAATCCGAATTCGGAATATCTTTTTTTCTCCTCCGCTTACCCTCCTCCTCCCTCCTTCCTTGTCTTCACCCGTTTCCCCAAAGCATTATTGTCGGCAAGCTGCTACCGTGTTCCTTGAAATCTCCATGTGAGGACAAAAAGAAACCGGGAACGAATCCGGACCGGAGAAAGGAGAGAAGACAGCCTCCGCTTTAATGCAACCCCTATTTTTTAAAACCCTTTTTATTATTCAAATAAAAAAATAAACCTGGTTTCCAATGTCGTTGTTATCTTGGATTTAGGTTTATACGCGACCTCTAGAATCCACTCTTACGTTTTATGTTCAAATGTTACCAACTTGGTAACATTGAATACCAAGTAACAAAATCATCAAACAATTAGTATGATGTTGCGTGTGATTGCAAAAAATATCGGCATTGTAAAGTCGTATGATGTAATAGGCTAACAATGAGATAACACCAATTGATCGATCATAAATTGCTGTATAACTTTAATGTTGGTTTGGCTTGGCTTGAACAGGAGAAACTGTTCTGAGTTTTAAAAGTGTTGCAGTTGCAGGTTGCAGGAAACATGCATCCCAGCTTTTGAGCAAAAAATCAACTGATTTGCGGGACGAAACCTTTGGTCCCTACCTTTATGTTATTGATGCACAGGAAAGTCATCCATCACCAAAATTTTCAATGTACCCTTTCATTGATTTACCAGCTGAGATCAACACTTTGTCCAAAGGATATTTTATTCATGATTCTATAGTATATAATCTATTCTTTGCACATGAAGAAACAAATCAAATTAAAGCGAGGCAGAAATCTCACATTGAATTACGATCGATTCAATGATTAAATATTCGCCCTGCTACGGCTCTTAAAACTATGCGTAAATCATCTCCACGCTCCGTCAAACAAGATAGATTTGAATATATTTCAAAATTTTGTCTTTAGAGATTCCTGTTCTGGATAGTTACAAGAATTGGGATTTTTGCAACTGTCGAAAGATGCCAGTAGATAGATTGATGGGTTCCGCTAATTTGTGATTTGACCAGTTCGTGCATCGCAAGTTCACAACATCAGAATAGACATCATTTAATAGGATTGAAGTCGGAAGCTAATGCATCGAAAACTCTAGAGAAATCGGACCAAGACTTACTTAAGAAGTAAGCCCAGTTTACGATATGTGCTGGGTTGAAATGAATAGGGCTCTGTAAAAAGGCGGATGATTTAAATTTAAATGAGATTTCTAAAACTCAGAGTGGTCAAGCTTGTAAGCTGAAATGTTTGGACTATGGTAAATCCAATGTAATGCTTGGTTTGGGAATCGGATTCAAGTGAGAGAAATGTTTCTATTTCTTCCTCTCTGCTGAGCTAAACCTTTTGGTGAATTGGAATAGAAACTGCAATGTCATTAAATATTTTACCTGGTTTCATTCACACTTTAATAAGAATGGAGATGAAACGAGAAGAAGGAAGGCGTAAAGGGAGACGGCGTCCAGGGCAGGGATTGTCGGCTCGGCAGCAGGACCTTTTAAATATATTAGTGTATCGAAGGGAATGGTGGTATTAAAATCTTCACGCCTCTGACACACACTATTACTTTCAACAAGACAACTATTAGGCAAAGATTATTATTCATTTGAAAGAATAACGTCAAGCTGGTTTAACATCTACTTTACCACACTACAAGGCTCTAAATAAGACGTATGAAGGAAGAGAAAAAGAATCCGGGGAGTCGGACATCCTTAAATGTCATATTAAATGTTATAAATACTCAGTCATCACCCCTATGACTCGGACAATAATAATCCTCTACAACACCTGATCCTTTATTGAAACTCTGCATGAGTCTTACTATCCATTACATCCTCTCACAGCCATTCCTACTAGAATGTATATAATCATTTATTATATTTTCGTCTTATCATTTAATTCATCAGCCTTTCTCTCTCTCTCTCTCTCTCTCTCTCTCTCTCCGCTCCCTCTTTGTATCTGTAGTGCTGTATGTACACTGTTGACTGCGGTTGCGTGGATGTGATGAAGACATGTTTTAATTCAACATGAGAACAACCTTTGACGCAACCCCTGCCGGTGTACAAAGCGTGACACTTTTATCGACCTTCCTACAAGTCATAATATGTCAGCGCTGCATGGGAGGTGTGTAAAACTTCGGAGATGGAGGGAATATATTCGATTTATAACAGTAACTAGTGAGTTTTTGAATTGAAAATAAAATTTTATTTTAAATTTAGAATTTTTTAAGTTTGTAGTAATAAGATTGGAAGGGGAGGAAGTGGGATTGGAAGCCGAATAACATCCGAATAAAACGATACGGTTAAAAGGCAGCGGGCATCTTCTTCACGCTTTGAGAATGTCCGGAACAAATAGCCCTACTGTTTATTGTGGTAGTGGTAGAATTGTAAACTTGTGGGCTGAATGCTTGTTATGTTTACATGGGGAAGATGGAATGAAACAACCCCTCTCTGAGTTTGCCCCTATTGAAATCAAGTTGACAATGTCTCTTCTTAGTAGGGAACAAAATATCATTGTCATCCTACGAATAAGACATCAGCTGTCTCAATTCTTTTGTTTACACCTTTCTATTCATTACGGCGTACCGGGATCATAGCATTTCCCTTCTTCTACAACATTCCTACTGCGAAACTACTCTCTGAGATGAATACACAAGATGGGGATTAATCCAGCGGGAACCTCTTTGAGTCCCGGATCTTGCTCTTCCTGCTCTTCTAAAATTTGTCGACAGACTGTGTCTACTGGACTTGAGGGTGTGATTCAGCAGAAACTGAATTTATTAGGGTTATTTTCTACAGCGTTGAGATAAATATTTTGTAGGTAGCAAATCGCATTGCAAAATTAAGATATGCGTAGTGGTGCATGGGATTTTAAATACATTTGCCGATACTTGGTTCGATTACTTTTGCTACTATCGGATAGGTGTGGGTTTCCAGCTTTAGGTTGCATTAATTCTTGAAAATGACAGCAATGGTTTTTTGTATTTTAAGAATAAACCAAAGCAGATAATAAACTAAAGCTGAAGGCTGGATAAAAACAAAAAGTGCTTAGCTACTGTAGAATAGCTATATAACGGACCAAAAAATAGAAAGCTTAAATAACAAATTTTGCAAATAAAGAATCTCAGATTGTAAGACAACTTTTTAAGGGAAGGCATTGACGAGTGTGACAGAGGGGAGGAAGTTTGTTGACAGATGATGAATTAAGACATTGGGTGAAATGTCAGGGAGAGTATTTGGATGAATATGCATAAAGTGCATTAAGAAGAATTGAAGATCCGACAAGGGAGGCGAATGCTGAGAGTGGAAAGATGAAAGAGAGAAGAGAAAGCAAAAGAAAAAAATAGTTTGAAGAATTCATTATGGGAGAGGGAAAGTTGCTAAAATGTTTAACTGCTGTAAGAGGGTGAGAGGAGTAGAAAGGAGGAGGAATGACATATCTTAGAGAATCTACATTGCCGCTACCCCATAACATAACCCGATTGAGAGCTATACCATGCACGGTATACTATACTCAGAGAGAACTGAGAGAAAGTTGATGGAATGTTGTGAGACATTACGCAAATCATTTGTGATGGAAAACTAGAGAAATGTAGAGGAATGGTGAAAGTGTGAAATAAAATAGTTTGAGCATGAGCAAGTCTGGGTAAGTGTCCCAATCTTTCTTTTCCGCTTCACTTGACTCTTTTTTCCCGCTCTCTTTCAGCCAAAAAATAAATGTCCCCTCACACATTTCTTTCCCCGCTTAAGACTGTCGCCTCTACTCACACCCTCCAAACACGCTAAGAGCCTCATAGTCTATAACTCACTTATAAAGTACAGGAGTCTCTGCTTTGCGTGTGACAACATAGTCAAATATGTCTGGTATTCGAAGCTTTGCAGTTCTAGCTACTGGAACAAGCCGGTGAAAGCATGGGTTTTATAGATATCAGGCTGAGCCTGACTGCCCTCACAACGCTAGTATATGGTGTCAGTGTTGTCCTGGTGCTGCTCTCAGAATGAAATGTGGAGGAAACTGAAAGAGGAAGATGTAAAAATTTGTTCGATGAAAAATTTAAAAATTCTAGCTAGTAAACTAAAGCACAACTCATCAAGAAAGGCGGGTTGAGAGCAGTGGAGGAGAAAGCTGTGTTGATATTCTACTATTTTTGCTTCTCCTGTCTCTTTTTATCATAAAAAAGAAGATGGTCCGTAGACTGGGATATATATACGAAAAGGGAGATACAGATGTGAGAATATTTCCGTGGAACAAGACAGAAGCTACTTATAATACTTATTCTACAAGCCAAAGACACGCCCTCGTGCAATTTTCACGGGAAAATAGTGTATTCCATACAAGAAAGAGGACGGGAAAGAAGAAGGGAGAGAATTTTTCTATGTTTCCTAATAACGGCGATTTTTCACAAGGAAATGAGCAGTCATTACCAGCTGCTGGTTTGCTTTTGCTTCTTAAGCCTCTATTTTCTCGGTTTGATCCAAGGCTTATAAAAAAGTTTCAAGTAGAAGATGAGGATGATACCGGCCCACCCCTATCGCATTGTGCATATGTCCTTCTCATTGAAAGTCTGTATTACAGTTCGGAACAAGAACAATGCATGCAGGTATGCACTTTGTTTTAAGTAGTAGCGGAGACAGAAGATTGCACTGATAAACAGTAACGCCGAGTATGAAAACTTTTATAGATTCTGTATAAATTTGGATAGTTACACTGAATGAATGTGGTGTGAACTAATGCATATAAGCTGTGAATTATATGGTTTAAGGTGTTCAAGAAATCTGCGCAGTTTAGTCATCGAAAACAAGAATAGAAATTTAAATAAATGTGAAATGTAGGTATAAATCTATATCGCGTTTCATGCAAACACAAAACACAAAATGGCATATCATTAGTAGTGATAGACTTTGGCGCCGATTTTGACTGTATCATGAGGTATGGCGCCTTCGTGATTGAAAGGTATATAACTGTTGGCATGGGTTTTGCCGTAATGATGAGTTGAAACATGAAAATATAAATTAATAGTTCAATCTATCACTGAGTGTAATAAGATAAAATCGTTAAAATTTTAGTAAGCATCCGAGAATCTTCTACCGACAGACTAGAAAAAAACGATAAAATTTACAGCCCCGCTAGCAGCTCTAACCATAGCCTAAGGATTAGGATTGAAGAGCAGAGTTTTAGCAAGAGAAGCGATGGATTGAAGGATCTAATGCTTTTTCTATCAGCTTTGGAATGTACATTTCGCAAACAGATGAAAAGGGAGGGGAAAGATGAGTGACATGAGTCTGTGGCAGGCCAATGGGGACATGAAGGAATAACAATGCAGGGGAAGATGCCAGCCAGCAAATAGCAGGGAAGTGAAAAAGAAGAGATGGCTATAGAAATTGTAAACCTGAGTATGTAGAATCTCATCTGCTTGCCTCCGTGCACTGCTGCTGTTGTGTACAGGACTACAGGAGAGGGGCAGAGTGATGTGGAAATGGTCTTTTAGTTCTAGTTCTTCTTGGAAGTGGCATATTACAAAGCTGGGAGTTGTATGTTATGCGGACCTGCTTTGGGAAAATAAGTATAGGGTGAAATGGGAGAAGAAGATGAAGAAGAGGGCGTCTTTTTCTCTCTCCTCCTTTGGTTTTGGAGTAGGTAAAGGATAAAAATGAAAAAATAGAGAAGCTGGTTGCTTGTGTGTAAGGATTTCATTTGAACGTCAATCAAAAATTCTCTCTCTCCTCCCTTTTCATCGAACTCCAAGGGAAGGCTTGGAGGTTGAAGGATTTGGTTGGCTCTTTGGAATGCATTCTCTCTCATTTCTTCTCTGCACCAAGATTCTATTGTGAGAAGACTACTATCATCTCGTCATATCTTTTGCTGACAAAGCATCAACACAATCAAGTCAGAAGCTATATGGTTCTCCTGCAGCTTTATACTCCTTTTTTTCTTTAAAGCTGTGCCGTTTCTCCTTAGGCCACCAGGCAGGCCAGACCACCACCTTCTTCCTTCTACTGACGAAGATGCTGTGGTGATACTTGATATGTTACTTGGTTTTGTTGGCTGGTATGTTTGGTCGAGGTTTGGTCGTGACGATATGCACGGTAACTTGGTGGACAAGCACAAGAACGCCTACCTCCACCGCAGACGCCAACCCACAAGCTAGAAGATGTCTAGTTTTTTCTAAAGATGTGTAATACTATCCTGTGTACATGGCTATGCTAGCTTATAGTATGTAGTAGAACTTTAAGTCTAAAATTCATCCGCATTTGTAAGGAGGAAAAGCCTAGAAGAAAAAGAGCGAGGCCAGAGTTGAATGCGGATTTAAAGTTACCGGAAATACAACAATCTGATATACAATAGTAAACTAGGAGAAAGTTGGCCAACTCAAGGAGGGCTACAATGCCAAAAGCCTATTAGTTTGACTTCAGTTAGTACTGCAACGTTTTTTATTTCATCCCATCTCGACCGAGAGGTAAAACCTGAGAGAAGAGAAACAAAGGTATTGGTTGGCGGCGAGGGGGAAACGTTTCTGTTCTGAGATTGGCTTTATTGCGGCGAACCGGTGAAAGAAGATTCAAGAAAGGATGGTGTGGTAGAAAAAGCATAAAAGACGTAGAGATTTTTACTACAAGAGCTAGCAGGAGTATCGGGACGTAGGAGGAGGAGAAGGGAGAAAGCGGACGGGGCAAAGTTTAACTTTCTCTTCCCTCCCAGTCACGTCTTCTTATGGTGGATGCCAAAAAAATTCAAGAGAGATTCAAAAAGAAAAGCAAACGGAAAGAATAATGAAAAGAAGAAGATGGAAAGAGAGATGGGGCAAAGTTTGATACTGGATTTTGTAGTGTCGGTATATGCTGAACAATCCGGGTAGCTAAGGTGGCTTTTTCGGAAGAAGAAGAAAGCAGCGGTGGTGTTGTTGTGTGGCTTGACTGGATTCTTCGAGCCGCTTTACTGTTGCTATTCACGTTAGAAATTGAAGTGTATAATGAAAAGTATAGAAGGATGGAAGGCGGGGTGGAAAAAAGTGAGGCGGGGAAGATGCCAAGATGCTAAATCCTATCGATAAGCTCATGGATTTCTCTCTTGAACAATAATGCCATGCCAATAGAGATGGTGAGAGGGGGGACGAGCGAGACAGAGGTTGGGGAGATGGGGAAAAAAGAGAGACAAGGAGAGAGACAGGAAAGAGATGCTCCGTGTATTTACTTATGAAGGAATCCAGGACGGTCGAGGTGGAATCTTTGCATTAAAAAGTGCACATCTTTTGAAAAAGTCCTTAATCCAAATACTGAAAGAAACTAACGGAATGATAACATCCATCCACTCTGTTGGTGTATAGCGGGACGGAAGTTTCAAGTACTGGGATACCTAGAAACCAGGGGAGAGCCAAGGGACAGGAAACCGAGTGTGGCAAGAAGAAAAGAATAACAAGTAAAAGAAGATGAGAGAGATGAGATGACGGAGAGGGAAAAAGTTTGAAGGCAGCCAACTTTGTTATGCCAATGACATGACATTCGCATCCCACACACAACAACTCTGCATACCAAATCCAGAGGAAGCTTCCGCTTCCTCTTTTTCACGACTTTCGGCTTAGTTTTTCAAAAAGAAGGCGTTTAACAAAACTTTATGCAGGCGGGAGGGGGAGGCTAAAGGCAAGTTGTGAGAAATATGTAGGGAATGCTAGAGAGGATGGATACAAGTTTATAAAATATGGAATAATCAAACAATTCAATACACAGTCTTAAGTGTGAACTTTGTGACCATATTTTATATTCGTCTTAAAGGTAGGAAATATGATTTGACATTTTCGAATGTGTAGTAGTTTAACGCCGAAATGCAAAAACATTCACGGTATAGCGCCTCCACCGTAGGTAGGTAGCTGCAGAAACAGGTTTGAACGCGTAAGACTAAATATATCATGCTTCAATATATAGTTACAAAAAATAATCTAATTTTTAAACAATTATTATTTGAATACTTTAAATTATTGTACCTAAAGAATGGTTTTTTTAGCATTTTTTAAGTTATAACCTTGCATAATACATGGCCAATTAGTCAAACTCCGGCCTCATTGGTTGAAAATCTTACAATTTAAAAGTAATAGCCCTGAAAACATTGCAATCATTGAAAAATTATTACTTTTAAATGGTAAGACTTTCAACCAATGAGGCCGGAGTTTGACTAATTGGCCATGTACTATGCAAGGTTAAGCTCGTTTTCGCTTTAGTATAAAATGCGCGGTTAGAGAAACACCGTAGTTTAATGGCGGAAATTACAGCTTTAGTAATGGGATTTTATGCCAGTAGCAGCAACAGGGCAACATCTATACTTACTATAGATTTTGCGCTGAGTCAATACAGAGAAGAGGGGAAGGAAGTAAATTTATCTTCCTCGAATTCCATACATGATAAATAATAATAATAGGATTGGTGAAGTAAGGCTAAAAGTAATTCTATTCAGAGTTAACCAAGAGGAAAGAAACTATATCATTCTTAAAGATTACACCAGCTCCCTGTCTACGAAAACCCTCTAAATCAACAATGCAAACTCATCCACTATCATCCCGCCATGTCTTTTATAAATTTTCCTCTACTATTGCACTACCCCTTCCAGCTCCTATTTAAACCGTATATTCCTTAACGTTTTACCCGCTGTCATATTTCAGCAGTGCGACGGGAAGATCATCTTATAGTAATCTTTTCGTATTCTTCTCCCATTCAGCTCTCTTAGTCGTAATCTTGTAGCGTTGATTCCATTTATTCTTCTCTCCGTCAACCATCTTATATTCAATTGTTAGGTGTATTTGAAAGCGGTAAATTCATTATTCTTCTTGAATCTTGGATAGCTTTGTCACGGCCGCCAGGAGGATGCCCAAGATGATCCGATATCTTTTACCCGCCATGACAAAATGGACAAAATGACAAAAGAGTCCTATAAAATAATCCTTTATTCTCTGTACAGCTCTAACGGCGTACATTGAACGCTAGAGTTTATTTAAAAGGATTTACGTGGAATATAATCCTCCAGTTCCGTCCTCGTCCTTCTTAGTGCGAAATCCCTTGAATTCGCGCACGTTAATAAATCCTCTTTTGTGGATTTCCTAAAGATTTCCCTCTTTCCATATTCCTAATAAGACGTTATTGCTCACAAAGCTGCTGTGTAAAACTTTAAACGTAATAGGATTTTGGAATGGTTAAATTATAAAAATGATAAAATATATAACGGTTCAAGAACGGGATGTGGCGGAATTCAAAGGTGTAAGCTGTGCTGCTGCTGCATCCCTTTTGTATGGGAACTAGGCTACACGCTTCGTCTTCATATCTTTTAGCACATTGTCCTCCTCTCTCATTGTCAGTCTTCTTCATCTCATTGCCATCATCAGATGAGAGCCAAAGAGACGGAATTATTTCAGGGGACTTCTTCTGAATGTAAGAGCAGAGCTTGGCAGTAATAATGCTGTAGAATAACTTTTGGATTGTCTGGATTTTTTAAAATTGTAATCAATCACAAGGAAAATTTTGTAGAGGGATAGAGCGTCAGTGGAAGCAGGGAAGTGCTTTCACCTGTTGAAAGGCACTTGTCAAAAGTTTGAAACGAAATATGTGTGCTACAAGATTTTTTACACAAACTAATGAATGACACACTTGGATACTTTAACGAATACTTCGCTGAGCATAGGAAAGAATATTGTGTGACTTCTATTGTCTTTTCTCTTTTTGTATAGTATCGATGAACTTGCAAGTTTTTCTGGCGACGCCAGCTTAAGGGAATACCTGTTTTTTTGCTTGCACGAAGCGAATATTTTTGCACGGTTCTGAGACTGTGACAACGTCAGAATTCTATTGCAAACATTTACTTTAAATGCCAGGGAACCCAGAGAAATAAAAACTATTTTCTAGCCATAGACACTGCTTAATAGGTGCCAAGTTAGCCTGTAGCTAGACTTTGGGGTCATGCAATTCGAGGTTTTGAGATTAAGGAAATTCTGGATCGTAAAATCTCCTAGTTTGGTGGCGATGCAGAATAGCAGATTGGGTGCAGAAAGGATTGGTGTTGGTATAATACGGTATGGTTTTAAAGTTGAAGATATCGCGAGTTGTAGAGAAGAAGAAGAAGTGAAATTGGGTTCTGTTGATAATAATCTTGTCAACTTGGGTTTTGGCTGCGGTTGAAAGATATCGCGATGCTTGTCTTCTAACACTCTTAGGGTAATCTTAATATCAGAGAAAGAGTTTAGCGAGACAGGGGAAGAAGAGATGTTTAGTTGCGGGATGAACTAGTCAGATGTCAAAGATTTGGGTCTGGTTAGTTAAGAAGATGAGGTGATTCTGTGCCGTAGAAAGGGCAAAGATGAAGAATGCGACACAAGATGCAAAAACGTAGATGAGAGATACAAGAGAAAAGTCAAGTCAGTCTTGTTTGTTTGAGAATGGATGATACAGTGGAGTTGTAGTAGGAATGAGTACAAGACGGCTTGGAGGCTCACCGATGTTTGTTTTCATCTATCCTACTATTCTCTTCGTGTTAAAATAAGAGGGAAGTCGTTGTAAAACAACGTATTGCATGGAAGCTTCTTTCTCTAAATTTTCTTGATCCCTGATCAGCTAACGCCTCTCTGACATGAAAGAAGATGATTCCGCTATCTGTTTTGCTCTGATGGAGCCAATAGATGAAAAAGCCCGGAAGGCATGGACAAAACAAAGTGGTTCCATGGTGTTATCCTCTACTGTCATCTATTTAGCAAAGCGAAGAATATGGAATGACGGATGCGGGCGGGAGGGGGATTTTTTTTCAGCGCGCTTGCTTATATCCGGGTAACTTTCGCTAGAATAGTAAAGGGTAGGCGCTAGGAGCGCTGTCAAGAGTTTGGAAGAAAATGTTCGCATGTTGTGTTTAAACATATAGTTTGAACAGCGTGGTGGTGGGAATTATGTTGAAGCATCAGCTAAAGCGAAGCATATGCAGATGGATGGGAGGGAAGCACAGATGGAGATATACTTATGTTAATCGGTTAATGGGAACTTGTAAAAGTCGGGGTTTGTTATATACGTAGGGATGACGACACGGGAAGGTTATAAGCTTTGAGAGAGATGGAGTTTTAGTAAATTGTGCATGATCTTTCGGTGGCGGGCGGACGGACGGACGGGAAGGGTTAAAGTGAAAAGAGTAGACATCAATCATTTGGACGACATGAACCGAAAATAAACCCGTCAATGTGTAACTTCTGATGTTAAGGTCTTTGCTGTGTCGGATATTCGGATATTCCCATAAAGTCACATGAGAATGTCAACACAAGTTGCTTCCTTGAGACAGACATGATCTTATATACTTCTCTCACTAGATATCCTCTCGTCACTCACTCATTTCGGTGGCTCCCTTGTTTCAATTTCTTTTCTCTTAGCACCATCCTCGCTCTGACTTTTTCTCTTTGTTTCCGACTCTATGGTTTTGCCCTCTTCTTTGTGGATTCTGAAAAAGAGAGAAAAAGCTAAGGATATGCGGGGCTTGTCGCAAAAACTAAACCATTTCCTTAATATAGTCATGGTTCAATTCACATATTCACTACGCCTTAAAAAAGCTACTTTGGCTTCCTCTTCGTCTTCCCTGGAACTAAGTTAGTGAGTAGATCGGTCTCTAGAATCTTTGCCCTAGCTTCATGGCTATCTGCTTGCATCGGCTATCCAGAATTGACATTTTCTACCGTAAGCAATTACGTTAAAACCTGTTCCCGATAGTGCTGTAGTATCTATAATGCGTTTTATATGGTTAAGTTACCCAAGATGCGGAAGAATTAAAAATTGTTTCGAGTTTCTGCATTGTTTATGAGATGAAGTATACGTTTGCAAAGCACTAAATAAATGTGAGGACAAGCAACTTTTAGAAGCAGTCCAGTCCACAATCGATTACTATCCCCAAGATAACTTTATTACGTAATCCTGCTTGCCTATTGGTTAGTAAATAAAACGGCGTCGAGCCCATTCAAATAGTTACAGTATATGATTCACCATGATTGCCTCAGGTGAACCAAGTTTGTTATTAGAGGAAATTTTAACACCTTAGTTTCGACATGCTTTAATTTTTAATGGGAAATGAGATATAAATACTGTGGATAACGTGTAATAGGTTATTCTCTGTAAGAAATTGCATTACAAATCCCGAATCTGCTTGCTGTGGCCTTGCTGATACTTTTATCCATGATAATATTTGTATTTGAAAACTTAAGCTACGAAGACAAATTTGTACTGCCTATTGAAGTTAACATACATCGGAATTATCAAAAATTAATAGGTGTAAAAGCGAAGATTAGCCGGATGGCACACAACCCCGGCCCAGAACTGACGAAGTAGGTTTCTATGGGAAATGGTGCTTTGGTTTAACTTAAAGTATGAAACGGCGTTGAACCGCTCCAAATGTACGTATGATGAACATGATGATTGAACATGTTTCCCTCTACGGTTATTTCCAGAAAAGGATTAACGGAAATTTTTACTCGCTAATTTTGACATTTTTTAAAGTTCAACATGACCCAAAATACGAGTGCAGTGCTGCCTAGTTAATACCTCGTTTTAAAACTGAACATCTACCGTATGTAGAAGGCAGAAGAGGGAATGCAACTACTACAGCAAGAGAAAATTTTAAAAATGATAAAAAATTGTAAACGCTTATTAATAAGTAGCTCATCTTTCAAGGAGGACTGAAAAATTAAAGTTCATGTCAAGGATTCATTTAAGAGAATCTAGTTAATCATGAGGGAATACACACACCTCCTCCATGCATGAAAGTAACCGAAGGCTGGAGGAGGCGGAGGGGTATGCAGAGGATGTTCCTCGAGAGAAATTTAAAATTAGAGTGAAAAGTTAATGAAAATTTGACTGTGTGAGCTTAATGTATATTGTATGCCGCGGTAAAATGTATGGAGCTTCTGGTTTACGGCTACTATTAGAAAATAAGAATTGTACTATAAGTGTGTGTATATAATGCAGGAATGCATGAAATGGAGATGGAAGCAGGGGAACGGGGAGTTTAAGCATGGTTATTAATTTCTCTCCATTTGCGTGTTCATTGCAGATAACGGTCTACCTCGGAGACTAAGGACGGCTTACACGAATACACAACTGTTGGAATTGGAAAAGGAATTCCACTTTAATAAGTACCTCTGCCGGCCGAGACGAATCGAGATTGCTGCATCCCTGGATCTCACGGAACGACAGGTGCGAAAGGATTTGTACTCTTCATTTTAATCTAGAACTAAAACAATGATTGAAGAAAGAATACTACATAGCTGGAATTTATAGTTTAGCTCAAAAGTTCTGGTTAAAAAGAGAATTAAAAGTAGGGATTATGGATAAATTCAATATTCAAGTTTAGAGTGAACAAGGAAAGAACGGAGGACAACGTTTAGCATACCAACTTTGAAATTTGTAATATTTGCCATTGTAGTAGACTGTATGGATGAGTCAGACGCCGTCCCTGTTCCGTTCCATGGCGGAAGGATTGAGCCAGGAGGGGGAGAAAGAGTCAGTGGTATGGTGTGGCGGAGAGAGAGAGAGAAAATGTTAGAAAAAGATGATCTGGGGGGAAGATAGTGAGAAGAAGAAGAAGAAAAGGCGAGAGGAAAGATTCATTTATCATTCTCCTAAAATCCCTGATGATTTTGACGGCAGAAGCTGTCCACAAACCATCCTGAACCAATTTCTGTCTGGCCCATTCCCAGCTCATATTATTCTCCCATTTAGTCCCTCATTTTTCTCACATGCACACCTTTTTGCCCCACAACACTCCCTCACCATGAGTACATGCATCACAATGTGAGCTAAACACTTTTGATTCAAAACAAAGCGTAGTCAAGTAATAATAATCCCTTACGCATGTTCAAAATGATTTTACTCTGGTTTGTCCTAGTCTGTCCAGAGCTAATTGATGATGTAGGAACTGAATGAGGAGACGCATAGGAGTTATTTAGAAAAATTATTTCCGGTGATGCTGGCGTTCCTGGTGGTGAATTGTGGAAGTAGGGTGTGAATCATCGAAGCTGAGCTGAGATGCGTATTTTTAGATAGTTATGCGCAAACTAAACTAGGGCTCGAAAAGTATACAGTTATACTCTGGAAGCGATTCGCTGGTATCATATGGAATTGCTCTCTCCCTCTGGTGGGAAGACTCTAAAGTAAGACAGTAGAATTCATTTAATGATTGGATGTTTCAGGTAAAAGTATGGTTTCAAAACCGGAGGATGAAGCACAAGCGACAAACTCTTACGAAAGACGATGGGGACAAGGGAAGCGGTAACGAGGGGAAATCATCAAAAGGAGACAAATCCTCGATCCTTGGCTCACCTGAGGATAAGAAGAGCTGCCAAAGTTGTGATCTCATGACCCCGTCTCCACCATCCCTCTCGTCATCTTCCATAGGTTGTGGCATCGACATGAAACCAAACATCTCATCAAACAATCAGCAAACTGGGCCCAGCGGAGGAAACGGAGTCAGTGGAGGGCAGCAACAGAATTCAAAGTCTGCCACACCAAACACTTTGACCTCATCATCACCCGGAAATGATAACAACAATTCAAGTTTCTTCAAAGACAACAACGGTGGGGGTTGTAAATCTATGGACACTTCCGGGCATGGAGGAGCTAAAAGTAAGACAAATTCCTCTTCTTCTGGAGGCGGGAAGTCATCCGGCCCAATGGAAGCTCTACAGGAGCACCACATGGGGAAACGGATATTCAAGGCTTCAAATTCCCCCACAGAACTAAAACTTTCCCTGGACGCAATGGACATAGACCCTTCCTCCTCAGCCCTCCATCACAATAACAACAATCTTGTCAACTCATCCGACCACAAGAGCCCCCTCCAAGAAAAGATTTCAAACACGGGAAGAATAATTGATTCACCCTCACCTCACATGTCACCCATGATTAACAACTACAGCAGTGCATCTGGTGTCGGGAAGAGTAAAAACTCTTCCTCTCCTTACACCCCCGCAGGCTCTGCAAAAGCTTCGTGCGCTGGAATGAAGAAAGGCGGAGCGAAATACCTGCAAACGCAATCAGCCCTAGCCTCTGTTGGGCCTAATTTGTACGGGGCACAACCCGGGGAATACCAAATCTCCCGGTATCCAGTTCCAAGCTCGAAATACGAATCTAGTGGAAATACTCCACTCATGTACAACAACGGAATTGCTAGATTTCAACAAAATTTACCCAATCCTCCTCCCAACATGCCCCGTGGGGCTATTCACTCTAATAATTCCATGAGCTCTGCTGCTGCTGCTGCTGGAGCTGGAATGAAATCATCGTCAGGGTATTATGCATCCGGACCTACTGGGACCGGAAATCCCTATTGCAACACCTCTTCCCCGTTTAATGTCCAAGCAGCTACAGGCCCAGTTGTAAATACTCAAATGCAGTCCTATCCTACTCATCATGATAATTATTCTTCCTCGCAAAACAATTACCCGGGTAACAATGCTTATGGGACAGATATGAGCCGATCGGAGGCTAATGTCTATCCTCCATCTCAGTCGGCTGGAGTGACCCCAAATAATATTGCGACAGTCCCAGCTAGTACGGCAGCTGCTAATCAAGCTTCATCAGCCTACAACCAGTATAATTCCTATGGAGGGGGTGGAGGTAGCGCTTCATATGTGCACAATCATGCTTCGCAAACGAGTGGAAATATTTCCGCGTACTATGCAAATGCTTCAGTTAACAGTTACCCGGGAGGAACTGGAAGCCCGGCTGGAATCCCTTCCAACGCAGCATCTATATCCGGCTCGACCCCAAATCCCGGCAATTCTTCACCCTACCCTCCCAATGCTAGCGTACATTTCGTCTCATCTCATGCTAATAACCATCATAACTCTCCTACAGAAGGGTTTTACAATCAAACGGCGGCATATACT
This sequence comes from Sminthurides aquaticus, assembly GCA_906901655.1. NCBI lineage: Eukaryota > Metazoa > Arthropoda > Collembola > Symphypleona > Sminthurididae > Sminthurides > Sminthurides aquaticus. The sequence continues at coordinate 1,557,006 of CAJQTT010000014.1, read as the reverse complement.
CCAGCAGGTATAGCACATTCCGAAGGGTCACATGCTAACCCCGGGAGCAATGCAGGGTCAGAAAACTATTACGATGACCCCAACTACAGCTCCTCGCAAAGCGAAGGGTATTCCGGCTATGCAGGTCAATCTCATGGTCACCAAAGCTATCACTCATATTTTGATCATCCCAACAATAGTAATCACCAATCCAACGAAAATTCTTCGTCGTCCGATTTTAATTTCTTAACTAATATCGCCAACGATTACGCACCAGAATACTACCAACTTAGCTAAATTGAATTAATTATTCTTACGTCCTTCTCGTTTGAGTGTTTACTGTAAAGCAAAGGAAACAATTTACACACACTTCACTAAGCAATAATCACGTACGCCTTGTGCTTTTCCCGTTGTAATTACTTGTACATAATTTCGGTTGTTAGAGAATTAAAGAATATGTGCAATTATTGTTAACTATTTTAAATCCAACTAAGATTAATCCTAGGATATGATTGTCGCTGCGATTTCTGGCGCGTTCCGATCCGTATGGATCACAAAACCTAGTTAAAACGGAACTATACAATCAAGGGAGTGCGAATAACGATTACTTTAAATAGGGTAATGTTTTAAATGCATAAAAGTAATTTAAGGCCTTAAATATTAATTTATATATACTCATGTAATTAATAATGTTACGTAGTGTAGCTTGGAAACAAGTAAAAATGTGTGGAATTTTGTGTGCAAACGGCTATAGTTTTAACCATTCAAGGGTCTTTAACATTAGCCTAAAATGTATGTTCAAGGATCGTTTAAACTAAGGTTCTAATCTGCCTCGACTTGGTTAGAAACGTACGAATTCACGTTAAGAAGTTGCGCCTAGTTGTAGACATTACTTTAGGCATACTGTAAAATATGTGATTTGACAAATCTCTGCTAGTTGTTTCCGCAATTCCTGTCTTGGCAAATATGAATGCTACTTATACACTTGTATGACATGAAACTTAATATTAATTTGCCTAGAATATTGCTATCCACGTGATGGTTAACTTATAATGACACTTTCAGGATTTACAAGCTAACTTAAAATTTACGAAACATACTATAAGAGCCTACAGGTAAATGTTTGTGCTAAGTTAACATCGCTATAACATTCTTCTCTAAGACGGATGAATCATGGTAGTAGCAAAATTTAAAAACCTCGTTTAATAAACTTTCTCTCTGACAAGTTAAAGTGTGGTTGGTAGCATTGCATTGACGCGATAATTATGCACCGGATCTATTCTGCAATTTTAGTTAAGTGTTGCTTCGCAGATTCAGTTGTCAGGGACGAACATTAGCGGAACCAGGTAATAAATTTGCGAAATTTTGCGAAAAATTCTGCGAACTGAAGTATAGCCTGAAGTTTCACAACATGCTCTTCATTAAGCTAACGCTTTAACATTTGAGAGAAACGCTCCCTTCTGTAAACATACAGATGATTGAGGTAGGCACACAAGAAGGTTCAAAAGAGGTATGAAATAAAGCATTTTACATCCAATCCAGCTGAATTATGCTGATTATATATTTTACAGCAATTTTCAATGAGGTAGAGTGGGTTAAATTTAACCGCAGGACGGAACCATGATATGAATTTTTACAATACAATTTTCTCTGAAATTCAAAATATTAACATGAAAATAGTGAAATATATAAACAGTGAGCAGAAGAGGACTAGGACGTTGACGTTGTTGAGAATCTGAACTGATTGATGCCAGGAAGAGACAAGCTGAAGCCGTAGCACGGATGAAGAACTTGTGGTAAGGATTAGAGAAAAGTATATTATTGACAGGAGCAAGAGGATGGAAGCCTAAGGAGGACATTCATCTCTTTGGGGTTGGAAAGAAGAGATATACGAGATGAAATGCGAGAGTGAGAAGGCGGATGATTTTGATAGGGATGCCATAAGAAAAACTATTAGGGTTGGGGAAAAGCGTCATTTGATTTCATCAGATGCTACACAACATCAAATCTCTCGTTTCTCTATTTCTACGACTACGACTACTTTATCGTTGGAAGACACTCTCAGTCCTCCTTGAAAGGAATTTTGAAGAAGCTGCCATATAATAAGCACAGAGAGAAAGTCAAGGCTGGAGAAAGGGAGAGAAAATCGACGATCCAAGATGGAGACAGACGGGATGGGGTAGAAGAAGAACCGCAAATGGTTAAATCGTTCCCTCTCTATTTCACTTTATTCTCTCTCTCTCTCTCTCTTTCATCATCCTATATATGAAATAAAAAACAATATTTTCAGAATATCCCCTTTCTCTCTGATTTCTTTTCTGGAGAAAGTAAATTTTATATTGAAAAAGCAGAAGCCAGCACAGCTTGTACAGTAGCTCTGATTTGTTTTTCTAGGATGGAACTTTGTACCAGCTACGTTATCTAGCTGGGTCAGAGGGAAGAAGAGACGCAAATTTTTTGATGGTGTCATCAAAAATGAAATCGGGGAAAATCTCACGAAATAATTTTTGAAGTTGAAGTATATGCTCACCACACCACAGACCAAGTTGGTTGTGTGTGCTAGTTCTACAAGAGAACGAGAAGGCTTACATCTTAGGAAGAGAAATTGATACCGGTGGCGAAGCCGTTAGTGTACTTGTGTGTGAGTTCTCCAGAAACATTATTTGGGAGCTGAACGACACATGTGTGGAGAATTTAGCAAAGGAAAATGTTGCCGGAGATGAGGAAGTTACAGAGGTTTTGATGCTTGCAGATTCCGCAGAAGAGGAGGACATAAATATACATGTCATTTCCTCTGGTTTAAAAATTTATGCATGTGTGTGTGCCTCCATCCCTTGCCTGACTTCTCCCGGGTTTTCATCTTCTTACAAACATGTTCTTCTCATATTTACTGCACCATGTTGCTGCTCCTTGCTCCCCTCTTTGACTGATAGCTTTCCTAGTTTATTAAGCCGGGAGGACTATCCTACTATTTTGGAGGGAATGATTCTCTGCATCTGAAAATCTGTCTGGGCTCTTGCATATCCTCATCCCCTCCAGTGTACTTGAATGTACGGGAGGAGCCAGTCAGAGCCTAACTCATCAAAATCACCACTCTGAAGCTTTGAACAGGATACACGCTCTGAGAGAGAAACACTACGGGGTGGAGAAAGTCTGTGTTTGGTGGAGATGATGTGATGCAAGGACGGAAAACGAAGAAGATCCGACAGAGTTTTACTTTTCCCCATTGCAATCATTTACATAATGGCCTCCCCAGCTCAGTATCGATCTAGAGACATGAAACTATTCATACACCAAGATTAAAGGCATACACAAGGACTCACTAAAGTGAAGGAAGATTTGCTTCTATTCTGAATCCGTGGAAATGAATTTTACTCCAAACACATGGAGGTAGAGCGCACAAATTCTGGAAGTGAAAGTAAATAAACTTTCTACTAGCTACCTTGTAGAATATGCACGGGGCTTAAATTACAAGTAACTAAGTTTTGCAACAATATCGCAGTAATTATAAAACTCGCGAAGATACACGGCCATGTTACGTTTAAAGGGAAAGAGACAATGTGCTGCAATAAACATGGAATAGAAAGCTGAAATAGTCGGATAGAAATCGGTGATTTGTATTCCTACAAGTGCTCCATCAGGAAACAAAGTATCAATAAGTAGAGGGCGTTTAGAATGATGGAGAAATTTTGTTATCTGATAAAATAGCTGTCCGGGCTTGGGGAAGAGAGATGGTGGATAAAAAGAGGAGGAAATCTAGAAACTTATTGCCCTTTCAGAAGCGAATGACCGTGTAACACATTGTACGAAATGTACAATAAAATATGGTATAAAGGCCTGCGGACGGGGAAAGGGGAATAAACCACTTGTTACGGCGGCACGGAAGAGGGATAACCTCAAGGATGATGGGCACTACGTGAGGATACTATGTCAGGATAAGGACTGTACAGAATCCGGGTGAAGATGTGCGTGGGTGTCGTAAATCAAGGTTAACGCCGTGTAATTGAGTTCCCACAGAGACGACCCGAGTCTTTTTAATGCTAGATTTATGGTTTGTTTATGTGGTGTCAACTTCGCCCTCCCTCTTTCTCCCGGGTATGGAAAGAACCCTCCTGCATGCTTTAAAGCATAGGACATAAGCCGGATAGGGGCTGCGTTATATCAGGTAGTTATACTTTACCGTGTTATTTCGTTCTAAATGCAGGTTATTCCGATTTGAATTGGATTATACTAATTATTGTATGTAAGTTAAAAGTGTTTTAGTCATTACACATCATTGCTTAATTTTGTTTTTTTCAATCTGGAAATAAAATGGTTGTGCGCTTGTTTATAATTCTGATGAGTTACCTGTTCAAGATTTAATTCTTTTGAAAAGTTAATTATTGGTTGTGTTGAACTGTGTAACTCGAAACGTTCCATAAAATAAAGTACACAGCCACTGTATAAAACAGAGAGGGATCGAGACATGACTCTATTCGAGAAGCAAAGCGGTAAGCCGATCCTTGATATGGTAGACTTGAGCGCTGTCTACCGGGGAAAGTTCATACTAGGATATTAAGATAGTCAGCCATGACGGGCACAGATGGCTTTCTGAAGAATCTTTCACCATCATTTTTACATTTTCAAGCAAGATTCTGGAACGAATTTATTCTCTAGTCTGGTTTTAAATTATTCTAATTCGCTGTTAAATTTAGAGTAGCAATAATATTAGTTTCTTTCTAAAAGCCGTAATACCAACATGGTGTTTGCATATATAATAGCTACCCTCCAATTTGCTTTTGATCAACAGCAGGAATAAAATTAAGTTTAAAATTCTTTGAGAAAGAATTAGATTAATTAATTAATTCAATAATGGCGAAATGACATCTATTGGATGCATAATTTCTTTAGGGCGGGTTCACTGGTCTTTTCAACTAAAGTGTGTCCAGTGACTGGTTTAGACGCGGTGTCCAGTGACTGGTTTAGACGCGGTGTCCAGTGACTGGTTTAGACGCGGTTTAGACTGGACTCCAGTCTAAACCGCGCAAATCGGAAAATTGACTTTTTTCATTTCAAGCGTTGCAGCGTTGTCAGTTTTTGACCTGGAAAAATAAAACTCATGCAAACGAGAGAGGAGAATGCCAGCTATCCAGCAGTGTAAGCTGTTTGACGCTGCGACCCTGGAGCTGAGAAATCGTTGGTAGATCATAGAAAACTTAGCGATACCCTTCACAGTAGAGGCTGCATTGAGCACCATGCTTTTCTTATGAAGTGCGGAGACCGCAATCCTCCTTGTGCGCTTTAAACTGGCCACCCTTTAGTAGCCCTTGCATTCTTAGCAACTCGAAATAGTACAAATCGTATAGTTGTCAATGAATTTTTCGTGAGTTGATCATGTCCCACATTTCAATGCTCAAATTTTAATTTCTACCTTCTGTGTACAAAACAGATAACACGTAATCGAAATTAATAGCTTTTGAATTGCAAAACTTATCATGCGGATGATGGTGTAGCAAATGTTCGCATGGAGATTGCCTCTTCCTCGGAAGGCGCGGAATTAATTAGTGTATATGTAACGGATTTGCAGACGCTTACAGCCATTACATCGAGAAACGATTTGTTGAAGCGAATTTAAGTCTTCAAAGAGAGATGAATTCGATGAGAATTATTCGAATTATTGCTGGGTATCCGGGAGGTTACAAGTGCTAACAAAATAGTGGTAAAGAGAATGACCGAATTAATTCTGTAGACGAGTTACACTGCCAAAAAATATTAGAGGGGCAAACTTGCTATTTTAGGTAGACCTGGTTGATCGGATATTGAATATACCTTAATGAACTTCAGATATAAAATGAGTTACAGTCCTGGAGTTTCGTAAATCAGTTACTCCCCAGTTTCCGTCATTCAAAAATCCGAAGTTGATGTCGCTTGGCAGCAAAAAAGTTTCTTTCCACGTCAAAATAATGTCACTGAAAAAAAGTTACTCCAAGGTCAAAGAAAACTAGCAGAAAAACTTAGGGGAAAAATAAAAAATTTAGTCTTAAAAATAGTAGGACCTTCTCACTGTTTCATACTGCATGTTTTTGAACAGATCCCCAATATAGCGAATTTATGCATCATATTCGGATATTCGGGTAACTTTACGTTCGCCCCAATATACTAAATAATAGTATGAGAAAATACTCGCAAGCATATGACAGAGAGGACGGTATATTTACACTGAAGCTTGGACAAGAATTAAGTATCCGGCATTTTCATTTCCTTGCTCGTCTTGGCCAAGCTCCCCTCCAGAAACATGTATTATTATTTGGTTGGTAAAGTTGGGTTTTCAATGGATTTGATGTCAAACACACAAAATGATGGATTAGACTGCGAGGGCTTCCCTTGGAATCGTGGAACAGCATGAAACGTAAATGTACCTGTTCCCAGATGGGAGAAAAACTAGATAGCCGACAACCGACAAAATCGGGTCCTTGTTATCCGACAATGATCGGGTAGAACCTACTAGTTATCAGAAAGCCGACAACCGACAAAAGCTACTGGATACCCGATGACCGGAGTGCGACAATTGCTCGATGCTAGTTACCTGACAGTCGGCTGAAATTGTCGGATAACTATCTTAAAGATATCCGATTCTCGACTAGAACCGCCGGATAACTGTGGTCCAAATACCCGATACTCGGCTGGAACTGCCGGATAAATCTGTTCTAGATACCCGATTTTTCGAAAAACTCTCTGACAACTCAATTTGAAATGAAGTGCATGAATTCGCGGTCCTCAGTTGGAACAAATTCGCTATAATTGTCATTGAGCTTCGTCAAACTGATTCCCCAACTCTGGGTTGTAGATTAGTAAAGTTAAGTTACGAACCGAGAAATACATGCCAAACATAAGTTCAATTCAAAACGCTCCCAAGGTTAAGAGGCAGAGAATCACTCTTCAAATTTCGCCAGTGCTTCTTTAGTATGAGATGTGCAAATTTAGTGGTTCAATGGGCTTAGCTTACTCTATGCTAAAACAATGCTAAGGATTGCTACTTGCATTTTTTGGATCGGAGTTGGAGCTGGAGGCTTGCTTCCTATGTTTAGCATTGGGTTTCTGGATTTTCAGAAACGTATAAAAGCTCCGATCCAAGTGTCATTCGAGGTCTCTATTTGTCGTTCTGTCTTGCGAATTTGTTACTCTGCTCGAGTCAATAAACAAAATGGAATCACTAACTCTTAAGTTTTAACCAGAATAATTATTAAGTTAAGATTCACACTACGCACCTACCTACCCTAGTTCCTGGATAACCAGTATGGCCTATAAACCATATCTGGCATAACTGTATTGTGAGGAGGAAGAGCTTTACAGGACCACCTCTAAACTCTTCGCATTTTCTCTTCCCTTTTCTTATGAGATTCCTGCAGCACCAGAAATTTCGTCTTGAATTTCATATCTCCTAGGAAAAATACTCACAAACATGGCGATCCTGCCAGGATCCATAGTTGGTAGACAAGCGTAGTAACTTTGGACGCTGAAAAGCGTCGGTGGGGAAGAAATCAAATTTTGGGAGGATTTCATCCGATATCTGGAAGAAATTTGTTTGGGGATTCCTAACGTGAGCTAAAATTGTGAGGGACGTCACAGAATTTATAATTCGTGATCCGTGAGCCAGAGTTATGATTCTGGAGACCTTCTGGCAAATTAAAATTTGCCGAAGATTAGGGAGGTAGGAAGAAGTCAACATCATTTTACTTCACCTCTGTACACCCGTGATCCAGTTCAAGCCCAGGACTGGAGGACAGCGAAGCAGGGAAATGTGTTGTACAAGGAAGATTCATGTGGCGAAAGTTTTTGGAATTTCCAAACGCGCAGCGTCAAGTGTCATCGTAATCTCCAGCTTGTTGAAAAACATACACCGCTGGAAAAGAAGGAAGAGAAGCAGAAGCTTAGGATAGCGAACATTTCTTCTTGCATTACCAGAGCTGCAAAAGCTGTGGAAAGGCTATCCGAAAGCTTCGCTATTTACATAGCTGATAGGAAGGAAGAGAGGAGGACGGATTCTCACCAGCATCATGTACTGATGGAAACATTGAGAGCGAAAGAAAGAAGGCCAATGGGCAATTTGCATGAAAGACATTCTTCTCAAGTTGTCAACCCGAGCAGACCCATCAACCCCTATTTGCAAACTCAATTTGCACAATTTCGTCCACCACCACCAGCACATCTTGTTAAACAACATGTTTCTGGATAATGGGCGATCGAGGAATCTTTTAATTCAGCCAGCTCTCATTTCCATGTTGAGTGAATGGAATGAAAATGTGGTGCGGACGAATTACCCTGCTGGATGCGATTGTCCACAGCAGCAAATACTCTCCATCCACAAAGAGTTTGGATTATCCAACTGCAGGAAACCACGGACGAAAAGCTCAGTTGACAGCTGTTTGTCATCCGACTTACAATCTTCCAGAGCTGAAAACTAAGCTCTTGGAAAGCTGCAGAGCTAGGAGGATACGGAAGCGGAGGGTCAAACCAAGGTTTCAAGGATATTTTCATCGCCCAGCTACAGCCCTTTTGGGGAAGCGCATAGCAAAGAAAAGGATCCAAGGAGCCACGCCATCTACCCTAAGTAAGGTTTCATGGAGCTGCCAAGCCAAAGGTCCAAGGAGCAGGTGTAACAGGAGGTCTGGGAAGCGAGCGAATTTTGGAGTCATGGAGGCGCTAAGTTGGAGAAAGCTGCGGGCATTTCATTTAAGTCCATTAAATGCCGAAGACTTTTCCCCTTCAACTTTCATCAACCGTCGCAGAAGCAAGCTAGGGAAAGGGTCAATGCCGATGCTTTGGAGGCTCATAAATTGCAGGAGCAATTATATCATGTTGAAATTGAGGTGGATAAGTTAAACCAGGAAAGATTCATCGGAAATGCACAAGGATCACTCAATGACGGCTCATTTGTTGGAAACACTGAGGGAAATGTAATTCCTATTCTCTACATAGAGATGGAACCGTAGATGGAAAAATGGAAATCATGGAAACCGCTGTCATCTGCTTCCGTGCGCCGTACTTCACGCAAATCCATTGGCTTTCGTCACTTTTCGTCATACTCCCAAAGTTGGAAAAATTCAACTTTCAGGAGCATTCTGAAAAGTGACAGGCAACCTATCCGTCTAAACTACTCAGGCTATATGCGTTATTTTACCTTGCAACTCGTGCATTTTTTCCTTTCTGTGATGGCTGCTAATAGGGAGTAATGTATTCTTGAATAACACTTAATAGAATAAGTGAAAGACCGAAAACCCATCTTGAAAAAATCCAGCAAATTTCATAAAGATGGGCTAATTTTGGAAAACCTGTGGAAAGAAGCTGATTTAACTTTGACGAAGGTAGCCGCAAATTCAATTGGAAGTCGTTTTCTATTTTACAATAAACAAGGATGTTTTAACAGCTTCTCTTTATGTTCATCCGAAAATTATAGTTATTTTAAGTTTCTAAAACAAGCTTGTGCCGATCCATGTGAAGGGCTGTGGTTGCGGGGGCATGCATTATAGAGAAGGATTAAAGCTGAATCTTATTTATAATAAAAGACAATTTTTCCACCACGATGAATCTATGAAAACCTTGGATGATCGTGGTGAAGCAGCGGCTTTAAATAGGTAGGTGACTTATTTTTCCCTAATCTAATTGATAAAAACATAGTTATAGGGGGATTTTTCATTGGCTTTGATGATGTAACTTGACAAATATGATTCACTTGGTCATGAATGCGTTTTATTCCAAGCTATTCACAAGTATTATTCCACAAAAATAACAATTTTAACCTTATAGTGGGTACTCGTATGTCATTTAAGGGTGATTTTATCGGTTGTTGGCTATCTAGTTCCCCTCCCTGTCTGTAGCGTTATTGCACATTGGAGCAAGAAGTATTCAAAAACGTTGCCGGGTTCTTCAGAGATGGTCTTGACCAAATTCTTGGTTCAAGAGCAAGCGAGAGAAAAATCTGTACGAATTTTCAGCATCTTGAGGAGGGATAAATTTCTATAGTTTAGGGAAGATTTGTAGAGAAATGTATGCATATAGAAATATATACATTTAGAAAATCTAGCAGTACACTCTGCTTTCTGGAATCCGATCAGTCAAAATCGTCATTTGACGGCACGCCTTTTCTTCCCTCATATTGTACTCAAGTCTGGACGATAGCTGGATTCAGTTTGGGCACGCCACACTTTGCCGTGTCATAATTACATGTCGTCAGCATTTTTAAACCTATTTATCTTAAAGATCAAATGGATTAAATCTCAGCGAAAGCTTTCCTTGTGCAGTGAGAATGGAATGCCTCTGAAGCGCAAATATTTGCTGATTTAGTTAGCGCAGAATGCAGTAGACATTAAAGGCTGACATACACAGAAGAAAGACAATTATTATGCAAGAGAAATTGCACAAACCATCAAAGATTTCGCAAACTTCAATGTAACACTAGAAGTAGCCTGAATTTTGCATTAAAGCTTTCAGGAGAAAGTGTCTCTTATTTCCGGAACGTTTTCGTAGAAGCGTTGGCTTTAGAATTGTTCTCTCTTGCCGATTTCAATGCAACGCAAAGAGGATTGCTAGCGTAAGCGTAGTTAGTTGGTAGTTGAGAGATTACATGTGAAAATGTAAGCTGACTGTGAGCATGGTAAGCGTTTGCTCGTAATGCTCATGAGGAAGAGGAGAAGGAGATGAAAAGAAGGGTAAAGTAGGGGTCACGATCCTCCTAATCCATCAAACGCGCTGACATCGGCCGTTATAGACTTGTGATATGAAAACAATATTCTTCACAATACGAACAATACTGGCGATTTTTGACTCTCCTCTACACTCGACTCACTTTGACTGGAGGTACACAACTTTATATTCTCAGGGGAAGCTAGTTTTTCACAAGAGCGAGAGAGATTGAAACCGAAGGACGAATGCTCAAAGTTGAATTTTCTAAGCATGTACACAGAATTCAATGAAGGGTAACAAAAGAATCGCTATCAGCCTACGAAAAGCGTTGCGCAACTCTGCAGTGTCCGCTCTTGGACAGCGTCCCTATATTGTGATTGGATGGAAGGCATTCGGCGCTCTGTACGTGGCATGATTACCGTTTAAACGTTTGGAAGTCATACACTGATGGTTCACTGCCTACGAAAAAGGAATTCAGTACGGCATAAACTTGTAGCTGAGGGTTTCCATCACTTGCGCGGAATACTTAACTGCGTAAGACGCATGAAAACGTTACACAATCCAAAAACTTGAGCTTTTCGTTGAAGCTGGATGAGTTGTACTTTGTAGACGAGCGCTTACCAAACTTTCGCATGCGTTCCTCTCAATGACATGCTGCTCTGACGTGGAAACGCGAAAGAAGACGTTGTAGACTGAATCTTTGAAACGAATATGATGTTCTGTGGGAGTTGAGAAATTGGAGTAGATCGGGAAAAAACTTTGCTTTCATTACTTGTAATGAAAGTAGGGGAGAAGTTGGCTGAAGTTGTTGGGTTTGGTGAGTAAAAAGGAGCATAAATAAAGGAGGTAATAAGTTTTGGGATTTTCGGATTGGCATTGATATTGTGGCATGGATGGTTGGTTAGAGACTTTGTGAAAATTGAGGAAGGAACGGTTGGAAATGGAAGGAAAAGAAAAAGAAGAGAAACTGGAAAGTTGTTGGGAAAAGTCCGCCGTTCTTTCTTTTCTTGGAATTGAGGATTGGAGAAGAGTGGCTGGAGTTGTTGTAGGAAAATTGGAAAAAGGCAAAAGAAGCGGAGCTGGAGGCATATATGACAGAGAGTGAGAGAGAGGTTGGAGGAAGAACAAGGAGAGAAGAGAGAGAAAAAAAGTGATCCGTCTTCCGAGTGTCATTCTACCCGTATGCATTAAACCAGGGACATCTGTAGTTCGCAAAACCATGTATAAAATATAATTCCCTCCTCCTCTTCACACACACATCAGACTAAGCTAATATAGAGTAAAGCGAGCGTGTTGTGTGATCCAAACAGAGGGAAAAAAGAATCAACCGTCCTCCCCACCCATCCTTCTTTTCTTCCGGGCCGAAAAACTGAAAATGTCTCTCATCGTCCCGCTCTTTGCCGGCCATGACCAAAGCCCCCGTTGTGTACGTAGTATATACAATTCCATTCGCTCATTCTCATGGCTGGATCCACTTCTAAAAGAATCCACCACGGAAACTAAAGCGACATCCAGTAAAATCATGGAGCTGGAAGCTGTGTGGAGGAAGAGCGTGGTCAGAAGGAAGGATGGTGGTGAAGTCCTTGGAAAATCCAGCAGCGGCAATACTGGTATATAATATAATAGGGATGATAATACTCCGAAAAGCTGCCGAAATACTTGAGCTTCCTACTCGAAATTCAATCTTGTCGAAAGGGGAATAATAGCGGAGCGGTGGTAAAATTCTGGAAAACATGCTCATCCATTCTCCCGGGTCCCCAGATTCTCTGACTCTGTCAAACTGCCGAGAGGGTGATGGGAAAAAGTACTATCGATTACACTTGAATACCAACCAAGCGGAGCTTGTGTGGAACGCACCCCGCTGAAAAATAGTCTTTTTTTCTACAACACTTCTTGAACAAAACCACAGAGAGAGCCCTCCTCGGACAGAAGATCAGTAGGCTTAACACATACTTGAATCACACTTGAACACATCCTCAACCAATCTCACCTCTCTTCCCTACGTATTCAACCATCCTTACTTCCTCCCTAGAGATGACGAGCCTATATCTTCGGACGGGAAAAAGCCGACAAGAAGAAAACCCCTTGCCATCACACACATGGCGTCCCATCTCACACATTGTCCCAGTGCTAAGAAGATCTTGTAATTGTTCTCAAGTTGTGAGTAAACCGTGTTAAGAAGATGGAAGAAGAAAAAGCGGCAGAGTAAAAACATGAAATTATCATCTACTATCTCCTTTACATGCTTAATGCGATAATAGTACTTAAAAACATGTTTTTTCGAATGTATCTCTAGGGATTTATCAATAGACGCCGACACACATCCTTTAGGTAAATGGCAGCATTACTTATCACACGTACCATCAGCGGAACTTTAAATTGTTCACTAAGAAATGCGTGATCCGGAACCACGTAGCGTGAATATGCACATTATGGGAAACACAATTAGAATTTAAGTTGTTATAACTATGACAATAGTTTTTGTAATTTGGAAAATATAGCATTATCATTGTTGTGGAATCCAAAATCTCCCATTAATTTCAACTCAATTTGAGTTAATATCGGTTTGAAATAAATTTTAAAATATTCCAGTAGGTTATATGAATTTCGGAATAAGAAAAATATAATAGCAGCTGAATCTGTAGACAAAGAATTATTTTGCTCGGTCGCAAATGTGAAAATAACAGCGAAGAACTCGCAATTTAGTGAGGAGCTTTTACGTTTGAGTAAAATACAATTAATATCCCTGCCATTCACCCAACTACCGTTCGCCTTGCATTAATTTGTAATGAGGGGGTTGAAGAATCGGTTATACGACAGGGGGAGTTGATCCCGGTAGGTAGGAGACAGTTGTGGCGGTTTATAAGAAACCAGCCGGATTCTGAAGAAGTGAGGTGCGTCATCTTGTTTGAATGACGTTATAAGTCACTTTTCATAAGAGGAAAGAAAGTACTCAATGTGTTTAATAAAGCGATATACAAGGGGAAAGTAAAAGATACAGTTTAGATGTTTTCCCACCCGCACCCGCACCCTAACCTCCTTTCTCATCTTGTTGGGGAAATATTGAAGAGCTGGTGCGTGGGAGAAGAACCCTTTTGCCGTTCAGTAGATATATACACCTCCCTCCCGGAGGGTGTTTAAGGAAATGATCTTCTGATGGAAGCGGGTGCTGCTAGTATATATGTTTCCGCTATCAATTTTTTCCTAGGAGAGTCTAGCTCGTATTTCCCGTCTTACCTCGTATTATCTCATCTTGAGTCTAATCGATAATGACACTTAATTTTGATGGATTACCAGAGTTTCCTACACCAAGAATTACCAAGGAAGGAAGGGAAAGATGAAACAAGGGAGGAAGGCTACTTCCACATCAAAACATCTTCCTTCCTTCCTGCTCTCATCCAAGGCTTCTTGATATTAGATGTAGTCTCTTGATGTTGTAGCATATGGCAGATTACTATGTTTGATGGGGACGCCTTGCAAGTTGTAGGTTGCAAGGATTAAGACTCTAATGCCCGAGTCTATGGTAAATAGAAATAAGCTTGGAAGTAGCAATTGCTTCGTTCAGATCGGACTACTGTACTACTTATGTAGGAATGCAAGCTGAGAGAGATGAGAGAATCTTTATGGAATAGTCCATTCTACATTTGTAACACATTCAATCAGGGATAAAGCAAGTCGGACGATGTGTGTACACAACTTTCTCCGACAATTGTTCTAATATGAACGGTATGAAGCGCCCTAGTGTCTACTTTAGTAACAACTGAATTATCTTCTGAATCATTGTATCTCATTCAACTCTATTTCGGTCTTTGATTGCATGACGGTACAGAGGATCGCTTTGTTTTGCTGCTGCTGACTGCTACTGCTGCACTACGTTGGCCGTGTGCCGGCTCGTGGCCAAGTTGACAAGGAGAAAGAGTTTCGAAAATAAGTTTCTACACAGTAAACCAATATAAGAAAAAGCATATTGGGCAAGAGGCTGACAGAGCTGACTGGGAGGAAAAGGAGGGAAGGAAAAGAGCTTTCACCTCTACCTCTAAGGTTGTGCTCAGGTTTAATAGCTTTTTCCAAATAACTCCCTCTTGGTTATTTTAGCTTGCTGTGACTGTGAATAACTCCTTGTATCAGTTTATGCATGTGCCTTAGGAGAATAAGACGAGGGAAATATTGCACAATCAGAAAGTGGAATAAGTCTGACAGGATTGTGGAACACAATACGACTGTTTCCCCTTTTCCTTACACGCAACCACCATTATGCTATAATGTAGGTTGCGATCTGGCAGAGTCAAAAAGAGGCACTTTACTCACTTTACAGCTACATGAAACGCCAATAAAGCTAGGCATACCTGACGGAATGAAGAACATGCATACATGTAGAGAAAATGGGATTTGATAATTCATATGAATCTGACTGTTCTGACTACTCCTAGTGTATGTAGTTTCAGAGTCCTTGCTTGTGGTTGCAGACGTTTGGTTGGTGAAGAGGGGAGGTGTGCAATATTCGGGAAATCCCCATAATCAAAAGATTGGAACCATGAACATGTTTAGGGCAACTCTGTGAATTGAGACTCTGGCGTATGTTTCTACGTGGCTCTCGCTGTTTTGATCAGAAGAGGTAGGTTGTGGTAGTTTAGTTGGAGGCTAGCTTTGCTCACATTTAGGAGAAAACTCCAAGAGAATTGTGAAACACTGTCAAGGCAGGACAGGGAGAAGTAGGATAATATGCAGCCTAGATTTGTATGGATGTGATCTGTTTGGGAGATAAGAGGACAGTTCTCTGCGAGGTCCGACGAGAACATCAAACGAAAGCCTCTCGTCTCAGCTCTTGGTCTTGGAAGGAGGAGGGGATGGAAATATTTTAGAGGTTCTATGTGTAACTTACATAGTACATTAATTTAATGACCAGGTATTTCAAAATAACGGAAAATTTTGGCTATTTCAAATACATGTAGGATCGATGGAGCAGGCATTATTGCTGACGAAACAATTCCGCGCTCCTTAAATACTGCAGGAGAAAAGTAAGGAAAGCAGGTTGTATTTTGGGACATAGCAAGGAAGGATGGAGAATTCCAGGAAAATTGCGAAGGTGTTGTTCGGGAATTTTCGGGTTTTCGCTACGCTTCATGGATCTGTATCTGAACAGTGAAACATGGGTAGGAGACGATAAGGATTTAGTGAAGGAGTTTGCTATTTTTCGGTGAATTCTGATGGTATACGGTAACACTAAAATCGGGAGCGATTACAAAGAATGATTTATACGAAAATGCTAAGGCTGGTTGTGTTGACAAAGTTGGAAAGTGGTGCTCGTGTGGGACGGGTCCTTGTGCCTTGTACTTAATGGCGGCAGTTCTCAAGGAATCTTGAATGCAGAGTGAGCTAATTCTAACGAGGGAGAGCAAATACAAGGAAATTTTAGGCGGAATTACGCCAACCCCTTGCGGCTACCAACTTTGATTAGAATCTTTGTAAACGTCTGCGGAAAATATGACGAATGAGGTAGACTACAAAGGGACAGTGGGAGAACAGAATCCGATCTCGTAATAATTAATTATAAATGACGGAAAATTCGCGACACTTGCACACAGTAGATTGTTTAAACGTTTTTCGCGGCTTTTATTAGCCCTTTCGCGGTCAATGCAATGAAGCTTGTAGAGTAGAGTCGAATTGAATTAGCCAAATATTGTGTGCACGTGATTCTCGCGGGATATTCTCTCTTCTGACGTCTTTATCTTGTGCAAAAGTTGCGAAAATGAAGAGGTTGATGGCGTGCGAATTATTTGTGAGCAGGAAGAAAAGAACTTGCTCAAGGCGGCTAAAAACTCGTTTTTACGAGTCAGACATCCTGGAGAATCAAAGATTGAATTCTGGGTTGACAGATTTGATTGCGGATAACTGACAGGATAGTCGGGGTAAGCACCCAGGAGAAGACGGCGGAGGAGGGATGGGATGCGGTGGACGAAGTCGAGAGAGAGAGAGGTGATGCATCTTAATGAATTTTGTTATTAAGTCGCCATTAGCAAAGCGGGTTTGATGGCCCGCTTGAGGCTATTGAATCGGAAGAATTTAAGAATGTGAGGGATTGTAATGGGATAGTAGTTTGTGGTGGTAGCGTAAGTTTGGGTTTGATACCTACTGAGAAATATGTTAATTAGGCATAAGTAAGTAAAGTTATGCTCTGTCAAGTAGGCTTTTTCAACAGCTCAAGGATACTGTCTATTGGATTGAAAAGTAAGTGGTCTCACGTGCTCGAGTGTACATCTTTTTGAAGAGGTAAATCTTAGATGGAAGGTTTAGATGACGTTTGGTTTAAGTAGCGGGGCTATGCGTACGTAGCTTTAACTGCCTATCTTATGCGTGTGAAGACTCTTTTAAGTGGATTCTGAGTTAAGGGACAAGAAAAGATGTCAACGTTGACAGGATCAAGCTTTGCCATCAGAATGAGAATGAAAATGACAGCTGCTGTCTATCTTATCTGTGAGGCGGTTGTAAGCTCTCGCATTCAATGAATATTTGTCCTCTTCGCTAGTGCAGTGTAAGGCAAAGTGGGCATCGATTTCAAATCCTCCTCCTTTGTTGTCCCTTCCTTCGAGTGTGTCCCTTAAACAGATAACTTTTCTATATCATTCTCCCTCTAGTAGTATAATCAGGAAATCAATTGAACGGAACGCAGAAGATACTTTGTTTGCAATACACAAGTCTGTGGACAGTACTGTGGAGGCGTTCCCCGTCCACAAGCCTTAAGGGACTGTGACTGTAACCCGTCGTCCATCAATTCAAAGAAATATTTTCCTTCGCAGTATTCAGCGCACCGTTGGCATTTAAATGGACAGAACATCCCGCGAAAATACCAATTAAAATGTAAACAACGCAGAAAATTCGCGGTAGATGAACTCTGGGAAATAAAATTCAAAATTTTATATATTAAAAATACCTGGTCGTGAGTATTATTGAAAGGGCACTTTCTCAGTATGTGCCCATAGTTCCCGTAATATTGTATGGGAAATAGTAATATTCTACGTTCCCCATGGAGTTTAAGACCATTTATTACAAGAGCGTTGCTCCAGTCACGCACGTAAAAATCACGGCAGGCTAACAAACAACTCCCGCCCGGGTTCCTGGAGAAAGTCACCCTACTCTTTTAAATTCACGCTTCTGCTCTCACAATTACAACAACCCGGCGCAATCTTAACGAGACTGATCATAAAGCATGGCTAACAATACACACAAATATCTGTCTCTTTTGAAGGTACTTTAAAAGTCAACATAAAACTTGGTCAAGTGGACTGTAACTATCCGGGATTTTATACGAGAAATGCAGTTTTCTACAGTACAGTGTTAGATATATGTAGTAAGGTCCAGGTTTAGATTATATATTTCCAGGAGCCCTTACCTTGCCTTAGCGCAATGCATAAGTAAGCAAAGACGATGAATGCATGCGTGCATTTTGCCGGTTTCAAAATATTAAGCAGAACGCTACTGCGGCTAATTAAAAGCTCCGCATTATTCATGCCCTCACACCTTGCGCTTTCCCCCAGCTACGGACGTGGTCTGATGTAGCCCGGGTATCTTAAGGCGAGGAATGGTAGCAGTTCAAGCCGGACGTCACAAGAGAACTGTGGTGGTGTGGAGCATAGGGTAGAGGTAGAGGGTGCGTATTGATTTTCCTTCCAGTATTTCAAAGGTTTATGGACTACTGGAGGGCTGAGAGGGCGGGTAGCCCGGTATACTTGTGGCGTTCCCTGTCCATCGGTGGGAAGCACTTAACCCACGTTCATTACCTGTTCCGGTAGTGCGGGAGCAGTATCAGATTATTGTTTCGTAGGATTCTGTGGGAAAGTCTCGGTTTTCTCGGATATTAAAAACATGGAGTTCGTGAGGACTGACGTGTGCCGGACGTGTGGAGATATTAGAGAAAATTCTCATATGTAACAAGCATACAATTATTAATACCAAAGGATGCAAATCTCTGCTCGTGTTCAAACCATTCGCAGGGACTTCTATTGCCTGTGAAACTGGGAATGTGAGTGAAATATATGTAATACTCCCGTGCGTTTTGAGTAGGACTCAGGCCTAGGAGTAGGAATGAATAACGTACAATGTCACTGTTATTTTTAATAGCCTCGTTACTTTCCTAAACCAACAGCAGGGAACCGAATTTGTCGATATTTCAGGCTTGAAGCTAAAATATTATCGAAAGAAATTAGGCCTCGAAGGGAGTCCTAAATAGAGATTAGTAAATCTAAGAAAATTCCTAAAATAACAATCGCTAACACTGCGTTGCTATAATCGATGGTTATTGCGCTGATTTCTGGCATTTTTTGGGACGGAATTCCTTCAGATGCCAAAAACTGATAAGATTTGGCTGCATGACTCTTTTTCTGCCGAATTTCCTTGATGCACGTAAGACGGTATGCGGTAGCGGTAAATGTTCCTGGTATCGGATATAGAATGCTCATAAAATCCTTTGGACGGATGGCGAAAATATCGGAGGGTTTTAATGTACTGGGACTGTTTCTTGGGAATTAGAGTTAGTGAGAAGCGTTATTAGTAATTACATAATATTAAGAGTGTTAGGTGAGCGTGGGTGAGCGTGGGTAGTAGGAAGAAGTGGGTAAAACAAGTAGAAAAATATTAACGTTGATTACTTCCGGCGGATTTGCCTTAGATCTTAGCGGCATAAAAATAATCGTTCCATTCTGGCTTCCAAGAAACCTCCGTGGCTGTTTCCGGTAACCTACTTTTTATGCAAGGGAATCTCCTGCTGGGCTGTCAGGAATTTGAAAACAGGAAGGAAACAGCGGAAGATTTGAAAAAAAATCAAAGCAGTCCAAGGCGAATCAAACAATACCCCGTCCGAATATGTGAGTACAAGTAATACTCGAAGACTGTACAATCTGGAGCTGAGAATTTGCATGTAGTTCATAGTTTTTTTCCTAAAGCTATAGGTCAAAGAACTAGTGCTATTAGCTTCGACTTGACATCGAGACAAATATGGCTTGGAGATGTTCAGATTGTAAAATTTCGAGGCAAACGGGGGAAGAATTATTTTTAAAGTTTTGTGGAACGGTATACTCTGTTGCACTGTATGCATCTTGGAATATGAAGCAAGGATCAAGTTGTGGTTTCGTTTACAAAGGTAAAGTAAATATCCCGTAAAAGGGTTTCCTCTTATTCTAGGATATGCAGCTGAATCTGTTTCTCTACCCCCTTCGCATCATAATCCTACGAGTCAGATCGTCAGCCAGCCGATGATGGGGTAGGAAGGAGCAATTATAGCTCTGCGGAAGCCAATATATGATTCAGATTCAGCCCGTTCGTTTACTCAGTTTGACTAATCTATCGCAGGACTGGATCCAAAGGGATATCAAATATCGTAGAAAAAAGAAAATCCCTAAAGCTTAAAATTTCAGCGCACCAACCAAGTAACCAACCGCTCAAGCGCTTAGCTTACACGTGTTTAAGTAAAAGGCACTGTAGTCATTGCAATCCAAACCTAGGACTTTTCGGAGGAACGGGTGATGTGGATGAAAGTTTGCAGCTGATATAACGAATGAATCCTGTCCTGCGCTAAGCCATTGATGCTTTGATCTTCTCCAGAGTTTATGGTGTATAAGGGAATGTCATCTTGTAAATTGGAAGAACATCTATTCATGTAATTAGATGTCTGGAGGAGGAATAAATGACTGATGAGGGGCCGACTTGAGGCATACAAGTTGGCTGTGGAACAACTTGTTTAGTATTACACAAGATTAGGGCTAATCCCTTGGACACCACTTTATTTGTCTACCCCTTGCCTCACCAAATGAATGGATGAGTTTTCTCCCACCTTCCTATTCCTACTTTCTATGACTAGGAATGAGGAAGGAAGCAGCACAAAACCATAGATGTCTTCTCCAAGTCCCTAACCACATTACCCTGTAGTCCCGCACTATTGCATAGCAGTTTCTCTTTTAGTATTTTAATACATATTTTCACCGCTACATCTGACCCGAATTAGTCTTCCCTCTGACAGCTCCTAGTGTGAAAAAAGCTTAATTGTTTGTTGTCTTACCAACCTTGGATAATACTTTAATCTCGTATATGGCTTCCCAATACAGCCAGGACTAAAGTAGCTCCTGCACTAGTTGGTCTCGTTGAACGTTCGTATTAGTCTCTAGTTGGGGGTTTAGAAAGAAGAATAATTTATTGTAGCCAGTAGCCATCTTAGCAACTCCTTCAATGCTCCCTTCAAGGGCCACACACAAGGATTATTATGGAAATATGTCTCTTCAGATATTTGTCCTCCAGAAATCGAAAGTAAAACACCAAGAAATGGAATTTGGAAAATTAAGGTCAATTTCAGTGGGAATACGGTTGAAAATTCTTAGGGCATCCCTTAGGAATTTGCCCAGGGTTAAACACGATGAGAAGGGAATATTTCACAAGTTTTTAAATTCCTTAAGCTTGTAGTGATGGAGGGACTGTCTTTAATGAGATAGCAAGACCCCGCCCTTCATATTCTTGACATGACATGACCAAAACACACTGAAAAGAAAGGCAATGGAATTACAAGAAAATGAGCAAGATATTACTATTGTTCGGTGGAAACATAATAAAATTATTCGTGCAAAACGCCCCGGGTCTGACAAATGTACGTAGTTAGTGGGAGAGAAGTCGTGAAAGCATTTGGAAAATATTTTTGCTTTTGAATGAAGCTGTAAGAGAAATGTAGAAGCTCTAGAAACTAAGATGTAGAGTTTGCAAAGAGAACCCCAGGAAGGGCTTTGAATGTCTGAATGAAATGAGACAGGAATGAAGAATAGTAGAAGGCTGGGCAAACAATTTCCTGATGTGATGTGACTTGGTGACTTTGACACCAAAATTTCACTCTGAAATCCTCGAAAGAGATAAGATAAAGGAGGAGGGAGGAAGGTTTGTTTCGTTCTAATAAAGTGAGCCAGCTCAGAAAGCTCGTGCCTGAATGAAGTGGAAGGCGGGGAAATAGAGTCACATTTGCGGGTAGCTCATTTTGAAAATAATAACGTGTCATATCACTCCAAGAGTTTTTCTACAAAATGTGTCCCTCAAACTTCTAGAAGAGACAAGATTCTGGAAAGAAACGTAATGAAAATGGGGAAAATATGAATGGATAAGGTTCTTTTGTGAATCTTACATTTAAGGATAGGAGAGGAGGAGGAGGAAGAAGAAGATATTGCTTGTATTTACTCTAAATTTTCTGGTATTTGAACAAGATACTTGAGGGAGAAGAGAAGGAGTGACAATGAGGATATTAAAATAAATCCAGGCTCTATGGATCTTCTTCCTTTTGTCCTAAAACCTACAAGTGTCAACTATTTGACAAGTTTTCAAGACCTCACAAGCAGTGGCATGCGTTGTGAAGAGATTATTTGATTGTTGAGATGATTCTGTTTAGAACTTTTGCTCTACAATCCACTCGCCCGTGGTCAACCACTGAAACGGAAGGCTCATTAACAACAAAAGAGATATTGTACTCTTGTGGCGTTGATATTGAAATAGACAAGAGTTATTTCAGGAATATGATGCTAAATAAACCAAAACATTGAGGCAAGAGATGAATCCTTCAAGCCTTTGAGTTTCAAAGCTTAACGTAGTAAGCAAACTGTTTTGCTGAAGAAGATTTGGAAGGCGGGATACTACTTCGTTCAGTCTGAGGCAGAAGTTAACGCATCTGCGGTGCTTGGTGAAGTAGCAGTTAAAATTTATGAAATGAAATCTGCATTAAGATCCTATGCTACCAAAACTTCCGTTAAGATCCTATGTATACCAAAGCTCCATTAAGATCCTATGCTAAGCGAAGCTCCGTTAATATCCTATGGAAAGCAGCAATCCATTAAGATCCTATGTTAAAATGAAATCTGCATTAAGATCCTATGCTACCAAAACTTCCGTTAAGATCCTATGTATACCAAAGCTCCATTAAGATCCTATGCTACCAAAACTTCCGTTAAGATCCTATGTATACCAAAGCTCCATTAAGATCCTATGTAAAGCAGAAATCCATTAAGATCCTATGTTAAAAGAAAATCTGCATTAATATCCTATGTTAAAAGAAAATCTGCATTAATATCCTATCTTAACCAATACCCCGTTAAGATCCTATGTACACCAAAGCCCCGTTAAGATCCTATGCTAACCGAAGCTCCATTAAGATCCTATGGAAAGCAGCAATCCATTAAGATACTTTGTTAAAAGAAAATCTGCATTAATATCCTATGTTAACCAATACCGCGTTAAGATCCTATGTATACCAAAGCCCCATTAAGATCCTATGTATACCAAAGCCCCGTTATGATCCTATGCATACCAAAGGCCCGTTAAGATCCTATGGAAAGCAGCAATCCATTAAGATCGTATGTTAAAATAAAATCTGCATTAAGATCCTATGCTAACAAAACCTCCGTTAAGATCCTATGCTAACAAAACCTCCGTTAAGATGCTATGTTTACCAAATTTTCGTTAAGATCCAATGTCAGCCAACTCCCCGTTACGATTTTGCTGCGATTAAGATCCTACGTAAACCTAGCGCTAATGGATTTCTGCTTTCCATAGGATCTTAACGGAGCTTTGGTATACATAGGATCTTAACGGGGTATTGGTTAACATAGGATCTTAATGCAGATTTTCTTTTAACATAGGATCTTAATTGATTGCTGCTTTCCATAGGATCTTAATGGAGCTTCGGTTAGCATAGGATCTTAACGGGGCTTTGGTTAACTTAGGATCTTAATGGGGATTTCGTTAACATAGGATCTTAATGGTGCTTTAGTTTACATAGGATCGTAACAAAGATTTCGTTAGCATCGGATCTTAACGGAGCTTCGTTTAGCATAGGATCTTAACGGAAGTTTCGGTAGCATAGGATCTTAATGCACATTTCATTTTAACATAGGATCTTAATGGAGCTTCGGTTAGCATAGGATCTTAACGGAGCTTTGGTATACATAGGATCTTAACGGGGTATTGGTTAACATAGGATCTTAATGCAGATTTTCTTTTATCATAGGATCTTAATGGATTGCTGCTTTCCATAGGATCTTAACGGAGCTTCGCTTACCATAGGATCTTAACGGAGCTTTGGTATACATATGATCTTAACGGGGTATTGGTTAACATTAAATTAATATTCTTAATTATTGGTTAAATGGATTTCTGCTTTACATAGGATCTTAATGGAAAGTTGGACGTTGTACGGAAGTTTGGCGGCAATCCAAACGGCTTTAAACTCCTGCAATAAGGTAAAATATCAAGGGACAAGGTGGACCCAGTTTCATTACTAATTAAAGTAAACAAGCGGAAGTTTGAAACAAGGTGTATGCTGGAGAATTGTATTCGAGAAAATAAATCTTGTGTAAATATTTAGTTTTTAACCCATTTCCTTTTCTTGCCCTATCAAAATATCGCATTACTTCAACTATAATTCATCTGTCATCTTCCGTTAATTCTACCTCAGGCATGCAATGGTCTGAATGGGAAAACACTAACCTTAAATATAGGAGTTTTAGGCAAAACCCTTTGGAGAATAAGAAGCAGAATATATTTTACGAGCGGTAGTTTTTAGTTGATTTTTTGTAACGGGCTAAAGTACGAATGGTGATAAAAATACACCCCATATAATTGCAAAAATTTAAAATAATTAAATTTTATTAGGTTAAATACACAAAGGATAAAAAGAAAATGGGTGGATATTATAGAATTACATTGAAATGCTTTCGTAGCAACCAGATTTCAAGATAACCATGGTTATAGGTAGGATGGGGTGTGCGTTTTAGCCAGAGCATGCATCATGGAGTAGAATCGGAGGAGGTGAAATACTGTAGCGTGAACTTGCACAGGTTTTATTAAAGTCGTGCGGGATTAAGATTCGTGGGACAACGACTCAATTGCAACGTAGAATTCTACTCAGACTGAGCTCCGGTTGCGGTGTGCCGTGATTGTGAACCTGTTTTCCAAGTCAGAGGTGGAAACAGTGCCGGAACATGTTCAATGTTCGGGAGAAAAGCGTTATCGCTTGATCAAAGTATTTTGGCGGAGAATTTATTTATTTAAATTATTCATATGCTGTGAACCAGAACCAGAATCCGTTAGAGGGTAAAATAATTCTACTAAGAAGTAAAATCACTTACGGAAAATTCACACTAACTGCACTGTGTCCTACGTCAACCAGTCTTGGTGAGCTCTGAAATGTCCGAAATACCCGGCTTTGAGTTTACATGGGAAATACAGCAAAACATTTTCGGTTTAGTATGTAAGGTATATAATTCTGCTTTTGATCAGAGTGTAGAATAGCCTATATGATACTAGAACCAGTGTTAAAGTGATGTATTGCTGCTGGAATAAGTTTGAAGCGTTTGGATTATAGTGTGTGGTTAAGTTGTGTAACGGGATAAGGAAAGAATGTTCTTGGGGAAAGGTGGGAAAATTTAGGAAGAATTCCTGGTTGTGTGCTTGAATGTTGCTTATAATGTGGTTTAAGATGGGATTGAAGCCGGGCGAGTTTGTGGTGGTTTGGGTGTGTTCCCAGAGTTTGAGCATGAACCTGGATTGGGGTGCTGGGGCTTTGCTAGGTTGAGATAGGTTCTCGGGCTGTTGAAGGTGGAGCACCCAAGCTTTGCTTTAGGCTCTTTCTCTTTTTCTCTTGCTCCTCTGGCTTTAAGAGAATCTCTGAAGCGAAGGAATAGTACATGAGCAGAGATCTCGAGCTTTGTTCACATGAGGAAGGAGGATGCGGAGGACTACAGACGAGGTCTCCTATTCGCGGGTAATACTCAATAAGCCTGGAGCCCAGGAAGGAGGAAGACTTACTCCGAAAACCGCAGTGACAAAGTAAACATACAACGTTTGAAATATTCGGGCGTTTCTTACCAAAGGACGCCATATCTTTTTCCAATATCGCTCATTTGAACGCTAACGTGTTTAACTAATACGCCTGGTTAAGATTTTGATTGAGACGCTGGTCATAGCAGTGATAGATAACAAGTCAATAAGAAGTGAATATCGGTGGTTTTACAACAGTTTTTCGATAAAACTAAAACACTGGGAGTAAACGTTTGAAACGGAGTTATGAAGCGATTGCTAGCTTGGAATTCCAGCGTTTTCGGAAAAAACGAAAGCGTCATTTGAACATTCACGCTCTAGGAGAAAGTAGCGATCTTGCAGTTTTCTGGAAGAAACAGTGTTAGTGAAAGTCTGAGAATTTTGGAACGGCTGAGTAAACTTTACTTTGGGGGCTCCGAAGATGAGTGACAGGGGTGACAAACTATTTGTGGATTAAGTCTCGGGCTAATTAATTAGTTGAGAGTTGGGGCTAGAAGGATTTGTTGGGTGTGAGTGGTGTGCGTGGCTAGTATGAGCTCTAGCAACATGATCTACGGACTGTGTAATGGAGGAATGACAGCCGGGATGACACCACTTGATAGCTACGGTCATGGCTCTCATAATAATTCTTCTTCCCTTCTTCCCTCCGTCCCGTCTTCAGTTTCGCCTCCCTCATCAAGTTTAATTAATCCAAATTCCTTTCAATCAGTCCACATTTCCCATCACACCCACCACCATCCCCAGCATCATCATCATCCGCAATCCCATCAACTTGCTCATTTGCACTCACACCAGCAGCAGCAACAGCTTCACCAACAGACTCAGCATGGAAACCATGGCAACCATAATAGCAACTCGGATTACATGCAGGGCCACGGGGGTGACGGGGGCGGGATGTGCGGAAACGGGGGTGGGTACTCATCGTCGCCAAATACTGGCGGGTCACCTGGTATCGGTGTGAGCAATAGTGGGAACAATGTGGTGGGAAGTGGCTCATCATCATCCTCCTCCTCTTTAAACACCTTATCAGGCTCTGGGGTGAGCTCATCAAACAATGGAGGAGGCTCATCATCAGAGAGTTCTGGGGGAGGCTCGTGCAGAAATATTATCGTTCCAGTATCAGCTCCAGTCTCATCTACATCGTCCTACTATTCTGTGAACGGATCATCCGCCGCAACTACGACCGTGTCTGCGCCGTCAAGTGACTACTACAGTAATTTCACAACGATTCCTACGCCAGCCATCTTAGGAAGTGACGGGATCTCAATCGATGGATCCAACGGATTAAGTTATACAAATCTGGATTCATCCGGGACGGGTAACGGTGGAGGGGGTGGTGGTGTAACATCTGGTGGATCCTCCAACGGTGGAGGATACTCTCCCTACCACCACTATCATCATCAAGGGTCATCCAACGGACCTTATGACATCGGACCTAGTCCTACCCTCCCTGACCCCGCACTCTCTGTCTCACCGCCCACCAACTCATCTGTCCTATACAGTGGCGGGGGAGGGAGTGGTGGGAGCGGGTATCAGCATCATCATCATCACCACTCACATCATTCCAACAATTTAATGAATCCTCCAAACCATCCCCACCACCACCATCTTACGTCCCAGGCGGATTTTTCCTCCCGCCTTGGACAAACTAGCTTAGATCTGTGTGACATGACCTACGGTAGCTTAGGCAATATTCTTCAACATAATCCAAATAGTGTGGGTGTTAATCCTAACAGTGTGGTTACAAATGGAGGTGTTATCCTGAGTGTGAACGGTTCCAGTAACAATCCCTCCTGCTTTCTCCCCGCATCCCAATCCTTAAATTCTCATCATCCCCACCCCCATCAACTCAGTTTTAACAGCCCCCTCAACCATCACCTTCAAATACAACAAGACAACCAACATGTACTCATGCAAGCGCAACATCATCAACAAGTATTGGGGGGAATCGGGGTTAACCCTTCCTCCATCCCGGGTCTTTCCCAGTCAGTCTCTTCGCAGCATAATAATAACAACAACCCTAATGTCCCCACGTACAAGTGGATGCAAGTCAAACGAAATGTTCCTAAACCTAATCCGCCAGGTAAGTTTAATATTTTACACTAAAATTGCACACGACGAAAACTCATTGAGTCTTGTCTTGTACCAAGGTAGGAGGTCAGAGACATGGGACACGGATGTGTTGTGGTCTTTTCCTCAGAATTTACACACGATACTACTCACCGAATCGTTTTAAGGATTTCTTTATCAGCACAAGGCTTTGAAGAGGCAAGATTGCTACGCCAAAATGTTTGTCCAGGCGCCAACGCTGTAACACAAACACAACCAGGCTACCTGTTTATACTGGATTTGTCAATAACTGATAAAATATTATCATTCCACGTGCAAACTTAAAGCAGAGGAGTCTCTCCCTTTACCTACTTGCAGCCACAACGTAGTGACAAGTATGTTGGAAGAAAGCTAGTAGGCTTGCAACCTTCAAATATTTTAGGTTTGATATCATACAAATTGGCAAAACAAACAGCTTCTGAAGCTTACGTGACAATGATTAGATACATTAGAGGGAGGTATGTAGAATCTTTCACTAATATGATCAAATGATACTTTTTCCGGGGGCGAAGATACTTGAGCATAGTTTGACGATTTGGCAAAGCAAAGCCTTATCGATAGCTAAAGATGTGTCTTGGGAATGGGAATCCCCTAATTGTGAAGTATCTAGGAGGGAGAGTCAAATCTAAGGAGTCAATTAACATTTCTTAGAAATTTGATGTTTGGTCTTCTTGTTCTCTAGGATCTGCGTTGAAGGAGTTTTCTAAAAGCTCATTGTCGTTGACTTCACTTCATATGTTTGCTTTCAATTGTTATTATTTCAAGTGTTTTAGTTGCAAGTCACCGTGCCCTGGGCACGTGTTGAGCGGTAATTGGAATTTGCAAGTAGTTTGAATGGTTTACATTTTTGAGATTAGGGCAACTCGTGACAACAGTTGGTGACAACAGCAAAAGCAGCATTGGCTTTAGCGTATTGCTAAGCAGCTTTACTTGTTCATGATTAGGATGAAGTAAGCTTGGATTCTGGGTGGAGGTTTGTGGACTTAAAATAAGGAGAAGATTAATTTTGTGAGTTTGTAGCTATGGAAACTGTAGAAAGGTGCTCTGAATCCAAAACAGGTTGAGCACATGTGATGCTAGAATTTTGCGGTAGGTGTAATTTGTTCTTTAAAACTTTTGAAGAAACATTTGTTTCCTCGTAAAACTTCTGTTTGCTCTATATACATAGTCACAATACGTAAGAACTATGTTCAATATGAGGCCAAGTAAATCCGACTTAATGACTATTAAATCTTGGATTATCAATCCTACCTGTCAATCATATTGTTTGATATATTTGTACATGTATTGTCTTGTTGAGAGGAATCTACATTGTATTTGTATGCGATAAAACGTTGAAGGCGTGACAATGATGTTTTCATGTTGCCCCAACTATGTGTCAGAGCGGAGAGGGTGTGTTGAAGCTACATCGCAGATTGGCTAGGCTCGTTTAGAATTGTATGATATCATATCACTTGTTTGTTTATTGTGTTGCTATGAACTGATAACATTTTAATATGGTTATAGTCAGTTTGAACTAATCTCATAATTAATACATAACTTACTTTTAGAACAATACTGAATTGGAAGCAACACCAGAAAGTATTTACATAATCGGTAACCGCACCGATGATTTTCTTAAAATTGTTTTTAAATGATACCAGAGCTTGTATAGTTCTGGATGCTACAAAATTGGTTGTGACTGACCATCTGTGATAACATTTTTTGTTTCTCACGTACCGTCCATAGCGGCAAACTAACAATGTCTGTGTCAGGTTAAGGAATCACGGAATCAGACAAGTGAAAAGAAGACGTGTACACGTCTGACATACAATGACATGTTCCCTCCTGCCTGAGGATTGGAATACTGTAACACAGTTTACAACTGTGGCAGCCCAAGTCCATGTTCACATGAATCCAACTTGGAATTTAATGCCGTCGAGATGTAATTTGTTATAAATCTGTATTGGATTGCGTAGTAATAATTGTAGCTGAAACCAGCAGTTCTTGAGAGTAACATGCTGTAAAGTTGAAACTAACTAATTAGTAATTCAAGTTCAAGTCTCGGGGAACAAGCTAAAGATTTTTAATCTATTCTCAAACTTCGACAGCTATCGTACGCAAGTGCATGACTGAAATCCAAATAAGTTATTACATTGTTTCTGGAAGTTTGAATTTCGAATTCGAACGTGAAATAACTTTATGCTGTGGCATTTGGACCGCCGAAAGTTGCAAAATTTTGAAAACTTATCAAGAAAGGTGTAAACATACACGATATTCCCTGAATTTAATCTCTCGTCTTCATTATAGAAGGTATCTCCTCACCAAACACTATCAGTTAAGCAGTAGGGACTATCAAACAGTAATCGACTTGAATTTGTTCTTTAGGAGTGCTTTGAAAGCATGGAAATGCAATTTTTATAGTCTGTCAGAAAGGTAATATCGGTTTAGAGGTTACATCTCACAAGGTTAGCGAAAGCTATTGGATTCGGGATTGAAGAAGGATGCTGAAGTTAAGAGAGTGACAAAAAGGTTTGGTTTCGGTTGGCCGGATTTTGTAGGCTGATAGGACCACCCTTCAAGTTGTAAAATTTGCATACGTCAACCGTCACCGCTATCAAAGACTTGCATCCAAATCAATTCTCCGACAATTTCCTAACCCTCACCCCAAGTAGATCCAAAAGCAAAACGCAGTCAACCCCGTTGGCGTTGACTCAACAACGGCTCCAGCGGCAGGCATTGCAGCACCTAACTTACTGTGAACGAGGCAGTAAATTGCCTTTCTCTTCAACTGCAATAATCTTTTAATCTTCCCCTTTCTACGACGGATTTACGTCTTCCCACTTCCCCTTGGATTGAGCGAGGGAAGTGGATGGAAGGAGCGATAAACCGATAGGGAACAGTCCGTGATACCCTACCTTGATGTCAGGGTCTCCTCTACTCCTCAGCTAATAGCGAGTGCGGGTGGAAGGAGAGAGTGGGAACGTTACCCGGATCGGGTTGACTCATGCTGTTGGGTGTTTAAGATATTTCAGTCCCTATGTTCCCGCTTTATTTTATCATCCCCGAGGTCAATTTCTGCTTATTAAGCAGATCCTTGCAACAAAAAGTTAATGAAGAAAGGGTTAAGCTGGGTGGTAACTTTTTGACCTTATTGAGGATACCGCTTTTCATCATGGGAGCATTGGGAGTTGACATTACTGTATCTCCGTCGGTCCGGGTCGGGGTTGAAGAAAAGACGGATATCAATTGTAGATTTAATGGATCCTCCCAAGGAACCCTTGGTGAGTTATCTGTAAACACATGTGTGAGACACCTACAAGAGTACTTACTTGTCATTGTCAACAAGGTAGGTGGGAGGAGGAAGATTCGTTCTTCTTCTGCTACAATACATATGTAAGATGCTGGAATCATTGTTTGTGGATGGAAATACCCTGGGAGCGTAGAAGAGAAATATCCATTTGTCATCTTCTCTGGCATCTTGGATTTGATGACGAGGGGATGAGATAGACAATTTTGATAGGACGTAGTGACAATGACAGTATGTAAGCTTGTAGCAGCTTTGTAGGAGAATTCCTAGCTTACCCCGAAGCATCAACGCGAGATGGGGCATAAAAGATAGCCTGGTTATGAAGGAAGATGCCTGACAGAGGGAGAGCGGAAAGCGATAATTTTTAGCGAGTAGGAATTCAGGTGTTTTAATTGGGAGAAGGAGAGGGTCTCAGTAGTGCTTGCTAGACTGTAGAATGATTTGTCGATGTACATAGCACTGAGATGCTAGGTGGCTTATTTGCGGCTATTGCATTGATGTGTTTACAGAAGGCCCAGGCTTTTACTCTGTACATAATTGTGTTTACTATTATATAACATGGCACAGGGGTTGGAGTTGAGAACTGTGAATTGTAGGGGGATCGGAGACGGCAACCCCTTTGAATTATTTATGCCAGCAGCGTGTGCAAGTTGGACTGACCCAGTTCTAATCAGAAACTAAGATTATAATCTGATCCCTGATTTTTTCGTCTAATTTTCGTAGCCTTCATATTTCAACTACGTTTCTTCCCCCGTATCCCCTTTGCTGTTCTCAATGCAAATGAAATCGTGGGTTCCAGCTAGTTTGACAGCTTTTACGGGTCTCAGTTGTGTAGGAAATAAGGTTTCCGTACAATTTTTCACCGTCGCGTCTCAATGTTTCTTGCATGATGATTCACTTTGCCAGGCCTTGTATAGTCCTTATTGTAGCATCAAGAGGTAGTGTGTATGCTGGTAAAATAATTTCGAAAATATGGAAAATTTGGAGTTTTTTCTTGAAACTTGTTTGGTTTTTGCTGGAGTTTTACATTTCATAAAATTCACAAAATCAAGTTCATTTGGGCTAAGAAAACTGAAAGCTGTAGACTTTTTCCGTAAGACCATGCAGGAGCGTCCTAATTGTTACGCTTCCACATGCGTTAATGTAAAGTCAGTACGTTGTCTTGTAGGAGTCACCGTTAATTGATTAACTACAGCTGGAGTCGAATCGATCAATTATACTACTCGAATTCCTCAACTCCTGATCTCTTTGTATTTCAAAACACCCCTCTCCTGAATACATGCTTCTACAATGCTCCTCTGGCTCTTACTATAGGAAGTCTCTGAGGATTTGAGCCAAGTTGTAATATGTCCGTGGTTAAAGGTTCATCTACATGGTTTTATAATGAAACTAAAAGCTGAAAATGTGTGTTTCCTTTGCAGTTGGTCAACGAAATGAATACGGCTCCAATGTACTTTCACCCACTGGGAATTCTGTCCACATAAACAACCCACTACTCCCAAACAATCACGTGACGCCAGGGGGAGCTGCTGGACGGACGAACTTTACTACCAAGCAACTGACAGAGCTGGAAAAAGAATTCCATTTTAACAAGTACCTCACAAGGGCGCGAAGGATCGAGATTGCTTCAGCCTTACAGCTTAATGAAACACAAGTATGTATATGTTTAGCTAAGATATGGAAGTTTAAGCTTAGAAATATGATATGCATGCATGGATTTACAAGAATATTATTTTTTGACTGTTTGCTTTTTGATAATCTCCTAGGTGAAGATCTGGTTTCAAAATCGAAGAATGAAGCAAAAGAAAAGGATGAAGGAAGGACTTGTTCCGCCAGAACCCACAACTCCAACAAACGGAACTTCGCCAACGACTCCAGATACTCCTTCGGACAACTCGAATTCAAATAGCAGTTGTCCTGCAGAAAATAATAATAAAGAAGATAACTCCCCCGCATCTCCTCTCCTACAACCCAAGTTTGAGATTTCAGACTAGGCCAGAGTCAGTGTAGTGTCATCTATTTTATGATTAGTACTTGCTAAATCTGTTATATACTCTACATTTCTTGATATGCTGTCAGAAATTATTTGCAAAAGATGAGGCAATTCTAGCAGTCATTTTAAAGTTATACATTGAAATTACTGTTAGAGCGACTTCTGAGCCAGAAGGCAAAATTATGAATTGGAAAACTTGTTTTCTTGATCTTTTGATTGTTTCATAAATTTCTCTGGTAACGGAAAAGATGTTTCCTAAACTATGTTGGACGTAAGCAAAATCAATAATTCTTTGACTGTCAGGAATCATTCAGAGTAATTGAATTGTTTTCTTTAATTAGCTCTGTTTTCCGCTATTCCTGTTAGCAGTGCAAGTTTAGTATTACCTTCATTTTCGTTAAACTTGATGACTTTCTTCTGATTCTGTCAATTTCACCATAGATGGCTCATGAATACGAAGGAGTGGAAGAAATCACAAAGAGGGGCTGAAATGTATTACTAGGGCTACTATTACTATAGGCCCATAACGTAAAGTTACCAATTATTATGATCTTGTAGTTGGAGATTAAGTATAAGGATAAATCTTGACGGTAGCTGTGTATTGATAACTTACATATTTGCTTCCATAAATTAAATATTAAATGATACCCATACTGCGTGTCTATCTACACTGATTGAAATGAGCAAAGTTTAGTCGGTTTCATAAAAAACTGCTGTACACATTAAAGAAATCATCTCAGCTTATTCATTAAACTGATTGATGGGGAATTCGCTGGAGGAATTAATGAAAACCCATCCTGGACCTGGAGAATGCGTTTCAAGTGCAGAAGTTTTAAATTCGATGGATAAATCACAACAATTCTTTTTGTTTGGGGCGGTTCAAGCCACAATCCACAAATTCCTGCTCTGGTAAATCATCTTTTTTCCCATGACTTTTCCAACTCCAAGTCAGTTGCGTTGCGAAAGCTTCTTTCTTGAAAGCTCGTTCAGGATCTCAACTCATCATATTAAGTCTGCGCCAGATATTAGAACCTGAACGAAATCTCTGACAAGACATTCACAGTAAGGTCAATCAAAGATAACGTTCTTCAAGGAAGGATGAAATCTGAACATACAATATATATGCGCTTCGTTTGCATACGCAGAGCGCTTCTGTAACGAGCATGCCGGAAATTATAACTTTATTATGTAAGATCTCGGGCCGCTAATGCTGGTCCTCCTCTCAGATGATATTTAAATTTGCTTATGTACTAGCAGAAGTTCACCCAGTAAGTTGCTGCCGCCAGAGATAGAGCTAATTCTATACGTAGCTCGCTCCATAGAATCCTGTAGCTATGTCGAGATTAGTGTAGTGCGTTAACCAACTTGTAAGTTAAGTTCAATTGCTTCCTGTGTTCGTCGATTTGCAAATAAACATTCATAGAAATGGGTAGCAAAGAGGACAGCCAAACACAAGGAGAAATACTGCGAGTTTTGCCATGATGCTACGTCTATCTTCTTCCCACTGAATCAGCTGTGATATATAGAGAAATTTGTTTGCGAAATGATTCAGCAGTATTCAGGACATTAAATGCGAATTAATAAACTTCACTTGTTTCTCGCGGGAATTAGTGTTAAGGGGCGCAAGTTGTATAGTTTGATTTAATTAGCTAGCAAAAAGTGTTTCTTTTTTCCATTTTGTAATCTCCTAGGAAGTAAGGTTAAGTTCAGGTTTCATAAAATGGAAAAAACTTTGTGGGCTTTAGTTCAGGAATTACCGGATGAAGTTCGTCTTGCAAATTACCGGAATTATGAGAGCAAGGGGTTTCCGTTACAAGTTCGCGAGTATTGCGCTGCGATGATTGAGACTTTTTGGCTGTAAACTTCCAAGACAAAAATATTGTAAAGTATTACATGATCATTAATGGGGAAAATTAATACTTCCTTGCGGTGGTTTTTTCAGAGAACGAAACATTGGAATTGCAGCTGAACATATCGCGGAAATGTCGGGATTCTTACAAGATCTGATTTTTCTGGTTCAGAAAAAGATACTGGAACTCGGCGTAGAGACTGAAGCTGCTCTGCCGTTGATTACATCCTTAAATCTTTTTCAAGTAAGCTTAACAACTAAAAAAATATTCAACAACGAAAAGAATTTTTTGAAGATATATACCTGCTGAATTTCAAGGTACATTTGTGTGCTATACGCAGCTAGTAATAGTAATTGTATGCTATTGAACTTTCAGAACTTTGGAGCCCAAAAAGTATGTACAACTCTTAAAGAGTGCCTGAATGAAGACCTCCGAGTGGTTACAGAGGTAAGTAAGTGTTAATAATATGGCCCCGATTTTTGCGTAATTAATTAATGAGTATTTAAGCTCAAGTTGGGAGTGTATTGTCATTATATTCATTTGTTGATTTGCACAGTTTCCGGGGTCATATGCTATACAACCTCACCGAATTACATGGATGCTGCAAACATTGAAATTCAAGGAACTACTAGTTAGGAGCGATGTGAAAACTTGGGAGTCACTACTGAAAACACATCTGAAGGATTCCTATCAAGACCAAAAAAGTATCTGTAAGTACCTGGAACTTTAAGGGGATTTTTTCAAAAAGGAACACATCTATGTCTAGAAAAATTGATGAGTAACTCAAACTTGTATATATGGACTGTTATTGTAGTGAATCAAATGGCGGAGATGACAGGGGAGAGAAACGGATCTTTGGAGCATGTAAGGCTGCAGAAAAATTTAGAAATTGTGAAAGGCAACCTACTTTTCTTGGTAAGCAGTAATCAAAAAAATAAAAATTAAGGACAGCGATGTAACATTCTCACAAGTGATGTATGATGTGTTGTTTAATAGACCATTCAGCTACGTAGAATTGTCCAGGGAATCGTAAAACACTGTGAAACATTAAACATTGGGCTCAAAGAATCCTACGACGACATTTACGGATCGTATCTTAAAAAGTTAAAGTTAAGTTCCTGCGAAGAATTAGTAGAAATCATTCCAAACGTTTCTACGTGGATGAAGCAGATTCTAAAGACAATAGACTGGGCAATACATACTTTTTCATTAATTGGACGGCTTGCTGCTTCTATTGCTTCTTGGGAGAGTCAGTCAGAATTTAAGCAAGTAAAAGAAGCAATTCCAGGGCTTAAACAATTTGTAAGTTGAAGTGCTTACATTAGCTGGAGATTTGCAATTAAAGTTGAATCTTAAATATGCACGTCTATGCTTGTAGGTAGAGATCCTGAGGATGGAGCTTTTGCAAAACGTTATGGTTGTAAGGCAACAAGGGCCAAACGTTTACAAGCGTGGTAACATATTTCAAAAGAATCATGATTCAAAAGGAGTGAAAGTGCAGTTGTTAGCGGGTGAGACCATTTTCTCCGGAGTAGAAGTTGAAGCCGTCGTGATAAATGAGGAACAAGGCATGGGATTGATTGTCGAGGGACAGCTGGAAGCCGGAAACCCTGCCAATCACCTGGATTTTGCTATAAACCCGTACAACGCCATTATCGGAAATGGCTCAGCAAAAGGATTAGTTTCCAATATAGCTCGTTTCCAGCCGGAGCAGAATAATCCGGAAGAATTCGCTGGAATATTTGGGTATACCTTGCCTTCTTGCAAGTAATTACTCTTTGAAACCGGTAGATTTTGTATCGAACTTTGAAATTTGCTCGACAGAAATCTGATGGTACCATTGAAGGGAGATATTAAGCGATCCTATCCCCCTAGGAGAAGAGCCTTACAGGAAAGATTTTGCATATTGTTCCGGTCATGTTGCTTCGTAAACGGTGTGGAAGTCCTGGTAATTGTGATTTACATCTGTTAAAGGCAAAAAAAAGCTTGTAGTTTTCAAGGTTATAAATAAGTCAATTTATTTTGTGCAGAATTGGTGCTGCAGTGCGCCCTTCACTTACGCATCACATGCCAACCAAAGAATAGAAGGTGAAGCGACAATATTTTGGGACGAAGCATTTCGACAAGAAATTCGCCGTCCACTTCAAGTTCTTGAAGTGGTGTCGATAGAAGCGTTGCTTTTAGCGCTTAACAGATTTTTCAACAAGTTAACTAGTACAAATCGGACGTTTACCAAAGAAAATATCGACTTTTTGAGAAACAAGATCTCTAGGGAATTGAATCTAGTTAACGAGGCCCAGGCAGTGAATATGACTGACTTCTGCACATCGCATGCGAAACCAAAACCTGAAGAAGCGAGACCGGCATCGTTAACATTCTGGGACTGGTTCTTCGGAGCAACGGAACTGGTTAAAAACCATTTGCAAGAATACTGGAACTCTGGGTATGAAACGGCGAATATACCGGGTTGATGTGCATGTAAGTTTCGTGTAACGTATGGTTGGCATTGCTTATTGACTCGGGATGTTGGTTTCAGCCATGTTGTGGGATTTATAAACAAAGTAGAAGCGGGGAATATACTAAAGCTTTACAGTCCTGGAACTTTGATGATAAGGTTTCCTGAAATCGAATCAGGAAGTTTACATTATTCAATTCATGAACCTGATGGAACAATTGCACACTGGCAACCCGTGTCGGAAAAAGTCCTGGAATTATTTCCGTTCGCTGAAAACGTGATGTCAACGATGAAAAACGGACATGCTAAAGAAATTTGCCATTATAACGAAAATGGGGAATTCCTTGCAACCAAAATACTGGATGTCTTTGGAGACCATGTTGAGCGTTGTCGTCACTTACCGCGAAATATAATTGTTCCTTACATACATGGCGATCCTGGAAGGATACCTTTTGAAAGCCGGGGGGCAGCTGTAGCCTCAGGAGAGACTGTTTCAAATACAGAGAACAGTGGCGATGGAGCTTGTGAAGCTGGTCCAAGGAACCTTCGCCCTAGTTTTGAAAATGCAACTGTACAGTTACCTATGAATAGGTAATGTGGGAAGATGAGGGAACTGAATAAGGATTTTGGGGTGCATTTCTGCATACTAAGAATAAGTTTTCATTCTCTTTTCACAGTAGCAGCGCCAACTCGGAATACAATGATGATTTACGTATGGACTTTATGGATTTGGACGACTTTGGTAAGCCTGGAAATTATCTTTTTTTACGTTTACTAAATAATATTTAGTAAACGTTAGGAAATATTAAACGATAAAGAATGTTTCGATGCTATAAACGGTGTCTTTTTTGATTTCCAACAGTTCAATCAGAGTTATTCGGTCTTACTATGGTTGAATGACGACATAAAATGAAAAAATATAGGGACATAACTTAGAATTCATCCACGGATTTTCGCAAAAACAACACCTCTGGCTAATGCATTGAGTGTCCGATAATTGTATTGTAGATAGTAAGCTACGTACATCCTAAACCTAAACCTGCCTAACTCCATTACCTTGCACAGGTATTTCACCTTATGCTAATCCTTAAGTCCATCCCAACTCTCCTTACTAGACTGGAACTGTCCAGCACACCATAGCTAA
Source organism: Sminthurides aquaticus (assembly GCA_906901655.1). Lineage (NCBI taxonomy): Eukaryota > Metazoa > Arthropoda > Collembola > Symphypleona > Sminthurididae > Sminthurides > Sminthurides aquaticus. Next base: position 1,518,690 of record CAJQTT010000014.1, on the reverse strand, counting down.
TCCTAATTCCAGAACACTTATTTCCTTCGTGATCTCTGGACTCAACTACTCTCATAATTACGATAGTTATTAGTGACGATTTAGAACAATTAAACTTACTCTCAACCGAATTAAACACTCCGGTACCTCACCGAACTTTTTAAACTAACGCTTCCCTTACTCATTGCTTTTAAAACCTCCTTTTCACTTGTTCACAAAGATAAAATAACTCACGAATACGGTGCATTATCAGTGAGAATAACATCAGATACCTCCAACAGCGCTAGTAGTTTGACCTGTTATCTCTGTTACCTCCTAATTGTGAAGAAAGAATAAATGCTACTAATCGAAGATCCAACATTATCCAAAAGTCTTTAAATTCGACGATAGTATACTGCGATAGCAACTGAGAAAAAACTACTACAACGTTAGGTTTAAACAGCTATAAACACATTTCGGCTTTCGTTTAACCTTCTCCAACCCTTGACTTGAGGTATCGACTGCAGTCAGCTTTTAAACCAGTCGACTGGTTTAAAAGCTGACGCCAGACTTTTTCTTGGATAAGCTTGCAAAAAAACAGAATTTTATTACAATAAAGTTGTTATGCATGTTTATAATGTACGCATGTACTAGGCACACTCTCAATTAAATTGAGATTTTAGCATTTGTAGCTAGACCTCTTTCTTTATTCTACATGTCTTTTCAAAGCATTAAATTGGGCCAGAGACCTAGTATATTTTTTCCAACTTGTTCATTATTCGTTAGACAAATGAGGATCTGTTTCCAGGTTCCAATACAGTGTGTATGGTGTAAGTATGCATGTACTGGATCATAATTCTCATCTTTGGGCAGTTGTATAAAACGTTTGTACCGCATGTGTAACTTACATGCATAATATGTCTTCTACGGGAAATCAGGACGCAAAGACTTGAGGATCATGATTTTAAATCAACTCAAATATGTGGCTACTTAAGGATTCTGTAACGTTTTCTTTAGTCCCACTGCAAGCTTGTTAGAATATCTACTGGTGCAGCACCACAGTTATCATTATTAGCGTGTTTCATTACATGGGATGAGATAACTTTGTACAGGAGAAAACAATTGCGTAATTTGTTTGTACGTTTTGTGAAAGTTTAGGGGCACTCTCTGTAGTCTATGTAAGCAATAACAGGAAAAGCTTTATGTGCATGCTCTTCTTGAATTTGAATTGCAATGAATGCATGAGGATATGGCAAAGTTGAGGTGCATACTTTACGGCAAATTCAAAGCTCCTAAAGATCACTTGCGTTTTTTATGGCAAGTCGGATGCTTTCAGGGGACGAGAATGAGTAAGCTGCTGACGTATGAGTATCTTCATAACTTTTTAGTACAGGAGAGAACGCTGTATAAGGTATATAATAATATTCCTGGGAATTTGAACTTTGAACTGTGTCAGGGTAAGAGATGAGGATAGCACATGTCTTGAATCCCATGGTCTGTGTGACAAACGTCCTGAACGTTGAAAAAAGATTGATGATATTCTCATCAGATATTCACGGAATGAGCTTCACTTTCAAGCTGGAGAGCTGTTGAGGCAGACGCTAAATATATTTCCTGAAAATTTAGGCACCGAATTAAGTTCTGCAAAGCCGAGTAAAGTAGAAAACCCGATCTCCTGTTCTTTATGAAAACGCCATTTCCTTCAGGTAGAGCTGAAAATGGTCACCCTCTGGGAGCATTTTCGGCGTTTACCCTCAGATTCTACGAAACCAATACTGGAAGCATACCATGAATTTGCAGTAGTTCGGGAAGCTCTGTGTTCGGATATTGAAAAGGAATTTGCGTAAGTGTCGATATAAAGCTATTTTTAATTTACTGAGGGTCCGTCAGCTGTATTTGCACTAAAATGCAACAGACGCTGCCACACAAGTAGTGGGGTGTTGGTGCTGAAACGAGTATCAAAATGAAGCCTATTTCCTTTTGGTTATACTAATTTTTTTTTTGACAGTTTGAGATGTAAGTCATAGGTCATAGCGTTGTAGCAAACAAGGCGGGATCAAAACAAAAGTTTCTAGACTGTGTTAACAAATGGAAATTCTAATATTTTGAAACTGCAATTATAATAGGTTTACATTATGTCTAGAATATCTGTACAAGCTTAAACGAACCGCGAGAAAGTGTGCTTTCATATAGTTAAAAGATTTATTTAAAAAATTGAATCTTGATATTGTTTAAACCTGTGATACAGCTGGACTAGGAATTCGGGTTGTGCAACTTGCAAGTCTCGGAGTACTCAATTTTTACAGTATGCTGTAACATATTTAATACTACAAGTAAACTATTAAAACTTAATCCCTGAAGTAGCCCATTTAATCATCATCAAACCTTGCTAAAAGCTAGTTAAATATTTTGCCATTACAGTATAGAAAATTCGTATCTTGCAAAAGATGTTTCCAAAAATCGTGTAAACAAAAAAAGGAGGTAGTGTGACTTCCTTCACTTTAACTAATGATACATAGCCTTTATGAGAGCAATAATTCTCTTTTATATTCAAAATCGTATGAGCTTTCTTTTAAGCCCAAAATTAACTTCGTTAGTTGAGTACAACTATTTTTAATTGGACTTAATCTTGTGCAAATACAGCTACCGGACCCATGTTGGAAGAATGTTATAGCAAGATACTGGGAATTAATCCCCGGGTCACATTTTGATAAGCCAGGGAATTTGAAAGGGAAAATTTGTAAAACCATTACGAAACTTCAGCTTTATATGTGCTATGAGTCATCTCTGGTATACAGTACGTATACTTACCGAATTAATGACTTAAAAAACCATTCCTTATGAATGTAGAGAAGAGCTAAAAATGAATACTGAATGAAGTAATAACTTATCGGTTGCATTATTATTTTCAATGCAGGAAAGAAGGGTCCCATTTAAACCAGCGAAGCGTAGCTCATTTGACTACGTTCAAACAAACCCTTGTAAGCAAGACAAAGACTTATGCGGAGGGCTTGTACGTATATGACGAGGTCAAAAGTGGAATACTTAGACAGTGGGCAACAGAAATGGAAGAGGTGAGTAGCCCGCTAATATCCTACAGTAGGATTCAGATTAGTCACTATGTCACTATCCCAATGGCACATCATTTAGGTTGATTAACTGGATGCAGGACCACAGGAATACTTACCCTATGTGCTACATGTAGTTTAAACATGGAATATGTGTTGCATGTGTGTTTAAATTGATGAAAATTCGTGTTTCTATTACTTCAGGATCCATATTTTTTCGAAAGCGTGTATAATACCTTCAGGACCTTGGTAAACCGCGAAATCCAGGCAGTTGCAGAGGTGACGAGTTTTTGGGGATATAATTCTGTGAAAATGCCATTTGTTTGAAAATGCATTGAATTCATTTTTCGATAGCTTGGAGACGCAGTGTGGTGGCACGTACATAGATTGAATTTAATATCTGTGAATTATAGCACCCTGGAGGCTACACAGGTTCCGCGGATTCTCTCCCTTTGATGCTGGATTCTTTAGTGTACAAGAAAATGCAGACTGAAAAATACTTTCACCTGCGTCAGTTGGAAGGGACGGACAGGATGTGCGAGAAGTTTTGCAGCGCCCTAAAGGAAGCTCACCAATTACTCTATCAAACTCATCTGAAAAAGCTCCAATGGAGTTTATGCAATTATTCAGAGGAAGCCATAAACGAAATTTCAACTCATCTCAAACTAATTTTCAAAATGGTCGAATGGGCAGAACAAAGGTTTGTGGAGATGAAAAACGTGGAAGGTTTTGCGATGAACATGGAAAATCGATGCGAAATGGTTAGTTTCTACATGGGTTTGACTGTTTCCGTTGTGGGATTCATTTATTGAGCTCGAGATAATGTTTTAATTTGTTCTCACAGTTGCGGGGATTAAAAACAAGAATTTTGCGAAGTGGGATTTGTGTTAGGGTGCAAGGACCCAAGGTGTTGAAGACCACAAATCAAACAAAAATTGTAGTAGTAGCATTGCTACCTGTGTATGAGGAGGGGAATGTTGAAGCGATTCTCATCAATCAAGACGGGGCAAAGCAGTTATGGAAGGAGGAATTAGACGCGAGCGCCGTCAAGAGTTGTCAAGAGAGGGTAACTAGGAACGTCGTGAAAGTTAAGCGAAGGGTGACACGTGAAACAAAAGTGGAAGTCTTTGAGGCAGATTTTACGTAAAACTATATTTTTTACTCTTGAATTTTCTCATAACAGCTAAAAATGCATAAATTCTGAAATTTGACTAAGTAAAAACATGCTTGGACAATTATTCAGGAAGCTAACGGTTTCAAGCGGTGTTCAGCGTTCGCCCAAAAATGGAAGAGCTTTGCAAGAACTTTATTGCTTTCTCTTCCGAATCAGCGTAAGAAATGTGATGGTATGGAAACATTTGGTTTTATTTTAAAATATGTTAATGCTTTGGATGCATGTAAAGTCGTTTAAAACTTATATGGTTATTCTGGTAGAGCTGGTGCTGCAGCGCTCCATTTCCTGTAAGTCTTCATACGTGGCAAAACGTGGAGGGCTTAGGGAATCTTTTCTGGTATAAGGCATTTCAAAAGGATGGAGGTGTCCCGCTTGAGTTTGTGGAAGAAGTTTTAATAACCGACTTGATATATGCCTTGAACAAGTACTTTAATACGGAGACGGGAACAAGCAGAGATTTCACTGAGGAAAATATTAGATTTCTCAAAAAGGAGATCTTGGGGATTCCAAAATACGGTCAAAACCCATCCGAAAGTCAGGTGGTTCAGAGGAAGGACTTTTGTCGATCAGCCTCAGGATCAGAAGACTCCTCAAAAGGAACTTCAAAGAAATTTGAAAAAAAAGTTTCACCGACATTTTGGGATTGGTTTTATGCAACAATGGAAATTGTGCGAAGCGAGCTGAAGGATTTGTGGGAAAAACGGTAAGATCTACATATGTAGCGCTTCTTTTAGTAGTGAGGAAGGCGTCAGCATGGTATTTGCTACCGTTCCCTTTAAAATAACCTATCGGTTTTCTTACAATCGCAGATTAATTGTTGGATTCTTCAACCGAGAAGACTATGAACATACAGGGATTGTTTTTGGAACCCAAACCCCGGGTACATTGATGATTAGATTCTCTAGAACCAAGCCTGGTGCGCTGCACATACCTATTTTTTACAGGATGCAGAATGCTAAACCAGTGTTCAACAACTCGCCCCCGGTTTGTGGCGATGCTTTAAAAAATGGGAAATTAGCTACTGATATGATGACGATATGGAGAAATAGACACGCAACCCAGATTCTACATTATGACGAAAATAATAAGTTTGTCACAACAGACATTACAGAAGTATTTAGGTCACGGATAGTGCAGCAAGTTCACCACGGCTACCCCGACGAAGATCCCGTTCTATCAGTAGCCGGATCTGTCGATGCTCCTCATACTGTCGGTGAGGTATCGGTCAATTCACCTGCATCCCAGATGGTACCTCAATTAGGGAGCTTGAGCTCAGATGTGGTGCTATACAGTCCCAGTCCCACCGTCCTTCCAACCGGGTTAGAAGTTAGAATACTGTTATTAAAGAGAAAATATGAATCTCCCGTGTAGATTCCAAGCGAGTTGGTGAGTAATTAATGAGATTTGTATTTTTCTAGATACTCCTCTCCTGTGGAACTTATCCCAAGTCAAGCGAATATCTATGGAGCGGAAGCAATTAGCGAGTAAGATTAAATATATACATTCTTTTGGTGTGATGATATCTACAGAGAAAATTCAAATTTTAAATTTTGACAGAAACATAATTTTGCATTGCTTGATAGTTATAGTTGGGACACTGATCCGATACTTGAAGAGATTCTGTCACAATTTTCAATATCACCTGAATCGATAGTGTAAGGATGGCAGGCCGATGTGTACACTCAATGAGCGTTCCAGCAGGCCAGACGGTTGCTTTCAGCTCTGGATTTAGTATACGTAGATTATTAATGCTGGTTCGTCTATTTTTTTTTGGTTTCTTTTAATTACATTTTTTTAAATTACAATTAAACATCATTGAAATGTTTTAACTCTCACTCCTTGTACATCAAATTAGTTTTAATTCACGCTGCCATTTTCTCCGCCTTGTAATCTTTATATTCTGTATTTATATCTATATTTATTAAAATATTACTCTTTCTTGACTGCCATCTTGTTTGCGTATGCTCGCAACTTCTTTTTGTAACCTCTAAATCCAGTAGCTGCTGAACTAATTTTGGATGTAAATGTGAATTCTTTGTTAACTCTAAATTGTATTATAAATATTGTCATTCAAAAACAAGAAAATGTACATTTACAAGAAACTACGATGTGAATTAAAAAACTCTTTTAGCAATGCTGAGAAGATGTACGTGCAACAAGTTGGATAATGCTAATGCTGTTCGGCTAGTAGTTGCGATTGTAGCAGCAGCTGGAGAATGGAGATCCACATGTTTTTATGCATTCGTGTCTTGTAAATTTAATGGGGATAGACTCAATTTGTACTTTCTGTGTACAATTTAAATGAATGGCAAAGGAGGGTGTGTGGGTAATACGCACCACCAAGAACGTTTCATGAAAGAGTCTTTCTGTCTATGAGTTTATCTCCATCATTTCCAAAGGACTCGCCACAGGAAGGGAGCAGCTTATATTTTTCTCCAAGTTGAAGAGTGAGTGAGTGCAGTGAGCAACAACTCGGAAAAGCCACAGCGAGTCAACTTGAAAATTGTAAAACGTTTAGTTTTGTGCATAAATAGTGAAGGGCAAGAAGACAAAGTGCGAATAGACTTATTGAATCTAGCGTCAGTTTTAAGAAAACGCTGCGAAAGATGGAGCCGCTTTGGAATCCTCGGAACCTCTTACCAGAAAATCAGCGTCGAGAGATATTTCAGCGCTATGAAAGTCATCATTTTCCGTATCAGGTCCGACGGTACTTTGCCCAACAAATTGAAGCATATTTATTGTAAGCAAGTTCAATATTCCGCATTTTAGAACTTTTAATTGATTTTACGGTGTAAAACGTGAGAAAGTAGCAGGGAAATTTATAAATTAGGTTCAGCCAGAGGTCGACATGGTTGTTAGAAAAAACTGTTTTCAGCTCTGGCTCATGGAGTCAGAGGTCTAGTAGAAGCAGTGAAAAGTATAACGTCATTTGATGTGGACTTGAGTTCACTGTGTACAAGTTGATTGGTGAAACCACAGAAAGTAGTGCGGCACATGCTTATCCCTTTGACCTCAAGAGTTTTCCTCACAACTCTTAAATTAAGAGGCTTAAGATTATCAAAAAGTGAAGCTGGAACGCTTCTATAAAAGACATGGGTGCAATGAGTTCTAGGAAAACGCTGCTGTGAGTCTTAAGGAGCGTGGCCTTGGAAGGCAAGATGTGTGGCAGGGAGAGAAGTTGAGAATGGATGAGTTTATAACTTTAAAAGCTTAAGTGACACGATTCCGAATGACGCTAGAAATCTTGGTTTGGGCCTGTTGTGGTAAATAACGTAAGAGAGCTGGTGGGAATGGCATTGATGCCTCATGATCTCACTGTGGCCACCACTTCTTCAACATTAGCTCTTAATACTTGCATACATACAGTAGATAGATCTAAAAAACTATGAGCAGGAAACAGGATATTGTGTAAGACTAAAATTATCTGGGATAATAACAGAGGGCCGGACGTTGACATGTTAGATAGGAGTAGATTTAGAAGGAAGGAGGCGAGAAGAGAAACCGAGCTTAAGTTAATTCTTAATGAGGGTTAGCCTAGAATAACATTGAATCGCTTATTCAGCACAGTCCGAATGGTTTGGAATTAATGGCAATTTCTCTATTTCAGAGAAAGGAATCTTTCTTTGGACCTGGAAGGATGTATACGAAGTTATATTTCAGAATTACCGCGAATCGTTAAGCAAAGAGCCGAGGAACTTGGAGATTCTGAGGGAGGCGCAAGTTTGAGCAAAGCTGCTGAAGTTCTTAATGTAAGCTCTGAGTTTTAGGGCAGTGTTATCTTCATAAATAACGTCTTATGCGTGGTGGTAATAGCGCACTACTCTAGATATATACTTGCAATGAATCAGAAAGCCAATGATAGCATGTACAAAAATAATTAATTCTTTGAATGAATAACGATTTGCAATATAGTCTTGGGACGCTAATAGGATGTATGTCTTTATCAAGGAATACGTAGATGACGACTTTCGACTCATGATTGCGGTATTAAAGTTTTGAAGTTACTGCTTGAAATTTTGCAAGCATTTTGCATTAATACTTTTATAACATGGACTCTGAAAACACACTCAGGAGTGGATAAAAATAATAGCAACTGCTTAAAAATAATTTCCAAAATTTCAGTACACTAACGGATTTGAAAATGAAGTCAGGAGGATCAACTGGATGATCAGAAGCATATACTTTCTTCAAATACGCTTGGAGCAAGATGGGAAAGTGTTGGAAGCGCTATTAAAAGATGATTTACCCAAAGACTTAAGTACGTGCATTTAAAATTTCGGGCTAAGAATACCTGAAAAATTAAAAGGACGTTCGAATTTTGTAATGTTCGCTATTTGATTCTTGCTGCAGGCATGCAACTTGCCGGACGACGCTCGGGAAGTGTGATTTGTATGGATATGGGAAAGAGAAAATCAAGGGTTGAAGATAAACCAGCTAATGGATCTATGGTAATATATTGTTTGGAGGAACACGAAAAGAGTCGGTAAAAAGTATGGGATGATCCGCTAATTTACAAAAATTTCTCAATTCCAGAGAGACGGCATAGATTCGGCAGTTTGTCGAATAATTTTACTCGTTAAACGACTGTGCAGAGCTCTCAGAGAAGCTTACGACACCATTTACAACACTTATTTGAAAAAGACGAAGCTTGGATCTGTTGGAGAGTGTTTACAGGAAGATACAGCTCGCCTTTCCTCCTGGACGAAAATAATTTTAGGGATTGTGAATTGGGGAATGGTATATTTTTTGCGGATAGGAGAAATAAATTCACGAGTCCTGGGAGAAGAAACCAAGCAACAACTCTTACCAGCTGTAGCATCAATTCCTGGGCTAATCAGACAGGTTAGGGAGCTTTGCCAAAAGCTTTTTAGCATTTCCTTGTGAATTTGTGGCTTAAGCTGCAGAGTGAAACTATGAATGAAAAGCTTTATTGTGCACTTACGTAACATGCAGAGTGAAACTAATTACTAACAGGAGTTATTGAAATTTCAGCTACGAGATTTACGAAAGGATCTCCTGGAAAATGTTATGGTTGTGAGCGCTAAAGTTCCAAATTTGATAAAACGACTCAACAAAATTACCGCTACCGTTTCCTTACTGGCATCTCCGGCTGAGGATTGCTCAAGTATATCCGTGGAAGCTATAGTTATTAACGAGTACCAGGCCATGGGATTGATTGCTCATACTCAGGATGAAAGTACTCCTGGTGGATTGCTCCAGCTCACAAAGGATCCGTACAATAAAACGATTGAAAATGGATGTGCCAAACTGAGGGCTAACCTGATGCAGTTTCAGTTGGATCCCTTGAAACAGGAAGTTGTTGCCCGGTTCCGGTATGCTTTATGCTCCTCATTCTTTATTCGGATTGGAAGAATGTGGAAAAAGTTCATGGTGCATTTCCTGCAATCGTTAAGTAATTCAAATAATTTTTGAAAATTCTAGAGATTTGTCCGTCATTAATCTAACCCGCGAGTACGTTAAGATCCGCAAACGAGTGATGCAGGAAAAGTTTTGCTTTCTCTTTCGTTCCCGCTGCATTGTGAACGGAGAAGCAATTGTGGTGAGATTTTGCGCTAGTTGTGGAAGCATTCAATAATTATGTAGAATCAGGAAAATACTAAAATTGTTTATCTCGCTTCCAGAACTGGTGCTGCAGCGCACCATTCACGTGCATTGTTCATCTAAGTCAAAGGATAGAAGGTGAAGCGACCATATTTTGGGACGAATCTTTCAAGGAAGAGATCCGCAGACCTTTCCAGGTTGTGGAACATGTTCCAATGGATATTTTGCTCAAGGCACTCAACAGATTTTTCAATAAATTCACATCAACTAGTCGAAAATTCTCAATTGAAAATATGGAGTATCTGAGGAATCGAATAAGTACGGAATTAAACCTTGAAAGTAGAAGCGAACTTGTTAGTATGAATGCCTTTTGTAAATCATATTTAAGACCCAAGAGCGATCCCATGACTTTCTGGGATTGGTTTTTCTCGGCTGCGGAGCTTGTCCGTGATCGTCTTCGGGGACATTGGAAAGATGGGTAAGGTGTTCTTCGTTTTGATTGATTATTATCAAAACGGTTTTGAATCGCATTTTCCGTGGGATTTAATGAGATTTTTCTACTGGTTTAGTCACATTATTGGATTCATCGATCTGTTGGAGACGAAAAAGATACTGGGACGTCAAGAACCAGGAACTCTATTGTTGAGGTTCCCAGAAATAGAAGTTGGCACTATTCATCCTTCAATACATGAACCGAATGGGAGGATCGTTCACTGGCTACCCAAAAAGAAGTACTCACCTGCGAGTTTTCCTCTTCCTATTCGAATGATGGCAATCATGAACAATGGACACGCAACTAGGATATGTCACTACAACTCCAGTGGCGACCTCCAGGTTACCCGTATTCAAGATGCTTTTGGGAGTAAAGCTCAGCAGCTACAGGCGGATAGTACGGGAGGTAGCCTGGTTCCTGGTTATCATCGTGGTGATCCAACGATAATTCGTTTTCAAGATGATATCTAGTAATTAATGTGCGATTTTAAAACACAGGATACGTCACAAAATAAAGCTGCGGATTTATTTAAATAATCTTTTTAAAATAAACAATTATTACAGAGAGTTCCAACCAGTTCTGGAAGGTGCCTTGTTACACAAATTCAGTTTATTCAGCTGTGATTACGAATGTTAAGGCCTGAGAGAGTGGAAGTTACTTTTCCCTTTGAATCATACCTACTTGTATTTTATTCTAATTTGTCCTAAGCTTGTTTTGCTCCTTGTCTCCTTCAGAGGCAAGAGTTATCTAACCATAACTGTTTTTCTCCAAGATAATCCTCCAAGCTTATTTTTCCCTCTTGTCCAGTCTTTGTTTCTGGACATTTTTGCCTCTCTTCCAAAACTATAAAAGACGAAACTACATTAAATTCCCTGATCCATTTCAATACAAGAATCAGCCATGCACTCTGCCCATTTATTTGCTCATCCTGCATCTGAACGCGCGCTACCATAGCCTGCAAGCTTTCTCCGTTCACCCCGCAACATCTAATCACCACAGCCACATCACGCATACGCATATATAATTCCTATTGAGACTCATAAGCAAGTGACGCAAGGTAAGAGGTGATTCATTTTGAGTTGCTTGCAATAAAAGATGATTATTAATATTGAAAACCTGAGACGTTGCGTAGTGAGCACATTTATTTTCAGAAGATACCACACCACAGGTGCAAATCTTGAGTTTCGTATTCCCTTAAACAGCATTACTCAGCAATTGCATCTTGTTGCCCCTAAAATGAGCACATGATTATTCAGAAGTAGAGGATCGAAACCGGTGGAATTATTATTAGCAAAACGTTCTTTTCACTGATTGATAAAGTTTGCCGTTGTAAACAAATACTTTTGCATTCAAGGCCAATGATTAACTTACACGAGTGAGTACTTCTCGCGAGCATTGTGATAACACAGGAAATATAATGAGAGTGTTTACAAAAGTTATGGGTTGCGTCAATGGAGAATCGGCGAGAATCTCTGCTACAGCACACAGTTAGAGGAGACAAGATATAAATTCAAGAGGCTGGTAGCCATTTAAAACGGACGAGGCTCATTCCCGTGTGTAGTTGGTGAATTGAGATCGAGCAGGGAAGAGTATTAAATATTAAATACTACTGAAAATTAGAGCCTCCTAGGATCTTTGCACTCGTTACATTTAATTCCATTGAATTTATTCTTGGCTCACCATGGAGGATACGCTTCTATGGAACTTGGTCGTGCAGCTAACTTCAGAGGCTCGCGAAAGTGTCTCTCACTATTACTTGTTGCGTGAATTCCCGATACGGGTCCGGGAGACTTGTGCGGAATTTATTGAAGTCTATTTGCTGTAAGTGAATAATATTATTCTGAACTAAACAATAGACCAGGAATTTTCTATAGGCTAGTCTAGCTTTATTTCACTATAGAAAAGAGAACTATAGGGAAGTAGATTTGAATTTAAGCGTATTGATTATTGATTAATTAATTAGTTATGATTAATATGGATTTGTTGACGAAGGTTTAACATTAGAGTTTTAAAGTTGAGCAACGTCATGGCGTCAGTACGATTAACCTAATCATAATTGAAACGTTTTGTTTCGTTTTCTTATAAAGGGAACGCTATGTAGGATTTACGGAAGCGGAAGTAACGGAAAACAAGCAGTTTATAGCTGGACTACTGGAACTGGTGCGCCAAAGAGCTAACGAAGCCGGGGATAACGAAACATCTCGAAGCTTACAACTAGATGCGGAAAATATACAGGTAAAGAGTTTGCATACTACAGAAACGGAAAGCTGAAGTAATGGGTATTTTAGCAATAGTAGTTGCGCACATTTTGAATGCACATTTCGTGCGTGAATGAAACACCTATATTTGAAACTTTCATTCCATAATATGTTGTCTAAGAAAGCAAACAATTTCAAATAATGCAACTTTAAAACTTTCTCATTTTCAGGGACGTAGTCCTCAAGACGTTTGCATTGCTCTAAAAGATTGTTTAGACAATGAGCTTAGGGTTGTCACAGAGGTAAGTAGGTAACGACGGGAAAAGGTTTTGCCCCTGGCTGGGAGTTTTCAGAAAAGCCGTTGTCGTGTACGTTAACCTTTAGAATGGGTGCACTCTAGTTTCAGGGAAATTATCCAGAACAACCCTGGCGCATTCTGTGGATGTTTCAAACTCTAAATTTCAAAGTATTGCTAGTGAGACGGGATTACACTAAGTTAGACGCTATCCTCAACACTGAACTGCCAACTAACAATGGGCAGCAAGCCATTTTACGTATGAATAAAAACTTTTTCAAAACCAAAAAGCTTTGGTGGAGCGGTGTAAAATTTAAAATCGTTATGAAGCCCTTTGCCTAACTTGGATTTAGAGAACCAATTACAAGACTATGAGGTGGGATCTCGGGAGCACAATATTTTGCAAAATCATTTAGCATTCCTTCAGCGCAACTTAAACTATTTGGTAAGCATTTTGTAAATTGGTTTCAAATTATACTCATGCTGTAAGTATTTAGGCAGATGGAGCTATTAATGTAACGTTACAACTTTGTAGAGACGTCTGCTACTTGGAATTGGTTTAGGAATCGCGACTCGTTGCCAACGTTTGTGTGAGGCGCTGGAGCAATGCTTTCAGGAAGTTTATAGCTCTTACTTGAAGAGACTTAAATGGGACTTGAACGGATCTCCGATAGATGATATTCCTCAAGTCTCAGCTTGGATGGAGAAGCTGTTGGAGTTTATGAATTGGGCAATTCCAACATTGTGGAGTGTACTCAACCTTTCTGTGAGTATCACGGACAACGAGATGAAGGAAACATTTCAAAATGTGGTAGCAGTGATGCCAGGATTTCGTGAACAGGTTAAAAATACTCTTAGCTCTTCAACCGTAATGCTTAAAATTTTCTGCCTGTACTACCTGCTGAAATACTGTTTGAAAAAATTTCAGTTACGAAACCTGAGAAGACAGGTACTTCAAAACGTGTTTGCAGTTAGCCAGCAGGGACCACGTGTTTATAGACAACCCAATATATTTAGAAATGGTCGGGCAGGCGGAATTAAAGTAAAGCTATTAGCCGGCGCTTCTCTATTTGTGGGAACACAAATCCAGGCGATTGTCCTGAATGAAGCGCAGGTAATGCGTTTAATTAAGGATGACCCGGATCCCCAGGCTGTGATTTATGGTAACGATCCGTATAATGCAGCAATAGGAAATGGTGCAGCCCAGGCACTGGTGTCAAATGTTGCGATATTTAATAGAGGTACTGGGAACTCGGATGAAGTAGAGGCAATTTTCAGGTAGTTTTTTAAATAAAATGAAATTGTTACGAAATCTGAGGAAATTAGTAATTATGTCTTGATTTTTTAAAGGAATCTGGCTGTTCCAAGGGGTAGAAGGGTAACGCGATCGTATTTTGCTCCTAGAAGGGTTCTGCATGAAAGATTTTGCCTCTTGTTCAGGTCAAGAATTACATTTGACGGAGAAGAATTAGTGGTGAGTAAAGTTTTGGTGTGAAAGTTATTCGGGGGAAATGTTGTAAAGTAATTCCTAAACAATGCTATTCAACCCATGCAGAATTGGTGCTGCAGTGCTCCTTTCGCCTACTTGGTCCATACAACAAACCAAGGATTAGAAGGTGAAGCTACTATGTTCTGGGACGATATCTTTCGGCTACCTATGCGAAAACCATTTCAAGTAGCGGCTGAGGTGCCACTGGACGTTTTATTATCCGCGCTCAACGTGTACTTTAACAAAATTTCGAATACTAGCAGATATTTTACAGCTGAAAATTTGGATTTCCTGAGGGAGAACATTACCTCTCAAGTAGGTGTCCAAGGCGATAATCAGCTCGTTCAAATGGACACCTTCTGCAGATCCGAATGGACTTCCAACAATACAGTCAGGATGACGTTCTGGGACTGGTTTTACTATGCCGCCGTATTGGTGCGAGATCGTCTAAGACAGTACTGGAATGACGGGTAAGTTACGGGGATATAATAGTTATTGTCAAATTCGCGAAGTTGGAAGTTCTCGTATCTTAGCTCAGCTGAATATTTTGAGATGAACTCACAAATACTGACTGCTTTCTAGGTATATTGTTGGCTTTATCAAAAAAGAAGTGGCAGAAAATATACTAAAGAGATTCTCTCCAGGAATACTGTTGGTGAGATTCCCAGCAAGCGAATTACGAGCCCTCAGTTATGCGGTTCACCATCCTGACGGTAATGTTCTACACTGGGAAGGAGTACCGGATAGAGCCCTCAGGGTGTTCCCATTTGCTCAAAATACAATAGCCATCATGGAGAGCGGTCATGCGACGAAGATTTGCCATACCAATGCCCATAATGAATACGTGGATAGTATCATTGAGGTCACTTTCCGGCCTCATGCTGCACCCAATGCGCCCCGGAGAAATCAGTTTGCGTACACAAGAGGGAACCCTGCACGAATAGCATTTGCTATGATACAGCAGGTACCTCAAGGACTGGTTGGTCCAGTTGCTTTCGGTGGGCTCAATGATGCAGATCAGTTTCAATTTGCTCGGCGACTGAGAATCCAGGATGAAAACCATCCTCCTCAAAGGTTAGTACGTCCTTGATCCATTTGAAAAAGTTAGATGCAACTGAAATATAGGTCTTATCCGACTTTAAGGGTTTCGTGCGAAATAAATGCGCTATTAATACTTTTTACTCCTCAGAATGGACAATAACCAGGAATTTGATGACGACGAATGAACGAAAACACTGGAAAAGGAATGTTACTATTTTCATTTTCACCGGTGTTAAAACTAGTCGTAGTTACCCTGATGCTCAAGCGGTGTACTTACTTGAAATTACTTCATCGACCAACTATTATAGATTATCAGTCGTGGTCATCCTTTCAATAGATTCACAATATTTTCGATTCCACAAATGTATTCCATTGAGTATGTAATAAATATGAGTAAATAGTAGCAAGTAAACCTTTGTCTGCATTTTGTGGAATTCTCTGAATGCATCCTAAAGCATAATACAGATTGCTGAAAAACGTAACAAGCACTCAAAGGTGAACAAAACGTTTTACGACCGCTGTATTTTCTTGATGAAAAAACTTGTGTATGCATGGGCTTCTTATTTAAATCGTTAGATCTGAAGGGAATGAGAAACAAGCAAATTCCTCTCAACTAGTTTGTTAGTTACAACCAATGTGCTCGAAATTGATGACAAAGAATAAAGTCGCGTTATCTCTAACTAGGAAAATCAAAAACGGACATGTAGTTAAAAATAATAAGGTCAAATCGGATAGGCACGGATGATCAGATCAGCCGAGGGGAATTGGGAGTAATTTCATATTTATAATTTTTATTGTTTTAAAGAAAGGTCAAGGGCCATTTATGCAGACTTAACGTTCTACAACCACAGTGATTGCCTAGTAACCCGCATCAGCCTTTTGCAAGTGGGATCGAACGCAGTATGCAGTAATTGTACGTATGGTAAAAACCATGAGGTGGCATATTCAGCAATGTAACACCCTAATATTTTCCTCCCGTTTTTAGCATTTCGTATTTTTAGTAGGATTCCAGAAATTTGTAAACCGAATTTCAGAGTGAATTCAAATTGGTTGTCACGTCTATGTAATTTTTCCTGCATCATTAGCTTTAGCATACTGACGTCAGAGCAGACCTATGTCGATATCTGACATACGCAGGGAACATATCTCATCCTGTTTTACGCAACTTATCCATGGTTTTTACTCCTGGGTGATGCCGTGATTGTATGGTTGATTGATGGGCAGTTGAAGATGGGAAAATAATATCTTTCTTGTCATATTTAATTAATTACGAGCGAGTTTTGGAAAGGCCAGTCGTGGAGTACACAAGAAATTCATAGACAAGGCTTTAAGCTATTCCCAGGAACAAACGTTTTACAGACACTTTTGGTGGTGCCAGCCAGGTAGACAAAGATGTGATCATCTGACCCAATAATTTATCTTCACAAGAACTATGCTTATAATCGAAGATTGACTCTCAAGCATTCCTACTCCATATAACGCAGGAATGATTGATGACAATATGACCAATTGTCGAAATATTAGCTTGGGCAAAGCGCATGTAATAAAAAGTTTTTTTCGCCGGTTTGTGTTTATTTACGGCCCTAGTCTAAATAAGAGGCTCAAGCTGTCTCTATAATTAACACACATTGGGTTGATGATACAGTAATCTTGAAGGGAGAAATTAAAAATGGGATCTGCGGCGACAAGGATAGTGTGAGCGGGTTCTGGAGAACGCGGGGAAATTACGTGGACAAATAGAGAACAAGTGGAGAGTTATTGCTGGGCTTCTCAGGAACGCGCAAACGTTTGCAAATTAATCGCGCTTTCATTCAGCAATATCAAGTCATTAGGAATTGAATTCAAAAGTTCAGTCGACTGTGGTCAAACTGATATGAAATATGAACTAAAGATTAAGTGTAGCAATTTCCTCCTTCTCCCTTACAGCCACTGGTTAATCTCAATGGGCATGAGTGCTGTCCAGCATTCATGGCGTTAGAAGCTATGTTTCGCGCGCTGATGCATATTAGTTCTGACCTGCATTACATGCTCGGAAAGTTAGATCAAGTAACAAGGACAATCATCACCGGCTTCCTCAGTGTTGTAACCCGATAGTATTGCATTTTCGATAATATCGAACCAAAAGGAAAAGTGTCTATTTGAGTAAAACTAACTCAGACGAAACTATAAAAGCATCGGGCCCAGCTACATTCTTAATTAGCCACCGTATAGATACAAGCTCAGATTGGGTTAGAGCCATAATGAAGTTGTAGGTTTGAATAAGACAAAGCCGTAGGGTGGAAGCGGAAACTGTAGAGGAAAATAAGAATTTGGTTTGAGAGATAGACAAATTGTATTTTAATGTGGTGTATCTCAAGAGTCTGATCGAGAGCACGTAGTAGTTAATAAGCACATTTAACGCTCTTGCTTGTAGCTCAGATTGGAGAGAGGAGAATACGTAGTTGCGCTTAACGCTGGCACTACTTGAGAAAGGATAGAGATAGAGAAAATCTTGGTGAGAGGTTGAAGCGTTGAGTGAGAAGAGCACATATAGGGAGCTCAGCTTCCAGTTTAGTTTTGCCACTCTTCTCGCTAACATACAGAGGAGGACAGAGGTGGGAGAAGCGTTTGTGCCACAGGATTCCAGAGCTGCTGATGCTGTCAACAGCATAACGTGACGTAAAACGATTATCAACAAATATCCTGTTTGCCTCATTAAATTGTGCTTACCGGAATGAGTGATAGTGTGGAATCATCGGTTCAAGCAGCGTAGTTAGATCTTGAATCTGTCCCAAACTTAACCCCCCTGACGGTATTTCTATTCATTTCAGAAAATCTGTCTATGATTTACCGTAGACACTCGCCCAGACACAACACACAAGGTGGCGAGACTGAAGAGTATCGGCTGTTCGTTACTGATAATTATACAAGCAAAAGGCTGATTTATTCGCAACCACGAGCTTAACTAAAGATCGCAAGTAGAGCAAGGACAATCATGGCACTTCTTTGGAATCGTATCGTGTCCTTGCCAGAAAATCTTAGTCGGCAAATATACACACAATATGAAACTGTCCAGTTTCCTGTCGAAGTCAGATCTGTCTGCGCGGAGTGGATCGAGGAGAATTTCCTGTAAGTACATATAACATTAATTTCAATGCATTATTGCGAATATTTTTGCCAGTTTAAGAACTTGCCTCAATTTTGCAAATGAGCGATAAGTTTTAAGCAAAAAGGGATATTTTGTGGGTTTGTGAATAGCTGTATGAACGGCTGATTAGTAGAACGAGGTAGCTATCCGAGATTCGCTTAAGTTTTTAAGACTGCAAACAGGAGAGATGTACAATGGACCATGATATTTTGCAAATATGTGGGCCTATAGGGCTAATGCATTCTTAGAAAACGGATTCCTTGGAATTTTGTGCCTGCGCAACCTGTTTTAGTATTAACTGAGGAGGGAAGATGAGAGTGTTGTTATGAAGGAGCGAAATTGTTGCATCTAAACAATAAAGTAGGATGATACATGATGGAGCATGCATAGGAGGAGCATAGAAGAGCTAGCATGGACAAAGAGCAATGCATCTCTAAAAGATGTGAAATTCTCAGCTCAAATACCCTTGCCAATATGTAGGTCTTTTAATGTGAGCTGACCTTGGAACTCCTCTATCGCATATCCTAGTAAAACAGTTGAGAATGGTTTACTCACATCAGAGCAGCGTCTCTTCGAGACGTTTAGTGTTAATGTGCTGCTATGCTACAAGCAAAGCTCATCAAGATTATATTCGCGAATCCTGTGCTTGTTAGCTAATTTGCCTGGACAGTCTGTACTTGAGTCGGTTATCTGGTTTGATGCTTTATCTTGTCTTTGGAACTTTGGCCTTGTAGCGATGTATCAAAGCACATGAGGATGGGTAGAGTAGAACGGAACTTTATGGACAGATGCAGATAAGAAGCTGAGATGTATTGAACTGTGGGTTTGCAAATGCAGTAGTTTCCAAAGTTAATTTTGTTTGAAGTACATAGCTGAATTTACCATTAATAGATGGTACTGCTGGCAGCTGTAGTAGGATTAGCCTAACAGGAAGGAAACTCAAACGATTTAGGAATTATCAAGTTTTGGAATTGATGAAACTGTTTTAAAAAAGGATTGATAACGACAGCTGTAATGAAGGGATGCGTTACATTTACGAAGGGCTTCTCATATACATATCAAGACAATAATTGCTGCAAAGGAGGAAAGAAGAATTAATAGCTGGCTGAATTAATTTCAATCCAGGGATATTAAATTGAATAACACACCGGAAGATGGATTGGCTATGGACTTTTTAAAGAGCCAATTGGTGGAACAGGTCAAGATGAAAGCTCAGTTGGCGTTGACGGCCAATAATGTCAACTTGCAGCATGCAAAACTTTTTGCTGCGGCTGACATTCTCCAGGTACACTTAAAGGAAGAGAAATTAATTTTCACGCTAGGAAATTGTCCGCTGGGAGTCAGCTTTTTTAGTTTGGTTGTAATTGAATTTTTTTGATCTCTAGCAACGAAATTCCACTGAAATTTGCCTCAATCTTAAGAAATGCTTAGAAGATGAACTGAAGATGATCAAAACGGTAAAGAATAATTTTAGATTTCAAAAATTGTTTTGAGCTAAAATTTTGATACTATTGACAATACAGTTGACTGAATAGTGCAGTAACCTCTGTAACGGTAAACGTGAAATGGACTCATGTGGGGATGCAATCCAAATGTTATTCTGATTTGATTTTCGTGTATCCTTGTAGTACGGGGAAAGCTGCAGGAAGAATGGATTCGAGAGCAAAAAGGCTTATCTAATTCAAAAATTCCATAGCCTTGAAAGCAAACAAGTGGCAATGACACACGCAGCTAACGCAATCCAGTCTATACTTACTGACATCCATCTGAATTTCCACAAACGGGAAGCTGGAAGTATGTGCCTTAATAGTTTTATGTAAAAACAGATCAAACTCGTATTCATTATGTAACAGTATGGAGACTAAAGTAAAAAAAATATTATTCGTAATCTCTAGGAAACTTTTTGTCGAGCCCGCAGTCACAACAACAACAAAATGCTGTAAGGATTCAACAGGCCATGCAAAGAGTAGATGAAGATATAAACGTTCAAGTATAGTGTAAAATCTTTTTAAAAATATTGGGTACTTGGGTTGATTGAAATGCCGTAATTAATGGTATTATATTCTGCCACAGCTCAAAAATCTTGTAGAGTCGGATAATATGTTGCTGAGCTACGGGACTGCCATTTACGCGGATGTTACTGAAATCTTTGAAAACATGTGGACTGAGTTTTTGCAAAAGTTTAAATGGAGTGCAAATGCGGACATTGAGAAGGACATACCTCTTGTTTCCAATTGGTACAGCACTCTGATTAATTCCATTGTTACCTCCTTGTCAACGATAAAGCAAGTCCAGACTGATGCACATGCTACCGAAAAGGTAGTGAAACTCTCCCCTGCAACGATGGCTGGAATGACGGACTTAGCTGCAAAAGTAATAAGCTAGTTTCAGAATGGGAAAAGTATTTTTTACAGATTGTGTTAGCAGTTAAAATTAATTTCCTTTTAAACTTCAGTTTACAGCATTCAAAAAGAAGATGATTGAACACATGATGGTGGTTGACGCTCAATGTCCGAGGGTTATTAAGAAAGACACGAAAATTGTGACGGGAGTACAATTTTTAGCCGGGGATCGCTTTCTCTCACAGCAAACTCCTCCAACTGTCACTGCCGTGGTGTTGAATTCCACCCAAGCTATGAGACTGAAGATGTCAAATGATCCAAAGCATTCGGAAATCGGGACTGGTGTGGCGATGCTCATGGCTAGTTGTGGAACGTTTGCAAATGATAAAAACATTTACAGATCCGTTTTCAGGTAATTTCTTGAGTTACCTGAAATGAGTGAGAAAAGTTACCTGAAATGGCAAAACTAATTTTATAACAACATTTATTTAAAATGGAAAATTATATAATTAGATGCATTTTTGCACAGGAATTTGGCAATTTCGAAAATGATTCGAGCTAGCGATAATCGGTCGGGAAAAAAAGCCATGGGAGAGAAATTTTGTATTCTCTTCCGCACTGAATATAAATTCGATGGTGATACGTACTCGGTAATATATAATGCGTTAGCGAAGAAAATACAAACGTAACGAATGCCAGCTGATTCACCGTTTGCGCAATTTTAGATTTGGTGCTGCAGCGTTCCGTTCGCCTACATGGTACACTTGAACCAGAAGACGGAAGGTATGGCAACGATTTTTTGGGACGATTCCTTCAGGGAAGAGTTGCGTGACTCCTTTGTCGTTCCAGAAGAGGTGTCATGGGAAAGGCTGATTGAAGCTCTTAACGATTTTTTCAAGAAGGAAACGAAGACAAGTTGGAACCTAACGATTGAAAACAAGCACTACCTTAAGGAGAAAGTCTACACGTTGCTTGACCTTGGACCCAGTGAAAGTATGATCAGCATACACAAATTTTGCGTTGCTCATTTAAAGCCAGGCATTACGAAAATGTCGTTTTGGGATTGGTTCTACAATATTGTGGAGTTAACTAGCATTCATTTGAAAGAATACTGGAACAAGGGGTAAGAGCATGCATTTAGTAATTGGCTGTACGTCGAGATTTACTTGCAAGAAATTTAATAAATAATAGCCTAATTGTAATTAAATTTCAGGTACATTGTGGGCTTCATTAACCGCGTAAAAGCAGAAGAAATCCTAGAAAAACAAGAACCACAGACTGCAATGCTCAGATTTTCAGATTCCAGACCTGGAGCTGTTAGCATTTCAAATGTTTACGTAGATTCACTAGGACATAAACATATCAACAGTCTTGAGCCATTCACAAGCGCTGGACTTCAACTTTTGGGTATTGCACGTAGGATGTCGGACATGAGGGAACAAGGACAGGCCACGTTGCTATACCATTACAATGCCCAAAACCAAAGTTGCGTATCAGATACGTATGAGATCTTTGGAAAAGCTAGCGTAGAGACGTTCAAACCGAAAGGGTTCAAACCTTACCTGGAAACTGGGATTCGGATGGTCTTGCCAGGGATCTCATCTGCCCCCAACGGTGGCTCTGTTAGCAGACCTGAGAGTGTTGCTAGTGATAGTGTGAGAGATGATATTCGGCATGCTCAATCAATGGTCAACGATTTAAACAAGATGCAATATTACGAATCGTAAGTGTAATATCTTAGTAACGTGTAGTTCTTGTTCTAATAAGACTTAGTTAGTGGATAACAAGATAGTTGATAAATAGCAGAGTGGATAAATGTTGGAATTCAATTTTATGTTTGCAGGTATAACCACATGGATGATTGGCTACAGATGAGTGAAATGGATGAAACAGATATGGAAATTGCCCGCTTCGTTGAAATGACCCTCGATAGCAGTAATCTTCGGCCTTTGGTTCCATTAGACAACTTGCTGGCGGGTAGCGGGGATGCAATGGACTTGTGATTTTTCAAGAAATACTGAGCATTGTTATAATGTACTATACGTAGCGGGAAGCAAGCACACTCCTTCATCAATCTGTTTACTTTAAGCCATTTTTAATTAATGTAAACTAAAGTTTACTATAAAGTGATCTAATGTTTCGATAATAAAAATATGTTAAAGGCTTTGCAAATGTAAATAAAAGAAAATACGTTTGACTTTGACTAATTCAAGTTGTTTTCCTAAACATCTGGAATTATTACAATAGGGTGAATAGCCGTTGAGTTGATGCATTTGAGGAGATAAGTGAATATTATTTGTGTGGAAGCAAGTTTCGTCAGACCACAAATGTATATTTTACGCGACGTGATTCCAGGAAAATTGAAAAGCATTTTATGGATTAAACTATTCAGGCAGATTCGTCTAAAAGCAAACATTAAACACAGGTGCACATGAGGTGAGGACTACGAGACTGTATAGGAATGAATCATTCCAAGAATTCATTAAATGATGCAATATGTAAAACTCCAGCATGCTTTTAAACTATGCAGAAAGAATCGAACCAAGTGCAGGGGGGAAATCATGGTACGTATAGGAGCAACGGCAGATTTTGCATATAATCAGGCTGTGTAGCTCAAATAGTAGGAATAAAAGGAACACGCCACAAGACAGATGGCGGTCAGAAGCTGGGCTGATTCTGTAAATAATACTTGTAGAAGAGGTGCAAATATTTAAGAAGAAGCAGCAAAGTGAGGGGAGGAGTGCATCGACTTGCCGTAACAAGGTATAACAAAGGAGTGATAAGTGTTTTTGCAAAAATATTCTATTATCTTCTGGTGTCCTAGATGCAACATGCATCGCAAACCTGCGAATTTAGATGGGATGCCACAGGTTGTATGTTTACAGGCTAAGCTTGCTGTGTGAAACGTCTTCCAGATCGTAAATTACATTCATTTACATGGTTATGGAATGGGTTTGCTGTTTCATTTGCGGTTGACTGCAGGTGTGTTATAGTCTGAATACTCTCGTTCAGTCATCAAGCATTCCAGCAGAGTCGAATAGGTGAATCAATATGTGCTATAGTTTCGTTAATGAAAATAAAATTAAATCTATTGCACTGTTCTTAAATTTTGTAGATTTCAGACCATGCCACTGGGCGTCAAATAATTTGTATTGCAGGGATTTTTATGGATTGTAGAGATGAATAGATCTTACGCTGCCATCACACTTCCGTAAATCCGCAAATGAGTCAGACTTACGAGGAAAATGTGGGCTTCTCTTGCGAATGAAGCCTTCAACGTTTGGCGACCGTCACATTCATGTACGCGACGCCTGTAGAAGATTGCAAATCCTGGTTCGCTGCCGATAATCTTGATCTACAGGCAGCCAAAGAACGCTATTTTTAAAGACTGTACAGCTTACTACATGATTTACGTAGACCTAGAGGCCCGAGGCCATGATGGACGTGTGACGTATGGAATCTGTGATGCTACTTATAGTTACTGAATTTGCATTCGGAACGGATCTGGTGTTGTGTGACGTCTGGGATGTACATGAATTGAATGTGACTATACTGATCACCTCAGTTTGGGCTTATGCTTGGAGGAGATGAAGAGGTGCAAATACCTGTAGGTTAGTTATCACCTGCGTAAAGTCAAAAGTGGGGTGGCACACGGAGAGGCGCATATCTATATGAAATATGCGAATGTGTACAGTGATGTTGGTAAAACGATAAACTTTTCATTAGAAACGAGACATGCTTACTTGCTTGGATTGGGAGGGAGAGTTGTTAATCTGAAATATAAAGGATTTTATACAGATTTACTGGTCTGTCTAAAACCAGAAGCTGGCGAGTAAGGAGCACCTTTTGCAGTGGATGAAAGAAATAAGAAAGGAGCACTTCCATACGACTTAATTATTCCAAAACGTTTATTAGAAAGGTTTGGGTGACAAACATTCTTAGTAGTGCACTCAATTTAGTTGGGCATGAATGATCCGAGAGTCCAATAATTCATTCAACGTTAGGTTTTAATTAGAGCTGAATTTGGCAAAGTCGCGCGATCACGCTGTAGTGCTATTTCTAAGGATTGATCTTGAAAGTGCAGGTTGTAAATTTACTCACAATTTTGTCAGTAAGTCTGAAATCTGCTGATAGAGCGGTAATCGGCTTCAGGTTTTAGCCGAACGTGCAACTTTTAAAAAATGGAGACGGATAGAGTAAGCTCTGTTGAGGAAGCTTTTGGATTTTTACCCGCTGCTACCCTTGACCGAGTTCGCCAGATTTATAGCAGACAAGTTCCAAATACTAATCCCGAGTCGTCGCCCACTGTGATAAATTTGCATTTATGGGAAGTACGGACCAGATTAGGGGTTTGGTTGGATTCCAGTCTAAGGTAAAACTTTTATTTTATGCGTGGGGTTTAGAACTACAGAAACTACCGCATCAAGAATCCATTAAGATGTGGTAGGAAAATGTAATCAAAATTGCCATTTTGCCATATGGATTTCAGGAATGTTTTCAGAAGCATCCTAAACCCTCTTCATCAACCGCTCATTGTGGGTTGGGGTGGAGAATTTAAAGAGAAAATCTCATCCTTGCTTCCACTTCCAGCCGCAACTGAGGATTCTACGATTCGCTACTTACTAGTAAGAAGGCGCTCTGCCAAACACACCATTATGATACAATATATTTATTTTAAACGGCCCAGTCCTCGCGTTTAGTTAAGATATCTAGTCAAGATACAGTGAGAAGTAGAGAAAATCCGTCTCGAGCCTTCCAGCCCTGCCAGCTTGTAGGGACAAACGATTTATAAGCTATGTTTTTTTCTCTAAAGCGTCACTCATTCACATTCATTTTAATAAGTTTAACAAGTTTATAAGTCCATAGTCAAAAGTTGCAGACGCTGCGGCGCTAAAAGCCCACCACGCTTTGAAAACTGACATTTTTCAGTTAAGGGGATGTACCGTAGCATTACCAAACCAAAATCTTAAACAGATGAAGCTCATTAATGAAAGCGAGAGCAGAATAGCATATCTATCCAGCAATGTACATATATAGCGGAAAATCTTCTCAGTGGAGAAATATAACCATGGAAATAAACGGCAAAGCCGGTGTACGGAAGTGTCGAAGATAAATGTAGATTTAATCATCTACAAGTATCTTCTAATTTTAATAAGATTTAATTTTATAATATATTTGAATTATTCCTTCTTTTAAGTAGGATAGTGCCTATAGAAAAAGTTAGCTTTCAGCCCTCGCTACCTGTGCTTTCAGCAACTCCATTTATCCCTATGCTTCCGCTCTCGCTCCGTTTATCCCTATGCTTCCGCTCTCACTCCGTTTATCCCTATGCTTCCGCGCTCGCTTCGTTCATCCCTATGCTTCCGCGCTCGCTCCGTTTATCCCTATGCTTCCGCGCTCGCTCCGTTCATCCCAATGCTTTCCCCTCCCCATAACCTTATCATTAGCAAAAGTTAACACAAGGCATGCAGACAGTGGTATTCGAACCCTTGCCCAACTGAGCTACGGACATGGAGCAGGAAACGCGGAGCACGTATGTCATCACATGTGTTCACCTGAGATAATCTGTTCAATGACATGTATCTCAGTGACCACTTGACCAATATCACTGAGATTCAATAGCGATGGTCCTGATACATGTATCTACATATCCTGAAAATTTCATTACAATCCATCCACTCGTTCATGAGTTAGAGTGCGCACAGACGGACAGACAGACGGACAGACAGACGGACAGACAGACGGACAGACAGACGGACAGACAGACACCATCGACCCCCCTAGGAAGTGTCTTCGACACTTAATAAGAAAGCCTCCTGCATCTGCCACTACATTAGCCTCATACATTAAAGATAAAGAAAATATTCATAGCTTGAAGCGAATTAACTGGCAAAATTAGTATTATTACTATAAACATAATTATTTAGATTCCGTCACATGCGTATCTTTACTGATTGTATAACTGTGTTTATCAATGCTGATCATGGGATGATTATCTTGGACAGACGCTGCCGGAGTGTAGACTCTATGAAATAATGGAAAACTGCCTGAAGGAAGAATGCGCCATAGTGACTATGGGACTAATTGAAGCGTTCCGTTTCAGTGTCCAGTCATTCCTTGGTTTTCAAAGGGGAATGGATCAGGTACGATCCACAAGTTTTTTGGAAGGTCCGGATTTGACAGCGCTGCTTCGGGAGGAATCGTTTTACTTCAACGTCCCTCAATCGGTAGAGATCCTTAAATGATTTGTAAGTTGATGGCATGGGTGGATAAAGGAATGGAAGTTAAAAAAAATTACAATTATAGGGGAGAACTATGACAGAAATTGAAAGAGATGCAAGGATGGAGCTGGAGCGAGCCGTTAATTATGCTACTGTTTTCTTGCGTCTATCTGGATTAGAAGCGCGTGTTAAACGTTTAAACTACCACTCATATTTCCAGCATCAGTCTTTTGAATTCTACAGTCATTTCTACATGGAAAATATGAGGATGCTTGTAGAATTCCAGAAAGAATTGAGTAAACTCGTTCAAGCTGTGAATGGATTCGCCGGATTGAGTGCAGAACAAGCTGAAGGCATAAGGAACGCGGCGGATGAGGTGATTTTAAAGTTTAATTAAGATGAGGAGGAACTAAGTTTTAGTGTTAATGGGGGTTCCAAAAACGCTAATGATAAGCGAGGGAAGGAGAAAATTTGCCTGAAGAATTTGGTTGCAATATGTGAATATGTCCGTGTACTTTAAAGGTTACAGCATTTATAAGCCTGCTCGTCTCAAAAGCATCAGTGATTACAGATGATCAACGACCGAAAACTGTCAAGAAAGAAACAAAACTGTGCATGCACGTGAAGATGATGCAAGTTTCAAGGATGCTGGAGCAGTCAGGAGGACCAAGTACTTGTTCTTCCGCTGCTTCCATGCCCCCGAAATTCAACATCTACGTCATCAATGCTGAGCAGTGCAAACGGATTCAGGCTTATCAAAGAGGCAATGAGAGATTTGACGTCGAGATTTTGCGAAATACTGAACCGTGCAAAATTTCTGGTAGAAAGCCGAATAGCAGCTCGTCCAAGGAATTACCATTGCAGTCTGCGTGGGAGTTGGAGTTGGAAAAGTAAGTGCGTCAAACTGGTAATCTGGTTTGCAGCTGGGAATATACTTGAGGTTTCTAAAGGAAATGCCTACTTTGTGGATTCTCTGTGGCGTCCGGTTTTTACTG
Organism: Sminthurides aquaticus; assembly: GCA_906901655.1. NCBI lineage: Eukaryota > Metazoa > Arthropoda > Collembola > Symphypleona > Sminthurididae > Sminthurides > Sminthurides aquaticus. The sequence goes on along the minus strand of CAJQTT010000014.1, from coordinate 1,490,727 downwards.
ATTAATAATAATTAGTGCATTATGGATTTGGTTTAGATGCATAGCAATTCCTGAGCGTCCAACAACTTCGGATCCTCTGCCTGTGCTGCGACAAAAGTTTTATCTCCTTTTTGTTGCGGATGTTTCTATCAACAGTTGCACTTATCGGGTAAGACGCCATGCATTCTATGATTCTATTGTACCACTGTCTCTGTTAGAACGAATGCATGTTTAGCGGAAAATATGGGTTTCGTTGATGATGATCTCATTGACAAATGAAACAAATGCACGTTTGGGTTTTAAAGGTGATGTCATGCAGTCAACCGTTTGTATACACAACAAACGTGAGTCAGGATGTAGGAGCTGCAGGTACGCTGTTCTGGGACACTGTATTTGGCAACCCAGATGATCCTTTTGACGTTCCTGAAACTATAACAATTTCTCAGTTCATGCAAGGGATTGAAACACATTTGAAAATGGAAACCAAGTGCCGTGATAGGCTGTTCCATCTGCCGGAGTTTAGCAGGAATTACCTAGCTAGAAAAGTTATCAACACTTTTCACCTTAATTCAGTCTTGACGCGAACGTATTTCGAGTCACTCATAAAAAATAAACCTAGTATCAAGTCCGAAAAGATTTACTTCTGGAACTGGCTTTGCGAAAACATCAAAGTTATTAACCTCTTCGTTCTGGAATACTGGAGAATGGGGTAAGTGTGGTCATGAGTTTTCGACGGAAACGATTGATAATTCCGTAAAAGTAAAGATAATATATAAAAGCGGTTGGTGGGATGTGCAATTGATAAGCATAAAATGCTTATAGGGTCATCATGTTCATTGCCAGGGATGAAGCTGAAAGAATCATACTTGAAGCTGGACCTGGAGCGTTCCTTATCAGGTTCTCAGACTCTCAACAGGGGAACTTGTCGCTCATGTTCCGTAAGTGTTTACTTTGCAATTGTAAAACGGAAGTGGGAAGATGATAACAATCCTTTACAGTCAGATACGATTGAGCAGGACATGGATAATGACTTTGTATATAATGTACTGCTCTTGTAGATGAAAATGGAAGGGCTGAGAGTGGTCTCTGCCCTCCTATGAGCAGCGACTCTTTGGCTACATGTATCATTAAAAATAACGGGTTTCATAGTATTTGCTCCTATGATCCCCAAACGGGAATGAAAGCTATGAGGAACAAATTTGAAGTCTTCAAAGTTGATCCTACCAAGTGGATGATTCAGGGTTAGTGAACGATAAGAAAGTTTTTCAATTCAGCATAGCTTTCATGCTGCTGTTAAAATATTTCTAATTAAATTGTCTGAACTAATGCCAAGCCAATTAATTCTTACCTGCTTTCCTTTGGGTTTAGGTGGGGGGAATCGGCCTAATTACAGGAAAGGTATATTGACTTGGCCCGCGCCTATGACGTGTATTCCTGCAACGACTAGTGCCATGTAGATGCTATAAACTAGCTCATGACTGCTAGGACGCAAGTCATGAGCAAAAATGATTTTTAAAAGAATTTGTAATTGAGTATTTGAGACAATGAGAAAATCTTAATTAATAGAAGCATTGTGAAATATGGGCATTTGTAAAAATGTCATCAAAAGTTTGAACCTGAAGTGACTTTGAATTCGCCGAAGATTTGATTTTTTCAGTGATACTTTTTATTAATAGTGGGAAATTAGTAATAACAATATTACATTATTATTAAAGGGGTAAGAAAGAGAGGAGAATGAAAATGTGCGTTTAGATGGTTTTGTATTCAGCCAAATGATGTTATCACACACAAAACTATAATTAATTGTAAAATCTTGATATGTGAAGATGAATTAACTAGTGAGGGATGGATGGTGAGAAAATCCTAAGTTTTACTTTTTTTATCAAGCTGAAAGCGTATCACATGATATCTATCTTTGTATAACAAATTACAGATTATGATTGTGCTTTCACCGTTCTAAAAGTATAGATAAAGTAAGTATACAATTGAAGTAGTGGAGTAGACGTTGATAAGTTGGCAGTTAATAGCGTCAGAAGTCACTAACTGCATTCATTGTTTTTGCGAAAGTATATTTCCACAAATTAGGTTAATGAAATACGTAAGAGCCAAAGATGTGTAATAGATAAGGAAGCTACACAATACACTAATATGAAACTAGTAAGTACTTGCTCATGTATGCGTCTGTTTTACGCACGCTAATGATTGAATAAAACCTTCGCACGCTGAATTGCAGATGTAATGTTGGATTTTCTAGCATGCAAAACAAAACACTCTAATAAAAATGACACGAGACGAACTAATATCAATAACACTGATTCAGAGGATGCGCTGGAATTAGATCACTTTCTTAGCTATACGAGCACACTGCATCATCTTATAGCTGCAAGCACAGCAAGTGCTTCTGGAGAAAAAATAAGAGCACGCCATGAATTTTTGCAAAGTTGTACCCTTGTTATTTCTACGAGAAGCCGGTGAAGGTGAAGGTCTGGATTGGTGTGTGAGAGAGAGGGATGGGAGAATATGTCATGGAACTAAATAAGCATGGAAGCTGTTTTACCTCCATCATCGGGTAACCTTAGAATAAAATAAACACTTGGCCCACATGTGATTGACATTAGAGCTTATTGGTATATATAGTGGGTGCGAGAAGGAGGAAAGTAAACAAGTTTGATTCCAGACTTGTGCAGTAAGGTTGAGTCAAGCTTTTGTTCGCTGAGCAAAAGGGAATCATCTAAATAAAATATTGTTATCGTCTACTTTCTCTGATAAGATAGACAAAGTAGCGATTTTTCTGGAGAGAATTGAAGCGAGATTTTAGCAAACATGAATCTTGCACTTGTTTTTTGCTTGCTATTCGCAACTTCTGCTGTGTCGGTAAGATTTATTGGTCTCATCGTTTTATATTTTTGTGTGCGTCCAGTGTTCCAGGAAAATTAGCATATTGATTGTGATGTTTACCTAGGTCGAGAGACGTACAAGAGGATGGATCGAGGATCTTCTAGGAATCAGACCTCCAGCGTCTAACGTGAATGCAAATAAAAATACTACTACTACAACAGGTAAGGAAGCGTTTGATGATGAACTAAGGAACGCGACAGAAATTGGGTGGAAGAGATAAAGTTCTCTGCCGTCAGACTTGAACTTTACTGGGGTTTACTTTTTTGTGATTAGATGCCAATTGTGGGCAACGCTATGCTATTGATGCTCTCAGATCCTACAGAGTCCAGAGCCCTGTTTATGGAGTCTTCCCTTATCCACCTTCCTTCAGCTGTGGTTACACGTTCCTGGTAAGTTATAGATACACGTAATTGGAGCATTGTGTGTCAAACGTTTTGGAAGTTCCGGTTTTGGGTAAATATCATTGCTCATTTTTACTGGAATTGCAGGGAACTGATGGATGTAACCCTATGATTAATTGCTCCAATTTTCAAGTAGTTCAGTCACAGAATTGTTCTACGGATTATCTGGAAGTGAACGATGGTGTCGGCGCTTCACAGAGGTAAATACTACGGATGATGAGTCTTCTTATCGAATATCCTGTTCCACTTTCGGTTGTCTGAAGCATATTTCTATTGTCTCAGGTTTTGTGGAAACTCAGGGCCTAAGAACCTGACTACTGGAATATCAATCATGCAAGTCAAGTTCCAGAGTGGAGTCTTTAGCTCTGGAAAAGGGTATCAATGTTTGGTGACATGCGCGCCTCCGGCGACGGCAGCTACAACTACTAGCGTCATTCCGAATGCTTTAGGGAAACCGAAAACTTCGAATTGCAGTGAGTAACGGATACTCACGAAATTGAAAACGATAAAACTGTGGGTTGCTCATGGTGACGCGAAGTATGAAATAATATGTCGGCTATCGTATCTTTCAGCATGCGGCGTTACGGGAATGGGAAATCGAATTGTTGGCGGAGAAAATGCTACCCCTGAGTACTGGACATGGCAAACTGCTATGGTGTTTACAGGAAGAGACTCTCCTTTCTGTGGAGGAGCTTTGTTAAACGATCGTTTCATTGTAACAGCTGCTCATTGTGTCGTTACTACAGGGTACGATTAGATTTCGTTGCCGTTAATTGCTATTTTGAAAGGGGATGTTGCAATAATGGGTTTTATGATTGTATAGACTTGTTGCATTCCCAATGTTGGCCCAAGTCGTATTCAATGAGTATGATACTACGACCACAAACGAAACGATGACAGTACGACGCAATATTCGGGCCATATCGCCACATCCGTTTTATGAGTAAGTTTCCAAAGAAGTAACAAAAAAAGATAAGAAACTAAGGAATAAGCCAATTTAATAATTATAAAAAATATGAATCGTAATTTACAACTAAATATGTTGTAACTTGTAGTGCTCAAACTCAAGACTACGACATCTCCGTTATCGAATTTTATCCACCGCTTAACTTGTCTTCGAATGCTGCTCCTACTCTTACACCTGTTTGCCTTCCACCGAGAAATACCCGAGATACTTTCGCCGGTCAAAACGCTACTGTAATTGGTTGGGGCACTCTGTCAGAAGGAGGTGATCAATCTACAGTTCTTCAGCAAGCAAAGATCCCTGTAATTACCAACGAGGAATGCAATAAGAAGTACGACAACAAAATTACTCCGAGAATGATTTGCGCAGCATATGAACAAGGAGGAATAGATTCTTGCCAGGTGAGATCATGGATGCCGGACTGGTGTCTCGTTTAATAAGGGTTTGCTGCGTAGTGTAATGCTAAAAATGTGCGTTTAACAATTATTCAATGTACAGGGTGATTCCGGCGGTCCTTTCATGGTCCCAAGAGACAGCGGTCCTATGAGCCGGTACAATGAAATTGGTGTTGTATCTTTCGGTGAAGGATGTGCCAGGAAGGATAAACCAGGAGTTTATGCCCGTGTTACAGGTAACATTGCAGTACTTAAAGTGCACCTATATTAAGTTTAAAACACTGATAGTGTATGAGCGGATTATGTAAGGGGTATTTAATATTTGTTTTCAATTTTACAGACTTAAATGACTGGGTGAGACAAACCGCTTGGAGCGGAACATGGTGTATGGAATAGCTGACTTGTCGGATTTGGAGATATAGAAGCACTACAACAATGTTAACGCATAAAAAACTAAATTGTCAGCAGCACGTCACAGCACTTTAGAGCAATAAATGTAAAATGTTTATAAACGAGCTCATGTGAAGCACAGGACGCATTAAGCATTGAAATTAGACCGCTAAAGAGCCGACATTACACACAGAGAAAGGTTAAGCATTTGGACATGCAGTTTCTAAATGCTAACGTACAATCTGTCTGAGTTTTAGCATAGACGGTGAATTTGTGAACTACCGTCTGCTTCCAGCCATGGCTGGAAATTGGTGTGGATTAGTATTGCTCACCAGCTTCGCTGCTATTTATTTGGCAGTTCCTATTGACAAGGACGATGGTAATATATTGTTTGTAGCACTCATTTAAAATACCAGCATTGCTATCTTTAGTTTAAACGTGCTAATGCAATTCATAATTTCCGACGAAAATCTTCAGGTGAAACTTGGAGATCAAATGCGGGAACTGCAGAGGAAGATGAAGTTGGAGTAGTGTCAAGCAGATTTGAAGACAACGATGGGTCCGAAAAAGGTGGACATGAGCTTCGTAAGTGCTTTGCTCTTGAAATTTGTGTCAGAATGAAATGACATAAGAAATTCAAAGAGTTCATTGAAGTTAATGCAGAATAATTTAAATGTGCAGATTGCCATGGGACTTTAGAAGTAAAAGAAAATAGCCGATACTGCTTTGGCAGTGCCACGAACGTTATAGATTGCGCATTCTTTGTAAGGGCTAATCAAGTAACTTGATTGTAACATGGAGTAGACTGTCATAGTTTTAAATTCCATGCGGGTTGGTTTTAGGGTGCGGATGGATACGTTCCTGCTATTTCATGCCACAATGTTTCAAAAATTCAATCTGAAGATTGTGATACCACCAACCACATCAGGATATCTGACGGAGTTGGCCACCCGCAACGGTAAGACGGATAACGATATCTCAGTAGTGGGAACAGCTGTGATGATGGAATCAAACTTTACTTGTATGATTGCAAAAACTATCATCTAGAATTTGCAAGAGCACCGAAAAATTAACGACGCGAACGTCATTGATGTTTGTAAAATCTCATATCCGGTTTCCTGAAGAAGAGTTTCACTTTCAATGTTGTGTTACTGCTGTCGAGGGGAACTGTCTCTCAGAGACTGCGACACCGAGTCTGGAACCCAAGCGACGCTTTGCAGATTGTGGTAAGTTTCTATGTCCAATCTCAGTTCGCAGGCAGGAATGACGAGACAGCTGAGAATGATTACAACACATTGCGCTTTTCTTTATTTCTAGCCAGCGGTGAAATACGTCATATCGGTCGTATTGTTGGGGGTCATGATGCTGCAAGAGGTAACTATCCATGGCAAGTAGCCATAAAGCAGACTGAAGGTCATCATATCGCGTACTGTGGTGGAACGCTGATTAACGATCGGAGCGTGATAACGGCAGCCCATTGTTGCGTCCTGTCTGGGTAGAATTTGACTAAAATCTGAACATGATGTACAAACAAGATGGATGTGCATATTGTATTGCAACTTTGCATTTACAGCATATACCACGACAGTACAAAAGCGGAAATTGTATTCAACGCTTGGAATATATACTCCAAGGATGAAGGAGAACAGTCTTTTACACGAAGCATTGAGGCGGTCAAAGTTCATTCTTTGTACAAGTAAGAAGGGGAAGCTGGTTGCTACCACCCAACTTTATGCGAAGTGTTTTGTTGTAGTTTTAATGAATTAAGGAACTGTTTGAGAATTTCAGTCGAACATCCCAAGTTTATGACGCTTGCATAATATCCCTGAAGATTCCGATTAATCTGGAAGCTTTCTTTGGACCAGAAGCTCATGTTGCACCCATTCGGCTGCCATGTTCTGAAACTTGTGACAGGTACGAAGGTGAAATGGGAACTGTTGCAGGATGGGGCACGATTTCCTCGGGTGGAAAACAATCGGAAATCCTTCAAGAAGTTGAATTGCCGATTTGGGATCAACCAGACTGTCAAGAGGCATATGCTCCCCATGATATAGCTGTTCAAGAAAGCATGATTTGTGCCGGGTATGACGAAGGAGGCAAGGATGCTTGTCAGGTAAGTTGAAACTGAGGATGGATTAAATACAAAATGACAGTATTAAATAAAAAAAATGGGGACCGATTTGCAACAAATCTTTCATTAGGGCGACTCTGGTGGAGGATTCGTTGTCCACAGGGATGATGCATTCTATTTAGCTGGGGTGGTTTCCTTCGGTATTGGATGTGGAGAGCCTGGAATCCCCGGGATTTACGTGCGTGTTACAGGTATAGAAAGCTGTTTATCAATACCTGGTTTACTCTTGAATACCTTGTGGTAAAAATAAGAAAATTGAAAGAGACAGTATAGAGACGGAACTCAGTATCCATGATTTCTTGATGTTCCTATAGCACTCTGTGACTGGATATACTTCCTAACGTGGAGAAACTCCATCTGGTGTGCAGACAGTTAAATTTGCGAAGGGTGCGAAACAAATGAATGAGTCAAAAGAAAGACTCTCTTCGAAACTAAATTTTGTGAAATTTAATGTAATTGTTATGTATTTTGCTCTTAAATATAAAGTAGCAGTAGTTTATAATTCGTTGAATTTGGTTTCGCAAATGTAATGGTCAAGTAAACAAATGAAACAATTATTTACGGGTAGAATGGTTTAAATAATAGTTAAGCAAACGAAATTAATAATTTTATGAATTTCTTAAACTGGTTTATTTTGAGCAGCATATAAAAAATCTATATTGGATTCTATGCGAAACACGTGGAAGAAGTATAACCCTTCACTTCATGCTGAATTGTGGGGAATTCACAAATCATGAATAATGACGTCAGCTTACAAACATAATTACTACTGGCCACTGGGTCAGGGTAAGTTGCACGACGTTTGAACTATTCATGGCATAAGTGTTTCTTACTAACAAATGTTGCAACGGTTACATGTTTGTCCCTATATCGGGACGGGAGCAAATCGTGAGCTCAGGTGTTACTTCATTGCCAAGAGATTTTCTCCCTCGTCGTACATGATCGGAGAAAGTTTGTAAGCTTTCACTTTGTCCGCAGTCTCTGAAACTTGAAACTCATTGACTAACTCACTCGCATGCGGTTACTCTTCACGGGAAAATGTATAAAACTAGCCACATTCTCTCAGGACATGCCAGAAGCTTTTGGAGACAACTGCTCCTCATACGGGTGGGTGTGTGTGACATGGTGCCGATAGATATTATTTAGTTTCTATAGTTTGTTTACGTGTTACCTGCAGAGGTTTATTGTGAGAGTCTTTCACGAAATTTTTCTGGAATACACTAAAAAAAATTATTCGCGTGATGTTATATTACATCGGTGACTTAATGAAGATTGCAGTGATTATGGCAATCGAGTTATGATGGTGGTTAACGGGTGCCTTTACGAGGTTGACAAGCTATAATAAAATCTGGTAAGTTAACGCTATAGAAGTTGGCTTTAACATTTACTTCGATTTGGAGGTTAAGCTTGTTCAATTAGGTCTGTTTTGACACTCTTTCTTGACCTAGAATAAAGGAAAATGTTAGGCAGTAAAATCCAAAAGTAACTAACAAGATTATTGCTTTAGGTAACTGGCTTGATATGCTCTAAGGATGACTGTAACGGAATCAATGGAGGATAGAATTAGTGAGAATGAAAGCTCAGGAATTAGTGGGGACCATCGTGGAGAAGACGTAATCCGGAGAGATCCACCACACATGTGGGCAGTTATGCATGTGCCTTTTCGGCACTTGGCCCGGGTAACTGTCTCCCTGCCATTCGGTGCTGTGGTATTTTCAGTTATATGGGCACTCTGGATGGATATGGATACAGCTACCGCAACACATTGTGGGGTAATGAAATGTAGAATATTTTAATGAATGCCATGTAATTCCTTTAGTTCGGCCAGTCGTGTTCATTTTCTTGCCACTGCCGAGAAATAGAAGCTGTGTAACCGGGTCGGTGGGGAGTAAAGCAAGCACAGTGAATTGCAGAAGAACTTTACAGGGGGAGAAGTTAGAGTTAGAGAATATGCGCGACATGTTTTATTTAGTAGTTTTATGTTTACTCAACGCATGCGGTCCATGTTGAAGGAATAAGGTGGAGACGTGGATAACTGATACCTGCCTTGTTTGTTTTCCGTTACGACACAGGTACGAAATTATCTTCCCTCTTTGTCGGCTGCGATGGGAGGATTTAAATTGGCTCAAGCCGTATGGAGGATTTGCATTGCCTTACATGCAGCACCAAGACTTTTAATCGCCTTAATGTACTACAGCTACCTTAGATCAATAATCAACTGCAAGTTTGTTACATGGGCCCGTGTCGCCTGTTTGTTAAATGTACTCGAGAATTTAGGACTCGTTGGCCTCTCCTACATTTCTTCCAAGGACAACTATAGTAAGTCTGGCTTGAAAGTATGCAATGCAGCAAGTCCTTGATTTTTCTTGCACAAGCTCTTTATTATGGTTTCGCATGCGTCACGAACATTAATCCTGTAAGCTTAAGGAAAATCTTTCTCTCGCAGGTGGTAATTCAATCAAAGCTGATATTTTTAGAATCGCGTATTATTTTATAACTTGATCTTCTTTGGTGTTGGGGGCTAAGAATGGTTGCCTTCAGTTCAGGTATGGAAAATATGAGGCTACTTATGGGCGTTACAGTCGAGTGTTAAAGACAGGGATAAAGGTGATGAAAGGGGGGTGAAAGGAAGGGAAAGCCAGGAAGAAAAATAATTCCTAAGGCCATGAAGAAGTTTTGAAGTGTTCGTGATATTTGACACTTGAGGAAAAAATGATTTACTGTTTTACTTTCTCAGTCCATTTTTGTTTGGATTCGCAGGTGTTCATGAGAAATGCTTCTTGGTTTTTATACTCTCTTCAGAACTCTATATGATACTCCTATGTGGGCTATTGTATAAGACTAGAAGTGTCCCTCCAACCAAGCTGGAAATTTTGAGCCTCAGACTGAAAATCCGCCTGGTCGCCGCAAACATGATCAGCTTTCTTTTGGCTGCTTACGTTTTCATTCGCCATAATACCTACTGTGAGGAAGGAAGTAAGTGGGAAATAAATAAATACAGTCATGAATGTGGCACTCATGTTTCACATGAACTTTGAAAAAAATCCTGAAACAAAAATTTTTGCCGCAAAAGGAACTATAAAATAGCTTTTATCATGGCGTGGAGGTAGGAGGCGTAAAACTAAAGTTTGGTTTTTTTATTTCAGTGTATACTATTTTTGCCTTCCTGGAATACGTTGTAGTCTTTACCAATATGGGATTCCATATGACAGCTTTCTGGGATTTTTATGATAAAGTACTCATTGTTGCGCCTGTATCGTTGCAGTCTCATCTGAAATTACCGTGATTTACTTGTTGTATAAATGCTTTCATGCTGATAGCTTATGCTCAATGATACGGAATTAATATTTCATCATAAGAAGTATATTGTAAGCATGCGCCGTTTAAGTTAGAATCTTTACTGAATTCATAAATGATCTTAAATAGGTGTGTGAATTATTGTTTACTGTAGGGCTTTAAACTTCTTTTTGTAGATTTGCTTCATTATTTATTTTCCGGGCATTTGGCGAGAAAATAAAATATACAGGACATCAAACGTTAATTTTAATGTTGAATATTCTGTCTCGCTTCAAATCTATTTACTCCAACCTACTAAAAATATTACTGCTGTACTCATAAATTCCGCAATATTTAGGGTGTAGAGGACTTAGAAAATGCCCACGAAAAGGGTGAACTTGTCAACAACTATGTCTTGCATTAATGTCAATAATGTAGCCTGAAAATCCTGGGTAATACGAACTCCAAACGCAAAAGAGCATAACAACCAATAAAGATGGTTAAACTTTGTTAGCATAAAATATATAGTTCAGTTTCTTAAAACACATAAAAATATACTACAATTACTTGATATTGCTAGACATATCGCTTAATCACTGTACCGTAATGTAATCGCTGCAAGGTTTCATACATTCGGACTAGTATTTTACTTAATCTAATATCAAGTTAAATGATTATAATTCGATGGTACTCAAGGTTTAAACACCCTATTTTTACTAAATTTTAAAACAACCTTCTACTTACATAAAAAGCTACACACTACCTAAGTCTACTCTAGTCTAACATCTATTAACTGACCCCAAAGTTTACTTCAGAATTATTCTATATAGTTTCTTCCAAATTTAATTTTAAAACTAAGAGTATTTCGTGGCCATACTATACTGTCTCCACTCTCCACACACCACCCTACAGTCGAAAGACCATCTCTCAAAGGCGCAGAAGCTAATTGAAATAGACGAAAGGAAGGAGAGCGGACCAACAACTTGCTTAGTCTTCTTCCTCCTCTTGTTTAAGAGGATATTTATGGAAATAAGAGTTACGATTCTGGGATTTATAGTTGTAAAAGGACTTGAGGAAAGTCATAGTTTTGTTGTGTTTCTTTTCAGATTTTTCAATTTCCTTCGCCTTGCTCTCAAGTTGTCCCTGTATCTTCCCATTTCTTATAGTGCAAAGCTGTTCATACTTTGTTGCAATGCTGCCATCACTTGACACTGAGCACCCATCATTTTTCAAATCGTCTCGCCACAAAATCAGTTCGTAGCTACCGTTATTCTGATTTCGTGCCGTCCTCCCTTTAATTTGCGTTTCCTCTTTTTCATCCAAAGAGAAAAAGCTCTGAATAACATGAACACCTCCGTTTTTCTCCACGTCTGAATCCTTAGATTTGTAATCAACGCCTCGCCCCATTAACCTTGTTCCCAAGGTAACTTGACCCGCAACCCCAGCCTCCGCTACATACATTTCCATCCTACTCTCACTCTCATTCCCAGTTAATACGTGCACCCGATTCAGACTACTTTCGAATCTATTCTGGAACAAGCCTATTTCCTTTTCGGATTTAAAAAACACCATTACAGCCCTGCTCTCCCGGATTACTTTCTCAACCGCATTATGCAGTGCGTTCAACCACTCAGCTTCCGACTCTTCAATTCTGAAATTCTGGCTCGGATCAAACTTGAGTTTGGTTCTACCGAAAAACGATGGCATGCTAGAAATACTGTTTATGCCGTATGATTTTACTGCCTTCTTCTCCCAGTCATTTAATCCTGTTAATGTCCCTGTAACGCCTAGAATAACGGGGAAATCTTCTGGTAATTTTGCATAGGATATGCTTCCGCATGCAACTTGTAAATAACCGTAATTCTTATATCCTTTATGCTCGAAACCCGTCTTCTTAAGTCTAAAATAATTGAAAATGTTGTAGTATTTCTGAAAATAGGACCGATCGTAGAGTTCATCTGTAGAGCGTTTACAGGTGATAAACCCGTCTTCATCAAGACGGAAATCTCTCCTGCACCAGTCAGAATCCTTCCCAGTCGCCACACTAATAGCAGTATTTATCATATCCTGGAGATGTACCTTAAAAAACTCGTTGGTCGTTGTCAAAAAGGTGATCATTTCTCGATCCTCACCTTTATTGTCACGTTGTATTTTTGAAACAAGAGCATTTACTGACTCTAGGATTGTATTTCTATCCCTACAACCATCAGAAACTTTGCGCCATATTTCTTCCTGAACTTGGAGGAGCCCTGACATATCCACGTTTACACATGGATTGTAAGTACTTCCGTAGAACTTGTCGGAAAAGAAAACGTCAACTTCATCTATGAGAAGTATGGACTTTGTGTTCGTCATCCCCTCTACCGTGGAATTCGAATAATGTGTTTCCTCTAATTTGCTCAATAATAAATTTTCCACCAGGGATCGCAAGTTCATTTTCTGGCCATTAATCACGGGGTTCACAGCTCTGTTTGCCATGTCACTGAAGGTGCAATAATTGATTTTCTGTTCAATAGCCAAGTCTTGGAGGAGGCGGAAATAGGAGGAAAATGCACTTTTATCTCGTTTTGCAAGGTAATCAGAAAAGCACATGACCTCCACGGAGTGTCCTAAAAGTGCTAATAGGCTGGACAATAGCCCCAACACTATGGATTTTCCTTGACCCGTTAACACCTGAGCTAAATGCTTATCAACTCCAGTTTCTTGGGAATCACAGCCTAAGAGACGAAAGATGCATAAAATCTGGATGCAGTGAGGTTTCAAAACTCTACCTGTGGACGCCACATCCTTTGATTCTTTGATTGACCATATTGCTGCTAGCGCTGCTAGAAGCCCCGGTATCCTTTCTGTTTTGAATTGCGTACTCCAGTTCTTCATCTGAAGCTCACCACTGTCACCATTGCCGACCTGTTCAATCTGCTCCCTTATAGACAATATGATACTATTGATGCTTTGATCCTTTATGTATTTTTCAAATTCTTGCAAAAATCTACCATAACAAGTCTTAAGCGTTTCAGAATGATAGTCTGAGTCAAAGCCGGATTTACTAGTAACTTCTCCTTCTTGCGCTGCATAAAGACTGAGAGCGTTCTCAATACTGATTTCGTCCAACCTTCGAGCATAAATGTAAAAGTTCTCGATGCTTTCTAGCCTCGTTTTAAAATCTTTGTCATTAATGGTGTTCCTAACAAGATTTTGGAAAGGCTCTACACTATCCGTTTCAAAATTATGAAAATCCTCGTAATCCCTGATGTCATTCAAATATTTGAAGGTACCACCTATGACCAAGATTAATTCAGCAGCAGCGTTCAAACTGTCATCGCTACTCCAGCTGGATTTTTTCAGACATTCTGAGACTATACTTAGGAGTTTCAAAAGAACATTTAAGACGGAGTAATCTGGAATGCTTAAACCGTTTCTTACACAAGAGCTGATTAGCTCCTCTGCATTTAGAACCTTGACATTCTCTTTCCCTCCGACTTTCTCATACATTCCATGTGAAGAGAAATCGTCTCCCAATCTGGATTTTTTAATATACCAACTAAAATCAACGCCCCTTAGAAGTTTCAAAAACTCATTCAAGTGTCTTAACCACTTGAGATTAACCTGGACTTGGCCTTCAAGCCCAAGGGCTTCTTGGACAAGCTCCAATACTTTATCAACCAATTTTCTGAAACGGCTCTCCCAATGATTTGCCGGAGCCTTGCTTTTCAGTTTACCGACCACAGACTGCCTCAACTCCCAGTACTCAATATAAAGGTCAATCAAGCTTTTAAACTGTTCAGAGAACAAGTCGTCATTGTCGGAGGAAGAACCTCCGAGCATCCTGTTGACTATTTCGACATGAGCTTTCAAAATTCCCTGGTCTAGTCTTCCAGAGCCTGTTGCAGCGGTTAGGTAGGGACTGATACGAGCAGCAAATTCAGCAATTTTATGTGCCCCCAAGCGAAAAGTTTCGAAACGACTGGGGCCAGCTTTCCGAATGAATTTCAAGTACCCTTTTAGCATAGAGTTGGAAAGGACTTTGAGAACATCATGATCATTCTCTGGGGAGTTCTGAATCTGATAGTCTTGAATACATTTGAGAGCATCATCGAGCAGATAGAACCAAACTTTCTGACCTTCTTCTAAACCTGACAAATCCAATTGACTTCGAGTTCTGTACGAAAACGGGGGCTGCATTGACGCACCTACTTTGAAATGCTGCATGAGATCAGCAGCAAATTCTTTCTGCCTGGCTAGTGAAGCGCTGACTACGCTTTCATTTTCATCTGCTCTCCATTCCCCAGCTTCATCAACAAGCGTAACCGCTCCTTCGGAATCCTTGTTTCGTTCTTTACCATTGTTACTGCTAATTTGAACTGTTAGTTCCAAAAAGCTTTTGTACGCGTACAAAAATATCTGGTTTGTTAGCGGTAAAATTTTACGTTTGTATCCTAACACGTCCGTCTCTTCTTTGGCAGATTTATCTTTTCCTCCACCCATAAACGATGGCAAACTGTTTTTAATTTTATCAAAACGTGTTTGCTTAGCTTTTTCTTCTTCCCTCCATTCTTTCTTGGCTAACTCTATGAAATCATTCCAAGTATTACACACAAATTCTGTCCACCTAGAATCACATGTGTTCCCTTGAATCTGATAGGTAACATTAGCAAGATCCGTGAAAAGTCTAACGTCTTGACTGAAGAAGAAAGTAACTTCTCTATCATCAAGCCCGTTTATGGCGAATATCATTAGAGAGGATATTTTCGAAGTGTCAGAGAAACAATTTTGAAGGAGGGATTTTCTATGGTTCAAAATCTGATTGCTACAGATCTGGCGTAACGTGGCATGTATATTTGACCCACTGTCATTTACATTCCCTACATTTAATTCTTGAAAATCGCGCTTTCTTGCCTCAAAGGTTTTCTCTACATCTTCCAGGTTTTTAGCTTCATCCCTCACGCTTTGGGTTATCATTTCACAAGCTTGAATATCTTTCAAAATGGCTAAATTTCTATTCGGTCTGGAATATGAAACAATGGAACGGAGGTAAAAGAAATTTTGGGCAAAGCTAGGGTTTTCCGACGTTTGGACGCTCTGTTCCTGGAGCATGCTAACTAAATTACTTACACGCGTAGCAACTTTTGAGCGAAGCTCATCCTTGAGGATTTGAGTAATTCTTAAATTCCCTAATATCCCTTCCTTTATACCTTGGAACGTATCATCATCGCCGCCTCTCTGAATTTCGAGTTTCATGACTAAGCTGGCCACGAAATCACCCTTTTCGAATACCATCATGTATTCATTCGCGTTCTCGTTAATCGTAACTACCTTCAACGTTTTGCCAGACCGTGTAGTAAGAAAGCAAAACATTAGAAACTGTTTCAGCAACGGATTGTCCGTACGTGAGCGACTTCCTAAGACTATAAACTCTTTGCCATCAGATTTCCAGAGCTGACGGGTGTTTGGTATTGCCAGAGCTTGTAGGTGAGGATTACGGGCTAGCTTATCGGTATTTTGACCTGGTACATACGTTCCGGTGTGCCGTATTTTTCTCACATTCGAGTTCCATGCACGTTTCTTCATTCGAGACAGTGAAGGAATGGCCTCTAGGTCGGATTCGTCCGAATCGATTTTAAATATATCCATTGCAGGGCTCTGCTTGTGGTGCGTCGATCCCTCGGGGGTACTCATACTCATACAGGGATCCGAATTACCTGCTTTCGTCGGACAGTTACCTATTAATTGAGCCGGGGTTATTATTTAGTTGATGGTACTTGAATCATTCTGAAAAGATTGTTTCCACATTGGAAGGAAAGACAATTTGATATGATTACCTGTATCCCGCGCATCTTTTACGCCAAACGCTTTATGTTTAACTTTTTCTTTCTGGGTTTTTCTACCCATTGTGATATTGGCTTGCCGGCGCAAAGCTTGTTCTGTACGGTACACGAACTGTAGGTTCAATAAAAATATCCAGGTATATACAAAATAATAAGTTAATCAGTTACGTTTTAGCAAATGTCCCTGCTACATGCAGAATTATTTAAAGTAACTAACTTTTTTCTATCTCTACTGGAACAATTTAAAAAATTGCGAGGATTATTCACATACTACTATGTGTACAAACGTAGCTGCAGTGTCATCTGCATGAAAAAAACACTATGTCGCAAAATATAGCGACGGTAACTCGTGATTCACGAGTATCTTTACCTGGGTCTTTCTATGTTCTATGGGATAGGTGTTACATTTTTGACTATAGGACTTGTTATACATGTGCCTAGAGTAAAAATGTATATATTTCTCACCTAATATCTTCTCTGTCAAAGCTAAAACCAGTGATTACAGGTATCACTTGAGAACTCAACTTAAGTGGCACTCGCGGTTTGTATCATCACATCCTGTTAACTCCGGTAGGTCAGGTGTGAATTATTTTTGATATAGATTTAATTTGCAATACGCATGGTTGTGGGCTAGAGCTATTTAGTTTATGAATTGTAAAATCATAAGTACCAATGAACACAACGAAATTGCTATTACCTCGGTGCAGTTAGAAATTGTTGATGCAGCTGTAAAACTCTGCAGTCCGCAACGGTTGGTAGTGAGAAATAGGCACCAGCGCCAGGCCGGATTATGAAAGCTATGGATGATGGAAGACAAGAGAATTGAATGGTTGCAGCCAGCTTTTCTCTAATAATGTCGTTACGACCACTTCTTCATTCTTTCTCAGCATGGACTTTGACCACTTTGAACTTGTCCACTTAAACCAAGCCTCTTGTAGTTAGGTTGAGCTGAATGTACGACATCAACTTAAAACTTCTATGATTAAAATGGCTAGCTGCGTACTCTGCTGGTTTCACTGCATTTCTAAGAACTAATAGAACTGCTTACCGGACCTCATCACCAAGATGATATTTTGTGAATATGAAGATATACATGACGCCAAATTCTTCTCTGCTCTTCCACACTCCACGTGATAAACGTACTGTCTGTTTATTACCCAGTTCCAAAGAATTTTGCACTCGCACTTCAACCTTGCATAAAAGAATGTTACTGAGAATTTTATTTTTGCACACGGCTGAGACAGCGTCTCTTATGGCATCCCCAATGTTTAGTATATCGAGTGTGTGTTGTGTCCTGTGTTCCGTGCATGTACCTACCATGTAATAGATAGAGCGATGTCCAGTTAAATGTAATCCTAAGCCACATCCCACCTTCCTATTACGCTGACATCCATCTTTAGCGATCCGGCATATTGTTAAGCGTATCCTCCACTTTGCGCTAACGCATTAGCCAGGTTGTTTAACGCATCTGCCATTTTTCGTTAACGCATCCACCATTTTGCGTTAACGCACCCGCCATATTGTTTAATGCGTCCGCCATATTGTTTAACGCATCCACCATACTGTTTAACGCATCCGCCAGTTTGGGTTAACGCACCCGGACGTTATATGGCGGATGCGTTAACGAAAAATGGCGGATGCGTTAAACAGTATGGCGGATGCGTTAAAAATATGGCGGATGCGTTCAACAATATGGCGGATGCGTTAAACAATATGGCGGATGCGTTAAACAATATGGCGGATGCGTTAACGCAAAATGGTGGATGCGTTAACAAAAATGCGTTAACGAAAAATGGTAAATGCGTTAACGAAAAATGGCAGATGCGTTAAACAATATGGCTAATGCGTTAAACAATATGGCGGACGCATTAAACAATATGGCGGATGCATTAACACAAAATGGTGGATGCGTTAACGAAAAATGGCGGATGCGTTAAACCAGATGGCGAATGCGTTAGCGCAAAATGGAGGATACGCTTAACAATATGGCCAATCGCTAAAGATGGATGTCAGCGTACTAGGAAGGTGGGATGTGGCTTAGGATTACATGTGACTGGGCGACGCTCTATCTATTACATGGTAGGTACATGCAGCGAACACAGGACACAACACACACTCGATATACTGAACATTTGGGATGCCATAGTCTCTTTCTCACTCAGTTCGCAGACTTTTGCTCCCTTCCTGCTTGAGCATTCTGTTGACCAAGCTCCAAGGTCTCGCAATTTTTCCAAGCTTCCCATCTTCTGTCTGCGTGACATTTATTTATTTCGCATCTGTGTAGGATTCAGTAAAACGTTATACAGCGCGCAAGGTTCCATTCCCCGTTCTACCAAAGATACGTTCTTACAAGGGAGCAAATCGTAATAGATCGATCAAAGAAACAAATACTATTTAACCCACCAGTTTAATACTTGCTCAACTCTGTAGATAAAACAAAAAGGTGGCTAGCTCACAGCAGCACGTTCTGCTGTTTAACTTGCCTGGTGCAAATTTGGCTTTTAACTTCGTTTTCTGAATTAGTATATTCGCCCGTTGAAGCTTCCTTTCTAGGATTCCACAGGTTAGTAATGAGCATAAAAAGAAACAAATAGTTTGAGGATTAATCGTTTTTAATGGGTTCAAATTTTCCTTATCCTTGAGTAACGCATATAACTGAAGTATTTCTTGAATCTATGTTTGGTTAACCGGAATTTTACTTCCTTGTAAAAGTTAGCTTTAATCTTCAAATTCGGCATTTATATCAACGAAACTCATTATTTCAGAATGAGTTTTTTAATTGTGTGTGTATTTAACTCAACTTCCATGGAGTTAACTGGTAATTAATATTTTGTTCGCAGTTTGGACCAGAAGTACTGACTAATAGGAGACAACGGATTGTGTGCCCGGGAGTTTACAATTGCACTCCCTCGTGAATGAAGAAAACCGGTCCCGAAGGTTGTACCCGGCTTTTTATATAATCCAGTAAATGTAACTGTAATTATGGATTAAATAAGTAATCATAATATTTGGTTTCAGGGCAATTTAGAATGCTTGTACTGGAAATTGTAAAATCATCAGTCTATGCTAACGCTCATGAGAGATTTAAGGAATAACATTATAAGAAGGATACGAGGTTTCTCAAGTCTCAACGGTAACCTTGTCTTTCAAGATGTCGAACTTCTTACACGCGGATCGGAGAGAGCCGGATGAAGCAGATCCGGAGGGACTTCAGCCAATTCCGATATCGGAAGCTTCATATCGAACTGTTTTTAAGCAAAAGCTTCACAAACCATCTGCTTCTACTTCGAAACTGAAAATTAAACTAAGGATTGATGAGGTCAGCGGAGATGTATTAATTCATGTATCTGCAGAGGATTCCGCCGATGAAAAGAGTGTTGGTAAGAGGAAATTAGCAAAAAATTAGTTTTAATAGGCTTGTAAAAGGCATTGTCATACTGTATATTCTAATTTGATAACTGCAGGAAGCAACTCTGAAAGTGAGTTGGAGAGCGGCGTAGAAGAATCTGCAAATGAAACGGACTCTTCTGAAAGAAGCGTAGCCTCTTCTTCCTCGTCTGGATTCGGTTCTTTGGACTCGGATGACATGCGTTGCGCCAGCAAGAAAATCCATACTTCACCTTTACCATCTACCAGCTCTGTCCATCAACGTAACCACAGGAAGCGTAATCGTAAGCGTCCTTCACAGCGTAGTCGTTGTTTACACACCAGCAAGGTAAATATGACAGAGCGTATGGAAAGGACTGTGAACCAATTAGAAAAATCGTGGATAGGTGGAGCAAGCTGGCTTGAAGGTGGACTTACGCAGACTTGCAGTTTGTACGCCGAGTTAAGGTCAGATATCCGAAAATATACGAATGAATGGTCGTCTTCGGAATATTTTGAGAGATTAGGTTATTTTTTCTTCAACTTGGCTTGCGATCTACAAACGTTACAGACTACAATCACAGGGAAAACCTTTAATTTAAGTAGCATAGAAAAGGCCCTGGAGACATCCATGTCTAGTCTTACTGCAATTTCTTGTAATGATGAAGAGTGTGTGGAGAGAGTTAAAGCTCTAATGGCAGATACTGAGAGCCATCTGAAGGAAATCTCTTCAGTTAGCAGTACCCTAAAAGAAAGGTGTGGTTTAGGAGAGGAATACTGGGACAAATACCCGGAGAAGTATGTTCAATTGTCAATCTTACTCGGGAGGGTGATGGATCAACCTTATTTGAATGAGCAAATCGCTAAATGCTCTGCGGAGATAAAGCATGATCTACAGAAGCAAGTCCAGAGCGTCCATTTCATCCAAGCAGTAATTTTACTAGAGGATGAGCTGACTGTTCCAACCGAGGAGAGCCTGATTAATCGTGCTTGCCATTCCTTACTTTTGAGCAGAGCATTAAAATTAGCAGGTTCTCCGTCTCTGGACGTGTTAAGTAGGCGGTATGCAAAAACTGGGAATACTCTTGTAGCAAAGGTGCTGTCAGGGCAGTCTTCTTGTGGTAGCCAATCCGAGATTCAGAATAAATTGGATGGAATAATAAGGAAGTATGTTGAGAATTATGAGGAAGTTTTATCTAATGTGAAGCTTGCCAT
This sequence comes from Sminthurides aquaticus, assembly GCA_906901655.1. Lineage (NCBI taxonomy): Eukaryota > Metazoa > Arthropoda > Collembola > Symphypleona > Sminthurididae > Sminthurides > Sminthurides aquaticus. Next base: position 1,469,887 of record CAJQTT010000014.1, on the reverse strand, counting down.
CGAAGATTATTTTGACTTTGATCTCAGCAGCACAGATGTCGCATACGTTGAATCTAAGTATGTTGAAATATGTTCTCTGCTGTGGCTAGAACAAGTATCAATATTTCTGAAAAAGAATCTGGAAGAGAAGAACTTGGATCTAGTTTTCCGGCTTTTTCTAGTCCTTGATGACATTTCTGGAATAGAGTCCGTGGGTAACCCATTCAATCAATTAAAGTACTATCACCTCCTAAAAGATAATTCCAGAATCCTCTCACGGGATGCAGAGAAGATAGTCATTCGGGAGTTGAAAGAGCGAACTTTCTCTTCCCTCAGTCTGTATACAAGTTGGGTGAGAAGAGAATTTGATTTCATTGAAACTTTCTCAGGGTTTTTATGCTCCTTCAAAAATGCTCCTGTAATAATTTCAAAATTGGAGCTATCGTACTTTTGTGCCGGATCAGTTGGACTTCCAAGGGTACTCGAGAATATTTCCAAACTAAATCCCCAAGTAGAGGGTGCTCGTGTAGTTGAATTGAAAGCCAGTGTAGAGAGTCTGGGAGATGCACAAGACTTTTTCCTACTGGATAAGCTTAGGGAAGTCTTGGAAACTTGTATCCAGTTACCAGAGGTGAAGCAACCGATAACTAAAGATGGTCGCTTAGTGGTGGAAGTCTTAGGAGCAAACATGGCTGTAAGTTCAATCTTAGCTCGGGTGGAGACTATTCTTAAGGAATGGAAAAAGCCTGGCATAGAAGAAATCCGTTTCATTAGCTCAAAAGTAATTCATTTAGACGAAAATTTGGAGGGAAAGATTTGGCAAGGGCGAAACGTGGTAGTGTGGGCAAAAAAAGTTATTGTTTACGATCAAGTCAAGTGGAACGTTTCCGGTAGTGACAGTGAGCATCAGTTTGAGTCTCCAGCAGGGTCCACTCCAGACGGTCAAGGTGAGCGGGGAGCCGATGGTTATGCTGGAAAGAGTGGTGGGAATGTATTAGTCTTAGCCAGTGTGATCGAAAACCCAACCAACTGGACCATTATTTCCAAGGGTGGAAACGGAAGTAATGGTCAGGAAGGAGGGGGTGGGAAGGACGGGAAGGACGGCATGGGCATTACTGAATCCGATTTGGCAAAACGATTCCCGTCGGCAACGAAACTTGTGAAAGCAACCGGTGATGCCAATTTAGCAACAATTTTATCTAGTATTCGTGCTGAGGGTATTGAATCCAGTTACATATGGAAGGAGCCTGACACAAGTATTTTCTTTCCTAATCTAGACTGTCATATTCATGTTAAAACTCGGGAAAATCACGAAATATTCTTTTTCTACTACACTGGCAACCCAGTTTACCCAACACATCACAATATGTTTCTCTACAAGGGATCTCCTGGAGAGTCAGGGAAGCCGGGAGGTGTTCCGGGGTTCGGCGGTGAAGGCGGTTCTTCAGGTGAAATTATTGTGATGAACACTAGTGATGCATCTGAGATCTTTGGTGTTGAGAGAGTTGTAGGAGACGGGATAAATGGGGAGACTGGACAAGGAGGTAAACATGGACCCCATGGTAAGAGTGGTTGGGACATTGGCTACATAGATAGAATGTGGGATCGGGATTGGATCGTTTACGGAGCGGGTCAGGATTGTAAGTTGCGCATTTCTTACGATTCAACAGGGACGGATGAATCTGTTTGGTGCTCATATTACAAAAAGTGGGCAAATTTCACATCAGGGTCTTTAAAAAAATATGGCAAAGAGCAGAATGAGAGGCAAACTTCAGTTCCATCCGAGAGGGAGAGACAGGATCATGCAAAAGCTACTAGGAAAAAGACAATTTCTCATAGCAGGATAATGGGGGATTATTCCTCCAGTTTCAAACAAGGTGCTGACAATGTTTTGTCAAACTTAAAAGATCATGTAGACAAAACGGAGCAGTGCTTGCAAGCCATGATAGAAAAAGAGTTAGAGGAAGAGCAGGTGAACATTGCTAAGGATGTCAGATTTCAACGTGAATTCAAGCTTCAGAAGAGGAGCGGGTCTGGAGGCAGTGCTGAAGTCAAAAATATTTGCAAGCCTATGATTCGTCCAGAGTTTGGCGGAAAAGTCAATGTAACCAAACTGATGGCTGAGTTTGAAAACAATCCGAAGGACAGTAAGTTTGTTGCCATGTTTTCCAGAGTTGAACTGAATCATAAACAGCTGAAATCAGTCTTCCAAGTCTTAAACCGTTTAAGAAAAGAGATTGTAGAGAATTTGAAAACGGTAAATTTCAGCTCTGAATTAGCTCGGGATAGCACAAGCACAGTCGGGAATGAGGGTGGATCAGAGAATAAGAATACAATAGAAGAGGAGGAGGAGAAAGCGCTTCTAGTCCGAGTGTCTAGTTTACGGGAATTCGAGAGCTTGTTTCTGAAAAAGTATCATCTTTTTTGTCTTGAGGAAATAGCTCATAGCATCCCATTATTGAATATACAGGAAGTTGGTAATCCGATTGAAATATCTCCTTCTAAAGCGCCCAAGTTCTTGGTAGAAGCATTGAACCCTGATGAACAAATAAGCCATCCGCACTTAGGAACTATAGCGCAATATTTCCAAAGAGACAGCAATGAAATGCGCGAAACTGTTGTGAAATTCATGGAGGAAGAGCTTCTCAAAAGTGATAATATATGGCTTGACTCCAACCAACTAGACCAAATCTTGGGTACTTTTGTCAAAGATGAGGTGGAATCGGACTCATCAAATCAGATATTGAAAGTTTATTTTCAAAGGTATAAAGATTGGAATAGGGAAGCCAAGAAAAGAGTAGAAATACTCCTCCAAGTTCTTAACCGGCAACTTAATCACCCTAGTAATGCCAAACTATTGGAACTGTGGAACAAGTCCATCGAAACACCTACGCTGAAGCCAAGGTTGATAAGGGAGATGCCGAAGGATAAATTGCTTTCGGTTACTTACGAGAAATATACAGCCGCTATTCAAGAGTCCTATAACTGGGGAGGATTACATTGTGAGTCTAAAATATACGAAATGCTAAAAGAACACGTACTAGAGAAAGGACCCCTTGCAGTATGTTATCGAGAACTTCTGGCACATGTGTACGAAACTAACATTCGGTTATACGTCACGGGCCAAGAAGATGATATAAAAGCATCAGTTTTAGCTGATAACCATAACCCGTCTGGCAGAAGGATATTACATCTTGTGTGCAAAGATGAAAAATTCGTTGAGTTGTGTCTCGATAGTGAGCACGTCACCCTTGAAAACGAACAGATGAGACGTAATACCAAGTGTCGGAAACTGTTCGAGGATGTTAGATCATTGAAGAGACGAGAAGATTTTGATAGTTATCTTGAGCGAGAAGGTTACTTGGAATACGGAGGTGATTCTTGTGAGTTGCTGGATCCTTTAACTTGTGGTGATAGTCGTGTTTGCGAAGATAGCTGTATCAACGAAATAGTGGAATACTTTGAAACAAGCGAGCAAGCGGAAGTGAAGAAACTTTTGGGGAAATTAACAAGTTCGTGCTTAGGTCCGCAGGAAATCCTTTCTTACTTGCTTTGTCGATTTTCAAGCGAAGGTTGCCGTATTACCCTGGAACTTATGTATTGTTTTGTCAACGATATTCTTGCATCTGTATTAGAAGATGTTGATCAACTACACGTATTTTGCTGGATCATAGCATCTCGGAAGCAGGAAAATTGGGTGGATGAATTGGTTTTGTGGCGCACAGAGAGGTATTTCAAGAAAGTTCTAAAAGGAAGAGTTCAAAAATGGCGAAAGAAAATGTCTGATATTTCAAACAAGGACGTTTTGTATCTACTTCGGAAGCAGTTGATAGAATCTTGTCAGAATCCTGTAGAAATCCAAAACATCGACCAGGTTTTAGACATGCTGAGTGAATTATCTTGTACGAATGAGTTGAACTTGGTAAAGATGGCATTATCAGAGTGGCCTAGCGTGTTGAAGGAAACATTTTGGACACAGAAATTGAGTTGTATTGTAGATTGGTCCCAAACTGATAGATTAGCCGAGACATGTTATTACACTTTATCCGCTGAAAACTTGTACGGTAGCAGTCCGTTAAAAAAATTCTTGGGCATTCTTGGCCAACGGAAATCAGAAGTAAGTACAGAGAAAATATTTACAATGCTATCGAATTTCCATTTCGAGAAATGGAATCTAAGCAATGTTGAGCTTGACATGCTTGAAGAATCAAGTTTAGATCAGTTTTTGGAGAAGATGAATGCCAAGTTTGCCATTTTTGATAGAGAGCGGAACATCAACGATTTAGTTCAGTTAGTTCAAGGTAGCCAGAATACTTCGGAAACTATAGTAAAAGAGCTTCCGTACGTGAAAAAGATTTTGGAAAATGTAAATAGCAGCCGAGCTCAAAAGGACAAGTCAGAAAATATAACTACTAGGGCTTTTAATGTCTTGAAGAGTTTAAGCGCAAATAGGGATGCTGATTCGCAAGGTACGTCAGATACTATCAAAGCAGTGGACATGCTGCGGAAAATAGACGATGCGATATTCAGTTTACGAGGATTCAGGCTACGGGACACGCAGAAATTGTCAGTCTTAATTCTGTTACACAATAAGGGAAATACATTAGCTCAGGTGTCAACAGGTGAAGGGAAATCTCTTATTGTGGTAACGTTATCGATTATGAAAGCCCTTCGTGGAGAGAAGGTTGACGTCATAACGAGTTCCTCTGTACTAGCAAAACGAGACGCGGATGAAAACAAAGACATTTTCAATTTGTTCAAAATCAGTGTTAGTCACAACTGCCAAGAGAATATTGAAGACAGGAAAATAGCCTATTCAAACAATGCCGTCGTTTACGGTGATCTGTCAAGTTTCCAAAGAGATTACTTGTTGGACAAATTTTACGGGAAAAATGTACTTGGGGATCGTAGTTTCGGAAATGTTATAGTTGACGAAGTTGATAGCATGCTCCTGGATAAGGGGAATAACATGCTGTACTTGAGTCATGACCTTCCCGGTCTTGACAAACTTGAATCCGTGTACATACACATCTGGCTTTGGATAAACCAACCGGATTCAAATTTTCGTATCGATAAAATAAAGAAGGCCATTATTAACGACCTATTCGACTCCATTTCAAGTAAAGCTTTAAAAAGACTGGATTCAGGACTAAAGCAATCGCAAATCAATGAACTGTGGGATAGATTGATAAAAAATGAAATCCTTGATAGAAACGGAAGGTTTACTAGTGGTATTGAGGATTCTCCAAGATTCATGAAATTGCTGTCGCCAGATTTTGAGCAATACGAGCATCGCCTACGCTTCTTGTTCAAGGAAGTGGTAAAAAGGGAGCGAAATATTATCGTTCCGAATTACTTGAAAAGCTTCGTAGAGCTCCATCTAGATTCGTGGATAAACAGCGCCCTCGCGGCTTTTCTTATGAAGGATCGTCATGACTACGTAGTTGACATTGATAGAACAGGAAGTAGCTCGGATATGAATCCGAATATTGTCATTCTGGATAGGGACACTGGAACAGATCAAGGAAACTCACAATGGGACGAAGCCTTGCATCAATTCCTCCAGCTCAAACACGGTTGTAAGTTGTCTATGCAAAGCCTGAAGGCAGTCTTTATTTCCAACATTTCCTATTTCAAGTTATACCGAAACTTGTACGGATTGACGGGTACATTAGGCTCCTCCAGAGAGAGGGAGATGCTTACAAAGTTTCATAACGTGGACTTTGTCACCATTCCAACAGCTAAACCCAAGCAGTTTGATGAATATCCACCAGCACTCTGCTCAAATGCGGATGCATGGTTACACAAAATTCGGGAGGAAACTTTGAAACAAGTTGAGAAAAAACGATCTGTTCTGATAATCTGTGAGACAGTTCATGATGTGGATACGATTAAAACATCCTTCTCTAACCACAATGTATTCAGTTACACTCGAGATTACGAAGAATTTGTGGTTGCTAAGGGTGACTCACAACTTGAGCCAGGATCGGTTATCATAGCAACTAATTTGGCAGGAAGAGGTACGGACATAAAAATTTCCCAAGATTTAAAGAACGCTGGTGGACTACATGTTTGTCTCACATATTTGCCTAATAACATTCGCATTGAAAAGCAGGCTTTCGGTAGGGCTGCAAGATCAGGGGACAAAGGTTCTGGGCAGCTTATAATTGTTTCTCCTGGAGGAAGTGAATCAAAAAGTTCTAAAATTATAGAAATTAAAAAGGAGCGGGATGCTAAGGAGATTGAACGACTGGTAGAAACGAAAGCTTACTACGAAACGCAGATAAAAGTAGAAGAGGATTGTTTTGCAAAATTTAAAGCCAAATACAACTCACTGCAAGCTGCACTGTCTGAGAGCCGGATTCCGAACGAAGCTAAGGAAATCATAGGATCCAGTGCTTTAGACAGTTGGGCATTTTGGTTGGACAGAAACGGTGAGCTGATTAGAAATATTTCAAAGGACAAGAATAAAGATAAACTGGAAAAAGCTCTCCGTGAGTTTATGAGGAAATTTGAGATTTCCAATCCTGAATCTTTAAGTGTAGTAGAGAGCCTTTGTGCAACGGGCCTGAAAGTTAAAGATACCGTTTTGTTTAAATCCGCTAAAACTGACCTCCAAGTTGGGCAAGTGAGTCACTGGGCAAAGGATTCGCCAATCCGTTTGGTTGAGTTGGCCAAATATTACTGCGAGCAGAAAAAATACCCAAAAGCAATCGCTCTATTTGACGACATCATTGGATGCGAACCTTTCTTCTCTGAAGCTGCTCATTATTACAAAGCGTTTGCAATTGCCAAAGAGGATGGATTAACTGGTTCAAATAAAGCTCCTTTTCTAACGGAGCTTATGCGCGCAGAGCGTTTATTTACTGCACGGTTGGAATTTACCCGTAAAGCCGGAGGAATTGTTGAGAAACTCAAGTCTAACGCTCGTGAGAACCTTGTTCAAATTAATGCGTTTCAGGAGCAGCAGCAAAGTTTAGGTAACATCTGCAACATGTTTCTTCAATCCATCAACGATATTTATGGTCACCCTATCACTCAAGAGACTGTGATGACGGAAATCATTAAGGAAGAGCTGGCAGATAAATTATACAAGTCCCTAACAAAAGCTTGTATTTTAAGATCCGCATGCGTCAGTGATGCTATCACATCAGAAATGATAAATTCCATTCAGGTAGCATACGTGATTCCCACGGACTCAACTTCAGTTCCACGTATCATTCGACAGAAAATATGTGGCACATTGACACAGTTCTTAAAAAAACGATCAGGATCGACAATTACCATTGCATCTTTTGAAAAGGAGCTCAAATCATGCATTAAACTTTGCAATCGGGTCGACTTCTACAACGAGTTGCTCAAGGCAAAAATTCTGTTTAATCCCATTAAGTACGTCATTGTTGACTTGGAGAAGTGGGAAACGACGGATACAAACGGTTTAAGTGAACTAAGGTCAAAGTTTGACAAATTGCCTAAACAGAGTATCGACCCTTGCGATAGTTCAAAAATTATTTTAAATTCGGAACAACTTTCGCAATTGAAACCAGAGTGGCCCATATTAGTAGCCAAGGACTTGAAGAAAATAATTTCTAGTGACTACTACGACAAACTTAAGAAACAAGGAGTTGTTTACTTTAACGAATCGGCATCGCTGAACAGGGAAGCGTTGAAAGTTGGAATTACAGAGTTTTCTGAATACGACTCGATATCTCTAGATGATTTCATTGAGGCGGGTATTGTTAAATCCGAAGCGACAAAAATAGTAGAATATCTTGTTAGTCAACGTATCCTCCAAGCTAGTCGTGCACAGAATAGATACAACCTTGGCGATGTTTCCAAACTTAGCGGATTTGAGCTACCCGAATATCCGATTTACGTACCGCTTGTAGACGATCTTCTTACTGTCCACTTTGCCTATCGATTAGCACTCATTAAACTTCAAACACAGGATTCAATGCCCGATCAACTAACTCCTGCACTCCTTTCCCTTCCGTTCTTTATGAACCCTTATAGTCCGTTTATAATGGAACTCTTGTCGACGAAACTCCTGAAACCAGTAACGGTAAATCCAAAATACGAAGATTTGCATGCTAAAATTAAAGAAGCGATAACTAAGCTTGCTAACGAAGATCAGATTACATACATTTCCCAAATTTTGGAGCAATCTAGATCCATCTTGGAATTTGTTTCCTATCCAGACTGTAATTTAATACCTCTAACAGATTATTTGAAGGAAAATAAGTTTGCTAACGTAGAAGAGTTGCGTGCATACGCCCTCAATGCCCAGGATAAATTAATTCAAATCGCAGAGAAGATGATTTATTGGAAATTTTATTTGAATTTAACAATCGTTCTTGCCCTAGCTGCTGCTCAAATAGCGATAGGTGTACTTATTCAACTAAAATCTGTAGGGCTTATGACATACGTGGGTTCTGGGTTTATTCAGGAAGGTGTAAGCGATATGATGCACGTCGCAGGTGCTCTTTACAGTGGTAACTTTAGTTGGAAAGACTACGGGAAACAGAAAATGATAAGTATAGCTATTACTGTTGGAACATGCAGTATCGGTGCTTTTCTATCACGTGGAGCTAAAACTGTGTCAACCATAGGGCAAACTTATTTGAAACCTGGCCAGCTTTTAAAAAACATGAGCAAAATGCAGATTGCAAGAGCAGTTGGAAAACAAGTTGCCATTCAGGGTGGAAAAGGACTGGCTTTTGGTGTAACAAACGCAATGGCTGACCAATTAATTCAAACTCAAATGCAGGGAATCTGCGACACAATTTCTCGTAACATCATGTCCGAGGTTGGAGCAAGTGTGGATGCGCATAAAATAGCAGGTACTTTGGAACGAACGTATACCATTGTCGGAGAGGCAAACGCTCGACAACTGATTTTCACTCTAATTAACACCCTCTCTACCAACAAAAGTTTCGGTCAGGATTGGATGCCTCTAACATATCAAATTGCTAATGGTGTTTTCCAAGGGATTCGCGATGCAAACTCTCGGTTTGGTTCGGAAGGTGCTCCGGATAAGCTGAAAGCGCTGTCTAAAATTGTAACAATAACCTCGTATGTAGCTACACTGATGAAGGGAATTGTAAGCGTTGCCGATGTCCGGTTAGTCGTGAATAGATTTTTGGATGATTTAGACAAAAAGATTCAGAAGGAGTTGATAGGTAAGGAAGTTCAAGGTTCAGTATCTGGAAACGATGCTCAATTTAAACGCTTCAAGGATGACATGACGAAGGAAATCAAGCGTGTCGTTTCCGAAAAGGCGAGAGTTATTGTAGACCAAAACATAGTTTCCCCCATTATCAGAAAAGGTATTGATCTGCTCTCTAGAGAGGCAGGTAGGCTGCTCCTTCATGGCTTTCACACTTACAAAGACACAACTTTTGACAAGGAATTTGAGGAAGCGAAAGCAGCGCATGATAAAAACCTTGAGAAAATACAAGCGGAGAATCTGAGCAAATCAGAAAAGAAAAAAAAATTCCTGGACGCGAAGCGTGAACATCACATGACCCTACTAAAATTGTTTGCAAGCGTAAATGTAAATAACGAGCTTCGTGCTAAGATTATGCAAGATTTAAAATTAAACAAAGAATCCGCAGGGTCAGCCTTAGATAATAAGACAAACGAGCTTAAGGAACGAATCAGTATTCTTCGTAATTCTGATCAGTTAGCTATAACAACTCGTGATGAGATTAATGCCATGTGTAAAGACTTGGACAAGGCGGATAAACTGGAACAGGAGGTTAAAGATTTAGCGGGAAAAATAGAAAATCAGAAGCTACGAGAAGCCATCCTTCGTCAAATTGCTGACGGTGTTGGTAAAATTAATCCACCCAATAAAAAAAGATTGTCGGAAGCTGAGCTAGCACAGATTGGTTCGATTAGCGAGAAAACAAAGGCTCAAAGGGCACTACGTATTGCGGTTAATGAGAGATCTCTGGAACTTGAACGCATTACCGTTCCAGAAAAATCTCATATCCCTACGCTTCAGAAAGCGCTTGACATTAACGAAGGTGCTGGAGAAAGCGGACAGTCCCTCACGGACAAGGAATTGATCCCGGCAGTAATCCTGAATACAATGTCGCTGTTGAACTTTAAAGAGGGACAGGGAAGCCGTTATGAGCAGGGAGTTACGGATAGTACAGTTGCTTCTCAGCTTACTGGCGGCCGTTTAGATTTGGCTAACAATTTCCAATTAGCCATGGATTTTGTTACCACTTCCGAAGGTAGCGAAGCGAGAGGATCTCGTTGGGGTGATACCGAGCAGGTCATGTCCTACTTGGTGACAGGTTTTCAAAAAATGGGAATAACGGAAGTAAACTTTTTTCAACCGACTGCAGATCCCAGAAACCTTGACGATGTCCGAGCACCGCATGCAGAGCTTCAACTCCTTGCTGCTGCTTTACAGCGCGGTGAGCCGTTAACATCCGTTCAAGTATCGAAACCACCCTGCGTATGTTGCATGACGGTTTTAGACAAGCATGGTGTAGATTACCGACCTGTTAAAGGGGCCAATACGAATCCTAAAAACTGGACGGATAATATTCAAGTTGACAAAAGCAAAACGTATCTCCTTCCCTCAAAAACCACATCTATGGTTGCTCGTATATTTTTAAAACCACGCCATGATCGGGGAATGCATCAAGAGTCACATTTCAAACCTCTGGCGCCCCCTGCGAGTCGAACAACCAGTAGCAGTAGCTCATTTGTACCACACACTCAGAAACATCAGGAATTGCAGCAAGGGTTAGAATACTCTAGGAGAATTGTGAGAAATGAAAGTACCATGAATTTACCTGAGGGGGAAGCACGAACACTAATTCGTAGTCGTATCGTACCGAATTTATTTTCCCAAGTGGCTTCAAGCCCATCTATTGTTTTAAATCACCGTCGTAGACTAAGCTTCTAAAGTAAGTTTAACTCTATTGTATACATTAATTCAGTATCGTCGGTGCACTAGTTACTAGAGCCTCCGAAATTATGTGGACCTGTAAAAAATATAATTCAATCCACATTCCTCCGTGCTGCTACAAGAGGTAGTCTATTTGTTCTATACGTGACTTTTTAATTCTAGTCACGATCATCAAAATTATTCCTTTTTGCACAATATTTTACGATAGCATAAGAATACAATTTAATTATCTTTAAAAAAATTCCAAAATACTTTTCATTGATTGTTATCCGTATTTTTCTGTTAATAAATGAATACAACTCTGACCGGAACGCTATTAAGGACGTTGGACATGGCCGTTTGTTAGGATGTCGTTCTTAATTGCTTTTCAACTCTGAATTCACCAGGGTTTAATTACAATTCAAACGAGAAATTCAAGCCTTCATGAACTTACCTACTTACCATTGTGTCTTAACTAGATTTGTCTTCTTTGTGTTACAACTGCTCCAGGATTTTGGAATCGTTGGTATTCTATCCTATTTTTCTTCCAAGGATAATTGCAGTGTAAGTATGTCTTGAAAAGTAGAAAAACTAGGAGCTAACGCAGAAAGACTTAGCTTTTTCTTGATCCACTCGTCATTATAATGGGTCACGGAGATCAACTCTTTATGCTTACAGAAGGGGATCACTTCCTTTAGGCGATGATGGTAATTTCAATCAATGCCGATATTTTTAGAATTAGCTAATTTAAGGTAGTATTTCGTTTGATATTGGGGGAACGAATGAGTTGATTGACGTTGAGGGAAGCAAATAAGGGGTTGAAGGTGACTTTGTATCTAAACTATATCAATAAATATGGGGTTTCCATAAATGGAAGCAAGTTTTTCGTTCCCTCACATAGACACTAGACAGAAAGGATGTGTAAAAAGTTTACGACAACATTGCAGGGGTATCATCAATCTACTTAACGTTGCAATACAACTCCTATAAGTTCGGTAAGACAATCAAAGATTGGAGTCGATACGTTCGTTCAAAAGCAGTTTTGCTGCTCGCTCAGAGGAACATCTAATCTGAATAATAAATAAGTGAATCTCGTCTCCAAGTACTAACTCGTTCCAAATATAGGTTACTGTTACACTTGCGATTAATAGGATTGAGTCGTGCTCAGACCTGCTGTGGTTTGTGAACTTGAAAAGCAGCTGCTGATTCCATTTTCAACGATACTGCACATCTTCCCGGAATTAACTGATTTGATTGATTGAACTGACTGAATTGGCTGATTAGGACCACAGTATTTGGGTTACCAGGTTAAGGATTGAAGGTGAGCATACGCTGTCCATGAGATATGAAAAAAGTAGAATGTTTTTATACAATAATAGAAAAGTTACACAATTAAACCGACGTCCCAAATAACTTCCTAGTAACAAAATTTACAACAGGTACATAAACATGGCACTTAATTCATACTTTTATAATTTAGCAGTACACATCCAGGTGAAACGGGGTCCGAAATTCACATCCAGCGCCATTGTATTTCGCAGAAAATATTTTATTTTCCATACGCCGCAAGAGGCTGAAAGTCTTTTCTACCGCCATATTGTGGGGGCAGAGTGTAGCGGGGAAAATGCTTTTGAAGTCGAGGGAGCCACTCTGACTTGCTCGTTCCGTAGACTTCCACGCGCTCCATCTCTCGGCCAAAGGCTGAGCGAGTCAAACTCAATAGGCGAGAAACCTCTTGGTTTGCTGCTGGGAAAATTGAAACGTTGTCAAAACTTTGAAATAGCCGCAAAAAACATAGTTTCTGTGCGATATCCGTTAAACCTGAAAGACTGTTAACATCATAAGCAATATGACTGATAATGATGAAAACTCACCGTTGATTATTACTGTAACTCCGTGATTGAATGATGACTCTGGGCGCTCGTTACCCACATCAGTTGGCGCCATTGACATCAAAAAGGCTGATTATATGCAAAACGAAAATGGGACAAAGAAGAGTGTGAATTCAGCAACTTATCTTACAAGATACATTGGTTAAAGACAAACACAGGGATATTTGCTTGAATTATATTATTTGCGGAAGAACAAAGTTCAAGCACAATCCTTACATGGCAAGTGTGCGAATTTTTCCGCATCGACACCGTCAAAGTCCAACAAGTATAGGGTTTCGGTAATTTTCCTTCCTGGTTTACTACGGACGTCCCGGCTGTAGTGGAATAAATTTATTTTTCGTCAAAAATTTAGAAGATTCCAAATCTTAAAAAAACACATACGAAAATTCATACCTGTTTTTCACACGGAGAGCAAACTGTGCTAGCCATTTTTCTAAAGCTTTTAAATTATTCCCACCCTCTTCCGTCACCTTTGGAATATTGTATTTCCCGTATGGAACCACCCAGACTGAAAAATCATAACTCAATGAAAATATGTTATATATATTGAAATATATCATTTCAGGTAACAGAACAATTTTCCACACCCTGTTTTAATGACGGCAGTCATGCTTTCTGAAAATTTCAAACTCACCTGGCCTATCTTTGCTGTCGTAGCCAGTAAAGTAGTAAGGGAAATCTTGTTGGATGTGAACAGGGGCTCGCCAATCCTCCAGACTTGTCTAGAATTCAAAAGGCGATATTTACTTTCGAAGGAGTAAATAATAAATATAAAGATGAAGTACAGCATTTGACCACTGATGGTTGTAAGTTGAGTACTCTTTTGATCAAAATACTTTAAAAGCGAACTTGACTAAAAAATGAAGGGTTTAAATTAAATCTTTTACTTACAGATTCATCGGCACCATTTGCCTTATCTTGTGTATCCTTAGTGACGAGATATGAGAATTTCAAGGCTCCAGCGGTTGCAACTGTAGACGATTCAGCTTGGTTTTCCTTGTAACGCTTACGGAGAGCTATGGAAGGATCTGTAATGATTAGCACTAAACTCGTAAGGAATAAGAGGTAGGCTGAAAACTGTGCCATTTTGATGATCGGTGGGAGAATAGAATCGCACCTTGTCGGGTAGAAGAGCAAATATTAACTGCCCCTAGACTTGAGTTCAGCCAACGATGATGTGATGAAGGTTCTGAATTGGAAGGGAAATGTTGTTGCTCTTTTGTAACCAAACCAAAAATTTGCGTGTTGTGGTCACTGAAAGGCTTGAGGCAAGCTTGATTATTATGAGGTTGCTATAAGTCTGAAGATGAAGAGAAGGAGGATGCGCGGTAAATCAGGGAATAGTGGACCTCCGACCTGTTGCATGATGCCATCTTGATGATGGGCGTCCCAGTTTAGATTTTGTCTGGTTTTTGCTACTACATGGTCAATTGGCCTTATAAATCTGGATTTGCATTCCCATCAAGTTACAAGGAAATACAGTTTGGCGTAAGGATGTATGTACGGTTTAGACTTAAGTCTGTAAAGTTCGGGTTATTATTATTTACATAAGGTTTGAACACTTGCGAATTGGAAAATATGGTGGTGAAGTTACCGGATTCAAGATTGAGGTGCGATAATGATTGGAGATAGGCTGAGGATGAAAGCTAAAGAAGAGAACTACGTTCTCTTTGAGAGCGGATTATTAAATCCGGTTATGAAATCCTGAGTGAATAAATTGGGTGAGTTGATACTGGTTTTGGATTCGATTGAGGATTCGTAAATATTGTTGCTACTGGGATTATTCTATGCCGTGTGTAAGCTAATTCATTATGCAAGCTGGTATGGCAACAACCTGTCTCGCATCTGATAAATAAGTGTGCCAAACGCGATCTTCCTTGTCCTAACTCCTGTCTCAAGCCCTCAGGTGGAACAAGTAATTAGAGAGCAGGAGTAGGAGTAAACTTACTTATGTGTATGAATAACCTAGGCTAACGTTAATTAGGAAGATGACATAGGTGAGAAATCTATGCGTGGAATATAAATGTGGAATGAAACTGTTACTTTGATTTCTATACAGTATTATCACCTAGAGCACAAACAGTAACTAAAATTACAACATTCACCGCTTTGGCTTTTGAAAATTCTTCGCATGCTAAAATTACTGCAGTAGCAAAAAGGTATTAAAGCTAAAAACTTTATGAAAAATTTAGGCTACGTGTATAGCTGGAAGGAACTTTGGAAATATGGGCATTTCAAATGCAGTTCAGTGTTGTTTAATTTTAAGAATTGTAACAGCTGTGACTGATAAGGTAACAAGCAACAGAATGTGAGTTAAATTAAATGAATTAGGCAGTCTAAATTTACAACCCCAAGTTCAAAGAACATGCGTAAATCACGGTATACATACATTTAAATATACTGCGCTAATAAAGGTTTAACCAAAGGTTTTCACAGGCTTGAAATTTTTGTTTCCTCCATACCAAGTTGGAATTGATTCTACGGGAAAGCGTCTGCGCAACTCTGGAATCCATCTTTCTTTATTTGTGCCGTAAACTTCAAGATGGTCATAGACGCGTCCGAAGATTGGTCTCATCAAATCAACAAGGACGCGAGTAAAGTAGTTGGCTGTATGAAGAAAAGAGATTGATGTCACGATATGCTTGTAATTGCATGTTTTAATATTCCAGGATTAGAAACTATGAGGTATTCCACTTACCATTGATAACAATAGTTTGGCCTAACCGCTTTTGAGCAACTTCGGAAAGGCGTCTGGAAAATCTAATTAGGTATGCAACAGCTGCAAGTTCAAGGAAAATACATAAATGAAATTGTCTTAATTAAGGCACGGAAGACAGGTAAATGACAAGGTGGGAAGGTTTACTTACTTGGCGCGTGTGAAAATTGGCGAATGTTGAATCCCTCAAAGTCCAGGATGTAAACTAGCTCATCTACTCCTTTCTCTTGCCGGCTAAAAGTAATGATGTGGGAAAATAAAGACTGTAATACAATATATATGATGGATGAAATATTACAAAGACTATGGAATAGAAATAATAGCTCACCTTTTCCTGCCCTCCCAAAGCATTTTAGTCATCCATTTCTCCAGTAGGGCCGCTGCAGCTGGATCATTATTTTCAAGAGCGGTGCGAATGTCATATTTGCCAAATTCAGCAACCCAAACTATAAATCAAAACGAGTATGATTGATAAACTAAACTTATGAAATGGTAAAAGAATAGTTCAAATAGCTCTTACTTGGTCTATCCTCATAATCATATCCTGCGAGGTAGAATGGGAAATTCTTTTGGAGATACAATGGAGCTTCCCATGTCCCTAATTCTTCTGGTAAATTTTCGCTATCGTACTGAAAGAAACGACGGATGAAATAATATAAATTAGTGTGTTTTACAGAAACGTTTTTTGGAAATATTTTAAAGGTTACATTAACGGGAAAAAAGCAAATATATACTCACCGATTCGTTTGCACCCAGTTTCCCACTCAACTCTTTTCGAATAGTGTCAGATAGGGCAATGCTTTGTTCGTCGACTTGATTATCATCAACACTTCGGGCAGAATTACTTTGAGCGTTTACTTGAGTAAATGTGCAGGAAGCGCACAGCACTGCTAAAACTATCCAGGAGTTCTGCATCGTGTATAATTTACAAATAATTTAAAATAAAAATGTTGACAAAAGTTTCTACTGTAAACAAAACAACTCCAACCAGTTCCTTCTCTGGGAAGATTTGCGCAACTACTAAACGACTGGAGAGCCGTTGTCATGCTATTAAATAAACAGAAAGGAAGAATACAGAAAAACAAGGAAGATTTTTTTATAATTACATTGTTTAAGAATATTTCTCGACTCGCGAACTGCGTGAGCCACTACCCTAAGGAATTGAAATGTGATCTTATATCCTCACAAAGCGTGCATGCAAGATACAGCTCAAGTGAATTCCAGTCACAGGTAGGTTTTTTGCTGTAAACATCGTGCAAAGATGGGAAAATCGGGTGGTTCATCTGGACTTGATCCCTGTGATTGAAGATAAGTAAGTAATCTGGCATATACATGCTTGTCCAAATTTCCAATTACGTCAGAGAAGTTTGCAAGACACAAAAACTTTGTTCCTGCGTCGTGAGCTTCCATTAACGTCTTTACTCATCCGGTCAAGCATTTGCTGTCCATTTAAAATAAGAAGGAAGGCAATATTTTCATACAACATAACTCTTAACTTGCTGGCTCAAGTTGGCAATATCTTGACATAAAACAAGTTCCGAATGCACAAAATGTAGTAATACGGAATGACTCGTATGTCTCTTATAACCTTAGCTTGTATGTGGACATTGTACACTGCCCACCGTCCAGTGACTTGGCCTACCTCATGAAGGACGCCTTTGGCATACCAAGTGGATTCAAATGATATCAGAGCGTTACGCGTACCAACAGCTGCAAACTAATTTCCATACTTTGATAATAATTAATTCATGTTCTCAAACAGAAGATACTTCTTTTGATCTTGAAATCCAGGTGCAAATAACATATTCGCGGAAGTTGTTCCCATGTAGAGGATTTCCGAGTGAGTTCAGGGGTGTGATGAATGCTAAATTGCTGTGGTTATACATAATGAATGATGCCTAATTAATAAGGAATTTAAGAAGGGAAGTAGTTGATACAGTAACATATCAAGTATTGGTATTGGTACGGTTGCATAAGCATGAACCACGCGGGGTTGCGTGAATTTTTGTAATCAATAGCAAGACTATGCATAAAATCTTTGTTATTTCCAGTAAAAACTCATAATTCAGTGTAGTACCATATCTTCGCAGCTGTCAGGTTATGTTTTTACATGTTTTTCTGGGAAATACTCTTGGACGCTCCAGGCAGTAGGTCCAGGTAGTAGTTAGTGCGAAACGAGTTCATAACAAGTCACAAACAAATGAGTAAAATCAACCTTGATACGAGAAAATCTCTGGAGTTTTTCTCATTGCTCAAGGTAAAATGTTGGATTTTAGCATTGACATTTTCCTCTTTGTAAAATCTTTTGACTCGACAAACTAAGCTTTGCAAGCTAGACAGAGCTATTGTTTCAAGAAATAATCCAGTTATTAAAATAGCCTCCTTTATTCAGTTTGGTAGTTCGGACATAATTAAAGTTGTAACGAGTATGTTAAGTGGTGTTTAAAATTAATAGAAAATGTTTCGTGCATGCTAAAATCCATACGCATATTTAACATGTATTAGCGTGACTGCTAAACTACATCATATGTACAAACAAAAATGGTCGTGGAAGAGAGAAAGAGAGATTGGAGGAATGGGATTAGGATGGATGAGGGACAATTACGTTTGCGCTCTACTCCTCCGCTTAGTTTTGCAAATTCAAGGAAGAAAGTTGTTTGTAAAACACAAAGCGCTAGGAAATGGACACACGCTAAAAGTTTGAAAATTTATCTTCATTCAAGCATTTCCTCCGTTTCTCTCTAGGTATGGGAATATGTGTAATTATATTTGTTCATGTAAAAGCTAAATATGGTCGTTGGGATCCCTGGAGTTTATGTACCAATTTTACGCTACCTTGCATAAAGTATGCGAATTTTTATCCTTTCGTTAGCAAAGTAGTCATCTTGGTATCAAAAGCGTGCTGGTTGAGATTGAGATTTAAAGTGAATTGGAAAGTAGACCGGTGTATTTGTATGCTTAAAGATGGTTTGAGGATTAGCCGTAAATTATAACGGGCTTGAACGTCTTCATACCGCCATACCATTCTGGTATCGTATTGAGTGGGAAGCGTGCCCTTATTTCAGGTATCCATTTTGACTTGTTTGTACCGAATACTTCCACTTTTTCCATTGCTCGTCCAAATATAGGACGCAACAAATTCAAGAGGCTCTCCGCGAAATAATTTGCTGTGAAGGAGACAAGAAAGAAACAGTTCATTATTAGAATTTGATATTTGTATTTCTGAGTCTGCTATATTTGATGTTTTGCTAATGTTTACTTGTAGGAAATCCTGGTATAATATGGTATCTCAGTTAGTACCAAAACGACTCAAGGCTAAAATCGTTAGAGAAGCATGATTGAATGAAACTAATGTAAGAACTTACCATTGATAACGATTGTACCGCCAAGAATATTTGTTATTAAGTCCCTGTAGATTCGGGCGACTTTGAGGCAGTAACCTAGTGCTGTAATTAAGAAAGACAATTAATGTTAATTTTTTGCACCGGTGGTGACACTTGTAGAAAGAACGCCAAATCCAGATAAGATTCGTCACTTACTTGGTAAATGGGCCATTTGATACAAATCTAAACCATCAAAATCGACAAGGAACATAGCCTCTGTTACCTCATTTTCTCCGGTGGAATTGCTTTGTCGAATACTGCAATGATATAACAATTATAGGTGTTTATTGTACGATTAGTCTGGAATTGTTCATCATGGAGCAATAGAACGCGTGCAAAAATATTAAAAGAAAAGCAATTCGACGCTTTAGACGGTGGAGTGGAGAGTTGTACGATTGCGTATTTCTCGAAAAGCCCACCAGATGGAGCAAACAAATTCGCAAATATTTTTCTTTACATGCTCCAACGCATGGACGCAGTATCACAACAACGAAAAGAAACAAAGATAACATCCTCACCTCTTCAAGACTCTGTAAGCAGCTTGCAAAATATATTTGTCCAGTGCTGCCAAGCTTTCCCCTCCTTCCTCAATAACTTTTCGCAAATTATATTTTCCCACCTCTCCCATCCAAACTGAAAGTAACAATTAAAGTATGACATGATTATATTTTACAAGCGGATAAAATGTCACTTCCTTGTTCTCAAGCACAATTCCATATTATAACTCACTAGGTCTTCCTTCATCATCGTATCCTGCATGGTAATAAGGATACTGGGCTCTAATAAAATATGGTGCTTCCCAGGATTCTAGCTCTGCAGTGAGATCTTCAAGTTTTTGCTTTAAAAGATAAAACGCTGCATAAAATTCCAGAAATCACATTGGATTACATCAATACAATATAAAAAATATAACTTACAACAACTGTGTCATTCACATTAATGCTGTTTGCCAAATCAGCTGAATTAACAATGCTCGATACAGACTGTGAGAATTCGGCACTAGAAGCATATTTGCCCGTAGTTGCATCCACCTGTTCTCCGCTATTAGGATTCTGGGCAATAGAAATATGAGGTTTGTGAATATGCTGTGGCGGGGTTTCCGATGAGGCTGTGGACACTTGTAGAGTCACTAGGGATAGAGTTAGGGCGAGGGCAGCGGCAGGGAAGGCCGGTGAGAAATTGGGAAACATATTTTAGCAAATTGCTTCCTTTGTAGGACAAGGTGTTGTTAAATCTTGCTAATTTAAGTCACTATAACATTTCGCCTTGCTAGCAAGGCACCGTATTTCCGAAGGCGGACTGACAATGACACAAATAGTGTAGAGAAGAAGACAAGAAGAGAACAATATGGACTTGGTAATACCGGATGGAATTGCGGAACTTGTGCGTCAACTCAAAGGAAGTAATACACGAGAGTGGAGGAGAAGACTCAAAGAAAATTCACTTGGTGATTGGAGAGTAAAAGCGAACGGTACGTGTGACTCTGGGCTTTGTAAACAACTAATGATGGTTTGACAGAAGGGAGAGAAATTCTAGTGCTAATTATTTTAAAGAGAATGTAAGAGTCGGCTTCGGCAAGCCCGATAATCATCTTGTACATATATACCCTTTGCTTGAGAATTCTATCAACAACTAGAAGGGACGACAGAGAGGGGTATTGCTTGCAAAAGCAAATTGTAACTTGTATTCACAGAAGGCTGTGTACAGTATGTGTGATTTAATAAAGTAAACTCTCTGAGTCCCTGAGGTTGTTAACAAAAGCTGTTAGCTCAAGCTCTTTAAAGGACTCCCAGGAAGAAACTATAACGGAGGGAAGGAGAGGGGCCAAAATGAGGACTGCAAACGAAAAAGCATGTCAGACTCTAAGGCACAAAGGAAGTGCGCGACGGGGAAATAGCGTTTACTTACCAAACAGCATCAGTAACCACCTTAATTCAGTCACTAAAAGTAAGCTAACCGTTGTGCGAATCCTTTTGTGAAATCCCAATCCTATCGATGTATCCCATACAAGATTCATTCACAAGAGCTTATTTCCGCTTTGCAGCAACTTTCCTCGCCACTATGGAAGCCCATGTGGGAATATTCAACAGCATACATCGCGCTTTGTGTTTTCGCTCCCACTCTGCATTTTACATGTCCTGATGTACTAAGTTTCTTCCCCCTCCACACTGGGCCTTAATTTACTAGTTATCTTAACTGTTACTGTCTTTGGCTATTTCTGTAATTTATTTTATCTAGTCCCTAAGACTCAACTGCAAGCCCTGTGGGATTTTTCAAGAGAGCACAGTTGCATTGTTACTCGCTGAGTTGCTAGAATTGGCCTGCAGGAATTCGCATTATTGAGAACAAAGTATAGGAATCGTACACAGCAAGTTAAAGTAGCGCGTCTTCAGTATATTTGTCAGTATCGCCGATCATGTGTAAGGTTGGACTTTATAGAGGGAGTATATTTACGTAGAGTAGCACTGGCGATTCCTAAACGGAAAATATGCTATACACAGAAGTACATACATTGCGAGATTGGCTGCTGTATTATTATTCTGGCACCAATGGTATGGTTTCGCTCGATTCCAAGATACAAGTAATACATGCATCCAATTTGAAATACCCAACAGGACCAATCACTTCGACGGGACGGCTTAATTTTATTGATGATTCGATGTTATTGAGGAATAAGATAGTATTTAAATTCAACGATCGGTAATATCTCCAAGGACTGAGAACTTTAGAGGTAACAACTACTCGAGCAAACCTCAATTTACCTGGATACGCTGCTGAAGTGACTAGAACAGATAACGGCCAAATTACAGGTTTTGATTTTGATGATGCAGAAACTGGTTGCAACTTCTTGGATATTGTTAAGGCAAATCATTCTTTCAGAAAATCCAGATGCAGGACAGTCGGTAATTGCAGGCCAGGATTTTTTACTTCCTGTAAGTTGATGTGCGCTTTGACTACTGATGGAGTTTCGTTTGTGTACTCGAATTACGGATTACACTCTACAAATATTGATAACCAACTCTGTTCCGTTTCTGGAATGAAGAATCAGATTTGTTTTTAAGTTACGTTGGCTACCTAGAAACCTTCATTTGTAGATCTGTAGTATGTATCTGCAATAGTTTTAATGTTTAGTTAACACCATTTCATCAATCCACACTATTCCAATTTTAAAATTCTAGGGTAATTTGTTATTTCCAAAGTAATGAAATATTTTTTAATTGAATAAGAAGTAGAGTCTCTCAGTCTGGAATTATATAACTTAGAATACCTAGCTGAAGCTTTAAATGATATGTTTGTAAATGGAATCCCATGCTTACTTCAAGAGTTTGTAAATTTACCTGTCTATAAGAAAAGTAACAGGGATGATGTAAGAACTTCATGTACATTTCTTTGGATAATACAACTATAACTCTGTTCCGTTTCTGGAATGAAGAATCAGATTTGTTTTTAAGTTACGTTGGCTAACTAGAAACCTTCATTTGTAGATCTGTAGTATGTATCTGCAATAGTTTTAATGTTTAGTTAACACCATTTCATCAATCCACACTATTCCAATTTTAAAATTCTAGGGTAATTTGTTATTTCCAAAGTAATGAAATATTTTTTAATTGAATAAGAAGTAGAGTTTCTCAGTCTGGAATTATATAACTTAGAATACCTAGCTGAAGCTTTAAATGATATGTTTGTAAATGGAATCCCATGCTTACTTCAAGAGTTTGTAAATTTACCTGTCTATAAGAAAGGTAACAGGGATGATGTAAGAACTTCATGTACATTTCTTTGGATAATACAACTATAACTCTGTATGCAAGTCTATACTTCTGACTAGCCTACAAACCCACAGTAGAAACTTAGACCTTGATGCTGCTAATTATATCTTATGATGAACAACAAACCAATCATGCTGAATGATACTATGTGGAAAAGAAGGTTTTATGGTATTCGTGTGTATAATTTATACGCTTTCGCTCCATAAGACTAATGTATACGTCACAGCTCCATAAGAATAGTGTACACGCTTTTACTTCATAAGAATAGTATATACGCTTTCGCTCCATCAGAATAGTGTATAGGCTTTTGTTCCATAAGACTAGTGTATATGCAACCGCGCCATAAGTCTAGTGTATACGCCACCGCTCCATAAGACTACATGTATTTACTACGGCTTCATAAGGAGTGTGTCTGCGCTACATGGTAATAACTGAAGACTGCAAACTTAAGCGTTAGAAATTAATTATTAGACTAGTAAATTAATTGTAAGACTAGTAAAGTAAATGTTCGGTAAGTGAATTAATTATTTTACGAGTAAATTAATTAACTTTTAACTGCTGACAAGCCGTATTTTCAGTTTGAGAGGCATATAGAGTCTCCTGGGGATTTCAATAGCTCGGATTGGAGGGGGTAGGAACTTTCAACACCAGGGTATGTAAAATGCAGAGAAGTGGGAACGAAAACACAAGGTGCGTTGTCGAAAATGCGGAGAAGTGGAGGCTAACACATGTGGTGCGATGTATACTGTTTAATAGTCCCATATAAGCTTCCATACGCCACCACATTCTTCGCCCACACACACAGTCAGTTCAGTACACAATTGTACAGCCCTTTACTGCTCGTATCAGTGTGTAAAAAGTAAACTGTAAAATTCAGCGTCTGTTCTGTAAAAGCATGTCGTCGTTTCACATGTCTCCTTTAAAGACAAATCTGCCCACACATAACATGTGCTTACGGCTAATGGCTACAAGTAAGTTTAGAAAGAGTGCGTTTCCGCTTCCATAAGCAAACTCACTCGATTGAAATCTAAAACAAATCTCAAATACAAAAAGTACATTTACTGTTCCTTAAACGCAAGGTTCTCTCCCTCTTGTTACTCCACTCCGACTCTGCAATACATATCTGCACTGCCGGCTCACTCTTATCGATCTGCATTAGAATTAATGTGTGCAGTCTAATCTCATTTACTCTGCCTGTTTATTTGAAGTAAAAGATTCTCGAGAACTTTTTAATTCATACACAGCCCACACATCCTTTTCTTCGCAAGTCTTTGAAGGAAGAGTAAGGAGCGTTTCTTTCTTTTCCTTGACTCTTGTCTTGGTTTCCATGCGCTGCGCTGTGCTTCGACGAGAAAGTAACTGATTTGAGACACGCTGTGATTTCCTACTTTAGTTTCTTTTCCTTCCACTCTTTTTGTAACTTTTAGGTAAGTGGTGCTAATCTGATTGGGTTTGAGTTTGAAGCAAAGCATAGTGTATCATATAGCTGTGGGCTGTCACATCAACATTTTCTAGCTTACAAACTCGCAAGGTGTGAGAGCTGAAATGCAATGTAAGCGCTTTAAGTTTGTCCTTAGGTTAGCAAACATGGATGACATGAAAAAATGCAGTTTATTTAGACCCATGTTTTCTTTGAGCTGAAAAGTTTAAATTCCAAGTTCAGCGTTTAGAACTGAGGATTGAGAAGGGCTGGGTAAAATGTGCGAAATCCTAACGGCAGCGTCAGCGTCATTGCAGCGAAGGGGCGATCGAAACGAAAATAAGAAAGAGGAGAGAATGGTAGTGGATTTCTAAGTGACCGCAAGAATATATCTACGAGCATTTTCCAAAGGCCATTGCATGCACATCATGGCAGAAATAATCATAACGACAATTTTCTCTTTAGCGTCAACCATGCATTGCTCAAAGGCTAATTCATGAACTCTGTCTATGTAATCTTCCTCACTTGACACTACTCCTATTTATTATCTTATCTATTGTACTGCCCAAGAGGTGATCTTGTAATCTTGAACCACCACAGTGTTTTCACTTGAAAGTTTTGCATAAACGAATCTCCTTAGTCTTATGCAAAAAAACAGGAGTAGAAACTGTCTCTAAGGAGTAGCGTGCGTTCATTAATATCTAATGGGTTGCACCCTACGCCCGTCGCCCGTGAGCTAAAACTTTTAAGATATAAGACAATAGGACAATCAGGAGTATGTGTGCTTGCTTGCATTTCAGTAATAAAGAAAGGGCACCCTAGAGACATTCGTCTCGCCACTTTGCACTCAATCAAGTGCAATTTTGTTATTAAACATGCTCAAGTTTATGCAAATGCTTGTTACTTGGAGTTCCAAGAGTAAAATCCTGAAAGTTTTCTTTTTATTCAGTCCAAGGGAAATAGAGCTGTGGGGACTACGAGGACGTTGACAAAATATTTACAGAATCTTAACAATATATATGTACAAGAATTGTTGGAAAGAACGGGGACAGTTCAAGTGAACTAATTACATGAATGCTTGATCCGTATTAAAGCGGAAATAATGAGCCGATGCCATGAAAGCAAAGGGCTGGGACTGAAGAATTCCTTGAATTCAGCCGAAAATTGCAATAGGTTTAAAATTCCGGTATCCGCCATACCATTCTGGTAATGTTGCACGAGGAAATCTAGCTCGAAGTATGGGCAACCATTTCTCTTTACGGGTTCCGTAAATATCAACTTTTTCCATTGCCCCTCCAAATATTGGTCGGAGTAAATTAACTGCTGATATCGCCAGATAGTTTGCTGTAATTCATACAAAAAGAACATAAAAATATTTGTCCGAGGGAGAGAGTTAGCTGATATGCATTAAAAAGCGAAACAAAGTGGATAAGTGGACTTATTAAATGTTTTTTTGTTCAGAAATTATTCGAGTGAAATAATTAAGGAGTAAACTAGAGATTTCTAAAAATGACTCTACGTGCACATGGATTCTGCATCACATGGATTAAAAATCGTTCCTTTGTTTACGAAGAAAAATAATATTCGCAAGAGAGTTTAACACTTTTAAGTCACGCTTACCGTTGATAACGATAGTTCCTCCCAGATGGTCAATTATTAATTTGCTGTACAGTCTTGCCATCCGTAGGACATAGTTTACAGCTGTAATAAGAAGTAAAACATCTGTTAATACTGATAAGAGGGAATTAATAAGCCATTGTAGTAAAAAATATGAATGTGAGTGCGTAACGGAGCTTCGCGAATAGAGATAGTGAACGCTTTTGGGAAACAAGGAAATATTTCAACGCTGTTTTCTAAGGTTTCGTGAACAGTGAGAAAGCTACAGGGCAATACAGCGCCTTGGCAGAATGCTTTGCCAAAATGGTTAATGCAGGTGCAACAAGAAAAAGCAGTGAGTAAAAATGCTAGGAGACATGGCTACAGGATGAACCGGCTTAAGGCAAGGAAAATATGTAATGAGAGGCAAAATGAGAATTTGCAAAAATTGATGCATTGGCCGGGAATCGAACCCGGGTCGCCCGCGTGGCAGGCGAGCATTCTACCACTGAACCACCAATGCTTTGATGAAGGAAGGGGCGGATTTACCAACATTTATACCTGCTTTAAAAGACAGGTTTAATATGAAAGCATAGGAGATCTACTTTGGTTTTTATTCAAAGTTTTAAGTGGTTTCGTGGACGGTGGCTTCAGCATTGCGGTTGAAGAGACAGGATTTGAATTGCAGTAATCTGCATTCAATGTGTACGCTCTAATAAAGGAGCGTAGCACGAACATCTTTTGAGAGATTCAAAAGAGAGAGAAAGACATTAAATTAAGCCTGCTGCAAAGGGAAATTTTGTGAAGAAACCCAAAAGCCAGAGTTAGAAGACTGATGGCTGACGAGATGTAGGAATTGGATGCTTGTTATGTGATTTTACACTTGGATTAACTTGGAGGCGACCAGCTGTAGTACCTCATCTCATGTTCCTCAACACTTGCATAAGCATCTTGCTTCTATTTCCCTGTCAATCACCTTTAATTAGATCCTAGCTTTTGAATTGCGCTATGCATATTTGGTCTAGCTTAAAGCAAGCGATTTACATTTTTAGCGCGGCGTGCTATGCTACAAGTAAAAATGCTATACTAGTGTGTGTAAAAATAAGGCTCCATAGTTAAATATGACATTAGCGGATGGAGATGGAACTCGTGGGAGATAAGCGAAACATAACTTACTTGGAATATGCGACAGCTGGCTTAAATCGATTCCGTCCAAGTCTACAATATACATTGCTTCTGTCACGGGGAACTCGTGTGTTGAAACGTTGTAAATACTGTAACGAGAGGATAATTGAAATGTTAAAAATTGACCTTGCACTTGAACATGTAATCATTGACTGGATTTAGTTGACGTGACTAAATGTTTGACTAGGCTGTTGAAAGCAAGTGACCTTCACCTTTTTATTATTCTGTAAGCTGATTGACGAATGTACTTGTCCAAGTATGCCATACCGTCTGGGTGACCTTCAACCACTTTTCGAATGTTGAACTTGCCCAATTCGCAAATCCATACTGTAGAAAATGTAAAAGCAAAATTGTTAAAAATTCATGGAAATTTCAGTTATTAATTAAAAATAATCTGCGAATATTTAATCTGGAAACAATGAGTTTGTGAAGTATATGAAAGTTAATGCCTTTAGCATGGATATTGGATGGAATTTGCAAATGTTCTTTGACTTACTGGGACGAGAATCATCATCGTAGCCGGCCAAGTAATACGGGTAGCTTGTGCGAATAAACATTGGGGCTTCCCATGTTTCCAGGTCGTCTGTAAGCTCGTTACCCGCCACAAATTTCTGAAAATCCAATTTAGCATAGCATTGAAACATGAAACAAAAATAAATTTCAGAGGTTATTCGCAATGTATAACTTGTAAATGTGCTTACGGTTTCTCCAAGGTCATTTCCATCCGGTGCAGAACGTCTCTGGCTCAGCGCTCGCTGATAGTTTGAGTTGCTGTTTGGCGCTATTAATGCTGACGCTGTCGGAAGGTGGGGTGGCTGAGGTGGAGACACTAATGTCTCCGTTTCTGTAACGCCGCTCAAAAACGTTGTCTTCGGCTCCATGGATCTAGTGGAATTCACACTGCTTGTTGCTATACAAGTTGTGAGCACTATTAGCAAGGAAATCACTGTTTTCACAGACTTCTCCATTTTGATGACACTATTTTCTGGAGTTTCTCTATCAAGGTAGAAAATCACTGGATATTTGAGGAATTGAATTAGACTTTTGATGTTTGAATGCTCTTCTTGCTCTCTCCCCTTCGTCCATCACTCCTTCCAATCCGTGTCAGCATGAGAATCATCACTGGATCTGGATATCCTGGGAAAGTGTCTTTATATATGTCCGTGGGAAATGTGACACGGAGGGGAGTGGACATGCAAGTATATTTTCATTCTACCAATCAGAGAAAGGATATAGAAAATTTTGTCGGCTTTATATATGATACAGATACGCTATCCGTCACGTCAAGTCAGGTTGCTTAGGTCTGGAGAATATAGGGGTGCGTACATGAACATCCATCCATCCCAAATTCCCTGGTAGTTAAGCTCATAAAATAAAATATGTGAATCATGGCATGAGAGCTTAAGAGCTAAAGCCATAATGTGGAAAAAAAATTAAATGTAGACATTTCACGCAACAACAAGACTGTCCTGGCAAAGCTCTGGATTTTATGGATTACTTAGGAAGAGAACTAATGAAAAGAATTTATTCTTCCCCTGTATCTGCTTAAATCCCCTGGAAGCTACGAGTTTATTGTAGTTGTGGGTGTGACGCTAATGCACTGTGATGTTCATTAAACAATTTGATGAGGAGAAACCTATTATTTAAAATACTTATCTGGATTTGTTTTATGATTTACTAATAAAGTAAACAACTTGAATGCTGAGTTGGCTAAGCTTATGCGTTGCCTTACGCTGATGAGCTTAAACTTTGAACAGCTCTAATGAGGATTTAAAAATCTGAAGGAGACGATGTGTAATTATATCAATCATTCAATTATAAGAACTACATCCTCTGTCTCAAGTTTACGTTAATTACCTCTTGAACTTGATTGCAATTTTCTCTCCACCTGCCATCGATCAACATCGACGGGTTTGATATGCGTGATTAACGCTGGATTATGTTAGCAGTTGGTAATTGTAATGCAAGACAATAACGCCATGGATAAAATGCAATACATTTTGCGTGACACGTGTAATTAAGATGGTAGCCCATCAAGGTTCCAACCATAATTCGCGTTTCAGGTCGGAAGATTAAATTTCCAGATTTAAATAACAAGGCACGAAAGTAATCATTAGCTGTACCAGGTAATTACGGGATAAGTTCTAGTTATATGCAGAACTGCATCTGAGAGGGTGGGTAACTGCTACTCAGGTACGGACGGGGAAAGTTGACCAATTACAAATGGACTAGAGGTTGCTGATATAAAGTAGGTGACTTGTAAACCTGAAACATGAACTTGCAATTTTAGATGCCTTCTTAGATATAGAGCAGTTTTTTTCTACACGTTTGTTCTTCACTCAGGACGAGTTCTATTATTTTCGTAGATGAGAATGCAAATTAACATGCACATATTTGGTTTCAAGACTCCCTAGCTAAAGCTAGTTGCATTTATGACCTGTCATTTGTGGACGTTATATACGAAGTTTATAATTTCTACTGAACATTGAAACTTGCTTATTGAGCATTATCTAATTAAGAGGTGTTGACAAACAACGAAAGAGCCGTAACCAGAACAGAATGTCCCAAGGACGGAGCCGCTTGTTCCGCCCGGGAAAAGTGGTGCCAGCTAACATTCAAGTTTCAAGGACATGAAAACTATGTATGGCACCTGGGCTGTTTGAGGGTGAAAACTATATGGCAATGATCTTTAGGGTGAAAGGGCTTTAAAGATGAAAGAATGTATGTCAATGCTAAGAGTCATCATCTAAATGCATGGCTGGAGTTGTAATTGTTTAAGTGTGAAAAACTGATTACATGATGTACTGATGATGGGTAGAACACGAAGCAGAGAGGTGGAGTGGGTTAAATGGCATTTGTACACAGATGCCATCCTGAGTAATTGTGTATGTATTCTTAGGCACTTGAGGAAGTATGCTATTGGGAGTGAGTGCTGTTAATACTGAACTGTGATATTAATATTATGTGTATTATAATGCTTATAATAATAACAACGGATGTGAAATGCATCGAGAATGTTGGCGTACATACAAATAGATTTATTTAGCATTTTGGGTAGTTTGTGTAAAGATACATAAAGGATAATTAGTTGAATCAACCATATACTGCTAGGGGCTTGTAATTTGGATTGCCGCCATACCAGGGTGGCAAACTATCACGGGAAAATTTTGATCGAAGGACAGGGAGCCACCGTTCTTTGTTGGAGCCATAGATTTCTACTTTTTCCATAGCTTCACGAAATATTGGGCGAGCGAGATTTACAACGATGTTCATTACGGCGTTTGCTGTGGAATAAAAGAAAAAGAAAATAAGAGAGAGGGCCAGAAATTCAGGTGGGCGGGTTGAGCTCCAGCTCCTTCCATTCACAGCTCGTTCTTTTCCCGTGATGAATAAACTAAAAGTGAGAATAATGTGAGGGAAGGAGCAATAAAACTTACCGTTAATTGCATATGTTGCTCCAAGATGTTCAATTATCAATTCTCTGTACAACGTTAACAACCTGACGACATAAGCGACAGCTGCAGGAAAGAAATAGAAATTGTAGCATAGAATTAGAATTTAGGCCAAAACATACGGAGATTGTTAATGTCTGGAACACAAGGGAGGACTTTTGTATAGAAGAGGCAAAAAGGATGCAAGATTTCTACACGGATACCGTATCAAGGAAAGGATGGATAAGTGAAGCAGGTTGATTATACTGCTCGTGTAACAAGTGACTTAGCTTACTCGGAATATGCCCAACTTGGGCAAGGTTAAGTCCGTCAGCGTCGACAATGTAGTTGATTTCTGTTACAGGGTTATCCGGTGTGGATACATTTTGTATACTGTGGGAAAAGAAAAGAATGTTACACAAAATTCAAATTGTAGGATTAAAAGAAAGCCCCAAACGAGGCGCTGGAGGCAATATTCACAATTATTTCTTTGATCTTGTCCAATGGTTTCGAAAAGTTTAGTACCTTTGAAAGATCCGGTAAGCAACTTGGGCCACAAACTTATCCATCGTCTCTATTGCCACTTTAGATCCATCAAGGACTTGGCGAAGATCCATTTTGCCAACTTCCGCTATCCATACTATTGGGTGCAATAAAATTAAGAATTATTACTTTTACAAACATCAGATGACTGCATGTAATGCTGTTGCATGGATTGCCAAAATCACTAACGTGGTCTGTTTTCCTCATCGTAACCAGACAAGTAGTAGTTGAAGTTCTTTTGAAGGTAAAGTGGGGCTTCCCAGTCTCCGAGATCATCCGTCAAATCTGCTAGTGTTATCTAGAGTTTGTAAAAAGATGAAATTTTCCTTAATCCTTTAAGTTTCCATGTTCTGTACATTTTAAGTTTGTAAAGATTCCACTGAATCTATAGCATTCACTGGTGAGCACAAGCTGGAGCTCTTTATCTGTGCTTTCTTACCGGTTTTAAGTTGCGAATGGATTCTTGAATACCTCTGCTGTCCGTAACTGGGACATACTTCTTAGGAGGGGGCTTAGCCGTTCCAGCAGGCTTGCTAAATGATAGCTCTTCCAAAGAATCCGGCTTTGTGTCTTGCGAATTTAAGCTAACATCTTGTCCAGCAGCGATGAGAAAACATGAACCGATGAGAAGAATCTTGAAGTAAGTATTATTCATTTTCGTAGGAATTTTAACTCGTGTTTTCCCAGGAGCTTCAGATAATATCACTTGCACTAGGAAACTAACACAAGAATTGGAAACTTGAAAGAGTTTCGCAATTTTTCCTTGAAGGCTCCAGTACAAACTCTTGGAGATTTAGCGCACTACTGGACGCTGAGTTGGTAGAATCAGACGCTTATATAGTTGCTCATGTAATTACTAGAGGCTTGTTGTAAGTGGTAGTGATTCCTTTTGTCCATCATTGTTTCGGAATACGAATAACTCAAAACTATTACGTATGATTATGTATATTGTATGACAAGGAGGGATGTATGGATGTAGGGATGTTTCATGTTTTTGCAATTATTTGAAAGATGGCATTAAAACAAGCTTTGTAGAGCTGGGTTTGATTTGCCATGACTTAAATCGATTCTCTGCAAGTCCTCTGCTTCACCGAATGTGCCGAATGATTAACTTTTTAAAAAAAACTTGCAAGAACTTGATTACCTTTTCTCAGTATATTTCGTATGTCCAGAGGCAAAATGATAGCAAAGCATACGTCGTACAAATCTACAGCGGTGACTCAAAAATATGGGTAGATATGTTTTGTTATCAGATTGAGCTAGATCAGTTCGTTATGCTTCAAGACTGCAATCTGCAATGTTCGTTTGATCGGCTGGATATCTTACGTGGAGAAGCAACACATGTAGCATACACAGAAGGAACATGTTGATTTTGTTTTTATTTATGCAGTTATGTTATGGAGTCTGTGAAATGATGACATGAATGAACCGGGTTGCGAAATGGATTTTCCCCCAACAGTACATAGTAGCTTTAACTTTAAGTATTTCCTTATTCAAGAATTTATGAAGTTTATGAATCTACAACCTACCCAAACAAAGCCGGTAGACTGCATGGAAAGATGTTAAGATTATTTAAGCACGTTTAGATACCATTATATAGTGGTTCGTAAAATAAAAAATTGAGCATGATATGAAATGCTATATTCGCGTAAAAAATTGCATAAAAACTTGGGGAGTGAACCGCGGCAGTAAGTTTTTAGAATGATGAAAGGTAAGAATCCCGCATTATTGCGAAATATTGTTAGTCGCTCCTCCTTTACATTCTCTCCACTCTCTATATGGTATCAACGGAGGAAAACTAAGGGTTTTTCTGGAAGATGATGGATCACATTTTGCAATAACCTTCCATGTGAAGATGACGTGAATTAATAAAACTTTAAAAAGAAAATATAATTTTAGGCAAAATGTGTTTTTATGCCGGCAGGAGGCATAAGTAAACTAGCACAGAACTTGATAACTGAAATTTCAGTGGAAAGTGGTGCATATTCAGATTAATCGAAAATACATACATTTCACAGGTAAATTGTTGTTCTTATAATTACTTGTATATAATGTACATGGGGTGTGGGTGTAGTGATGGCGTGCCATACGTACTTGTGCATACAATAGTGATTTTTGGTTTTATAATTTTCAAGCCTAGAGACTCAACCTCAACCCATTCGGTTTGAGGTTCCCTCTAGATAATATTGGATCAAGTTTTGTGGCTATAAAAAATAGTTCATGACCTTAGCTGGATTACGCCGTCAGTTCAGAGCATTAGCAAGAAGGATCAACAAATTGTAGGAAGAATTCAATTTTCACTTGTCTGGATCTAGAATATACGAGTTCATTGGCGTCTTACACAAAGTGCATTTGCAAATTTCAACTTCCGCTCAACGTGAATCAAACTTTATGATGACGGAGCTGCATACTGTAACTGTCGTAGATTTGCCGGAAGCTCAAGAG
Organism: Sminthurides aquaticus; assembly: GCA_906901655.1. Lineage (NCBI taxonomy): Eukaryota > Metazoa > Arthropoda > Collembola > Symphypleona > Sminthurididae > Sminthurides > Sminthurides aquaticus. The sequence continues at coordinate 1,436,621 of CAJQTT010000014.1, read as the reverse complement.
CAGTGTCTCTAAGTTCTCATTCTCTTGTTTTTTAAGCGGATTGGAAAAATTGTAGCGAGGGCAAAAAATTTAATTCCATTTTCCCCATCATTTAAACGTTTGATTTGTTAAGTCTACTCGACTGAGAGTATTTTGTCCCAGGCTGAAGTCTAATAAAATTGCACCTGTGATGTGACGGTTTGAGAGGGAAAGGATTAACAGAAATTGCGAAATTGGGATTACGCATCATTTAGCAGCATCAACACTGGTTACATTCAAGCACTCCATTCATAAAATCTGCGTTGATTGCAAATAAAAAGAAATGAAGCGAAAAATAGTAAATCTTTCGCAAATTAAAGAAAAAGAATATGCGTCAGAGAGCGTGGTCTAGCACTCTTTCCTATCAGACTTCCGCATACGTACAATTGTACATTATAAAAAACAGGATTAAAGCTTACGCATGGAAAAAACATAAATTCAAAACTATTAAAATACAATAAAACCTTTTAGTGTGGCTATAAATTCAATAGGTAAATGGTATACGCTTCACAGACCGTGTATGTGCTGTTGCGAAAGATATATTCCCCCCTGCTTTAATCGAATAAGTTACAAGGGGGAGGATCAAATGTAATCTTAATTGTCAAGTAGGACTTTGCAGCAAAATGTAAACCAGTTGTGCCTGTGCTATGATCTGTTAATGCTATACCAGGAAGAAATAAAAGTTTTTCCAAGCTCCTAAAAATATTTATAGAAGGTTTAATCATATCATGAACCATGTGAAAAGAGTCGATTAAAAAAATGAACTTTCTTGTCATTGATGCAAAGAATGTACGTCAAAATTGCCTGTATGAACGCATAGTTATGAAGCAGTGCATTCACAACTTGATCTTGGAATGGACTGACAAATGCGAAATTCCTGAGGAAATGAAAGATTCATTATTAAAAATATTCTGCAGGTTATAATTGAGTGCACTTGTTTGGTGAAATGGTGACGAGAGAACATGGAAGGAGAATTTCTCGGTTCAACTGAATTACATCGTCTCAGGATTTGCATAACAACTGCGAAGCTACATTTGAAGGGCAAAGTTATTGCTGTCGCTGTACTATGTACACATTGAAATTTCACATAACAGATAATATATATGTCACGAAAGACTAATCCAAGCTCGGGAAGATTGCGTCAGGTCTGGTTACAACAGGAAAATCAATGTTGATTCATGCAAGGTGACATGGGAGTAAATGCATCATGAGATCTTAATCATGATAAGCTCCTGCAATTTATAATTCGTGGGAGTACAAGACACATTTTGGCTTCAGGAATGGAATACACACAGGTCTAGGACTTGGGAATTGAGACGACGCTTTGTGAACTTGATCCTGGTATTTCTGAAATAATTCATTTAGATTCGAGGTCGCTTCATCTGCAAAGATCCTACTTACTGATTTCGGGACAACATATTTTCTACAAGCGTTTTCCCCTCCTCTTATAGCCCATATTATCCGGCTTTTTTGGCTCTCTTTCTCATTAAACGATTTGTAATGAAGAGAAATTTTTTTTATCAGCTTACTTATTTTGGCACGCATCCTCTGTGTGACACCTCTCAAGGAAGTTTTACAAAGAGGCTGAAACAAAAGATTATGGGGGGAGGAACACAGAATTTAAGACAAGGATAATAATACTAAATAAATATTCTGCAACAAGTTACGAAGAGATTCTACTAAGCATGATAATTTGCTCTTCTTTCACGCAATACTTTCTCGGGAGCTTTCTAGCTCTCATGCTTTTTAAAAACTTTTGCTAGGCTTTATTTCAGACAGACATTGGTGTGGCAATCTTCGGCAAAAAATTGAGAAAACCTTTGGGTTTAATGAAGACGCCAATGTCAAGCACGTGGATTGATTTGAGGGAAAAGGCTTAAAGGCTAATAATACATAATATCTAGTTGTGCTACCTACTCAGTAACTCAGTTATCTAGGTGCTCTCTTCTGACATGGAGGAATTACTGGAGGAGATAAGTTTGACTTTGGCGAGAAAAATTGACAGATATTGCTGGAGCGTGTTAAGCAACTACGCAAAACAAGGCGAACTACAATATACAATTACTGTATCCAATTTCAACTCTAAGAAAAAATACAAAGGGGAGACATGATTGAAGTGGATGGGAGCAAGATTGTAGAGTGTGAATAATTAATTAGCCTGGCAGCTAAACCAGGTTTTTATAACTATAATTCTCTCGCATGACGATGACGTGGAGAAATCAAGTTCCTTGCGTCAATTTACGATTCGTCTGACCTTTGCAGAAGGGAAAAGAATTTTTGCAATAAGCTATGGATACTTATTGTGCCTATTTCTAACGAATGAAATGTAACAGATTTAGAATCAAAAGGCTAAAAAGATTGGCGTCACTGTGTATAATTGACGAAAAACAGATACTGTTAAGATTAATACGTGTTACAAAATGATATCAAGGAAAGGAGGTTAAATAATCGATGATGAGATAGCAGTAGAAGGTCGAATATTTTTATGCTGGTTTGAAATAATGCAGGGATGATGTAAGCTGTATCCTCCTAGATAATCCTCCGATTTTCAAGGAATTGACATCCCCGTGTTCTAAGCTCATTGTCTGAATCAAAGAAGAAATATTTCTTGACGCCACATCATGACCAGATTTGACATTATCGAGTGTCAAATATGTTCCCGCCTACTATTTATGCAAATTCCAAAGCCCCGCATTCCACCGATTCTAGCATGTACACGTATAGCTGTGAATGCGTTGAGCCTCGTTATAATGTCCTGGGTATTGGTCACATACCGGAAATGCTTTTGTAAGAAGGAAAAAGAAAGCCTGTTGAGTTTGAAAGTAATGCAAGACCTCTCTCAAGGCGGCCAATATTGCTACCTTGCTTAGGCCAACAAAATAGACATGGGTTGAAGCGGGCGAGATAATAATTTATGCAAGTCGGGATCAGAGGAGAAATTCACACTAGATTTAGAATCATCCCTTGTTTCTCCGCACTCAGCCAAGACTCAAGACTTTAAGCCAGGGGGAGCTCACGCAAGAGAGGAGGATAGAAGAGTGACTAAGATTTCTAGATTCCAGATCCTGATCTTTGTAATCGTGACGGTGATAATAATGCGAATAACATTAACTATATAACTAGCTCGATCCCAGACGATACAATGAAAGCATTGATTCATTATTTATCAACCCACGATTTTGATTTCATCTTAGGATTCTCCAAGATGAGAATCTAAAGCGGGAAGGTGAAGAGATAAAAATAGCGTGAAACTTTGTATTATAATCTGAAGAGCGGAAGAGAGGAAATGGATGGGACATAAATGACGGAGCCGGCCGTCCATACTGCACGGATTCGGGGATTAACTCAAGTGTTATGGAGAGAATTGAGAGAAGAAAGAGAATTCCTTTGTGTAGGGCATTCTCAATCGTCGTTGTCGGGATTGTCTTATCCGTATGTAATTTTTCCCTGTCGCCTCATCCTCATCCCGTCCGGCCAACACCGCATGGTCTTCGAATCCCATCATCCCCTACCAATGGTTATGCTCACGACCTGTCCCTCGAAGAATTCTTAGACCCTGTCGCCAAATTCCAAAATATTACAACATACCAGAGGGAGGAATTCTCCCTCAACTGGCAAGAGGTTAGATCCGAAGTTTAAAAGAGGATTTAACGCTAAGGTTGGACCACCACGATAACGTCGTCGTTCTTCATACATACCTGAAGTGGAAAGCTATAAAACCGCCTTAAGGACTGTCCCCAACAAGCTTGTAGTCATTCTAATCGGGAATCAGTTCCAGACCACATCCAGTCTCCCTAGTCCCTATCCAGATAGAAGCTCATTGGAGTAGATTGTTAGATTATATAGAGCAGATTGAAACAATTGTCTTGCTTTTATTGGAGTGAGCGTTCAAAAATTGTCCTGAGGCCCTGATTAATTATAATTTCTAATTCCTAATTAAAAACTGTAATTGAATTAAAAGATATACCTCTATAACGTTGATTTAGGAAACATTATTGTGAATATTACGTTTATTGGTACTGAATTTCAGTCTTTGAGAAAGTGAAGCTCCGTTGTTGCAAGCAAAGGTAAAGTGATCACAGCAGCAAGAAATACCCCGCAAAGTTCAGAAACAAATTTTCTGCGAAGAAATGGTAAGTTTTTTTTACAATCAGTTCATTGAAAAGGCGAATTGTTTCGCTGCTGCATAGATGTAGTTAGTTGGTATTTTCATTCTACCGATGAGAGTGTCATCATCGCTTGTACTTTACAAAATGCAATTATGCAATGAACAGAGGAGGAAATGAGGAAAGTGGCATGAATTAAGGTAGAGTGGAGAGTAGAAACAAACTTTGTAATTTTTTGCTCCAGTAACTCCATTTTTTAGCCAAGTTACAATAATGGGAAAGAGAGAGAGAGCTATTTACTGAGTTGGCAGGGATGCAAGTCTTTTCTCATTCCAAGTCGGCATAACTCGAAGGAAATAGATTGGGAATGGAATTAGGTTCTATCATCTGAACTTGATCCTGAATAACTGAAAGGAGAATTCCACAGCTTTATAGCACACATGATTTACTCCAGACACGCAGGCAGGCACGCATAATAGGAAAGGAACAAAGTGAAACGTAAATTTTAATTATAGACGTACACCTAATTGGATTCAACGGGTAGAATTCCTTTTGCGTATTTTGAACAAGGCTTTACATATGTGCATCCAATCATCATTATCTCAGGCTGGATCGTTTGCTGATTGGTGATTGCTGTAGGGATGCAGATTAGTTTATCACAGCTGTGGTTTCACAAATCAATAATACTTTGGAAGTACTAATTCCTTGGCTACTTTTTCAGGAGCGCAAAATCAGACGAGAATCCCAATCATGTAAGTACTCTTGGTGAAAGAGGACTGGTTTTTAAATAAGTTTTCTATTTCATAATTTACTAGTTATTTTCCTCGTAGTCCTTTGCTATCATATTTCGTTATACTTGCAATTGCAGACATTGAAAAAGAATTCCGTAGGCTGGACAAGAAAGGTCTTGGAGCGATCCCTGTTGGGTCCATGTACAACATCATGAATGGTCTCCATGTTCCATTTGATGAAGAGGAACTTAAGGAATTAATTGAATCTCATCTGGCAGGTAAGAAAAAAAATGTGGAGGAAATTTGTACACTAAAATTGTTGCGAAATTCTGCAAGAAATATACCAGAAGCGCTTATAACGCTTCGCGTTTTATTCATATTTTAGGGAAATGTGTTTTGTAATTGTTGTGCGGAACATAGTCTTATAGTTACTAGCAGACTTGTGGTAATGATAAACGTAAATGTTGTGGTTGTAAAAAAATTGAAATTTGCGTTATGGTTTTCCTCTTACAGAATGCACATACGTCGTCATGAACAAGGAAACGAAGCAATTCGATCTTAAATCAGGTAAAATATGAGTATTTTATGTGTAAAGGTAAGCTAAAGTAATGTTTAGTTTATGTTTTGCTAGATAAGAGGAATTAAATTCTGCTGAGGGTAATATCCGAAATCTCAAGATGTAGGGAGCGCAGAAGTACTTTGCGTCAGTAATAGGAGATGCGTGTTGCAGAATTCTTTCAAACGTTTGTAAATTGCGGGATTCGTGAATATTGTTTTTTCGGGCGAAAGCCGTGGAGTTCAGACATGTATATTATAGGTTAGCTAAATAGGGTTGCTAATGAATTTGCGCCTTCAAAATGAGAAATCATAGATCACTGATTGTACAGCATGAAGAACTATGCTGGGTACACGGAGTATCCTGTAGAAAATTGCACAACAGGAGCTGTACAAAGGTAGATATTGTTCAGCCCGCATCGCCATATTTTTAGAACCAAGGTTGGAGGGCAATAAATCTTGTGTTGAATCTCGTATCACTTGAAGAGAAGTTAAGGAATCAAAGTATGCCATAAATTATTTGATCTGGAGAGCGAATGCAAAAATTCTTGAATGGTAATACTTTTTGAAAGTTCATTGGATTACATAACCTGAAAGCTAGTAAGAATCTATGCAAAATGATATTGGGGTAGGAGGAAAATAAATTTGAATTACGCACTGGTTATAGATCCGATGAGCTCGGCAAAATCTAATAGTTTTAGGAGGGCGCCATTTTCATTGATTTATGGGAAATTGTTTAGGTAGTTTAATACAAGATGGCAGATTAAAACTGTCACAACACAGTCGGCGCGACGATAGTATTTAGGCCATTATAATTTTAAAAGCAGGACAAGCTTCTGCGAAATAGCTTTAGCGTATTAAAATTCGCGAATTTGCCTTTCCTTATCCGGAGTCTGATGAAAACCAATAAGATGCGATTTTAACGGGATAGTTCAAGTAAAGAATGTTAAATTTTATTTTTCGCAGAGGAGAACACGATAGACTTTCCATCTGCCATGGCTATTGCCGTTCATTTTCTGAAGAAGCAGGAACGCCGCAACACAAATGAATTTGCTGGTAAAGGACTCGTCAGACTCAATGACCTACCCCGCTTCTCTCTCCTTCAGGAAGAAATGGCTCACAAACCAAACCGAAAATTGTTTTAAGAATTTGTATAAGAATTTTCGCGATAAAACAATCTACACAAACAGATGCGCTTATCAATCTTCTCTTCGGCTCTATCTTTCACTTTTGCTTTCAAAATTGCTAAATTTCATGCTTAGAACCAGATGACTCACAGGCATGTAGACTCAGCAGGCTAACACTTGCTTTCTTGTGTCACAATGTTGACAATATCTTACACGGATTCAGGCAGGCGGGCTTGTCAGAAGGAAAAATTGAACATAAACAAACCGTTTTTCTGCTTTTAACAAATTAGCCCTCCTGAAAAACATTATTCGCAAAACACTCGTTTTTTTCTTGAAGATTTGAATTTGGTTCATGTTGTCGTTCTTTGTGTAGCTGACTTTAGGGATGAAGATTGACTTTACGTGAAGGGGCAGTTATTTCATAAATTTAACTTATTAATAGGAGACGCAACTTGCTCTTATATCTATTCTTGCTCCCATAGTTACAGAAGTATAAATAGCTGCTTCTATTCTTGACTCACAATGTGTCTCTAGCTCTAAATATTTTCAGATACAACTATACACAAAGGTTAAACTAGTCGTGTGCTACATATGTAATTTAAGAAAATATTTGTACTAATATGTCTAAGGCAAAGTTACTAAATAAATGGTTACTGGTTATAAATCTCTGATGGCAAACCACGAAAGCAAGATTTTCGCTGAAGCAAAGTGGCTGCATTATTAATTGCTATAACAGATAGGTCAGCCACCTCATGAAATTGGCATTGAAATTGGCCCATTAGTAGATAGGGATACAGTGCGGCATTTTGAAGATGTTGGGATGTTCTTATTTTATATTTGTAGAAAATACTAGCACAGAGACTCTGAAATGCATGATTTTTCGCAAAATTGTGAAGAGGGAGCAGAGGTTGCACAATTCATCTTCTCCCATTCATTCTCGGGTAGCTTATTCTTGGATATTGAATTTTGGGATGGGATAAAAGCCATTTGATCTTTCTAATCCACTCGATTTATTACACGCAGAAAATAAAGTTTAAAAGCCTTTGGCATTAATAGAATATAAAACGTAGGAGGGATCAAAATATTCCGAAAGGACAGTCAACCCGGGGTGAAGTTTCTAATAAAACTAAGGGATGCTATCAAAATCTAATTAAAGGCTTGAAGCTCTTAGATCCACCCATTGATGGGGGCAATTGACTTAACGAAATCTTTGTTGATAGTTTTGGCACCCATGCTGTTGGATCTGTACCGAAGACGTCGACTTTATCCATGACTGTTCCGAGAATGGGACGAAGCATGCGGATTAGTCCGCTGGCCAAGAAGTTGACTGTGAGTATCACAAAAGAAAAGGGAGAAATTACTGACTAGTATATAACAAAATACGCTTAGAATTAATCATGGTTAACATACCGTTTACGAAGTAGCCGTAGGCAAGCTTATCTTCAAGAGCCAAGAAGCGGCGGGTAACTTCCATGACATAACGAATCGCTAAAATATTAATTTGAATTAACTGTTGTTAGATGCGATAGTGACACACGCTTATTCTGTTCAATATACACAAGCATTGAAAGCAGGTATTGATTTGGTCATTAATTGACTCGTACTTGAAGTAGAAGCCATTTGCAATAAACTGTAGTTTTCCATATCCATAATTAAAACGGCACCGACTGCATCATCATCACTGTAATCAGCATGCTTCTGGATCCACTTGTCAGCATATTTTGAAAATTTGTACAAGGCTTGGTTAACGTATTTGTCAAGAAGTTGAAAGCGGTAGCCGCCTTCTTCTACCGACGTTTTCATATCCCATTTTCCAAATTCGACGACAAAAACTGAGAAATCGGAGGAATTTGCATTTGAGACGTAATTCAAAGTGAACGAGACTATACAAACAAAAGTTGTGATTAAAAAAAGGCAATTGTTTACCTGTACGATTAGCAAAATCTTTACCGCTGACGTACCATGGGTAATCCTCCCGGATAAAGTCTGGAGCTACCCACTTGTCTAAAGCGTCATCTGAAAACTGACGGAGCAAATAACATTAAACAACACTGCGTAGTCATGTTTGACGGTAATCGGTTATCAACCGGCAAGTAAGATACTAACCTTTTTACGATCGGATGCTTTGTCACCTAATGCTACTTCCGCTAAGACTAAAAATAAAAAAACCGCTTTAAGGATACAAAACCCGGTAAACTTGGTGCGGGTAGCAGGTGCCGAATATAGGTAGGATTCCATAACTCTTGCTCAGACTTGTCAAAGGGATAAGTGAAAATGAAGAAATTTAAAAGAGAGACGGGAGAGCGGCTTGAGAGAGTATGGCATGCGAACTTGAAATTTGCTGAATCTGGTTGCATTCCTAACTGTGCACATAATTTATAAGGTGCACGCTGCTATTTAAAAGCCATTTGGTGTCATTAGTACCCTTAGTCATTGGTAATTAGATCACGGTGCCCCGACGGTGAGTGTATCGCCATACGTAATCACGCCACACACACAGGATTACAAAAGTTAAGCCGACGGAAATTCTTGAATGATCCTCAAGGGTGACATATTATAAAAGTAAAACTTGGCACTGGATGGAGGATTGTGGAAGCTTCAGTTTAAAGCGGTCAAACAAATGGGGGTAAGTAGCGTCAGAACGTGGGAAAAGATTGCTCGGCTTCGTATCATTCAACGTTTTGGGATATAGCACGTACATGTTCAAACAGATCGTAACTAAAACAAAAGTGGGACTTAAAAGACATAATTTTACAAGAGGAAGCGAATTTGACGAGAAAAATAAATCTTAAACACCATTTACTCTAACAGTATTAATTATTACGCACAATTAGTCCATTTTGTTAATTAACTTTCCTAAATTCCCTGAACTGGAGGAAATCAGGTGAACTATTATTACGGATTTCCAGCCAGATTCATTACAATAACTGATTATGTATTTTTTCACCATCATTAACTACTGCACGCCCTTAAAATGATGTAGTTGAATCACAAATATGAGAATTTCCGCTTATTATTATGTGCACGTAGTATATCTGCGTGATGTAATTTCGAAATGGTAGACTTACGTGGTTGACAATAAAGGATTGGCTAAAGGGTTGTATCTTTAAATGAATTTGTTATGTAGCAAGCACGGAAATTACGGAACACTCGTCGATGTTCCAGGTTTAAAGTGTTGGCCCATATCTCGCTCAAAATGGTAATTAAGTCTGAATTTCAAGTATCGTTAAAGGGTGACGCGTTCTGTGATTACATAACAGAGAAAAGAGTGGAGCAGTAAACCGGGACTTAAGTAGATTTGTGAATGTAAGACAGAAGGCAGGTCGGATTTGTTTATCCAGGTGTACTAATGCTCATCTTCCATAAAATGTTGCTAGGCAACTACACGTATTGCAATAATGGATAGCTTTAATAATTCATATTGAAAAGTAAAATCAAAAAGTCTGTAGTCTTTGACTCGTAATCATATTCTAGTCTACAACATGAAGAGAATTATAATTATGTGAGAGTAGTTCATGCTTTGGTGATTAAGTTTACATAAATATGAGAAATTCTGGATGCATTTATTATATTGTTTTGACATTATCGCTTATGAAGAAAAGCAAACAATGTGGACAAAAGAAGAAGAAGTTGTTTTGGGCGTTTGGACCGTCTGTGGGAAATCTGCCCAAATCTCTACCAGTTGTTCCCCTTGTTTCAGTACAGGTGGCGCTGAAGAATACGTGATTTAAGTTTTGCGTGTTTGTTCTGAAGAGGAGTTGTGCAAGAGTTTTAGAGTGGTGCGAAAGATAGTAACTGATCTCTTGTTTAAAGGAAGTTAGAGGGGACCAAGTTTTATTGGATCAAGCGCTGTGAAGTCTGATGGGTCAAGATTAATTTATTTAACTTAGTGTACATTTTAGAAACGTGGACTATGGAAATCTAAACCTTAACCACTTAAACCACTTTAATAACTTAACTTACGTAAAACTGTAAAGCAATAAATAACTTTTAAACTTAGAGCATGAAGGTGCTGGGAAACATGCATCTTGCAGCTTATTCGCTTGTATTGAAGGGGACAGGTGGATTCTTCTAGCCGTAAAAAGATTCGGGTTTGAAACCTTTAGCTCCGCCATACATTTCTGGAAGTTGATCAGTGGAGATTTTAGATAATAGCACCGGGAGCCAGGAAGATTTTTTGGTTCCAAAGACTTCTGTTGTAGAAAATGCATCTCCTAGTATGGGCCGAACTATATTAAGTAACGTGTGACCCGCAAAATTAGCTGCAGAAAAAAAACAATGATATTATTGCTCTTTCAATGACAGGTCTGCTCTGAATTACCGCATTGCTGTTATTTTATTCTTAGAGTAGCGCAGATCAGGAGATTTTTGACATGAGCACTTACTGTTGATTAAATAGTTGTAGGCAATATGAGGAGAAATGCTAGTCAATCTTCTGGCTACCTTCAGTAAAAGCTGAACGGCTGAAATGAAATGTACACATACATTACGTTTTGCTAGTATTTAATCTTGAATTGTTATAATTTTAGGTTCTGGACGATCGTTTAGTTCTGACTGAATGAGAAGTGCTTCCTTACTTGTCAATGACGTAAGCTGCCTAAGGGCAAAGTTTTCCATATCCATGATTAGCCCGACGCCGCTCTCCTCCATCGGAATGGCTGAATCGGTTTCATTGGAATGACTAGATGTAAGATTCCTTATCAAATCAAAGGCTTTTTCGAGGTGGGCTAGAAGTAATTCACTAGTGCCATCTTCCACTGCCTTTGCAAAGTTCCATTTCTGTACTTCCACGATTATCACTACAAAACAAGAAATATAGCCGGTGCGATTAAACTGTGGAAACGTTGAGGTAATTAATAAATCTCGAAATTTATTTGCTGTTTGTACGCTAACGCGTATACCTTTTCTTCCTTCCTTGTCTGAACCGGCAATATAATACGGATATTCGTCCTTAAAGTTTTCAGGTACCTCAATATTTATGGTCTGTTGAATATTAAAGAGAAGTTAAGAAACTTGCAATGAAAATCTGATGATTGTATTTTGTATTTAGTGCTGGGATTTGTAAGTGAACGCAGTTAAAGCCTAAAGTTTTAACAAATAATAAGTCCTACACATCACTTACCTTGTTTTGGGAAGTCACAGAAGATGATGCGGATGATACACTGCAGATTGTAACTGCCACCAACATTAGAAGTAGATGACTCTTCATTGTGAAGATTTAGTTTTCACTAAACGCTTATCAGCAGCGGCGACAAAGAAAATACTTTTATGTGGCTGCAGTATATGAGTTTAAACTTTATACAAATAATGATGTACCTTATGGTCGGGATTCCTGGAGCAAGTAAATGACTGAATCCTGGAGAAGAACTAAATAGAACGGACGGATGATGAAACTGAATTTCTGTTGGGCAACGCTCTAATTCTGTTTGAGGAATGTAGCATGTAGCTAAGTTTGCAGCGCTTGTTTCCTTCAATCCATTGCTTGTGTCTGAAGAGGAAACGGAAACTGGAAACTAAGAGGAAGTAGTTTGGGCCAATACATGCATCTTCTTCCGGGGTACAGAAAGCTTGATGTATTCCTAGGTCCGTGGAACATCTTGAGCTAGAGTCTGGGTTGTAAAGGTCAGCCGGAAGGAGAAGATGGGAACTCGCGGAGATGCTACGATCATTGCTAGAATTCCACTAGACAACGTTAATTCTTTGACAATTTACTTTGTGTTGGAGTTGGAACTCAACCCAGTCAACAGGTTGCAGAAGCTACGGGGAGATTCGATGGAAGTAGTTTACCTTGAAAACATTCTACGATAGCTCGATCAGATATGCTCACTTTTTGCCTTCTCTCCTGACGTAATTAATCTGAATGTTTATTCTTTGGTATACACGTCTCACAGATTCTGCACACATTCTCATGTATAACAGGAAGGAGTTAAGGCATGTACATAGAATAGTTTGGCTAGGTACTCCTAGCTTTGCTTAGCCATGCGAGACCACTGGCTTGAAATCTTTTGAGCCCCCATACCATGGCGGAAGCTGGTCTTTGGGTATGTTCTGGAGCAATGCTGGTATCCATCTTGCCTTGTTCGTACCATGTATTTCGATTTTTTCAAAAAAGCTTCCAAATATAGGGATGACCACATTTAATATGGTTTGAGCAGCGAAATTGACTGAAAGTTCAAAAAATTACATTATCTTGGAACTTTTTACAGTCTTGTATGAAAAATAAAAATGTATTTTTACGCGTTGATGGAATATTACCGTTTATGAAGTATGCTCTAGCTACGAAATCCTGGATACTCGTGAAAATTTGTGCTAACCGAATCATGTATAAAACAGCTAAGGGTACAAAATATTTTTTATCATAAAAATATGATTATTTTATGGAATGTTTTGAGGGCTAAGGAATTTTACAAGAACTTACTCTTTGACGACGCAAGTTGCGAATTCGCGAACATATCCATGTCTATTATTAAGATGGCGCCATCTATGTCTGTTTCGTTTTCTGTATTTTTTGCGTACTGCCATTTGTTATCTCTTTTCGGGATTCGTTTAATCATGTTAACGATTTTCAAAAGATGTTTATGCAGATTTGCTAATTCCGTTCCACCTGCTTCCACTTTTTTGCGAAAATCGTAGCGTCCAGACTCAAGGGCTATTACTGCAAATCCAAAAAAGCAATTCATGGATACCCACATGCTTTGCAATAAGTGTCATTGTCTGTCATTAAAAGCAACTACTTTAGAAAATACAGATAAGAATCGGCGACTAAGAAATCGGCGAGCCCTATGATTACCTGGTCTTCCATCCATATCGTAGCCGCTAACGTAGTACGGAAATTCTTTCGCTATCAACTCTGGTACTACCCAGTCATCGTCAACTTCGGTCGGCTGGAATAGTCAATATTAAGTTATGCCGAATGTACACTACAACACTTGTGTAAAACTTGTGTAACACTTTCCGAAAATTTGTTTAGTTACCATAGTAACGCCGTTTCTACTTCAACACTTTAAATCTAAAAGTTTTACACAAATGTTCTCCATTTGATTAACATTGAATATTTGCGGGTCTTTTGAACCGCAAATATGAATATGAAAGTGTTACACAAGTTTTAAACAAGTTTTACACAAGTTTTACACAAGTGTTGAAGTGTAAATCCGGCATTACTCTCTCCGAATAATGATTTCAGATAGCTGTGACTATCATTCTGTCCCGGAAGGAACACAAATCCAACATACCAGCTTGGTTCCCAAATCCGTTTCGTTGGAAGCAGATAAACCTGTGGGATTAGTGGCCAGAACAGCGAGTGCTACCCAAGTCGCCAAATAAAGATTTCTACACATGTTGATGATCTTGAAGAATATTTAAAGATGTAACAATATTCTTGATTGAAATGCCAAGCATTAGAAAGTTCAAGCGGTGAGGTTCGACTGTATTGGCAAGTTCACAACGGCACGCTTTAAATAGCAACTAGCCGAATCTTCAACTCTGGCTGCTCCTCTGAAAGTATTTCCGAACCTGTTATTGTTTGCATACCAGATTCTTGGTCATAGGAATTATTTTTGTTCGCAGAAGTACATTATTATGTATCATATACATACAGGTTGCAGCAACCGTGTCCACAATCGATAACATTAATTGACTTATTTCAGTTATAGTGAGCAGGGCGAAAAATTGACATGTAGCATAGCATCTATAACAATATGACATGATACGCGATATAGTAGAAAAACTAGACACAACACGTCATGTCTTAAAAAATACTTTCTTCTTGGAATTCGTACCCAAATGATGGGTTAACCAGAATGCAAATTAAATATGAAGGATGAGTGCAAAAATGGGAACGTGATATCAAATACGCGAATTACGATGCAGATTAGAACGCAGATGAGGTATAAACTTCCAAAGCGAAGTTTTTATTGCTAGTGGTTACTTGCAGCGCAGAATGCACCATTTGCTATGAATTTATTCATTATTCTCAGCAATAAACTTGAACCAGAGTGATGAAACGAATTAATTGGATTATGGCGAAAGAAGATTTTTTATCCGTAAGTTTGGACAGGTTTAAAGTTTGGAGAGCCCCCGTACCATTCGGGAAGTTGATCTTTGGGAATCCTTGCGAGCAATGTCGGGATCCAGCGCTCCTTATTCGTACCAAGAATACTTAGTTTATCGAAAAATGCGCCGAGAATTGGTTTTACCAATGTTAGGAATGTTTGAGCCGCGGCATTGACTAAAAACAAAACAGTCCATGCGAAATAAAATAAAATACTCCATTCGCAAAATCAATTAGAATAATAATAACTTTGGACAGTAAAAATTTGCTCGCCGATAGCATCGACTGTAAACACAGTACGGACTCACCGTTAATGAAATATCCGTAATCCATGTATTCTTCGATACTCAAGAATAGCCGGGCCATTTGGAGTACGTGGAGAGTTGCTATAGGCAAGGGGTTGAAAGTTTGCATTAAAAGTTTAATAACTGTTAAACTCGTTGGCGAATCAGTTTGAAAATCAGCTAATCTTAGGGCTTACTTCTTGGGGAGAGCAGTTGCCTCAAATCAAAGTTATCCAAATCTGTTATTAGCACAGCCCCGTTCGCAGCGCCAACTACATTTTCTGCATCGTCTGATAAGCTGTCCGCGGCAGCTTTCCGGCCGGCTTCTCGAATTTGTCGTACAAGTTTAACAGCTTGCTTGTTCATGGATTCCAGACGCTCTCCGCCAGCTTCCACAGCTCCACGAATATCCCACCGGGAAAACTCGACCACTAAAACTGGAATCCGGGCACTGGGTAAAGAAGGCTTTAAAAAATCGGGAATTATGTAAAGAATGTTAAATCTTCCAAGTTGAAATGAATTACCCTTTCGTCCTTCTTTATCGTATCCGCTTATGTAGAAAGGAAAAGCTTTCTGTATTTCGTCTGGTGCCTCCCACGTGTCCACGTCTTCTCTCTCTATGCTCTGAATGTCAAAGTACATAGTTTACTTGTTTAAGGATGACAAAGCCATATAAATACATATTTATTTATTTATTTGTTCAACCAAGAACGCGAGAAAGTAATTTAATAACCAACCAGAGCGGGCAATGAGCTTTGCGACTCCACGCCATTTCCGTTCAACGTGAGGCAGATTAATACGCACAGGCAAGGAATAATCGTGAACTTCATTCCGAGTTTCTTTATCTTTACCAGTCTTCCGAGTTTGTACGTGTTTGTCATGGAGAAGTGATTTCGATACTGCAGATCTCGGTGCTCGTTGAAGAGTTTATGTATCATGTGTATAGAAGCTAGCAGGGGACAATGCACGTAGCGTTGATTGTATAATTTAAATGATAAATATTGCAAAACCTGTATAGATGGGTTTTGTACTATTTTAAATCCAGTTTCTTTTTTCTACAGTTTCACTCATTTATGTAGTTAACCACCATGGATGGAGCAATTATCTGCGAGAACAAGAATTAATGCATTAAAAAAGCTGTTCACTTTGCACTTTTGAAGGTGAGGACTTTAAATTTAGCTTTGTGGGAAAATTAGTCATGCAGACTTTGATCTCTAATGAGATAAACAGAAAACAGCGTTAGTTACAACCTACGTACAGGTTATGAAAAGTAACTGGGAGGTTTCTGTGTGCAGTGGATTTTGAAGGTCACATTTACATTTTTAAAACACGGGCATACAAAGTTATAGATATTTGTCATTATACTCTATTATTGCTTGATGATAACAATACTGTATAAGCAAAGATGGCGTTGATGTTCAGTAAAATTTACATGGAACTGGCAATCTTCTGGTCAAAATGCCGTAGCAGCCGTAAAGTGGTGAATTTAAAAAATAAAAACAAAAACATCCAGTTCCAGAATGTTAAATTAATTCATTGGAAATTGGATAGGAGAATTCAAAGCGGGGACACTGCAAAATTTTGATACTCAGTTTGCCAGGATTGGATTTGATGAATATTGTGACTTGAAGCTTGATACCTGAGTTCTTTCTTTACTACTGTTGTACAAGGCATGCAACACTGGTATCCAACAATTCAGCAGTTAATTGGTGGGTTTAGCGTAACGTTCACAGTTGATATGGCGAGCGGTTTAAAATCCTCGGAACCCCCGTACCACACAGGAAGCGAATCTGGCGGGATTGTTTTGAGCAGTTTTGGGATCCACGCATTCTTGTTTGTGCCGAACACATCAATTCTCTCCAAGAGTGTGCCAAAGATCGGCTTTACGACATTAATAATGGTTTGAGCAGCAAAATTAACTGTCCAGGAAAAAAAGGCATATATTAACGTACATACACACCATTTGGTAAACTTTGCTAACTAATGCAACACCTTTTCTACGAAGATTTTTACAATTCTCTTTACTAGTGTTCTCTTAACATAAACAAAAGTCTAAAATAACCGAATTGCAAGGAGCATGCGAAGGTTTTTTAACAGCGTAAATATATCATGTAGCGTATTCTGGAACTGTTGTAAAAGCTACCCTACAATAATTAGCCTAGCCAGAAAGAAACAGGAAAGAACTTGTCAATCTCACCATTCACCATATAAACTTGATCTATCGCATCTTGGGCACTGGTCAAGAGTCGGGCAATGTCGATTAGATAAAGGACAGCTGTGATAAAACAACAGAATTTGAATTTTTGGATTATGAACAGAAATCTGATAAAATGACTTGAAGATTTTTCTTAATAGTTTTTCCCTGCCTACTTCAACTTACTTATTGAAGAAGCCAATTGGATGAAATCGAATTTTTCCAAGTCCAAAATAATAACAACTCTTGTTGTCCCCAGTTCCGCCGCTGTGATTGAACTATCCTTATCAAGTGCGTTGTTGCTTCCTACGCATTTCACGTAGTTGGCGCCTCTTACTAGATGTTTCCCCATGTTTTCCAAATTCTTTCCTCCACCTTCCACGATTTTACGGAAATTCCATCTTCCAGCCTCAATAACGAACACTGCAATTCCCAGAAAAGTGCATCTGTATAATATAAGATAGTACATTAACTATAGGGCCTCACTCAATGGCCTAAAACATCATTATAAAGTCAGAAAACAGGGACTGTGTATACCTAATCTTCTTTCGTAATCATAGCCACTGATATAGTATGGACAAGATTTTTTTGTTTCATCCGGAGGCTCCCAATCATCCTCGACCTTTAAAGTCTGCGCAAGAAGCATGTTACATTGCGATTCGTTGGAACGGTAAAGCAAAGACAGATTTACTGAGAGTATAGCTTAGCAATCCAGTTTTAAAAACTGTATGATTATGTGTCAAGCCCTTAAATACTGACCAGTAAAGAAAAAGTTGAATTCAAGGTCTTCTGAGCAGCAGGTGCTTGTGGTTTTACGGAGCACGGAATGAATATCAATACAAATAGACTGAGTAACTCCATGATGTAATGTCGACAGTTTTAATAATGTGCTTTATACTAAATCAATCAATGCAGCTGAGAGCCCTTCCCCGCAAAACTATGCGCTGTTTCTCACAACGCAACGATCAAGAACTGAAAAGGTCATATATTGCGGTTTCATCTTCAAATAGATGAAAGGATAGGTCGTTCGCATTATCATCATCAGGTTTTGAAATATTAGACGGGAATTCAAATGGTACCATCTATTGGATGGAATTCAAGCAGTAAACATTTATCAATCATGAAATGAGTTTTTGATACTTTCCATGGTTGCTACAAAGAAGTTAGCCTTCACTACAGTCAGCCCAAGCAACGCAGAACTGAACAGGTTATTCAACATCCAATTGCAGGCATATTACAGTGGGGTGGGTAAAGAAGTAGCTTAACAAGTGCGGTAACCTTCAGACTTATTGCATGTTTAGTACGATTTCTCGTGATGTAGAAACAATTTCTACGCAATGAAGATTAATTTACTCTGCTGAAATTGGAAGCACTGACTAGGCTACTATATAAATTGAATGCATATTATTATAGATCTGTATAATAGTTAGTGAGGTCAAGATGGTAAGTATTCATTCGCAGGAGTTACTGGCTGCAAGAACTTGAAGCTGGTTTACTTGAAGCCTACCCCACTTACAATTGATTATAACTAGGATTTGACAGTGATGCAACGCTTACTGTGAATGGTAACGATTTCATGAAATGTAAAAAGTGTACAGGCTTCTACGATTTTACAACTATCATCAGTTCAAACTGGAATATAATAAATTATTAATATTAGAGATTACTGTACTCGGCCGTAACAGGAAACCGGCTGGAAATCTACACTACCGCGATACCAACTTGGAAGCTGATTTAATGAGACTTATCAGAGATTGTGCAGTATAGTTGACTGGAAAATACAAAACGAAAAATGAGTTTTAGAAAAAATGCAATTAAACAAAAAACCGCTACGGAAGAAACAACCGTTTTAAGGATAAAGATAAAAGTGTTAGCGATTGGGATATTTTGCGACAAAGCACAAATGGGGAAACTATCGTTGCTTGCTGGCTCGGTTCCGTGTACTTTAAACTTGTCAAAGTATGAATTAAATACAGATTTAATGAGACTTATCAGAGATTGTGCAGTATAGTTGACTGGAAAATACAAAACGAAAAATGAGTTTTAGAAAAAATGCAATTAAACAAAAAACCGCTACGGAAGAAACAACCGTTTTAAGGATAAAGATAAAAGTGTTAGCGAAAAGCGGCAAACTCATTTACAACTGTTACTTTCGACGACAGGTAAATATTTATTTCTTAGCTTTCTTGTAGCAGGAGTAACTGAAAGTTAGTTACTCTAAGCTGATGCCAACTGAAGAAAATTCAATCCTTCCATGTTGACTACAGAATAAGAACTACGGCACCAGCTGGCGTAGCCTCAAAGTCTCCTACTGGAATTACGAAAAGAATTTAAAACGACAACGTTTATATTCACCAGGTAAAAGTACTAACCTGCTCTGCCAACTACATCGTGTCCGTAGTAAAGCAAGGTGTTCATCGTTTTTTCTGGAATTTTTCACAGTTCTTCCACAGTAAACTTCAAGTTCTCAAAGAATTTTTTTAAGTTAATCGTTTCTTTGAGTTGCGTTCAAATCAAAATCGGAGAGATTCCCAGAAACTTACTGTGTGATATTGTCCTGATTATCGGTGGATTTGTATGCTCCGGAGTTTGTCCAACGCAAAAGCCAAATAATGCGAAAACAGAAAATATTAGCGGAGGTTGTAATTCGCAACAGCAAATCTGCTTCAATTCCTTTCTAGCAAAGTAGTGGTGAATTTTTCATTTTCTCAAAAAGAAAAGAATTTAGTACTTTTTCTTGCTATCGATACGTCTGTTGAAGCGATTCCAAGGCGGAAAATGCACACACTATGAGTATTCATATATGGTGCAGTTGAATATGCCACTTTTCATGATGTTTAAACTAGAATAGAAGAGCGGGGTATTTACTTTTTCCTGGCATGTTAGATGGACAGTAAGTCACGGTACATAATTAGATGCAATATTGTAAAGTAATTTATATGTTATTCTCTTACATTATGCATATTTTGTGAAAAGGATTGTGCTGGTTATCGTCCCGTTTCTTCGTTTTCTGAAATGATTACGCTTCATTTTAATGAAAAAAAAATAACAACAATATAGGAAAAGAGCTTATGACACAGAAAAGTTGAAACTCCTTGGATACCACGCAATAAATAATTCCTGACATTAGTTAAATTAAGGAGTAGCCAGTCATCCATGCACAGAAATCGGTTTGAAGTCCGCAGATCCCCCATACCAGGTTGGAAGCTGACTTTCGGGAATAAGTTTGCGAAGTACAGGTATCCATCTTTCTCGATTCGTCCCATGAATATCAATCTTTTCCAGCAATGTTCCCACAATTGGTCGCGCGATGTTTACAAGAAATTCGCCAGCAGCATTGGCTGAGAATAAAAATATAGGAGAACGTTTATCAGCAGGATTTCCTTTAGTAATATAAAATAATGTAACGTAACCAAAGAGCACTAAGCACAGCCTGGACAGCTTACTGTTGATGAGATGAACGTACGCTAAAGCCTCTTTCGCCTTAATTTCTGCAACGAATCTAAAAAGCTGGACGAGAAACACCATCGCTGTAGTAAAGGAAATTAAATAGTCGGTTATTTATGGCGCTCACTGGATATTTAAATAAGCGTTTAGATAAGCATGAAGTATCATTTTATTTTCTACATGTAACGATGACTTACTCTGAGGAGAAGTTACTTGGAAGAAGTTAAAACCTTCCATGTCACCAATCACGACAGTTCCACTTTGAGCGTTTTCTTCATCACTCGGCAAGAAATTGTTCAGAAACGTTTCATTCCTTGTTCCCAAGCCGGTAATCAGATTGATAAACTGTGCCATGTGTTTTCTGAAATTCTCCAAATCTGTTCCACCCGCTTCAACCATCTTCCGAAAATCCCATTTTCCGACTTCTGCGATAACCACTACGAAATCGATAGGAAAATATAAACCACCACCTTTACTACACCTGAATTAGCATAAAATCCGTCTATGTAAAATGCATTTGGTTCTTACCCGGCCGACCTTCGTAATCGCGGCCGCTAATGTAATAGGAAAAGTCTTGCGCAATATTTGCAGGAGATTTCCATCCTTCTGGTACACTAAACGCCTGGAAGCAGGTATTTGTAAAAATAAGCGTCCTATGTGCAGTGTCTCCACATCTACATTCTATTCGTGAATTGTGGATCGTATGTAACCTGAAGAAATGACACTCACATTATTTTCGGGGGTTGTTCCAGCAGTGACCTGAAAATTATTCCACATCATCGGTAAAACAAGAACGGAGAAATAATATTTAAAGACGGATGCCATAATCACAAAATGGTCAATAGCCTTTAAAAATTGAACCGGCGAGTCTTTGAGGGAAAATCGGCCTGAAGCTGAAGGAAAGGTCAGGAAACTGGTCGCCTTTGATTTCATGGACTTAAAACGATGAATGAAATCCAATTTAGCTAATATTAAAAGGCAAGGTTGAGTGATTAAAACTTGTTCAAACAAGGGGCTTGTCTCAATTTAAACTAACGCTGTTTGCGTTAAGGCTTTAGATTCGGGAATGAACATGAAAACTCCAGCGTCTGCAAGATAATATCTGTTCTGGCTGAACAAGGTAGAGGCTTCTATTGACATTTAATGCGTCTTTTTGTGTGGCCCATGTGAAATTGCGCAGCCGGCCGAACCAATTCAAGAAGTTTTTGATTAGAAATTCATTCAGGAAGTAAAAGTTGCAGAGTTAAGTCTTACTTTGTTTTTGAGACAACGCAGAAAGACTTAGAACTTGGACTACATTTTTTCCTATGCTGCGTGGGCTCCATGAGCTGCGTCAGAGCAAGCGACGTTTTACAAGTTTGAAGCACATTTTCAGAAGAGACATGCTACACAACCAGGACATTACCTCAACCTCTACCCCTTTCAATACAATAATAGTCTGGTTATCACTAATCCATCAGTCCATCTTAATGCTTAAAACGCAGGAATAAAATGCGTGTTGTATGCGTTTGTCGGGGTTTCGTTTCCCTGATCGACTCCCGCAACTTATGTGAACATACATCCTTAGCACAATGCATCCACTGAAAAAGCGGCAAGAACTGTAGAGTTTTGTACTTATGAAGTAGGGGTTCTTGCCGCTTTTTCAGTGGATGCATTGTATCGTTAATTAATTGCAAGACCACTGCAGATTTGTTGCGGATAGAATTTAATTTTCTTCTTTTCCTTATCAGAAACAATATCCACATGTTAATTTGACCGTATGACCTCTGTGGTTGGGGTTGACTTGACCCGGGTCATCGGTCAAATGTCGTACCCAGAGATTTGCCAATCACTTAGCGACCTTTTAGTGCAAAAATATAGAAAATCGGAGCCCAAACACCGGAGCGATCGAGAAGACCATACGTCAAAAAAAGGGAATGCAAAAAGGCGTGTGTGCATCCCTTTCCTTAAAAATATTTGAGGTTGCATTTACTTTTGTTTATTTAGATAACTTTACGTTTAAAACATAAATAGACGCTAAGATACGATTTAACTAATGCACATCAAGTGCATGATAAGTATTGCGATAGTGATAGGGCAGGGCGTCTTTCTTTCCCCCATTGAATTTAGCTAATTCTTCGCTTAAAGCCAGGGCAATGGAATAATATTTTCAACCGAACACCGCAATGGGTTTAAAATCTTTAGATCCTCCATACCATTCAGGTAATTGGCTGGCTGGGATCTTTTTGAGCAAAACAGGGATCCATGTAGCCTTGTTGGTACCAAAAAGTTCAAACTTATCGAAAAGGCTCCCTAGCATTGGTCGGGCTAAGTTATGAATTTGTTGAGCAGCAAAATTAACTAGACAAGAAACAAAACAATAAGTAAACACGGGTTTTGCTGCAAAAAATCTTCTGCTTTAACAGTAAATCAGGTTTCACCGTTGATAATACATGCGTAGGAGACCATGTCCGCAATGCCGCTAACGTTTCTTGAGAGTTGCAACATGTAATTAATAGCTGAAATGAAACGGTGCCGTACTGTATTAGACTTTTTCTTGAACTCAACATGTTGGCAATGCGGCATGTGGCAAAACCAACGTTCAATTATATACTTCGCAGGCAGCTAATTAATAGATTACTTTTTGGTGATGTCATTTGGAAATAATCAAATCCAGCAACATCAACAATAAGGGCTCCGCCGTCGGAAGGTTCTTCGGCGCTATTTAAAACATTTTTATTCGCAGTCTTTTCAAGCGTGGCTTTAAGAATGGCAATCCCCTTTTCAATGTGTCTTGTCAAATTTTCTATTTCACTGGCGTTGTTTGCTTCAATTACTTTCCGGAAATTCCAGCGCCCAGATTCCACGATCATTACTGCAAGTTTTGAATACGAAATAATCGATATTTGGGTTATTAGATTTCAAAAGTCACAAATAGCATCAACAAACATGGGCATAGCTTTATACCTGGTCTGTCCTCGTAATCGTAGCCGCTCATGTAATAGGGGAAATCCTTCTGAAAGTGTTCGGGAATGTCCCATTCATCCTCAGGAAACGAGCTCTGAAAGTATACAATACAATTATAGCTACTTTGAAATCATGAAGATAGTTAGCATTTACAGCTCCAAGTAAAAAAAAATATTAATTTGCAATAAGGAATAATACGGTATCATGATGTGAACTTACAATATTTAGGAGTCTTGCAACAGACGATGAATTACCTGGTGTGGTAAACGTTAGAGTCGCTGTTGTCAATAAAACAGCAATATAAAAACTGCGAATCTCAAACATATTTTTCTTTTTCTAAGATTGCAACAATTAAACTCGGTATGATGGGTTCCTACAAAACTGATGCAAGCGTTCACAACATTCGCTATCAATAGCTAGATTTGCAATGACAAGGAAAATCCGTACGCAATAATGCTAGCCAAAGGTCCAGAACATGATTCCTCTTCTTGTAGTCCAATAATGTTTTTCCCTGAGGTAAAAAACGTCTGAACACGAAAATATTGGCAGATTCGGTATGACGTCAGTCACCATGCGGTTAAAAGTACCAGCATAAACTCTTGAGTTTATGCATATATTATGTAGGAACGATAAGCACAAGCCTAAGACAACAATCTCTCCAACTGGTGGTAATTTTTTTCCTAAAGCTAATATGTATGTTCAGATCATGGAGCTTTATTACGATAAACTGGATTGAGTATGCTTCTCATCCTCTGCACCCTCTACGTACTAAAAAGCTTGCGTCATAAGGCAAGAATGAAGATCTCAGGATCGTTTTGACGTCTCTTCTCTTGAGTTTGTCTGTAATAAAGGAATCACGCAATTTCCATTGGATATAGCAAGAAAGCAAGA
Source organism: Sminthurides aquaticus (assembly GCA_906901655.1). Lineage (NCBI taxonomy): Eukaryota > Metazoa > Arthropoda > Collembola > Symphypleona > Sminthurididae > Sminthurides > Sminthurides aquaticus. The sequence continues at coordinate 1,412,272 of CAJQTT010000014.1, read as the reverse complement.
GCAACGTCCAGCCTCAGTTTTGTATTGCAGCATCCAGCGAAAGAGACTTGGTTACATAAATAATGGTCATCCCGAATTCATTGCCACATTGGTCTCTACTGAATTCCTCCTAGAAAGACTTGCGCCGTCCGCCAATACTTTTTTCTCAATTATCCCGCGGTACTTTTCAGGCGAATCAGGTTTTAATTATAAGATATTCTGCGATGGGTGCGGGGTTTTTGTGTTTCATTATTCAAAACATCCCTTAAGTCTACTGGATACAATAAGCTCTGGGGCACTGTGCTTAAACAGACTGTGCCAGTCAAATACCGCATTCAGACTTCGGCATACAACTTCCCATAAACGCGAAACTAATGTTTATGCAAACCGTTTTATACTTCAAAAGTTCTAAGCTAAAACAGTTGTGAGCCAAAAGCTTTTAGAAAGTTTGGAAGTACGAAACTCAGTATCTATGGCAACCAACACTTTTTCCAAAAAAGTTTTACAAAAATGTTGGACTCTGAATCCGCATCATTGAATCTATGACGTAAGATTAACCTACAATGACTGTGAAAGCCAAAACTCTTTCCGGCTCTTCTGCAAAAAAACAGTAGTGAGCGTCCCGAGTCCCGAGAAGTGCTTTTCTTACATGCAAGGAAGCAAAGATTCGATTGGTCCAAAAAAGAACCCCGCAAGAACTCAGTAGAAAACTATGGATAACCCTCTGTGATAACAGTAGAACAAAGTTTAGCATTCAGTAGTTTCTTATTTGCCCTGCATTTGAACTGCAACCAAGAACGTTTAAAATAATTTTATTGTCTTAGATTTTAAAACATGTCTTCAAAGCCTTCAAAGCTTAATAAAGTTCTTGATTGACCAATCTTCAAAATCAAAATGAGAATCCTTATTTTTACCTGCTCTCTCGCCATTTCGAACTTTAAAATCACTTTGAACGTTTTAACATGAGCGTCGTCATACTGTTCTAGCCGTAGACTGCAACCGGTTTAAAATTCTTAGAACCGCCGTACCACTCTGGCAGTTGCTCTTTAGGAATTTTGCGTAGCAAGCCGGGAATCCAGCGGGCTTTATTCGTTCCATGAAATTCAAATTTGTCGAAAAGTGGGCCCAGAGCCGGTTTTGCGAGGTTTATGATGGATTGCGCTGCATAGTTGACTGGAATCAGTTGACAATAAGTTTTTCGAAAAATTAAAAAGTTTCTGCGGTACTTTCAAGTGCGGGCCATTTCAAACTTGTTCAGTAAATGAAGTTATTTTTTAAATGAAGGAGCTTAACGATGAAAAAGATTTAATGATACAAGACATACCATTGATTATGAAGGCGTAGGGGACAAGCTCCGCCAGGTGGCTGATAGTTCTGGCTAGGTTCAGCATATACAAGACAGCTGCAAGTAAAGAATGCAATAAGTATAAGCCGATTCAATCTATTGGAGACGGAGAAGAGGACCAGTTATTAAATAAACAGCTTCTGTAAGTTAAATCTGAAATAACTTACTTCGAGGCGACGCCATTTGAAAATAATCAAAATCTCCCATATCAACGATAAGAACGGCGCCATCTGTGGCATATTCCGCATCAGGAGCGCCGTATTCAATCTCATTTTCTGTTCTAGTGGCTGACCTAGTGACAATATTGACACCATTTGCAACGTGTTTACTCAAGTTTTCCAGTTCAGATCCACCCAACTCCACATACTTTCGGAAATTCCATCGTCCCACCTCACTAACAAAGACTTAGTGAAGAATAAACAAAATTAAATTGAAGTTATTTTTATTTTTCTGGACGTTGTAAACCGTACGAAACAATATAAGTGATCGGCATGTCGGCAATCACCTGGTCGGCCCTCAAAGTCATAGCCGGAAAGATAGTACGGAAACTCATTTTGAATGTGCGTTGGGATATCCCACTGCTTCGGGGCTGCCGAGGTCTACATTCAGAAGAAAGACGAGCAGTTATGTTTTAAAATTAGCCTTTCGAATTGTAAGATTCAGGATGGAATCGGTAATGATTTATCAGAATACCTTGTTTCCAAGGGACGTTTGTGGAAAATTGTCCTCCGTTGATGCAAATGAGGCATAGATAGATGCGAGAAGCACAATTGTAGTAAGTGAAGTTGAACGAATATTACTCATAGCTTTATAGACTCTAAATATTTCAACAAATAAATAAGTTAAGGACTAGTTAATATTAGTGACAAGAAATAGCTTTTAAGAAAATATGAGTGAATTCTTATGAATTATTATCTGTTCCAAAGAGTGGAAGCTAAGAAGGATAATGTTGCGTGATCTGTGTCGAAAAGAAAAATGAGACCAGGGAATCCCTGAAAGCTGCTCCGAAGAGGTCAATTCAACTTTTTAGGCACGGATATGTGATATTACTCTAACACAGGATTGCATGATAACTATGAGAACTCGATAATTATAGAGGGGGTTAAAAGATTCAAACTAGAGGTTTCACGTCACAATAGGCTAATATACGGATGTACAATGTACATTACGTTGATGCGCTGAATATTCCCAATTTGCATATTTAGAATCATGCATACTTTGCTAAGAAATCGTAAGCTTGATACGACAAAGGGAATTGGCGAAATAAGATTTCCAGGCATGACTAGACAAAACCGCTGTAGGATTTATTACGCTTCGTGTGTTTATAGACAATGGAATGACGACACGAATGAGATGGGGCCAACTATTTTAATTATGGGTGTACATCCAAACGCACTGCGTGTTCGTCATAATTTCGTAGCAGTGTCCAGCAAGATAAACGGCAGAAAACTCTCTATGAGGCAGAGGGTCAAGAAAATTGGATGGAATGATTTCGCATGTTTAAATGTTCCGTTTTATGAAAAATCATTTACCTTATAGCGTTTAACGTATATAAGGTACGACGATTAGTAACCCGTATTTTAAGATTGGGTGGCTAAAGCAAACGAGTTTGTGAGAATAGAACCATCTTAAAAAGTGACGTACTTCGCAAGAACTAGCATCTGCGTGATTTTCATTTAGCTGCATTGCAATGCCCGTTCTCGCTGATTACTCTCCAGGTAACACGTGCTTACAATCTTGTTTTCTGCAGCGTCTTCAGTCTTCAGTCTTCAGAATACAATAAAAGTACAGAACTTCGTATGACTTTATCTTGATTTGGATTTGATTGCTTTGTAATTGCTGGGTGTGATTTTCTTGCGTGGTCATCCGTATTGTAGTTATAGCTCTATTTGCAAGCTACACAGATGTCACCTTGTTTGACATTTTTTGAAGCATCCCGATCTTGTATTGCAGCTGAGAACATGTTCTAGCTACTTAAACTTCTTGCGGTAGTGCTCTTGAATCAGTTTTAATATTTTCTGGATAAGCCTACGCTACAATTAATTAGCCCAACTTATTCATATCGATAAAGTGAATCTACGACATATAAAAAGCAGGACAAAATAAGCGGAGAAGGTAAAAAAGTACGTTGATGTAGTTATTATTACGTGGGGAAAGTGCGACTGGCTGCCTAGCCTACACACTGTTTCGCTGTGTTTTGGTTTGTAATCCTAGATTTCTGTGTATTCATTGCGTCAGGCCACAATCCGCGAAAAGCTAGATTACGTTGTTACCATCCTTATGGTCGTTTGGGTATTTCCAGGAGTTAAGCTATCTCCTATCAATGATCAACTTTTTTACATTTTACCTTGAACATATTGCTTGAGACTGCACCACCTCACTGCAAGACTGCATGGTTTTCATGGGTATAAGAGGCGCACAACATAATTTGTGCTGAGCCGGTGCAAACTGACTTTCATTACTGCATGTTTCTTTCATCTTTCCCATTCTCGATAAATCTGGTTAGCTGTAGCTAGAACTACTGCTGGGATTTTCGCGGTACAGAAGATGCTTTTTTCATGGAATTAAAATCGCGAGGAGATGAAAAATTGTGTGAAAGATTTGCTGGTGGGATTATTCGTGCAGTTGCATAACTACTTTTATGATGCTCCCAGCTATGAAATCTAGGAAAAACAAGAAGCATGGGAAATGTGAAGAGCTCTCAGAAATATTTTTGCATTCTTCAATGTTTGCTGAATACGCGGGATTGCCTCTCCAACTAGACTAAATTATCTAAAGCAGGTTACATTGACTTCTGGCGTGAATAAATTAAATACACCAGGCCTAAATTGCAAATGCTAATGAGGAGTACAAAAAATTAAGAGTCCCATAGGAGCACAAAGAAAGCGCGGAATTATTTTAATAACCTTGAATCGAAAACTTGAAGTTCACGAATGAGGAAACCAGCTTTGTAGTAAGTTGTTATTCCATGAATTTAGATCGAATGAAACAATTAGCTACTCATAGTTTTAGAGTAAGCAAGTAATAAATCCCGGAGACTAACCAAACACTTTCAATGGCTTGTAGCCTGCTCCTTTTCCTCCGTACCAGGCAGGTATTTGGTCACGAGGTAGTTCTCGGGTTACAACCGGGAGCCATCTGTCTTTATTGGAGCCATATATGTCGATACGTTCTAGGAATGCACCTAGGACTGGCCGAAGTAGATTTATCACGGCTTCTGCAACGAAATTAGCTGGAAGAAACGTAAGAGTTTGCATGAAAATAAAGAAATTAAAGATGAAATGATCCATGACAAAAATCCATAAAATGGCAAAACAAAGTTCGTGGAATGAAATTCAGGAATTCCATGTAATTCGAACAGAAAGGCTGCGGTAATACGACGTACATATTAAATTTATCTATAAAAGCAAAGAAGATTCAACGGTAGATAAACTTACCGTTAACAAGATAACCTTTCTCGATTAGATCAAATAATAAACCGTTTCGGATGTATTTTCCAAACATTCGGACAATGAATTGCAAATCTATAGTGAAATTAAACCGACGCCTTTAAGATAGCTTTAAGTTTTAAATTATACAAATAGTGGCATTAAATAGAAACTTACTTAACGGTGAAGCCATCTCGGATAACGGATAATCTTTGAGATCAACGATTGCGAAGACATTTGGTTCTAATACATCGTTTTCTCCTAAACTTGCAATAGCACTTTGTGAGATTACTCCCGCAAACTGTTCGATGTATTTTTCAAAATTCTCCATCAAAGCACCACCTCGTTCTGCTATGTCGACTGTGCGCCAATTGCCGAATTCAACGATCCAAACTAAACAATGATACTTGAGTAAGAAAGGGAGGGAAAGTTTTGGGGAAACATTTTCCAAGGAAAACATTAAGTGTCCATTTGCGCTGGTGTAACTCAAAAATCGTTAACTTACTCGGTTTTCCATCTTCGGTGTGGCCGCTTAGGTAGTACGGGAAGCGTTCCTTGAATCCGGCCGGTGGTTTCCATTCCAACACTGAAGGTTTTAGTACCTGGGAAATTCATGAAAATATATAGATGCATGTTAACGGTGGATTAAGTTAGCTAGCACCGTAATGGAATCGGTGGGGGAACGATGCAAAAATTAAATATAAAATAAAATCTCACTTCCTGAATTTGTGGAGGAATATCAACTAATTTACTCTCCGTGTACCCCGAGATGCACATCAAGAGCAAGAGAAACTGATACATTGTTTTTAAGGAACTTGATATTTTTAATTTCCCGACGTTTTCTAGACGCTATTAAAACTATTAATCCTCTTAACTCTCTCCTTGCGAAGTCCTGATTAACGACCAGCTCCGGCAAAGTAAGTCAAGATGCTACATACGCTGGCTTCGATGTTCTAATGATGGTGGGAACTTTACCTTAAATCTAATTTTCAGGATTCAGCAGATTTGTTTGGAAAAAGCGACGCAAAACAAAGCCGACGTGAACATGCCCAACCGTGTTCCCACAATTTTTTTCCATATTCTCACCAACTTTGAACTTCCTCAGCTACCTATTACGAAATACGAGCCTCTAGTGCTGCAAAAAAGGTGCGTATATTACTGGTAAACCACTAACGCCGATCCATCAAACCTTTCTCATTTGCCAACGCCAACACGATGTTATGAAGCAAGAAAAGTAAGACACAACACGTAATATTATTAATGATATTTTCTAAAGAAACATTAGTGGACGTGGTTAGTGCAGCTGCACTGTGAGTAATGGATAATGGCTACCTTGGAGGTACATGATGATGTCCGAAAAGAGAGGCTTTTCAAACTCTTTCTCTGTCAGCTATGTTATCCAAAGCTCAGAAACAAGAGCAATCATGTGGTAAGTTAGCAAAAAAGACACACAATATCCACACGAACTTGTCGAGTAATTTCTCCTGGAAATACCTTCCTTGGCAATTATAATCGGCTTTTAGATTCAGTAATCTCAAGGTAACAGCGCAATACACACGCACATGAATGAATAATACTAGGAAGCGTTGGCTAAGCCAAATTTTTAATTGACTTTATTATTGAAGTTTGTTAATATGCATGAGTTATTCAAACTGAAAACTTATTCGCGCTGGAGTCGCCTGACTACAAGCAATTGCATCGTGTTTCACAACGTCGCGGCTATAAGGAATAAAAACTTTAATGCATGGAAGAACTACATTATTTGTAAGAAATACCTTAAAACCGTATGATTCAGAGAACTAAAGGCAAAAAATATTTCGCTTGTCAAAATAAAAATAAATACGGTGTTTTGTCGTTTAATTTAAAACTACATCATTAGTTTTAGTTCGGTACACACCTGCATTAGGTAAACTGCGAGTATTTCTAGATAATTAACCTAGCTCCCGCTATAGATAAGCAAACGAGAGTTGTGAGTCACGCATGCCGTACCATCAATTGAGTGCGAGACGAATGAAGGCAATACGTGAATGTTACCCGTACACATTTACTGGTTTAAAAGCCGTTTTGTTGGTTCCACCATACCAGGATGGTATTTGATCCCGGGGAAAGTTGCGAACTATGACCGGCAGCCAACGCTCCTTATTCGTACCGTAAATTTCCAAACGGTCAAAGAAAGTTCCCAAAACGGGACGTATTAGGCGGACGATACTCTCGGCGACGAAATTAGCTAAACAATTTAAAAGATGCGAGAGAGTTAATAGCTTCCTTGCTTGGATAAGCGTCAATCTATTGATAATACGATGGGCAGGAAAGCAGGAACGAAGTAAAGATTTCGAACTTCTGGAAGCTATGTAACTAATTTAAAGTAAAATTATGCTCCAAAAGTAATCTACGATTAGGTAGGAGGAAGCACTACCCACCATTTATTATGAAACCCTTCTCCATTATGTTTGGGAGTACGCCGTTACGAATGTATTGCCCAAAGATCCTCAAAAGAAACTGCACATCTAAAAAATCAAAAAAATTTACTTGAATATTAATAAAAAAAGTAAAATTTACCTCAAATCTGCTCGGAAAAGGCAAAGCAATCCAATGGTTTGTATATTGCACTCAAATGAATTACAAAAAGCTTACTCCGAGGTGATGTCATAAGCTCTATTGGCATGTCTTCCAAATCGATAATAGACATGACATTGGGAGTGTAGACTCCATCTTCGTTGCTTAGTACTACACTTTTCGCGATTCTTCCTAGAAATTGGGCCACGTATTTTTCAAAAAGCTCCAACTCTTTTCCTTGCTTTTCGACGAATGGAATAGTATTCCAGCGTCCAAACTCCACAGCCCAGACTATAGTATTAGGTAAAATGAATTTTAACATACGAAATTTTTTAATGCCTAATTTTATGAAATTTTTTATTTGATGCGTTACAGAAGAAAGTCTTACTAGGTTTCTCTTCATCGAATCCACTTTGGTAGTATGTAAAATTGTTCTTTAGGAAATCGGGTGCCTCCCAAGATAGGAGTGAATCGTCAATAAGCTTTGGAAAAAGAGAAGAGAAAATTTAAAACCACATAAATAGAATCAGAATATGCAGAATTTTGTGTTATTCTATTCTCTTCTTTTCATGAAAATAATTTGTTTTTGAAAAACGGGAAAAGAATTTGAACGTCTTATTAAATTAAAAACTATCTTACGTTTTCTATAGCAGGAGGAATATCAGAAACTTTTCCCATAGCATTCCCAAGCCACAAAATCACTAGCACAGAAAACGTCTTCATGGTGACACGCAAAAGGGTTAAAAGGACTGACTGAACTAGAATTAACTCTAAGTGTGACTTTATAAAGGCTCTCTATTTCTACTGCTGTGGAGTTCTGAACTTGTTTTATGTGGATTAATTATTCGATAGATTATTGCAAACCCTCTTCTAGCTTTCACAGCCTCAGTGCCCTCTTTCAGGGGGGCAACGTTTTACATTTTGCAAGGGATGGACGACTGCTATTAAAGCAAAGGTAGTGTGGCCAATGGTGTGGCAAGGAGGCGTCTGGCATATTCTCTTGTAGAGATATGCAAGTGGTGATTAAAATAAAAATTTCTTTTCTCACAGATCACTGATTAGATACGCTAATATAACTTGTCTTTCATGGAACTTCCATGAATAACTTGACTTACATGACCACGGTAACGTATGAGTAGACTCTGTGAACATTTAGGAAGAAAAACCGGAATTGCATGAAGATACATGGGGCTGCAATCTAGAAAATTGCAACTACTAGCTTTTCAAAAACCAGATTAGGAGCATCTTACGGGAAAAACTTGTTTAATAAGCTTGTATAAGACGTGCCCGTGCGAAAATTTGCAAATTAGTTCAAACCTGTTGCCTGGTTTTGTACATCAAGAACGTTTTTAAATTGCCGCTAAGGCGAGTATTCATAAATTATTCATAAACAGGAAAAATACATTTTCTAATGCCGGATTCAGAGTTCGACATAAAACGTTGAACTTTGATGCGGATTCAGAGTCCAACATGTGCGTAAATCTTTCTGGACGTAAGTGCGGTTTCTAAAAACTTTCAAAACACTTATGGCCCGCAATTGTTTAAGTTTAGAAGTTTTGAACCATAAAAAAGTTTGCATAAACACAAGTTTCGCACTTACTTCAAATTTATATGTAATGAAAACTTTATGTCGAACTACGAATCCGGCATCAATAAATAAGTTTGCCATAAGTGTAAAACTCGTGTTTAGGCAAACCGTTTTATGCTCCAAAACTTCTAGGGGTAAACAGTTGCGGGGTCTTTAGAAAGTTTTGAAATATAAAACTGGGTAACTATGGTAACCAGACTTATTTCCCGAAAGTTTTACACAAGTTTTGAACTCTGAATCCGGCATAAAGCTGAAAAAAGGTTTAACATATCAGTAGAAGTCAGCCTGCTTCTGAAGAGGCAATTAAGCATGTTCAACATTAGTTTGTACTGCTTACAGTCCTGTTTTTCTGCTGATTATTTCATCAAAGTAAAAATAGTTACTCTCCTTTTACATGAGGAAAACTGAGAGAAAAGGTTCCAAAAAACTTTGTTATCATGAAGATTATGGACAAAGCTCGTGTGTGTTGGTATTAGAATGGAATGTGAGAAAATATGTCTTTAAAAGTTTGAAAAAACTTACTTACTCAGCAATTTTGTTGTAGATGCGGGTAGTGTGTATGCCGCAGTGCTTGCTGAGACTGAGTTAATGGTCTGGAAGTTAGTTAGTTGTCCAGCCATGCATGCCTCTATAATTCCAGCCAGATCAAATGACCTTCTCAAGTTATTTCTCGTCCTTCCAATGACACCCCATATGTTGCTTAACGACTGTAGAGAAGAATGGACTATATGGCTTGCTTGCTTATAACAATGTTAATGTTGAAGCTAAGCTGATGCTTCAGAAACTTTACAGCCATCAACTTTTGAATGAACATGCACAATGTGAATTTTTGGCTGGACAATTTCTTCTAGAGATTACGTTTTTATTCCCAAGTGCTGCTTCTGAATCATGTACTGTAAATATCTGCCGGCAGTTTTATTATATGCAATAATGCATCACTATTACGATGCATTCATCATGTCCGCCTAGTTTCCAGAATCCAGATTTTGCATTATAATAACTAATTGTTAGAAGGACATTAATGGAGGTAGACCAGTTCACTGGTTAGCTTTTCTCCGCCGCACAAAAGGAAAATAGTGCAATGATTGAATAAACTTGGTGAGAATGTAGAATCTGTTTAATTTCGACAACGGCAACAGTGAAAGTGGTATGTAATTGGAGCCACTCGCAATTATTTTGATTACCAATTCAAATCCTATCCGTCTGAATGTAGAGACGATGAGATTCAAGGTTAGGCGACGAGTATAACTGCACCATCGTCCAAAAAATCCTCGAGCTTTTGTTTTTAGAGTTGGCATTAACATGGTTAGGCAGAGAATATATGGAATTGAGCTATATAGTTTCAGACGAGGATTCGGATACTAAAGTGTAGATGCCGAAATAATGCAAACTAAGTTTATCTTCAAGAGTTTGATGCAAAAAATACTAAGAGCTTATGGCTTACTTCACAGGTATATATTCTCATGCGGTATGATAGCTTTTTAGGTAGCGAATTTTTTAGCAGAGTAAAAGAATTATAGATGAGATATTTTATCGGAATATTTTATCGACTAATAGATCGGGTGCAGGGAATCCATTTTTTAATTACCTGGGGAAAATGACAGTCCATGCAGAAAAAATTAAATTCGATGAAATTCAGCGTTTACATCCGCTAAAACGTGCGACACGGAAGCTTCCACCGTACTGGTTACATCATAATGATACATTCAATTACGTTTCTGATGGTCTGCAGGAGGTTTTGTTAATCTGGAACTCGAAAAAGTTTTTTTATTTTATTTGAAGACCCACCGACTGAACTGAAATACAATAACAGAAGAAAAACAAAGTGTCAAATATAAACACGAAACGTTATAGAGGGCGTTGAATGCTCATGAAAATGTGTCCAAAGTGTACCCATATGAAGCGCACCGTTCAATATTTGGTAATAAACGCGATTTTGGTAACATTTAATAGTCTAAATCTTACTATGGCTCTTCATGTCTCTTAAATTCTGTTTGAATTCCAGCGAAGCTTTTATTGTTAGTAGCGTTGCCAGCCGCATTAAAAGTGGTTGCGTTTGAAGTTTTTCTACCATAAAACTGTTATTTTAAGAAGTGACTTAATTAATGGCCACAGATTAAGTTATATTCAGCCGGGTCATTCAACCAAAAACTTTGACCGGCTTGAATGTAGCACTTCCTCCGTACCATTCGGCCAAAGATTTTGGTGGAACTTCCTTAATCAAGGCTGGTTGCCATTTGCTTCGATTGGTGCCATAAATTTTAACTTCTTCTAAAACATCCCCAAGAATGGGTCTTAGCAGTCCAATCAGGTTCTCAATTACAAAATGAGCTAGAGAATCATTACAGAATACATAATACAATTAGTGCTTTTTAACATTGTCTTGCACAATGGATCCCACTTGAAGTTTCCTTCCAAATTATTTATCCTTCGAGTTGTATTCCTTACCGTTTATAATAAAAGTCTTTTCTCCCACGTGGCTGAGGATGGGAAGAAATTCTCGGAACATGCCCAAGATATACGCCAGAGCTATACAAAAAATGAATGATTAATTATTGGGAAAACCATTGTGAGGGAAGAAAAATAACTCGATTCTTGCTAAAATAGGAAATGAAATTAACAAACTTGGTGGAGAGGTAATCTGGTCAGCTTTAAATCCTTCCATGTCAATGATGACCGTCATGGAATTGGTAACTGGTTCTCCTTCTGTTGAGGCATTCACCAGACTAAGCGCCATATTCGCGTACATTTGATTGTTGAATTTTACAAAATCCTTGTTGTAGCCTCCCTCAACAATTTTTCGAATGTTCCATCTTCCCCATTCAAGAACCCATACTGAAATATTGATGTTAGTTATGCGTCAAATCAACAAGTGGCAGAATAGCCGAGTGAAAGGTAAACACAAAATCATGACAAATGAAACTTGAAGCAAAATTAACGCTCACCTGGCTTGTCTTCATAATCGTATCCACTTAAGTAGTAGCTGTAGTGCTTACTTATCTCAGCAGGAGGCGTCCACTCTATGAGCTCCTTGTCTTCTACAAGCTGCAAAAGAAAGCTGAAAATTAATACTTTGAAAGCTAGTTTAGAGAAGCAGTAGACTTTTAAAATTAAAATGTAGAGTACCAACTGTTAAGCTTGGTTTTGTTGAAAAGTTAAAAGTAAAGAACTTACCTTGGCTAAAGCAGGCGGCCAGTCTTCGTATTGTCCGTGTACAATTGAAGCAAGAATGCTCATACAAAGTATTGCGAAATGAAGATACATTGTACAAAGTTAAAAAAAGAAGTTATGCTTACTGACTGGTTTAATGTGTTAAAAAAACTAGAGAACACGTAGATTGGACTCAACCTTGCCTGAATGCTTACGATTTGAGCACTGAATGTCTGCACAGGTTTGTGCTTTGGTTATAAAGGCTTTTAAAGACTGATTAAGGATTGGAAGATTCCAGGAAAATATCCATTAGTGCATGATGCCTGCGTAGGAACAGAAGAATGATTCTGAGTAAATAAAGTGGTCTCTTCCTATTGCGAAATTATACAAAAACAGGAAACTTAAGATGCTTTGCACAGTCAGTAGATCTTTGGACATTTCAAATCAATACAGAACTCGGAGCTGGTCTCTTTTATTCTCAGTATTGTTTAGTTCAATGTACATATAAAGGTTAAATCTAATAGTGGATATCGTATCGGATACATGTTTTTGTACATGGGATGCTAAAAAGATGTGGTCCAATAGAGATGTCTAGCATTAGTTAATATTTTCATCCATGAAGAGCAAGCAAGATACTGTGGTCGAGTTTTTATCACAAATTTCCAATCTGGATAACACAGATAAGCATTCATGAAGAATGATGATGACGACCATGATGTTAAGGAAACGTTATACAGTTCCGCTTCTTTGTTGTCATCATGGGCAGTTGACACGACACTGTCCACTGGAGTAAGGTGCTAAGATTGCTTGAGGACTTGCAATTGGAAAGACGAAATGTAGCAACTGTGTAACTACTTTTTGCACACATAACGACCAAGTACAACAGCAAACTGTGACTTGTGGGTATGGCTGGGTGGTAGCTAGAAAAATTGGGTGGGTTTTCCCAGCAAAAAACTTCAACTATGGAGAAACCGAGCCAAATAAGCAGGTCGAACTTTCTTAGAAAGCGTCCAAGCAACAAAACCAGGATTCTACGATGGATTTTCTGTATTTTCATTTTAGGCGTCAGAGTAGGAGGATTACCCGGAAGCTTACTGACGTTATACGAAATCTAGTATTTAATGATCGGAAAACAAGGATAGCTAAGTGCGTAAGAAGTTCGCAAATACCAGGTAGAAAGAGACGATAAATCCTAATTCCGAAACCTGTTTTGTTTTTGCAAGATGATGATAGTAGTCTCATCAAGTGCTGCTAGCTTCTGCGTATACATTTCACATTTGCATGGGTGCGATTTTTAATTTCCAATTGAGTTCAACTTTAACGTTTCCAAATCCAGTTTATGCGATTAAATCAATTTGCGATAGTAGAGATTATAGATTGAGTTATTAACAGTGGAGCCTCGCTTTAACGAACATATTAAAAGCATGTTTCATTTTCACGCGCTACGCGTTACTTCCTTTAACCATACTTTGTTCCAGGACATATTAATAAGGATTCCTTCGTTCCCTTATTAGACCCCAATAAAAATACCAGCTTATTCCCTACTGTGACTATGCATTTATCTTTTCAATTTTCAAGGACCTGCAAACTAGTTTAGGCTGTGTCTATAATTCTTTGGCTCTTTTCCGTAAAAAAACCGCACTGGTTTACGAAAGTGGCAGAGATGTAAATTATGGATAAGCATTATGCACATACATGAAAGTAAATGCAATGCAGCTACAACTGAACACGGCGGAACTCTGACTCAGCATGTGCTGAGCTATGACTTCGCATTTGTGGAGCTATGACTTCGCATTTTTGGAGCTATGACTTCGCATTTTGGAGCTATGACTTCGCATTTTGGAGCTATGACTTCGCATTTGTGGAGCTATGACTTCGCATTTGTGGAACTATGACTTCGCATTTGTGGAGCTATGACTTCGCATTTGTGGAGCTATGACTTAATAGTATGTTTGGAGCTATGACTTAATAGCATGTTTGGAGCTATGACTTAATAGCATGTTTGGAGCTATGACTTAATAGCATGTTTGGAGCTATGACTTAATAGCATGTTTGGAGCTATGACTTAATAGCATGTTTGGAGCTATGACTTAATAGCATGTTTGGAGCTATGACTTAATAGCATGTTTGGAGCTATGACTTAATAGCATGTTTGGAGCTATGACTTAACAGCATGTTTGGAGCTATGACTTAATAGCATGTTTGGAGCTATGACTTAATAGCATGTTTGGAGCTATGACTTAATAGCATGTTTGGAGCTATGACTTAACAGCATGTTTGGAGCTTTGACTTAACAGCATGTTTGGAGCTATGACTTAATAGCATGTTTGGAGCTATGACTTAATAGCATGTTTGGAGCTATGACTTAATAGCATGTTTGGAGCTATGACTTAATAGCATGTTTGGAGCTATGACTTAATAGCATGTTTGGAGCTATGACTTAATAGCATGTTTGGAGCTATGACTTAATAGCATGTTTGGAGCTATGACTTAATCGCATGTTTGGGGCTATGACTTAATAGCATGTTTGGAGCTATGACTTAATAGCATGTTTGGAGCTATGACTTAATAGCATGTTTGGAGCTATGACTTAATATCATGTGTGGAGCTATGACTTAATATCATGTTTGGAGCTACGACTTAATAGCATGTGTGGAGCTATGACTTAATAGCATATGTGGAGCTATGACTTCGCATGTGTGAAGCTATGACTTATCATATGTGCGGATCTATGACTTATCGCATGTGTGGAGCTCTGATTAAAAAAGTCATAACTCTAAAACGTCATAACATTCGACCCGTGTCGCGAAATATAGGCTGCGGGACAAAAATGGATGTGTCATGGCTGGACACGGTAGAGGGATCAGCATTGGGTGACCATGGCTGGACACTCTTCGTGGGTTATTGCTGTGATAGTAGGCTGGTGAAGGCTGGTCATGCTTGCCAGGTTAGCGGCTAGTATTGTTTTGCAGGTGTGGAAAGAGTAAAAATGTAGGAGACTCAGGTTTGAATTCCGGGGCTAGAGAATCATCCCATCCAGGCGTTCAAGACTTGTAACGTGTGATACTGCTACAATTACACCCTATGGTGTTAATCTAAGAATATACCTTCTCTGGACGCAATTTTGCAATCATGACAAATGCCTGCTCATCATTTATTATGAAAATACTGGATTAATAATGGTTGCTGGAAAAAATTGATGGAACGATGAACTACCCGGTATAAAATAAAATTATTTTCATCTCATGTCTCTGCTCGAATGGTTGCGTTCAACAGGTCTAACCAAATTCAGTTTAATCAAAGTAAAATTTAATAAACTAAGCATTCTTGGAAACAAGTTTAACTGCTGGGTTGAATACTAAACAGAAAAGGCGCCATTAACGCCCGTTTCACCCGTATAAGATCAAACACTGTGGAAATCGTCTAACATTATTCCATTCCGTTGCCTATTTTGGATAAGTGTACTCGCTTTGCTTTCCCTTGACTAGCTTAAATTTTCGGGAGGAGTAGGATTCCCTTGCAAATATTTTCTCAATTCTTCGTGGACAAAGTTAGTTTGAGCATATATAGAGTAATATCACGCATTAAAAGGGACGCCATAGTTTAGTTGCGAATTTCTGCGGTACAATTCTTACTTTCTAAGCGAAAAAATGCTGCTGTTGTAGTAAAGATGGATGAGTTTTTATCACTCTCAGAGGTACAGGCGGACGCTTTTCCACACATTCTAATTGAATTGGATTCCATAAAACTTGAGCTAAAGATTGCGGTAATTATTTTCTCACACAATCCCGTATTCTTGGCTTTGGCAATAGCTGGCAAGTTTTAATCCCCCTTTTCTTGACAACTTGCTACATCTTTTGTCAAAATATATATTTTGTGCTATCCACACACCTGTTTCATAGAGTAAAAGGCAAGAAAGACAATAAAAATCATCTTAGGATCTGTTCTTATTTTCACACCTGACTTCGCACTCTTTAATTTCACATATTCCACTTCAGAAGATCTAAACGGGCCCTAGTACCAACACAAGAATGGCAACGAGTAAAATCACGAAACTAAAAACATACAAAACATAAAGACATCCTCACGTAAGTCTATCTTTATGATCGATTTATCGTCATATCGTCATAAGTTATTAGTTTTGTTACAACCCAAGAAAAGGTAATAGGATACAGGGTATCTTATTTCCTTTGACTTAACCAGTGGCTCTATTACCTGTAACGGACCCGAGCATGTTACGCCGCAGGGCAAGGAGAAGGTAGCCAGAAGCTGTAGACTCCTGGAGAATATCTCCAGTCGTCGTCTGGCAGGCAGGCAGGACAGTAGTCAATAAACCTAACCCAGTGTGTTATTCTACCAATACCTCCTGAGTCTTCTCCTTACAGCATCGTAATCATCCTCCGCCTACTACGACTCATCTACTAGCGAGCTCTTAGGGAACCGGATCCCGGGTATCAGCATAGTAGTTAAGGTGCGGACACCTCATTACCGGGCAACTTGGAGGGGTCGTCTCACTTTATGGCGCCCAACGTTTGCGGTTTTTCAAGAACCAGAGGAGCATAAGGGAAGACAGGTCGCGGGAACCAGCAGTAGTTCCACGTCCAGGACTGACACGTCATCAGTCCGAAGGAGTCCGGATTTTCCTTCAACAGGGTTTACTCGGTGAGTTGTAATTACCCAAAAGGTCAATTAATTTGCTAGGGCCTGATATTACTCTTTGAGTCATTGGACCATCGTCCCTGCCGTTGTAATACCGGGTAAAGGTCACGGCAAAAGACTAGCATAGCTGAATAAGCATAGGGTTGTCGCCCACTAGATTTTCTAGACAAAGGTTAGAAAAGTAGGAAGACACAGAAAGGGAACAGCTATATCCTAGGGTTGAAACCCACGAGGCATCCAAAATAGCATAATTAGCATTAATAAGCCAGTCAGCAACTGGATAATTGCTGCGAAAATACTTAGTTAGGAAGGAGTCGGACTGCTGGAAGAAAAGTCTTCTTGCAAGGAGGACCACACAACAGTACGGAAAGCAGTCAAGGAAATATACAAATTCTTCGATTGGGACAATCGGAGAATACAGCGAGATAAGGTGAATGTCCGACGAGGAGTTTAAACCTCAGTCACACGAGCAAGGAGGATCAACAGGATCCTTGAAGAGAAAAACTAGGAAAGATACAATGTCAGATCTAACAGTAGATGTAGAAAGGCATGTAAATTGCGCATACTTACGGACGGCATCTACGTCCTTAAGACCATGGAAAGGAACGTATCGCATTGCGCTGTCTCAGGAAGAGCTACAGATTTATCAGACAAAGGTACCGGTGGAGGAAGCACTGTTAGATATCTTCATAAGCAGGATTATCAAGCGATGCTATTGCGTCAAGGACAATTGGCTAGATGTATTAGCATATTCTTACAAATTGATTATTCCAGAAGCAGAAGGAGAGGAAGGAAGAGCTACTCGGGATAATGCATTGATTGTTATCGAGGCAGTGATAGAAAATCTGTATAAATGGAGATCAGACATAGAGAAGTGGATAGCTAAGGAAAAATCTGAGAGGCTATCACAGGCTATGGAAAACCACAATAAAGAGATAAAAGCTTTGAAGGAATCTTCCGAAATAGAAATTAGCATCTTGCAAGCTCAGGTTAACCAGCAACAGGAGTCAATGCGTCTATTGAAGAATTCTAATGACAGGCAAGCAACAAGAGCAGCACAGCTATTAGAGGAGAACAGTGACCTTCAGGAAAGATTGCATGAGCAGAAGGTCGACGAGCTGGAAGCGAAAGTAAAAGCATTAGAAGAGGAGAATAGGGAGTACGTAAGAAGGATTTATGAGTGGGATAAGTCGGGGGATAATCCTAACATAAGAGTAGAAGTACTAGAGAAGCAGGTCGAAGAATTACGAGGGACAATTCAGGCACGGGATACACAGCTTAAACAAATTAGGGACTTTAACAAGGAAAAAGGCTGGTCCGATCCCCTGTTAGATACCGGGGCAGTGGTAGGAATTAACGATGCAAATGAAAGGCGAGAATCACACGAGCAGGTCGAGGGCCGAGCTGATGAGAACCAGGGATTAGCAGCTCTATTAGGACAGCTGTGCAGAGAAAGGGACGCTCCCAAAGTACCGCTACCCCGCCTTCGACAGAATGAAGATCCAGCTAGATGGTTAGAAAAGTTTGAAGGTTACTGTGAAATGACAAATGTCAAAGACAAGCATAAACTCAGCTGTTTACAGCAGGCTCTGACATTAGATAAACATTTAGATTGGTTCAGGTCATTCAAGGCATCAGATAACAACAGGGAGAAAACGTGGGAACAAACGAAGAAATCTTTCTTAGGGTTATTCCAATCACAGCAAGCGCGATTCGAGAAGATGTCCGAGTATTTGAGGAGGCAACGAATGGATGAGAAGGTAGAAGAATTTATCAGTTCTAAATGCTTGCTGTTTCATGAGCTATACCCCGAAGGGTTGCAGGGGGATTTAGTCAGCCATATCACATTGAATTTAAGATCCGAAATCAGGTTTCCATTGAGGCTACAGAATGTATTAGATATGGAGGAGCTCATCCGGGTCGCAAAAGTATCTGAAGCCGAGCTCGAGGCTAGAAAACGACAGCTAGAGAAAAAACACAGGAGAGGACAGCTAGGTAATTCGTCCAAGGATTTCACGCGTCGTTCTCAGAGACCGTGGCGACGGGATTCAACAGCAAGTAATAAGTCGGGATATGGCAGTGACGCGTCTCAAAAATCTGGTAGGTCTGGTTACTCTAGTATATCTGATAAGAGCGGTGGTAACACATCTAGCTCGGAAGCGGGTAACACGCAGTCAACATATAAGGAACGCGAAGTGGCGAAGGTCCCAAAACCAGCTGGTTATTACCAAAATCGAAGTAGGTACACAAAGTCATGTGAGAAACAAGGTAGCAACAGGTCCAGTGACGACGAAAATTGGCGATCCAGATCGGTTCGTCCGATCTCAGCAAAAGATAGCAGGGGCACTGGTGAGTCCAAACAGTCGGAAAACGACACAGGGGCGCCACAGTAGGGAAATGTGTGCGTCCCGTGTTTATACAAAATAGTCGGAATTCCCCAATAGTGTTAGCCCGTTGGTTAGGGACGAAGGGAGGCAACGGGAAAATGATACGAGGACTTTTAGACACAGGCGCGGAGGTGTGTGTTATAACAACAGCTTTAGTACAAGATCTGCAGTTAGATGTTTTACCCTCAGATGACGTGATCGAGTTCAAATTGGCGGATGGCTCTAAAAATAGGGCTTGTGGACAGGTGGACTTCCCAATATCGTTAGGAGGAAACCAATGTTGTCATAGATTTCACGTGCTTCGATCAGCAGGCAGCGAAATCATTATCGGATGCGATTTAATGGCTAAATACAAAGTTACGATAGATTTTGGCCATAGGACTTACAGCGTTGGCAAAGGAAAAAATGTGGATTTCGTCGGAACAAAAACGGGATGTGAAGTTATAAATGAAAAAACACCAGAACCGCTTAGCTTAGTTAAAAGGTTACAGTATATTGATCACACCGAAGTTATGGTACAGCCAGATAGGAACCAGGTAACAAGTAAACCAATTTTAAACGCGGGTGTCGATCGCCATGTTCTAAGAGGCGAAGTAGATAGTGGGGGAATCGCGCATAAGCGCAGGCATGTTGTGGGGAAGGGTAATTTAATTGCAGATCCGCTGTCAGGAACAGTTGTGGATGAAAACCAATGTCCTCCCGACGATCTATATCCATCATGTAATATGGATATTCCGGAAGTGCGCATTTCTGCGGTTGCAGCGGAGTCACTGGAAATCATCGCGAGATCAGAGCTGATTGAAGCACAACAGCAGGACGAATTTTGCAAACGACTGGTTGAAGGTATTAGCAAGTTCGACTTACGTATGTGCTCAAGGTACATGCTACGCCATAATGTTCTCTGCAAGATTGTGAAGCAGCCCAGCTTGATTGACCGTCCAGCCGAGAGAATATCCCTGGTATTAGCAGTGCGACGGAGTGAGCCACTGGAACAGGTGAATCGGGAGTGGCAAGCCGCCATGGAAGGCCATGGGGGCACCACAGGTTCTAATACAAATAAAAAAGTAAATTTTAATGATATTGTGAGGACCAGGAACAAGGGAGAAAAAGATAGCACGGAACCCTTGAGGATGGATGGAGGCATGGTTGCTTTTACGTATGTTCCCGTCTTACCGACATCACTATTCCTACGGGTAATGGCTTATTACCACGACAGTACACTAGGTGACCATCCCGGAGCTACCCGGACGTATGAACGGATCCGGAAGAGTTTACATCTTCCCAAGATGCGCTCCATGATAGCTGCTTACGTGAACAGCTGTGAGAGGTGCCAGCTCGGCAAGGCAAGCAACCAGCTACCAATCGGAGACATGGGCGTTCAAGGGTGGAAGAACGAGCTGTTCCGGTGCTGGCACGTCGATCTTATCGGACCGTTGACTCCTTCATTGGGATCCAAACACATCCTGGTAGCTGTCGACGAATTCAGTAAGTTCACTGTGATGAAAGCTGCAAAAAAGGCGGAATCAGAACCAATAATTAAATTTCTTAGTGAGATTTGGCATACAGTTGGTTATCCAAGTAAGATAATTTTAGACAATGTCCAGTATTTTTGGAGTAGATCGATGCGGAAAGCCGAAAGGAAGTGGAATTTAAAGTTGGTCCCGATAGCACCATATTCACCATCAGGGAACTATAGCGAAAGGGAGAACAGGGATACGAAGCAACTACTTAGAACGTTCGTGGGTGATTGTCAGAATAGATGGGCATATTACTTAGATGATTATGTCTTTGCCCTTAACAACTTAAGAAACGAGTCAACGGGGTATTCACCAAACGAGATTGCGTTCGGTAGACAGCTGTTAAGTCCTCAAGATAGGGCGATCGAATTACCTTCCGACTTGTTCATATCTTCAGAAAGTTTTGCTAGAAGAATGAGTGAAGAATTGGCAACTATCCATAGGTATGTAGAGGATCGGAGACGCAGAGTGACCGAAGGACAGAAAGTACTGTACGATAGAAAGAGAAGAAATTATGAGTTTAAGATTGGTGAGGCAGTCAAGATAGTTAACAAGCGATTGAGTAACGCAAATAAAGGGATATCACAGAGCTTGTTACCTAAGTTCCGGGGACCATTTACAGTCGCCGGGTTTCAAGACCGAAGTTGATTCACAAGCTGCGGATCATATGGATTCTCCCGTATCGATCACGGCTGATGCGTCCGAGATTGAGACAGAGCAAGTCTCCCGGATCACTTGCGCGATAACCCCAGAGATCGAGACTGATACCGCCTCCAACTGGTTCCTCGACTCTGTGGTTCACCTTCTTCTGTCATCTACTCGTCGAAAGCTATCCTGTGAGTATGATCAGCGGGGTTAATTTCATAGTTTCCATTTTTTTTCGCCTTTAACTCTGGAACAGTACTAGGCCAATTTTTGCACAATAGTTCATTTAATATACATTTAAAAACGTATGTCCCATACCGCTGGGTGGCTGAATCTACCAGCTAACTTGTCCAAGGTCCGCCAGTTTGTTCCAGAGCCGTGTAGATTGTTAAGTCTAAGAATAAGTAAACAGCCTCAATGTAACCAATAATAGAGGCATTATAGAGTCGCTGATCTACTCAAACTAACTATACAATAGTTAAGAATACTTACCAGATTGATGCTCAAGTCTCGAATATTAATGACAAGTCAAGTCACTTAACAGCAGATTAGTTGTATATGATAGCTAGTAAACGAACTGTATGAAAAAGTCTGTATATGGGCCTATCCAAACACATTTTTTCATTCAAAAGTTCGCGGTAGACAAGTATAGCTGTTATGTAGCAAAGCGTCAGAATAGAGGGAATAACTTTAAAGTACATTTGCAAAAGATTTTGTCGGGTTGCCGCGGGAGCGGATTACACCAATTTGCAGAGGACAGATTGTGCTTCATAATGGTGCTAATGGTTAGCCTGTAAAGATTGGACTTTTTGAGTAAATTGTATTTAAAGGCAATTAGTCAGAAATTGCCGTATCGTCGCTAAGGTATTACAGCAGTAAGATGTGAATCTGTAGCTACGCAGGTATCTTCTTCAAAGCGAGTGCGCTATTCTTGAGGTCTTTATAATAAGTCTTGCTTGATACGAGATAAAATATATAATACGGATCAGCTGTTATAAAGCTACAAATGTGTGATTAGCAAGTGTCATTCGTATTTAACACTGTATTACAACGGTTGTAAGTATGCTATGGCCTAGTGGTCGTCATTGAGTGTTGGAAACATTGTTATCTTCATGGGGGTTAAATAATCAGTTGTATAGCCCTGGTTGTTTCGGTGTTGTACTTTATTACAATAAGTGTGTCGACAATAACAATAGAACTGTAGTGGTTATAACGGCATGATCTCCGAAGGAGGTAGCAGAGCATCGGATTTGTGACTTCTACGTATACTTGACTGGGATCCAGCTTCCGCTGCTACGTCGATGCGGTATGGTGACTCGAAGTATGACACCTATGCCGTACAAGTTGTCGATTTTGCTTTCTTCGTTGGATTCTACGCGTCCTAGCGGAGCTAGTTCTTCCTAGAGGAATCCAGGGGTCAATTATAACCCGGCCAGGGACATCTGCAGCTCAGAATCAACGAGCCAAGTGTCTTCACGTGTTTCTTCGCGTCCTACCTATTTCATGTAATTGGTAGAGGAATCACAGACCGGGCGACTTCCATCCATCGCGATCTGTCGACACCGGTTACGGAGGGTGCTATCGGACCTTCCTGCTATTGTCGATCCAATCACTTGTGGCAGTCCATGGCAAAGAAGTGGCATTCAACGCTACGACAGTCACGCATTCATCCAGTCAGTCATCAGCTATGTCCTTCGGATCCCCAGCAACTGCCGTTAAGAACACCATGTAATAAGTTGAATAGAAGCCGTATAATCATATGCAGTTCAAAGGTTATCAACTGTAGACTCTAATTATTTGTAAGTAACAACATATTGTTCATCAAACGTAATACTTCAAGGTATACAAATTCCACCTCAACAAGACGATACTTTATTACTATCAATTACGTGTAACTTGTAATGCTAAATTACCTTTTCGCACCGTTTAACCACAGGAATGTCAAGAAAAATAGTTGTGATTAACGAACATTCTCAAGGACTTGTTGTATTGTGATAGATACATTTCTCAAAACCGTCGATTGTTAACATTAAGCGTACTGATTTCTCAAACATCACATCTCTTCGAAATGTACAATGTTTTCGCTAAAAGGGGGGTGGGTGTAACGGACCCGAGCATGTTACGCCGCAGGGCAAGGAGAAGGTAGCCAGAAGCTGTAGACTCCTGGAGAATATCTCCAGTCGTCGTCTGGCAGGCAGGCAGGACAGTAGTCAATAAACCTAACCCAGTGTGTTATTCTACCAATACCTCCTGAGTCTTCTCCTTACAGCATCGTAATCATCCTCCGCCTACTACGACTCATCTACTAGCGAGCTCTTAGGGAACCGGATCCCGGGTATCAGCATAGTAGTTAAGGTGCGGACACCTCATTACCGGGCAACTTGGAGGGGTCGTCTCATACCAGTGGCTTTAATCTTAGTTCGAACGTATAATGCACGTTACTTCGCAACATACAGGGTTATTCAAAACGTATAAGGCAATCAGAATTTCAAATAGCGCGCTTATTTGCCGGCCGATTTTATTCAAACCGGTATTAATTAACAGCTAAAAGTCTAAAGTTTTGTGTGGTGCAAGTCTCAAATGCCTAGCTTCAACATGACGTCTGCTGTTAACGCGCAAATTTTTCGGTGGGAATTCCAATTCAGCGTTTTAACCACATTTCCACAGCTACAGCTACCGTATGAGCGCTTCAGGCGTTAGTACCATCTCACCATGGTCCGAACATCGTCGGTTATCATCTCTTACACTTTGATTCTCTGGGATTTCAAAAATTTTCATGGCGAGATGGTACTAACGCCTGAAGCGCTCATACGGTAGCTGTAGCTGTGGAAATGTGGTTAAAACGCTGAATTGGAATTCCCACCGAAAACTTTGCGCGTTAACAGCAGACGTCATGTTGAAGCTAGGCATTTGAAACTTGCACCACACAAAACTTTAGACTTTTAGCTGTTAATTAATACCGGTTTGAATAAAATCGGCCGGCAAATAAGCGCGCTATTTGAAATTCTTATTGGCGTATACGTTTTGAATATCCCTGTATAATGCATTAAAAGCAACATATAATGCGTTGATTCTTCCATCATTTGTTGTTTTGTTTCAGCTGTTGGATCTCCCCGTACGAAAGGAAGCAGCGGTGTGAGAGGTTTAATTGCGACTCCTGTTCTGCTGAATCTATTAGAAAAACGAACGCTCTCAGCTCAACACGAAGGTTAGATGCCTTCGTCGTCCATTGAGACCTGCTTGAAAGAATCTTATACAGCGCAGTGCCCGGTTTAATGGGTTGATTTTACTCCTACAGTTTGTGCTGCGCTCGGGTGTGGCATAACATGTGGGTTACGTTTTCTCTGTGGCGATGGACTTGAATTTTGTTCCATGGCATGTTTGGTATGCTATAGAACAGCTTCCCGTTAGATGGGGGATCTGGGAACACCAAGGCTTTTCCGAAAATTATTCTAAGAAATTTTCCTATAGGCATCATTATGTAGTGGATAAAATGCTTCCCAGCCATTATCGGGCTGTGTGGAAAAGAAGGTTTTGCGGTCAAAAGATATAAGAAGGCTGGATTGCATTACAAGGATTTAATAAACTCTTTTTCAGCTTGAATACTCTGCATCCTTTTTCTGTAGATGATTTAATGCATCCCGGTAACAACTGCATTGTCGCACATGGACGTAACACTCCTAGCAGCCACCCGTGACGAGACCCAACCTACCGTTCCAGCCATATTCAGCCTACCGTTCCATCCATATTCAGCATACCGTTGCGGCCATAACCAACAAAGCGTGACCATCCTCATGTGACAATCCCTTTGCCCATCCTACCGCGTACAGCCTTGATCAGTTAACCTTGAACAGCCATAACACGCCGTTGTAGCCGTTGTTTGTCCCGCAGGCTAGATTTTGCGAAATGGATCCCAATTTTTCAGTAGTCTTATTATGTGTAGAGCTATGAATTTAGCATGTTTGGAGCCATGACTTAGCTTATTTGGAGCTATGACTTAGCATGTGTGGAGCTAGGACTTAGCATTGGTGGAGCATAGAATTAGCATGTGTAGTAATAAAATTTCGGGTTGTTAATAGGGGAATTTTTTTCTCAATGCCAATAGTTCAACGCTAGATCGATAACGTTGACCTTTTTATTTCGATAATTCCTGAAGATATTGAAGAACCTTAACATGGGACTGACATTAAAGGGTAGGCATTTCGGGCTAATTGTAGAGATACCATAATTTATTTAATTTGATGGAAACTTTCAAATTAGTAAAACGTTAAAAATAAACCTAAAATACACTTGAAATAACCCACGTGGCGCTCTGTGGATAGTAATGTATGAAGCAGTCAGATTATGTGTAACTGATACATTTACAAGTACTTTTAACTGGTACTGACCAAGTAACTCGCTTGGTCCGTTATAATTGTCTCGTTCTGTATAAGGTAAGACGGAGGGAAATATTTTGAAATACTAGAAATCCAAGTTGATTTATCCATGCCATAGATTTTCATGCGGTTAATCAGCTTGCCTAGACTCGGTCGGGATAAATCAATGAATCCTCTGGTTCCAAAGTCAACTGAAACATTGTAAGAGTTCAACTTAAGGAAAGAAACGTTCAAAATGAGAAACGCATGTTGTGCAGCATTTAGACGCAAAAGATTTATATGTAGTGCAGAATGAATTGGATAAGCTTGGGTGACTGACCATTAATAAAATAGCCGTAGGTTATGTTCTCTTCTATCTCACGCAGTCGTTGCATTAAGCTAAGGGCGGAAATTATAGCTGCAAAACAGAATACTTGATTAGATGACAGGTGTCAGTAACCATAATATTGTCGAAAGTGAAGGTTAGAAATGAATTGATTTCAATACTTGTGGGCCTTCAATTTGAAGGTTGGATCTACAATTCAAATGAAGAATTGTTTTCCAGTATCCCCACTTGGAGTATCAAGGGTATTAGCAAACAAAAACAAATTAAATGTAGACTTACCTCTTGTGTCTGAAAACTGGTAATAGTCAAAATCCTGAAAATCAACTACTAAAACGTTGCCTTTCCCTAGATCGATGGCTTTAAATATGCTGAAAGCTGTGGATATGTAAGCTTTAAATGCACATGCTTCTTTTAAGTTCAGCTGTGACAGTTCAGAGAAATTCCATTTCCCTGCTGGTATCAGATACACTGAAAAAAAATTAAACAAAATCACTGAATGCCGGAAACGGCGACGGTAATTGTCCAGTCGATAATGCCTATTGAATCCAATGAAACTGAAAGTAAGCGGCAGTATTGTAAGGGCAGTGCTATGTAATATAGGGCCGTATCAATCGAAATAAATATCTATCTATATATCTATGCCTATTGAATGTTGCTGGTAAGGATGTACCAACTTAATGATATTAAAAAAAATACCCGTGTGATTTTCGTAATCATATCCTGGGACGGTGTAAGGAAATCGCTTAGAAATGGACAATAGTAGAGGAATATCAGCCTTGAAAAATTATTTAAAAATCACATGATAAGTTTTACCACACTCGAAAAGCGCAAAAAAAAAATAAAACACGATAAAATGAGACTAAACAGGAGTGAATTCAACGTCAAATATTACCTGGTCTGTAAAATCAGTTTCACAAGTATCGTCTATAAAGGCAGAATTAGTTGGAAGGATGGCAAGCAGAAGAATGCCAGCAATTAAGGAAATTGTGTACTTGAATAGCGGTTCCATGATTGCGATATACACTCCAAAACTAAAATAGCCAATGGAACACCAAAACTTACTCCAAAAAGTCAAAAAGTTCAAAATATTCGCAAACTGTGAGGTGAACACGGAGCGGTATTTCTGAATGACACACTTTTGATAGGCACCAGCAGGAGATAAGAAGATACTGGATGCCCTTTAGAACGTGGAACTTGTTTTGGTAATAATTAATCAAAAATTGAAGTACTCAGATCGGGAAAGCACAATGCAAATGTACGGATCAACGCACAGGAAGAAGAGTAAGACGAAAGAGAGGGAGAATATGTAAACGATTTCGCAAAAGCTACCGAACAAATTCTGATGCCAGCCACTCTTCAGTCAATCTTTCAGAAATTCCCTGATTCTCCATCAGTAAGTTGATTGAAATCGCGCTTCGCTATGTAATTAGTGATTGTATAGGGGCTAAGGGGCAAGGGGATGATCTTCAATGACCTGATCCCACGGCATGGAAAACAGGAACAGTTTGCACGACAATCTGCAAAACAAATTCTCAACAATGCACACATATACACGGTCTTAGATTCGCTGTTATCGTTGGTCAAGGGGGTCAGGGGGTGTGTGTATACCGCACCGGTGGAAAAACAGGACTCGCAGAATGTAGATAGATAAGGGCAGCTGTGCGAATTTCTCCTCGTTCTTTCTCACCTTTATTGTTTTAATTAATACAGTTGAGCGCATTGAATTGAAGCGACGTGAATGAATTCTGGTGGTGGAATAAATTAATTAACATTTTTAAGGGAGTGCTATAGATATATCCCAAAGCGCAAAGCACAGGGAATAGAATATATGGAAGATGCGAATGTATGGAAGAGTATTACACCAAGTAACTTCGTAACCTTGGAGACATTGCAGAAAGAAGGCGATAATTGAAACGATTTTGGATCCCTCAATCTCTTTTCAAAGTAAAATATCTGATTCAAATGGAGTTATGAGTTTATGCAAAACACATTGGATTGTAGAAACATTTAAAAGAAAACGTTTGACACTATAGCTAATATAAAAGGTATATGCAGTAAATGTACTTAGAAAATCAGTTCCAAGTTGCCTCTGAACAGGGTTTAGACGCGCAAGTGTAATGCAATGCAATCATTTAATCTATTCAAATAAAACAGAAAATGAAACTCTTCATTTTGGCTGTAGGAGCGCCACCTAGTGAGTGTACGCTTGAATTCGTAGAATGTTTCAGATCCGTTCGAGAAGCATTTAAGTTTCGTTTATGAGTATCCAACGCTGATAACTTGAAGGATCCTAAAACTTTGTATTTAAAATTCGTAATTTAAAACTGATAAGTTAACAATTCAAGAGCTATTTATACTTATGCTGATTAGTTTGAAATTGCAGAATCAGTAGGATATGCCGTTATCTGTGGTCTTGTTGCTGTGAGCCACGCTAACCGAACACTTTGAAAGGCTTAAAGATTTTTTTGCCCCCGTACCATTCCGGCAATTGACTCCGAGGAAGTTTTGATAAAAGCTTTGGCAACCATCGCTGCTTGTTGGTACCCAGGATTTCGATACGGTCAAAATCTTTTCCAAAGATTGGCTTCACTAGATTTAACAGGGTTTGGGCCAAGTAGTTCACTGAAATTTTGACAGATAACAAGCGTTTAAGAAGCGTTTTGGGGGCTTTACTTCCATTCCCGATTAGAAATGCATTCCTAATATTACATTCTGAGGAGTTGATAATTGTTTTTTAAAAGAAAAACAATATTGTTACGTGAACGACCTATAAGCTTGTTTGAAGTGAAACAGAAACCATGCTAGTATTGAATCAATTTGTGCTTCAGTTAGTTAATTCAGAGGTTCTCAGGTATTATGGAATTTAAAAAAATTCTGAAAGACTCACCGTTAATGCAATATCCGACATCAAGTTTCAAAATTGTGTCACGGAGTTCCCTGGCTTTCCTCACGATGTAAGCGATAGCTAGGATGATGAACATATATTACTGAACTATCATTCAATTTCGCGCACAACTTTATTCCAGCAGAATGCGAAATATGATTTAATCTCACTTGGTCCAGAATTCAGTTGTAGCAAATCGTATTGTTCGAAATCTAGAATGAGGAAGAATTCGTGAGGACCATCTTCCGTGTCACTCTCTGGTGTATACAATTCAGGGCTAGTCAGTACCCTCTCAATTCCCTGGCTAATGTATTTGTCGAAATTTTGAAAATTTTGTCCACCTCCTTCAATGATAGACTTGAGATCCCATTTGCCAAACTCGGCAATCCATACTAAAATAATAAATTCCATATTTTCGTCATATCCGGCTTACATATCTACCAAATTAATTCGTACCATCCATGTTTCGAAATATTATTATTAACTGGGTTTGTTGTCCTGATCAAAACCACTCAAATAATACGTATAGTTTCGTCGGATTTCTTCTGGAGCTGTCCAGTTTGCCAGAGACAATGAAGATAGTTTCGCCTATTTAGTGCAAAATATTTAGATTAATGAGGAAAAAGGAATAATTATTACCTATTAAACACAATCCAAATCAGTAATTTAGTTTGAAGAATTAGAGAAAATACCTGCAAAAGTTTAATCTTGAGATCATCTTCGGAATTTTGTCCAATAGATCCATGTATTAAACTTGCAAGCAATAAGCACATGCTTAGCTTGGAAACCCCCATTGCTTCACTTTTCGCTTGTTTTCCTGCAAATAGCTGGCCTTCGTGAGGTGAATCGGAAGAGTGAATGAGGCTGATGGTTGTCGGGAATTAAGTTGGTGTCACCTGAGGACCGATATGATTTTTGTTCGGCTCATGCAATGCAGGTGAAGGAAACTCTGGATAGGCAACGTAAACGATAATCCTTCCAAGCAACTCAGGATAGTTTTTATAAGTAAACTGATAATTTCAGGTGTAAATGTATAATATTAGTTAAGTTTGCAAGAGAAGAAGACTGCTCGCACCCTGAATGAGTGTCCGAGATCTGTTAGATGAAACCTCAATTCTAAAACAATTATATAACGGCTCGCACTTTCGCAGAAGTGAACTCTGCTGTAGCGTGATGTAGCCCTACAAATTCTGTTGAGATACACATTGCACTGACCTTTAGAAGGGGTGGAATGTAATTTGAATGAGTTACTTAAGCTGCTCTCTGTTTCACACGCAATTCAAGTTTCAAGAAGAAAAATTGATGCTAATTAAGGTTGATTTTTTTCACTATTCTTGTTTCGTGGAGCTAGGCCAGTTTCGCATCCGCTACGTTAGAATTTAAAAACCAATAACCAAATCTCCGACAATGACGGCTCTAACTTGATTTATCTTTTACTGCAAAATGGTGCATAATATTAAAGAAAATAGGATATAGGAAATCAAACGCTTGCGTCAGTCTCTACAAGCAAACTTAAAGGGTAGAACGTATAATATATAGAACAGGATTGTACCGTAGCATAGACCGTCTCGTTCGCGTTCGTACTAGTGTTTTAGTATTTTCTAACGTTCAAAACACTACGCTGTCAACTTTGCAAATTATATTTTCTGAGATTCTGAAGAAAAAGGTAACAATGGTAACTTAAAATTTGTAAGGAGAAATAATAATACCTAAGAAGATTATTAGGGAACAAATTAAAAAATCCCAAGAGTGTGTGCATTCACAGCGACGTAATAATTTAGTCTTGGTTTTCCTGACAATATGTACTTCAAGTACTTTACTTGCACTTTTATACCTTCCCTCCGTTAATTTAGAGGTCAACCATATAACTAACTATAAAAAAGAATAACAAGATACGGCTAGCCGTATACGCGTATGGGCCGGTGGGAAGGAATCCCTCCATACCATTGTGGTAACTGATCTCGGGGCAACTTTTGGATAATATCTGGTATCCACTTGCCTTTGTTTGTTCCGTAGATTTCAGACTTGGCGAAAAACGTTCCTAGAACCGGTCTCAGGAAATTCAAAAAGGTTTGAGCGACGAAATTAACTGCAAGAATATAACAAATAAATATTAATATTTTATTATCTAACATTATTGATTATGAAACTAAGTCATCACAACAAGTATAGCTATCAGTCAGTATCAGTAGACTCATGCAGTCACTGTATTCGTAATGAATGATCATGCCTGGCGGACAGAACCGTGGATTTTTAATTGCATGGATACTCACCATTTAAAAAGAATCCTCTTTCCATGTGAGGAGTTGTAGGCTCGATTTCTCTTGCCTTCCGGAAGATGAACTGAAGAGCTGAAAGATATATATGCATGATTGTCATTGATAGCGCTGTACGTTGTACATAAATACTTTCATATCGGTCTACAAAATTTTGATACCGGGTTATAGACTAATTACTTTTTAAATAACTTACAGATAATGGCACAATGACTTACTTTGAATAGATGCGAGTTGCGACATATCGTAGTTTTCCAGATCGAATATTCCGACTCCGTCCGTTACTGGCTCGTCAGGTGTGCTCCTTAAGATATGACAAACCACGCTATTATTTTATGCGAAATGCCAATTAAATGTGACACGTGTGTCAATAAAGCTTCACAAAAATTTAATTAACAAATCATCTCAGAGCAACTGAGTACCTTAGCTCGATTGATCGGTTCAGTCTCAAGAATGCTTGGTCAATGTATCTGCTCATGTTCATTAATCGCTCTCCACCCTGCTCCACTGCTCTTCTAATGTCCCATTTTCCGAATTCCACGACCCAAACTGCAAAGACAAATAAATATATCATCAAAAAGTACGGGGAATCGTTTAGTTGGTGTCGATATTCGGAGAATATGGTTGCTCCAGGAAGCGAAGCTGCGCGCGCCACCTGGCGTCTTTAAATGATGCTCTTACTTGGTCGGTTTTCCTCATCGAATCCCGTGAGATAATAAGGGAATTTTGCAGACATCTCTGGCGGAGGTATCCATGAATCTAAGGCTGGATCCAGCTAAAAATTTATAATAATTACATTATATCACGCTATCACGCAAGTATTAAAGTATCAACTAATACAACTCTTGGTGGTATAGCAGTCTCGTTCTCGTGAATGACGTATATTCGCTGTCAAATCTGTTTGACGTATTACAAGCTAAAATTATTCGCATAACTTGTAAGCGAAGAGGTGATAAACTAATTTACCTGGTACACGGCATCCGTTCCACCGGGCAGAGTGCAGAAAATAGAGAGCGTTAATACGGCCAGTATTCTACCACCACTGACAGTTTTTGAAGAAACGAAACTTAAAGGACCTTCCATGATGAAGACTAAACTCAGACTGACAAAGTTGCTGATGTTATTTTGTGAACACGAGCACACGTTGTGTTCACGGTTTGAGCTTAGACTGAAGGTGAGTGGGATCCTTCAGGGCTGAGGGGAGATTGGAGGTTGTAAAGGGGATTTAAGCAACTCTATTTGCGAAACTGTTGCACAATAATGATGCAAAATTATCTGTTGGTGCGTTATTATATTCTGTTCGTTTCTTAGGATTGTCACACACTGCCTCCAACGTTTTCATTCAGACCGAGTTACTGACATTTGTCCTGTCTAATCTCCTTTAATGCAGGAGGATTGTGTGTGTAGCAGTTTCAAGAATGTCTAATCCTCAAGAGAGAGAGGGAAGAAATTTGAAGATGACGACAAAAGGGTAAATAGTAATCCCGTAAAGTTTTAAGGAAAAAGCTTTACTCTCTGACTCATAAAGCTGCTCAAGATTACAATATTATCTTCTTTCTTCTCTTCTAAACTAGAGGGGAGTTAAGGAAATGCGCCTCATGTACTTCACAAGCTATATATTTACTACCACTGTCTTGGTCTTGGACTTTGTGTTCATAAAAAATACATGATAATAAACTTGTGCAAGTTTCTGACTCGAGTATGTATCATAAAGTTGTGGGATTCACGCAATTTGTGCACCTTTTCGACTTTAATGACTTAACAATAGGTACAATGATGATTAAATCAGAGTGATTACTTAACTAGCTTGTTTGCTGATGAACATTGTATTGATGCTCGGTTGTATCACAATCCCTATGACTATGTAATGCTACTGCGGCTACTTGATCTTCTCCATGTCCTCCATGTAATATCTTCTTGAACTATACATCCTTCCTGGTCTTCCTATCCTGGAAAACAACTTTTTATGCTGGAATATTATTATTTCCAGAAGACAAAAGATTACAGCTGGAGTCTAGCCAGAGTGCCGGAGGAGGAGAAGACAGGAATGTGGATCTAATCTCAAGTTGTACACATGCACCAGCGTATCATCGTCAGTTCACACTATCCGCTGCTTGCTATATATAATACCCTTTATTTGGCTAGTTCTGATGTGATGGAAGTCAGGTAAGCTTTTGAAGGGTTTGGATTTATATTCTCAGAAGTTTCATTAAAAAGGATCGGTGCAACCTGAATAAAATCTTTTGAAAATTTGAATCGTGAGCAGGGTTTGAAGATATGATGATTGCAAATTCTATGAATCTTTTATATATGTAGAACTGGGACAAAGTTGTGCTATTTTCTTTGTAGACGTTTTACAGATTTGCAAATAACTGCATCACGGTTACAAAGCAAGAGTGTGCTAATTTAGCTGACTTTGAATAAAGGGAATGAAGGCATTGCCAATTATCATGATGAATGCAGCTTGCGGTCTTGCGGTAATGCAGCGACCTTAGCATATTCGAATACAAACGCTGAACAAAAGACTGCCAAGTTCAGTTGAGGAGTAAAAAGAATTATACGCACACTTGTATGCGAAGCTATTCTGGGCTTTGTTACTTAATCATAACAATTATGCATGTTAATAAACACTAAGAAAGCGAAAGAAAGCTGAAATTGGCAGCCAAGCCCGTGCCCTATAGTTCCCTCTTTGGTCAGTCAGAATCGTACAACGGCATGTTACCTGGAAATTGAGGCTTTGGCATCATTAAACCGGAATTGTAAAGAACTCGTATTTAAGAAGATGATAGCAAATTATTCTTGACTACAAATTTTAAACTGTTAATATGTGTAACCCTTGTTAGTTTGCAAATGCAAAAAAATCAGTTTGAGCAAGACGAAAGTATTGCAAAAATGAGGTACGTATATCCATCTTTCTTGCCATTGGCAAGCATGCCATGGTAAGACGACTTTAGGGATTTTTGGCAGAGGAAAGCTAATTGGCAAAAATATTTCTTGAGAGTGGAAAATGTTGGTTTGCAATGTATTTTATTTTTACTTTAAATTCAGTGCAAATTGATACAAGATGCTTTAAGTTTGTTTAAATTAGTTAACACTTTCCATTAGTATGCAACCAGAGTTGTCATGGTACTTGAACTAAAGAGATATGAGAACATGTAATTTTTTTGCAACTCTCTAAAGTTATGCGTGTGGTGGGAAATCGTCAATCCGCTAAAGAAATCCTATAAGAATATTGCAGATCTATTGGTGCATGTATATACACGTGATTAAGGGGGAGGATAATGATTAGGATTTAGTTGCGATAGTGGAAGGATACAGAGCGCGAAATTTTCGTGATAATAAAACACTGATGAGAATCGGGGAGGAAATGAAAAAAATAATATATGCAACCGCATTTAAATATTTGATTGGACTGCCATTGGATACTGTACATTTATATGCTAAAGAAAGTTGGAGATTTTTGTGGAAAGTTTCAAAATGTAAAAATAACATTAATGATAGAAATATTTGATTTACTGCAACTTCATCTCGAAATATAGCTCACAAGTCTTTCTTATAGGTAAGAAAAATGCGTGTGCTTACTCAGAATAACACAATTTAGCCCTGTACCCAGTAACACACTGACTATGACCTTAACCGCTTAACTTAGTGTTTGTGACTGAAACTATACGTGGCTTAAGGGAAAATATCACAGCTTTCCAACAAGAGAAAATAATGAATAGATAAGCCAAAAGATATTTCAAAGGGTTCGTTCTAGATCTCGTATTGTGTAACAGTAGTGCCTTGTAAGAAGGCACTCAAGAATAAGCTCGGGTTTATCAGTTCAACAAGAGTCCAGAGGGCAGAAAGGACGGAACCCTTTGCAACCTTGACCCAAAAGCCTTGTTTGTTGTTATCACACAACATAAGACAAAGAATTAAGAATCTGGAAAATTCCAATTTCAAGGGTTCATTTACCCATTACAAGCGACCAAAGCGGAAGTGATCATGCATACATGAAACGGTTAGGCTTTTAGTTTGTGCGGTGGTAACCACAGCTATACGATAGAGGCAGGTATATTACATGTATCTTACTGACCCTGATAAATTGCCCGTAGACAGTAAAAAAATTAAGTTAAAATCGGAGGGGAAACCCTAAACTTGAAGCTGTTATCCGTATACTTTGAGGGGGCGGTGCGCCTTGGTTCCACCGTACCAGGGAGGTAAAGATGTTTCTGGAATCAACTCGAGAAGAGCTGGAATCCACTTCTCTTTCTGTGTTCCGAAGATATCAATACGACCCAGGATAGACTGGAGAACCGGGCGGGCTGCGTTCATTAGCAACGTTGCTGGATAATTGGCTAAAATGAAGGCAAGATTTAAGGCGTGACTATGCAACGTTGAAAGAGGGAAATTCCGCCACAAGCGGGACATTGTTAAATAAAGTATGACGCCAAAATTGAGAGCTTACCATTTATTATGAATCCCTTTTCCATGTGCCTTGCGAAGGAAGAGAAATCCCCAAGCTTTTTCAAAACAAATTGCAGTGCTAAAAATAGGAGTAAAGATGTGTAGCTTTTGCAATGAGTAACCTGAAGGAGACGGAATGATGATGACAAGTAAGAGTTAACTTGAGACAAACAAACAACTTATTATTGGCAGTACTCACTCTTTAGATTTGTAACTTGGCTAACGTCCAGTCCATCCATGTCAAGGATTACTGTAAATGTTCCAGGGTCGGTATCGTCGCTGTGAAAATTTTAACAAGCTGTAGCATATCCTAGTTAAAGAGATAGTAATCGAATGTTGTAATTGTTATTACCTGCTCTTATTCCTCAAAGCAGTTGCTGAATTTTCTATTCTTTTGAAAGATTGATCCGCGTAAATTGATAACTCCTTCTCATATCCGAATTCAACGGCCTTCCGGAAGTTCCAATGACCGAATTCTATGACCCAGACTGTACAAGCGTAAAATAGGCAGCTTTTGTTGCAAATTAATTGTCGGATAGGCTACATTTTTAAAAACTGTAATGCAGCATTAATGAAACTGAAATAATTGAAATCTTACCAGGACAGTCTTCTAAATCGTTGCCACTAAAGTAGTAACGGTATTCTCGCTGGATAAAATCTGGAGCTTTCCAATCGTTTAAGTCTAGACTGTTTTTCCTTACCTATTCAGATTTTTAAATTTGTAAAAATGTAATGTCACGACTTTCAAAAAACCGAAACTTGCAAAATGTATGCGAGCATATGTGTTACTGTGTTACCTGCATTAAATTCGTCGTAGTTTTCATGGAGGCGCTACTAGTAACAGTAAAACCGTTTAATAATACCACTAAAAGGACGTTAATTATGGTACACCGCATTTTATTCTTCATAGTACTGATTTAAGTAATGTGATCATGAATGAAACTTCACTTGTTGCCAGATACACTGCTTAGGACTGACTGAAAGATTAGGAATTGAAAACATTTTCAAATGACGTTTGTGTATTCTTCTATCCACCCGTTCCATTTGGGTTTGCCCAGACGGTGCTAGCAAGTTCCAAACTCCTTTGAGTCCCTGCATTTAATTAGCGTGTCAATGATTTAATGCTAAATGCAGGGCATACTCCTGTTACTAGCTACGTAGCTGTTTGCATAACAACCCAATTTTAACACGCTATCCACTGCCGTTATATCGGTTTGACAAAGAGGTTTCATTTGATGGAGCCACAGTCCAACAGTTTGCAGCCTTCTCACTGTACTCGTTGCGTCATCTTATCTGCGTGGCCCAGTAGTAAATTATTTTCCTGATGTACCAGTACCAGAAACATCTGGCTGGATATTCTAATTACGTTCAATTAATTAATTACACTTTGTATCAAAAGTTTGACTTCCGTCACGATTACTCAACCGGAGCCCGTAGCAAGAATCTGCAATTTTTTCAAATTTAACAACACGCAAGTATGTAAAACGCAAACAAACTTACTGAATATCATTACAGGGCGTGGGATCTGTAATTCGTGAATGAGATTAGATGAGGTTGACGCTTTCCAGGTAAGATCGCAGAATTTCCAGAGTTAACCACTAACCAGCGAGTGTAGGAGAATGATGGCAGAGTGGTTGGTTAACACGCCCCTTCTCCACTATGATAATGGGCTAGTTTCGTAGCGTTCACACTATGAATAAGTAATTATAAACTCATTCATAATGTGAACGTTCTAGTGTGTTGCCATGGGATCAGTCGCTACGAAACTAGCCCATTGTCATAGTGGAGATGAAGCCTAATAGTAGAAAACGTGTTGCTGAAAACACTGTATAACTTTTGCCCGGCTTTGTTAGTACTTCTTGCGGGAAGCAGTTTGAGTTATTAGAAAGAGATGGCGCCACAGTCGCCGTGAGCTTGTCACGAGTTAGGGTGGTTTCAGTTGTGTAAAATTTAATACTCTGCTTCAAAGAACATGGCAGTATTTGTATGTTGTAGAGAAAAGTGAGAGAAAAATTTAAAATTCCATGGCAACCTTAAGTTTTGCGGGAAACTCGGGGATCACCAAAAAGGAGGACGGTTATTGCGGCAGCACTTACTTTCTTAGTGCGGTACTCAATAGCATTCAATGGAATAAGAGGAACATGCTTTGGTGTGCAATGCTGGATATGCGATGAATCATTTCATCGGGATATTTTCATAGACTCGTGGCTTATGACCTCTTATCTAACGTGGAATAGTTTTCAATACCTACTATATAATTTTGGCGGCATATACAGGGATATCGTAAACTTATATAGCAATTTGCGCGACCTCTAGCATCGGAACTGTGTACACCATGGAGATGTGACAAGCTCCATGTTGTAGAGAAAAGTCTGAAGTTTTGTCAGATGCATTTTCTATGATGAAATTAGCCATTTTCGAAAAATGGTGCGCGAAAAACAAAAGTTGTCAATTTTCCATCACGGCGGAAAACAAGCAGAAATCTCTATGCGTGCGTTGGTTTTTGGATAAAAATTCGCCGATAATTAACCCAGGGTAATTTCAGGCGACAATTTGGAAAACACATTCCATTCAGCGCTGGGTCCACAGTTTTAAGGCTACTGGAAGCCTACGAAGTCGTCACAGTAGAGGAGGCGGGCGACCTCCTAGAACAGCAGCAGTTGTGGAGCAAGTGCGCCAGATTTTAACGGAAAATCGTTCCATCCCCAGAGCAAGCGCTCAGTTGGATCTGCCGGACACTTCCACAGATTTTGCGTGGAAAATTATGGCTCAAAGCATACAAAGCGCTGCTGCAACTGCTGGAACGTGATTTTCTCAGGCAATGCTTCAAAACGCATGGAGAAAATTGAAAATTCGACTTTAAACTTTGCGAGCCAACGAAGGACGCAATGTTGAAGTTTATTAACTGGAACTTGTACCCAACAAAACTTCAGACCGTTAGCTTTAAATTATGACCTTTTTGAGTCAAATAAGCCGACAAATAAGCGCGTTATTTGAAATTTTTATTGCTACATACGTTTACGATATCCCTGCACATTGGTATGCATACGGTGTTTTGCGCGAGGTAAACTCCCACGCAGGATTTAAAGCGCCGAAAATATATAAATCTCTTGTTTTCATGCAAGGGATAATACGATAGATGATTTGCTGGAGTTTCTGATCACGTATATTACAAACCTGGTATACACACTTCGTTTTTTAGGCAAAGTAAATACAAACTTGGTGTTTGAGGCCAGGTACAGTAAAAATCTGCTGTTTTAGGCCACGTTAAATAGAAACCTGGTGTTTCATGCCAAGTAAAGAAACCTGGTGTTTAAGGCCAGGTAAAATAGAAACCTGGTGTTTTAGCCCAGGTAAAATTACAACCTTGTGTTTAATGCCAGGTTAAATCTAAGACTATAAATCACAACGTCTGTGTGTACCACAGACTA
This sequence comes from Sminthurides aquaticus, assembly GCA_906901655.1. NCBI lineage: Eukaryota > Metazoa > Arthropoda > Collembola > Symphypleona > Sminthurididae > Sminthurides > Sminthurides aquaticus. Next base: position 1,373,277 of record CAJQTT010000014.1, on the reverse strand, counting down.
AATTGGAGTTTTGGAAAAGCATGGGACATGTACAAAATCTTAAAATACAAAAAATGATCAAAATAATCAAAAAGTTCAAAAAATGATCAAGAATTCCAAAACCGGATAAAAAAGTTCAAAATATGATCAAAAAATCAAAACATGATCAAAAAATTCGAAAAATGATCAAAAAACTCAAAAGATGTTCAAAAAATGATCAAAAAAATCAACCACTTCAAAAAAATTTGAAACATGTTTGAAAAGTTCAAAAAGTTTACCAAATAATCGAAAAATTCAAAAAATGATCGAATCACAGAAAAGATTCTAATCTGCATGGAATGTGTGAACAGAATTTGGCAAATATTTGTAAACGGCGTCTAAGCTAGACCAAAACTCAGACGCTGGGTAAACTGGCATATTTTGTATTATGTCGCAGTGCTTCAAAGCTCAGTATATGCTGCCGTTACTTATCCTTCTGGAGGTATACGTAATATACATCTAATCTAATCTAGGGCACGAAACAGTAATTGGGCCGGCCCAATCAGGAAATTTCCATCAAGGTGATGACCTGTCCGATTAGAAAATGAATTGTTATTCTATAAATGATTTCGGAAGAATTGGGCCGGCCCAATCCGCAAAACTGCATGAGAAGGTTGAGAGTTAACAGTAGAAAAGAAAACCTTATTCCACAGACATGATTTACAAAATGTTGTGCCAGCCCAATCATTGAATTTCCATAAAGAGGCTGACATGTCCGAGTAGAAAACGGTCTGATTCCATAAATTCTATGGAGTAAGTAAAAGAAGTTGGAAGAAGTCGAATTGCAAAGTTGTTGGGATCGATACGCCGGCTCAAACATGACTCTTACAACTTTTCGGTAGTGACTATGAAAAAAACGCTATGTGGGAAGGTGTTTGTTTGGGTATTTATGTATTAAATGATCCCAACTCTTCCCACCTTTAAGCCCTGTCTATACATTAGTTTTCACTTCATACGCACAAAAACGTCATAGATACGGAACAGCTCACAAAACTTTCATAGCAAGCTTCATAGATTTTGCTATGAAAAACAAATGAAATAATTATGCAGTGTGTGAAAATAAGTATAAACACCCGTTGCCATGGTAGCCTCATAAATTTTATGAAGTTTTTGTGCGTGTGAAGTGAAAAAAATTAAGTATAGACAGGGCTTTATTCTCCGTGTGTGGATCACATCTGCCTCTAATTGGGACTTCCCTATCCTATATTCGGTGGCCTTTCAGCCATTGTCTAGTAGTTGCCTTTCAGCAAGTACAGGGTAATCCCAGATTACAATTCGGGAATAACACTGAACGCTGTAAATTGGTGAAGGTTCACTGATAAGATATTTATTTACCTTTACTTCTTCCTTCCAAGGAATATCTTTCAGCAAGTACAGGGTAATCCATAATTACAATTCGGGAATAACACTGAACTGTAAATTGGTGAAGGTTAACTGATAAGATATTTATACACCTTTACTTCTTCCTTCCAAGCTACAAGTTTGGTAGAGACGCTTCTGAGAACGGAGATGGAAGAGAAGGTTTGAAGAGATGTTCATTCTTCAAGATCCTTCCAACGAGTCTATCATTTTCCTGCTTACGCAGTTAACTTAAATCTTTACAACAATCTCTCACTCACATTCGCGTATCCTAGTTACAATCAGTTTGGCACGCACAAAGTGCGTGCGCCTTCATTTTATATAAAACATAATCCTAGCTACATACCATATGGTGTGGTTTTGTTTTCAATCCAAGCCCCATTGTTGGAAATAATTTAAAGTGAACGTTCAAACTGCAGAATTCGCACTTTGTAAACTGCGGCGTTTTCAAATCACAATATTTATTTTTCCATCGGGTTAAGCGTTTTTGTAAATGGAAGTTAAGAGAAATCAATCAATTATAATTTTTTAATAAACTTTAAATAATGGATTCAAGTATCTCGTCGCCAGAGTCCAGAATAGACATCGACACGAATTTCTCATTCGAAGGTAATTCACTTAATTGTTTGTCCTTATGTTTTATCATGATCTTTTTCTCCGTTAGGACGCGTGTAGAGATTATAATTGAGGCATATTTTAGCAGATTGCAACACTTATGCTATGCAATTAAAGGAGGATTATGAAGCCAAAATTGAAGATCTGAAGACGATTTGTGAAGAACACGAGTCCAACCTCCATTTATGTGAAACTGAAATGGAGGAGTATGAATCCAAACTGGATGACTATGAGAACAAATTTGACGAGTTTCAAGGAAAGCTTGAAAAGGCGATGGCACAGGTGGAGGACACGAAGGCAGAGCTGAAGAAAAGTAAAGAAGAGACAAAACGGTAGAGGCTGAATGAGAAAGGAATAGGTAAATTGTAGTCTTAACGCATTAAGTTCAAGAAAAAACGATGAACAGCAAGTTTTAATATGCTTATTTCTTTTCAGAATTTAGGCTACATCAGTACGAAAAATACGCAGAGAGAGTCCAGAAATTTGGGGATGTGGAGTGCGATGCACCGCTTTCAGCTGGTATTTTGAAATTTATCTCGGTGGAAACGACAGGCTTGGCAAACGATCTCAAATTTAAATGAGTCGTAATCATTGTTAGTTTAATAAAGGTAAAGTTTGAACCACATATACTCGCAACCATTATTATTGCCGATATAAAACACTAAGATAAAAAGTAAATACCGTTCCCAGGACCAGCATAATTTGAGTGATGACAATTCATAGCTGACGCTGGGAATGAATTCATATTTTGCATATATGTTGCAGCATCTCGGAACTTCGATTGATCCGCTTACGCTAATGACTAATATTAGAAATTAAATAAAATCACGAATTTAGTAGCTTTGGGATGCTGGTACACATTGGGCTCAGGGGTAAATTTTGTATTCAGCCCCAGTATAATTTGAATGATGATACAATTCATAGCTGACGCTGGGAATGAATTCATATTTCGCGTAAACGTCCAGCATCTTCGAACTTCCATCCACTTGCGCTAATGACTAATATTATAAGTTAAATGTAATAACGAATTTAGAAGCTTGGGGATGCCGATACACATTAGGCTCAAAGGTAAATTGAGTATTCAGCCCCAGCATAATTTGAGTTATGAGAATTCATAGCTGACGCTTGGAATATATGCATATTTCGCATCAACCTCCAGCATCTCCGCACTTCCATCTACGCTAATGACTGAGATAATAAGTTAAATGTAACTGCAAATTTCGTTGCTTAAATGGCAATGCCGATACTCGCTAAGTGCAAATATAAATTCAGTCGCCAGTCCCAGCATCTTATGACTAATGAGATTTCATTGCTTACGCTGGGAATATATGCGTTATTCGCAGAAAACTCCAGCATGGCTGAAACTTTTAGCTAAAAATGTAATGTACAAAACGGTGAAAACAATAACTCATGAAAGGAATCACTTTATAACATGTAGACCCAGTATAACATTTGACAATATAATTAATACAATTAGGAAGACACATTAGTTAATTGCATCTTTTGCTCTTGCAAAATTCTCGTTATTCCGGCGACCATTTCCAACGAAAATTCGTTGCAATTCGCTGCAGACTGCTGTCCCATTCTAGCATCTGCGGTTAAATCTTGAAGCCACTCTTGGGCTTCTAACAGTAGGACCAAACGAGCCTTGATTCCTGAAATTGAAAAAAAAATCCAATGAGATTTGTAAAAAGTATGATTAACAAGCTGGGAGAAGAAGCAAATTCTTACAACTACTCCAGCGCATTTCCCCGTATAGACTAAAAGCATGCTCTGCTGAGGCATATTTCAAAATTTGATACTAAACCCAGTGTTTAATAATTAATTTCCAACTTACCTGTACAATTTTCAGTCGGTCCCATTTTCGTTTTCTTATTCCCATCCTTTCCGCAATTTTTCGGGATGTCATCCCCATCTTCTCGGTCCTTCCTCTTCCCAGTAGCGGCTTTAGGGACCATCGGGGTCATTATTACAGTCTTAAGCTTAGGCTGAACTTCAAATTAAAGAACAAATGAGAATAAAGCAGTTAACTTACATTACTGATCCATGTCCCACGTCCAACTTACAAATTTCTAAAACTAATAATGTGTTAATATAAATTAACAGTAAGTTCACTTACTCAGGAGTTTCGGGGCCTGCGCCATCCTTTTTTTTCGAAAAATTTTCAACTCACCCACACATGAATCCATTGCAAATAGTAATTAAGCAATTAATTTTTATAACTTTCTTCTCCAAGATACGCACAAAGAATGACGGGTATTACCGCAATCTTCTGCTTGCTATTCAAGATGGGACTGTGGACTGTCCGGCAACGACCTTAGCTGTCTCATGTTCGCGCATCATATAAATACTGGGTATTAATGTCAACAAAGACACTTGCGAACGGACCCATGCCAGATTTTACTTAACAGCATGGCGAGTTTGTGTTTGTGTGCGTATTATATTCTTAATGGTACAATTTAATGGCACAGGCGGCACTGGTTCAACTCAATGCTGGGCATCAATAGGAAATTAAGTTTATGGCCCAGCGACAATGGTCAGCAGCTTAGCTACCATGTTGACTGCGTACACTTTAGCTGTCCGAGTTTCTCTACTTTCCCAGAAGATGTCGTTTGAATGAGTGGAGAGGGAGTAGAGGTAGCGTCTCCATTTTTTTTAAAAGTTTGTATGTACAGCCCCTATTCTTTTGCAAAAAGTCAAAATAACATCGATTTTTAAAGTGGAAGTTTCGAAAATGATCAGAAACTTGCGATACTCTTTCACGACTAGCGATACTTTTTAACTATTTTCGATATATTTCTCTATTAACGATATTCTTTCGCTATTTTCTATGCTATATTTATGTTTTTGCAAACAGTATCATTGATGTTGGGGGGAATTTCTGAAGGAATTTGTGAGGTCCTTTTCAAAGGAACCGACACAGCTCATGTTATCGCAGTATATGGTGATTTGCTTGCCAGTTGGATTCTTAGTCGACATTTAATAAACTGTACGGTTTATTAAATGTCGATTCCCTCAAGCTCACAATCTTATACTGTCGATGAGAATGCAAGGGTATCGGAGGGATGAATGAATTATATTACCCTGAGCTTTCCCATATTACTTTCCGTGTGTTATTATCACATCTGTCTTCTCTTGGGGAATTTCCCTATCCTATATTCGGTAACCTTTCGGTCAGCGTCTAGTAGTTACCTTTCGGTAAGTACAGGGTGGAGGCTACTATTATCAATGATTAAATACAAATAAAATTTGGTGGAAACTTACATTTTTATTCCTTTTCAACTGCTTGCTCGATGCACAAGTTTCAATCTCTCAAGAATAAACAATTGGCGAACAGAGACTTCAGAGAGTGGAGGTCGGAGACGGATTTGCAAGAGATGTTTCTTCTTCCTTCTGTAAAATCGTAGTCCCCCTCTTTTGCCTGAAACATCTCGTATCATTTAGATTTCGTTTTACTCTTCTCCTCCTCCTCTCTCTGTCGTCATACCCTAGTCCAGGCAGTATCTACGGCATTGACAATTAATAATTAAAATTAAATTTTCAGGCTAATTATTAAAGTTTTAATCGATTGAGTTTATTAATTAACCAAATCTTGATTTTAATTACCATTATATTTAATTTCCAAGGTTAGATTAATTAATAAACTCAATCGATTAAAACTTTAAAAATTAACCTGAAAATTTAATTTTAATTATTAATTTTCAATTGCTGAGATTCTCGTAATAATTGTTAAGATCTAATTGCAGAAAAAATTATATTGATTATTAATTGCAAGATCTAATTGTCGAAAAACTTAAGATTAATTATTAATTGCAGTTTTTAATTAAGCCAACAGTTCAATTAATTGTTGAATTTAATTGTAGCTGGTGGCAATTAAAATCGAGAAAAAATAGTCAAAAAACAGGGCATTTTAAGCAAAATTAGCGCTTTTTTGTCAAACATTGTTAATTTTAATCTTAATTTTGGTCAAAATTAATAGTATTTAAAAGTCACTTAATTATCAGGAGGAAACAATTTAGTTTTAATTGTATAGCTTAATTGTCGGAGGACAGGATTTAATTTTAATTGTAAGGTTTTAATTGTACCTGACAATTAATTTAAGTATACCTAACAATTAATATAAGTGTACCTGACAATTAATTTAATTGCCAATTTTAATTTTTAATTGCGGCCGAGTTTCAGTTTAGTTGCAAGAGCTTTAATCGATTAGCTTCTACTTAATCGTCTCAAACTTATTTACCAAGAACTACACATTTCTGCGATCACAAATTTCCATAAGCAACCCGGATCAGTGAGGAAGGGTCTGAGTCGACTCAATGACAGAGTCGACTCAAGCGTCAGGTTGGGTGAGTCGTGGTGAGTCGAGAGTCGCTTGGAATCGTCTTCCGACTTATGAGTCGGACCCCTCACCAGAGTCGTGGAGTCGTCGACTCCTGAGTCGTAACAATCCTGGTCATGAAGGAAACGTCACCCGTTGCAGGGTACACTGCTTAGCTTGCAACAGATTGAAAGATTAGGAATTGAAAACAGTTTTAAGTGACATTTGTGTATTCATCTAACTACCCGTTCACTTCAGATTTGCCCAGATGGTGCTAGCAAGTTCCAAATTCCCCTAATAGAGTCTGACATAAGAATTGCCTAGCATGAGTATTGTGTAGATGTTCCCTGTTTGTCCAACATTGGTCATGAAAGGAGATAAACATCATTTTCTACCATGTTAGAAGATATTTAAGATAAGGGCAGGTTAGGCATGCCAAACTTATTCCAACTTCTTGCCAGACTCTATGAGGGGCCTAAGTGCTGGGCATACTCCTCTTACTATATGCATAACATAAGCCAATATACACACGCTATTCCCTGCAGTTATATCGGTTTGACAATGAGTTTTGATTTGATAGAGCCACAGCGCAAAATAAAGCCACAGCTACGTCTATTCATTGCATCATCGTGTCTGTCCGGTCAATTGAGTAACTGATATAACTTAAGCTGACGAGTCAGAAACAGCTGGCTATATTTTAATTATTTTAATTAATGACACCTTGGATCAGGTTTTGGTACGACATCCGTCACGATTATCGATCAACCGTAGCAACAATCTGCAACGTTTTCATCTTTAACCTCTTGCGTGCGTTGCCATTAGCACGAAATCGTTACTAGTTCCCGTTCTATGGAGAAAAACGTATTTACAACCCTCTCCCAAACGTCGAGTTTGAATCGTAGGCCTAGCAAATAAAGGTGATTCAGGTGCTTGGGCCCTCAATATTTTCATATTTTCAAGGCATTGAGGAATCGGAAATTCACATTCTCAATCGTTTATTTAAATATGATGCATTACGCTACGTGCACTAGAAAATATGCTCAATTGACTAACACTGATGCATTATAAATTTACGTGTTCTGGAGTGTGCATTTCTTTGAATGGCTGAACAATTTGATAGAGGAATCCAAATGTATTGCTATTTCAAAGCTTTTAGGTTTTCCCCGATGTTCCTAATTATGAAGCGCATTTAGTCAGGATGGAATAAAAAATTATTTAAGAAACAGTATGTGCGGTGCAAATGCAGGGAAAGCTATTCCGTGAAGCTAGAAGATACTGTACAGTATGGAGCCCGACAGGGTAACACGAACTTTAAGAAGATTTCTGCAAACTTCTGGTACTTCCAGAAGGTCTTGTCTTCCTATAAATATTCGGCTCTGACCTTTAACTCTTACATAATAAATTTAACCTCCAGCCCTATTAATAATTGCACATCAGCATAGTATATTCCCAAACTATGAATGTCTGAGTTTATCTTGCGAACCCTATTTAATTATCCTAATCTATTCCCTTGTTTCATGCTCTGCTTGCGAGTTTTTCTAAATTTTGAAAATGAGACGCAAGGCAGAGCATCCGATTTTCATTGTTTGTATACATGACAGAAGGCAGGGGTATGGGATTTGATATGCATTCCCGCATGACAGCGGCCATGACAACAATATTTGAATTGCTTCTAGAGATGACACGCAGCATATTTGAAGTACTCAATATTCGCGTAGAAATGCCATAGGTACGTAAGAGGTTAACAACTCACAAGTAAGTTAAAACGGGCAATACTTTAATTAAGTCTGGAGCCTACGCTTCGCTCGATCCAGCCGTTATGTGTTCCCAATTCTGAATTTCATTGATCAGGCATTTAGCGGAACCTTGTCACCTAAGTCCTCTGGCCTCATGTCACTTCGCTCAGGTCAGGATGCGATAGCCAAACTTAACGTTTTTGGCTCACCACCCCGTATAGACTTAGGATTAGAAATTCAGTAGTGTCACCCAACTAGCCATTAAATCACGCGTTTCAAAGGCAACTCCATTGTGCAATGCACGCTGGGGAGACTTATGAAAGTATTTCCGTAAAACGCAAACAAACTTATTGAATTTAATTACAGGGAGTGGGATCTGTAATTCGGATATGAGAGTAGATCAGGTTGACGCTTTCCAGGTAAGATCGCAGAATTTCATGAACAAACCATTGTGTGATAAGTGTGGTTGGGGACCATTACGGAGTGGTTGGCGAGCACTAATAGTTTAACACGTGTTGCTGAAAACACTGTACAACTTTTGCCAAGCTTTGCTGGTACTAGCCGTGGAAAGGAGCCTGAGTGATTAAAAAGAGATGGCGCCACAGTCGCCTTGAGCTTGCCAGGAGTTAGGGTGGTCTCGGTCTCAGTCGTGTAAAATTTAATACGTGCTTCAAATTGTATTGTGTAAATAGGTGCGGGAGCTGAGCAAAACATTCAATTCCTCTGCACATCTGATATCTATCTCGTAAATTAAAATATGCACAACGTAAAATGAAAATCCGCCAAAGAAATAAATAAGTATAAAACTAACAACGAGAGTTACGACGTCCTCGGTGTAAACGAGCCACATGATATAAATTGGAATGCAAAGCATGTAAATCGCGGCTGTAGCCATCCGCCATGCTCGGAGCTGGACAGCGTTTCTCTGAAATTAAATGAGATTTGTAAGCTTTTACACATGGAAAACAAAGCATGAAAATTAATGAAGTTAAAAAATAGTCCCCACCCCCATACATACATCTTTTGAACCATTTAAAAGTAGGAGGCCTAGACCAAATCCGATTACGCATAGAAGTAAAAGGAGAAGTAATGTGGCAATTTGAACAGGTTCTGTTGGATAAAAAAATTAAATCCCAAAGCTCGTAAAAAGTTACTTGCCATTCAAATACTTAGAATTCACATGAACTTGTTTCTTAGGTTAAATACAGTATGCGTAAAGCAATAAAGGAACAAACCACAAACCAACAACTTACTTTGCAACTCTAGAAACTTTTTAAGGTCCTTGTTGGCCTCGGGGTTTTCCTGGACCAGATTGAATAGAGTCTCGGGGCTGAAGATAATCAGGATTACGTTAAATGAAAGTGCTACAAAGTTGCTAACCGATAGCGCCTGCCGAATTAAAGAGTGCTTATTAAGTTGTACAAATGCTGGAATTCTCCCACATTGGGTAGAAGATAATGGGAAATATACTTACTATTTCAGAAAACCCTAACAATTTTGCAATAGAAGGCGCGGAAACTTCACAAGCCATTGTAGTTTGCACAACTTAACACAGCTGGACGGTATTGATTTAAAAATGCATTTCGCTTTCGTCTCCTCGCAAACCCAACTAACTGTGGTTAAACGAGGCGGATATGTTAAGTTAGAATATCACGTTAAATGCGTAATAGGAAAATAGCACTGACTCACTGACCTATCGGCCTCATATCGCTAGAGTACAAGAACATGAGCGGCGCCTATATGGTTAAGGGTTAATGACAAATTAAGATTGCTGTCTTTGATTCCCTAACTTAAAAGTATCCTTCCATAAATCTATAGACTAACCCTGATTATATTTGAATGAAGTGATAACATTACTCGCTTTTTCTACTGTAATTCGATGGTTTTATCCATTGATTCGCAAATTATCTGCAATTTGCAAACTGCAGTTACGCTAATAGCAATCCTTGGACGCTTTGATAGTGAAGTAGATTTTAAATATGGGTCAAAGATCAAAGTCAGTCTGGATAGATCGTGTGTAAATGATTCTCTGTAATGCAAATAGCTGAGCGCAAGGCAAGTCACCAGTCACCAGACAATATGCTTTTTACTAGAGATAAAAGCAAGCCATTTTAGGAATGGGTGGATTGTAATTGTAGCATAGCATAGCCCAAAAACTATTCTTACCAGTGCTGACAATTCAAAGACGGAAAGTGTTGAAGTTCACGATATTTCCTTGCAAATGCTGCTAGGTTTTGCTATTTATTTTTTCCCGTCATTATAAATTGGAAATTGGGAGTTCAAGACAAGCTCTGCGATGGTACTTTTCATGATTAACGTGGACGAAGATTTGTAATCATTTTCTAAACGTGAGTTTTCTAAGGCAAGTTCAAGTAGTAGAGTTTAACGAGTTTTTCAGGGCAGTTTTTCTTATTAGACTATCTTGGCTTAAGTAATAATTTAATTTAACAGATAATAACACTACCTTAACTTAATACTTAATTGAATTGGAATCAAACCACCTGCGAAGAGCTTTTGATGAAACTATGGCGTAATTTTTTTGTTTGAGACAACACAGAGAATCTATAGCGAATACAAGTAAATTGATGAATACATAAGTATCAGGTAAATATATTAAGATTTTTCCCATGTACAGATAATTATAATGTAAAATGGGAAATATTAATGAATAGATAGGAAAACTTGTGTTGTGAAATAATAACTTCCACACGACCACGTCCTTCCAGTATTACAAGAAAAAGGAGGTTGAGGAAAATATGAAGTAATTTCTCAAGGTTATCCTGAATCTGCTATAGTTTCGCATATTTAGTTTTTATGACGTGAGAAAGCGGTTTTCACTTCGTTGAATTTTATCTCTGTAAATCTTTGATATGTTTTTTGCTAGCATAGAAGTAGTTTTATTCTTAAAGAATAGTTATTAAATTATTTGATGCTGCTAACATAAGGCGTTCGGAAAGCTTAAAAAATTGGCGAAGGTTAAAGCGTATGAGTTTTAAATACTATTTATGTAAAAGTTCTTACGGAGACTCTATCCATGAACTCGTATTGGCTTAAAATCCTTGAGACCACCGTACCATTCTGGTATCTGATCCCTGGGTAGCCTTTTAACAACCCGTGGAATCCATTTGTCTTTGTTGGTGCCAAAAAATTCGATTTTGTCCATAGCCCTTCCCAAAACAGGTTTGATCAAATTCGCCATATTTTCTGCAATGTAATTGGCTAAAATATGAGAGAAAAACATGCTTTAAATAAATTGCTGGCTGACTTGTAAGCAATAATGAATGCAAAATGACGAAGAATCTTACTGTTTATGACCCAACACTCTTCCAGGAGTTCGGTAATGATTGGCTCAAACTGACGAAATTTTCTGATTATAAATGCAACAGCTGCAAGTAACAATGGTTGAGAGGTTACAGCACCGACTTTTCTGCAGTAGTGGATTTAGAATAGAATGTATGTCACAAGTACAAAACTTGGCTTACTTGGAACTGAAGCCATTTGACGTAAACTGAAATCTGCAAGATCAACAATGGCAAGGACTCCATTGAGTGGCTCATCCTCCCGTCCTTTTTGCCTAGTGCTTCCAACTACATTTGATGCCAGTTGATCCAAATATTTTTCGAATTTGATAACATTCTCCCCACCACTTTCGATTATCCCGCGAATGTCCCAATGTCCCCATTCTACAATCCAGACTGTGAGAAGAACATTTTTACATATTTTCCTGAGATCTACGAAGGAACTGATGGCTTTATATTTAAATTTTTTGCTATGGTAGTTTACTTGGTTTCATATCGTCGTCATATCCGCTTAGATAGTAAGTGTAATTTGTTTTCAAAATTAATGGCGGATCCCATGCCCGCAAGGTATCCGCTTCCAGAAACTGCGATAGCACGAAATGAATTAAAACTTCGGAGTTATTTGGTGAGAAAAGAAAATATGGATCTGGTTTTAAGAATTTCGGGGAATAGAATTAAATTATTTGACGGAATAAGAGCACAAAATGGTTTTGAAACTCACATTGCTGATAACCTCGTTAATTTCTTCCGCTTTGGTGAGAGGTAAACGGATGTTGAAAGAGAGGAGCACTAAAACTGTCAAAGGTAACATTTTGATTCACCAGGGTGCGCCACGTTAAGGCACAAATATATACCTTTTCAGCTTACCCGCAAAAGGAACACTTTAGTTGTAGGAAATTACTATTTATTCGTGCAGATTGGGAGAGATACAAAATACTCGTCGCATATACGTCGTAAAAAGGACGGATTCCCACCTTATTCTGAAATCTGCTTGAATGAATATGAAGTTATCTGTACGGACGCCTAGCACTTTTATGGGCTCCAGGGATTTGTAGTTTCGAGCGAAATTTTGCCCAACAAAGCTGTTAATCCCCCCCGAGGCCAAGTTTTCCATACTTTTCTGCTTACCTTTGGTTTGAGAAAATCTATTAAGGATTACACATATATTCGCATTAAATCCTCATACTTACTATGTACTAACTTACCCAAAACCTGAAAGCATCCAGTCCTAAACATTCAGCTGCTCTCGTGCAAGCTTGATGCATGCAATCTGAAAGGGTGATGGGATAATTATACATACAGCTCACATTTTGGCCGACATACCTGAGATCTTGGAAGATGGGATTGATGCATATATTCCTATATATTCTAGATTTTATTTAACGAATTGATCTTTGCGAATCTCGCGAAGAGTCCGTGCACATTTATTCCTGAAGTGATGCATGTCTTGTACGATTTCATGCCTACGTACTCACCAGGGTTAAACAATCTTGACCAGTTTTGAGTTTACTTGAATGCGTTCCTGGAATTTAATTACCAACTCATGGAAAGCTCCAGTGTATTCAAAAAGAAAGATGACCAAATTTTCCAAACGTTTGCGTGCTTGTAGCAGTGCAGCCCATTGTAATTGTTTCCTTGGAGTGATTGCTGGAAGTTATTAAGTCTAGATTATTTAAGAATGTTAATGGAATTTTTGATTACGTCGTGTCGGCGGGTAACTTGTTTACATATTTGGTCTGGTGTAGAATTGATTTTTTAGCAGCTAAATTGGATTTTATAATTGGCTTCTAAGTCTGAAACTGGGTTGATTATTATTTGCCGATCTGAGTGAAAAAATAATGATATGAATTTCCCAATGGCAATAGGAACAAAATTGCGTGTTTTCCATGGAAACGATTAATATTTTGTAAACAGCGCTCTTCATTATCACGTCAAGGAGTGTCAAGTTTTTTATCAATAGAAATGAGCAGCTCAACTCCGTCAAAAAAATGGGATTAGCTGCCATGCTGTGTCAAGAATTTTAAATGTGCTACATTTGCGTTGAAGCCTGAAGACGACATACATACATGATTCAGATCAAGTACTGTGTTTCCTCGGCTGCATAAAAGCGTATATTTTCCTCCTCTGCTTTTTACAGTTTTCCCTACAACTACAACCCTCATACATACTGAATCCAGAATCAGGTCTGGAAATGCTTTTCATGGGCATCAGAGTAGGTGCTCCAATTATGGTTGTTATTCTTGAATCTTTTATTATAGGTACTGATGACTGAATTTTAGATCTAAAGAGCGCAGACCACTCTTGGTAATTATTATTCTTGATGTCGGCACTGACCTTGAGAATATCATAGGTAAAGGTGCACCGGCGTTTCTGAGATTTGTTTAGAAATATTCTTCAAACAAACTTGGATGTCTTTACTTGCGATGCAGCCTTGGAAAAGCTTGAAACGGTTCTTGAAGTTGCTGTTACAAGAGCGGAAGTGTGCATTCGTTTACCTCAACTACTGATTTGCCAATGTTTACTACCAATGCTATGAACAGGTTTCTTGAGCCTGAAGTTGTTTTAAAACATTCCGTTTCGATCATCTCACTTACAAAGTCACACTATCACTTCTCATGCAAAGATTTTTCTGGGCTAACCTTACGAAAGTCAAGGATGGATTGGAACTAAATGGAGGCGTAGTAGAAAATATTTAATAGAAAACATATCCGCTCTTGCTTGACATAATTACGCATTATCAAACATCTATCTCATAATTAGCCGTACACAGCTACTGGCTTGAAGTCCTTGGTTCCGCCATACCAATCCGGTAGTGAAGACTTTGGAAGCTTCTTCAGAAGCTGAGGAATCCATCTTTCCCTGTTGGTTCCGAAAAATTCTGTTCGCTCAACTGATGGACCAAATACAGGTTTTAGTAGTTCAAATAGATTCTGGGCGATGAAGTTCACTGAAAAATTAGGATTAAAGCATGTTAGGAAATAACATATCATATATAATAATTTTAAATTGACCTACATCGGGATGAGACCACATGGATACATCTTCTGCCTGTAAGTGCCTTAAGCTACAATTAGGCGACTAAGCGGAACTAAGATGAAACTATGAAACTTGACTTACTATTTAATACATATCCCTGGTCCATGTTATTTGCAACATAGGCGACATCTCGTGCCTTCTTGACCAACAGCTGGACAGCTAGAATGAAAAAGTTAAAGTTTGTACAATTCAATTAAACCTTTGCAAATTCGATCGTGTTAGTTGCATGTTAACAAATAAGAGAGACGAATAGGGCTTCTTTCTTGGGAGTTTTTTATACATCACGATTAAACAGATTCATCATAGTATGGTAAGAATTATGGTACTCTTTAATTATTCTTGTGAGGTACACAACTTACTTCGAGCGTGCGCAATTTGGCGATTATTATAAAATTCCATGTCCAGGATAACTATGCCATCCTTTTCATCTTCCTTTGCCCCCGGACTGTGTGAAGGTCAAAATGAAAGTCAATTGTTTGTTTCCAAATAATGCTGACCGCCATGCACAAGTACAAAGAGGCCACTAATTAAGATGAGTTGTTTCTTGCATGCGGAATGCGGATAATTATAACTGCGTCAGCATTTTGCGTGCAGAATCTGCACTGAAGATGGAAAGGAAACAGGTTCAAATGAATTGATTTTCGTGCTACTTACTACAAGTTGATTGATTTGTTGTATCTGTACAAGGCTTGGTCAATGTAAATTTCCCATTCCTTGATTTTTTCTGGACCCTGTTCCGCTATGGACCGAACATCCCATTTACCGCATTCGCCAACCCAGACTGTAATTGCATAATGTAAACTTAATTCATGACGGAATCAAATGTAGTGTAATTTTAAATGGAACTTACTTGGCCGATCTTCATGATCGTATCCACTGAGGTAGTAGGTAAAATTTCTCTTGATGTCTTCAGATGCTTCCCATGTCTCATAATCAATATTGTCCCTTGTCTGAAATAATTAACACAAACCTTAGTTCAGCGTGGAATGGAATACCTTGAGAAATTACATGAATGGGAAATATGCATTCAATTCACTAATTGTCTTTACTTACGGAAGCAGCCCCAACGGAAAGCAAAACTGCTACGCAACAAACTGCAACACCGATTAGTATATTTGCCATTCTTCCCTTTTAGCCTTTAATCAAACAAACAGCCCTATAGATCACCAATCAACAGACTGGCCAAATTGGGAACGAGCTCTTGGCTTTAACCTGTTCGCAGCAGGCTTGTGTGACTCTCAGTGACCTATAATAAATATGACGCTGAATGAGCGAATAAGCGCAATACATACTCTGGTTCCTGTGAGAGAATTAGTGCACCTTGACCATGGACATGGTAGGCTTTGGTGGACTTGAACTTTATTTGTAGCCTTCTCACTCTTGTAAATAAGGTAACCAGTTTGATTTAGTGCGGGAGCTGCTTCATTTATGAGACGGTTCATAACCTTGTCCATAGTTTGGAAACATTTGGGTTATTGTGTATGTATTCGCACACCTCCCCATCAGAAAATTGCTAAACTTAAGGAAGTACAAACCATGCATTAGTTTCTGCACAGATTGTGTGCAAAACTCTTGATGGGTGAAACAAGGTGCAAAATAAATGGCAAAAACCTGTATGCTTTACTGGACGAATCAACCTTAACCTTACGACAAAGTATACGAAACAAAACTTTTTAAAAACAAGGAAAACAAGTTTATTCCTCAAAGATGTTAGTTCCGTACGTAAGTTCATGCTCATCAGCTCTGCATTCTGATTTGGCTTCAGGTGTTATGCAGAGCCGTTACTTGCAGTTCGTGCAAATCTACGAGGGGCAGCATAACTCGTCTCAATTTGGTTCATTCCGTCAAGAGCACATAGCCTTCATGAGAATTGAGCGATTATGGATTAAAGTTGTATGTAATCAGAAAGGGTGAATGTTTAATAATGATTAACGTCATTTATGTAAATTCAATAAATACTGGTTTAATGTTATGGTTAATATGATCTGTGACAGGGTTTGATGCAGTATTTTTAGCCAAAGGTTTTGATAGGTTTATAGTCTCCCGCCTTGCCTTTTCCTCCGTACCAGGGTGGAAGGAACTCGATAGGGAATAAAGTTCGCATTTCCGCTGTCCAAAGCTCTTTGTTGGTCCCGAATATTTCAATGTTGTCAAATACTTCTCCCCATATTGGCCGAACGAGGCTTACAAACGTTCTAGTGAGGTAGCTTGCTGTGAAGAGTAAGAAAAAAATATGTGCGAGATTGGAGGTGTGTGTGTGTGAGAAAAATATAGAAGCAAGCTAGTCTAAACGTAAACGTCCTAAGAGGCGTTAATATGCAATTACCGTTGACAACTGCAGTATTTCCTAAACGTGACCTGGCAAAGTTAGACAGTTTCCGGACGGTACGAATCATGAGTGCCAAACCTGGTAAAATAAATTCAGAATTGAAGTAAATACTAGCTACCAAAAAATTGATTAAGCAGAACTTGAAAACAGGGCTAACTTGGTAAATGGCCGAATTGGCGCAATGTAAATCCATCAAAGTCAAATATTATGGCAACTTCATCAGCTCCCTTTTCAATTCGGCTGCAGGGAGAGGATGTAAATTTACTTACGTATTTCTGCATTCTTTTAAGGAAATGTAGTCAAACAAAGGGATACAAGGGTGAAACATGAAGAGGTCACCTTTTGTAAAGTTCATGGCTTATTTTCAAAGCCCATTTCTCCACATCTGCTTCCATGCCCTTCTCCAGGGCACCCCGGAAATCATACTTCCCTATTTCAACTACCCAAACTAAAACGCAGGAGGGTTGATTAAATAAAAAGTAAATAAATTCGAAACTCGAAAAGTAATATTAGTGGAATTAATACTCAAATCCTTACGTGGTCTATCTTCATAGTCATAACCGGCCATGTAAAAGGGGAAGTTGCGTTGAATATATACCGGTGCTATCCAACTACCAATGCCAGTTGCATTTTCCAGATCGGATAATAGGTACTGAGAATTACACAATACTTAATAGCGGTTTCGGGTAACAGATGCAAAAGGGCCAGGACTCAAGGGAATGATGCATTCATTAGCTTAACACGTAATGAGTAATTGTAGAAGCTTACGGTTTGGTTTGTCGTCACTTTTGCGAATTGCTCCCGAATGAAATCTATATCTTCCTTACTGCCTTCTTCGCCTGATGAAGCTGAAAATACAGCATTATAGAATTCACAAGCACAAATTATTAGGCAAGAGGTTATAAACCTTTGTGAAATCATATTCAAATTCAGTCGCAGTATGTAGCCTTTTTTATTTGATGGTTTTCTAATCTCTAAGCAATAAGAGACAAGGACTCTTTTAGCTTTGCTCCAAAGTTCGCGAATGGGGGGAAATCCGAGATTTTGCCAAGGGTAATATTATTCAACAGTAGTCCGGATTTTTTACCGTAATTGCGTTTCACCGAGTTTAGTACATATGCAAAACTCCCATAAGAATGCGGCACACCGGCTTGGCTTTGAATCTCGTTTTGTCAAACTTAAGAATGCGGCACACCGGCTTGGCTTTGAATCTCGTTTTGTCAAACTTGTTCTACCTGTTCCCCGCGAAATGATCGTAAGGTAATACGTAATAAAGTCGGTCTGGTGTGAGGCTTCTGGTTGGTTATGATATGAAGAAGTGTAAACCCTAAAGTAGGATTCATTTGCTATCTAATGTGCAGGCAGGAACAAGTACCATAACTAAGGAAATTTATCACAGCCGCTGTGATATAATTGTCATAGAACTGAAGTACTAGTAAGCACATGATATAACAGATCCTAGGATATCGGGAAGTGGGGCAATACGGGCATTGAATAGCCGTAAGATCAGCTTGCTTTATCCATTACTTCACTCAAAACCGTCGCAATGCCAAGCAATTTGCATTGCGATTAGTAACCTAGGTTTTCTTCTATGTTTTAAATACAATTTCATGTTCTGGGGTCAAAGTTTCAAAGATACTGCAACGCTGGAAGTCTTCTGACGAATAAAACTGACTTTTTTCCGTGTAAGGGTTGCAGCTACTTTACACTTTGGATATTGAAGGAGCTCGAGAAGCTTATATCAATAAAACTACTACTACTACTACTTTACACTTTGACCTAGTGAGATAATACTTTACATTTAATCGAAAAAAAACCGGCTATCCATCAAGCCAAACTTTTCTCTAAGATTGTGTTCCAAAACCCATTTGTTACCATTAGAACGTTATATCATCTAAATGATTGCGCTATTACATAGCCATCATTCTTTTTCAGCACGGAAGTGCACGAGATTCTATCTTCTCTGCAATTGGGCAGAACAACGGAAATGCTGCCTCCGCTTCTGAAATAAAGTCTCCAAACTCCGTCTTCGCCACGCCCGGAGCTGCCATCTCCTTATCCCACGCCGTAGCTACAGAAACTCAGCCAATAACGAGTTTTGGCTTGATTCAGCTGCACTGAGCCTTGCGACCTGGTGGGGATCTGGTACTAGCAAACCGCAAGAATGCCGAGAAGCCAGTTCTACTAACCGAGGGAAAACTCCAACTAGGCGGTAGTCAACTGTTTCTTTGCGTTCCTATCCGAACTTTTGGTCCTAAACAGGACCAAATCGCCAGCATGAATCCAATGCCAGCAAAAACCCAGTACCCAATGTTAAGCAGCCGAATTATTTTATGTATTGTGGCTTAATATCAAGTATCAACGGTACATAGAAGCTTATTGTTACCAGAAGTGGCTCAAAAGATCTTTTTAACGTTTGCTTGTACCGAAATGAATATAAGAATCGCAATCCAAAATCCTTTTTCATTTATCTCAAATTAGTCTCAAATCTTCTTAGGATGGAGGCTTCATTGCTAAAGTCCCACTTATTGCTGCTTTTCGTATGCATACGAGGTAACTAGTTCCTGGAGTACATACGTTTACCTGTAGAACCTCAATGACCACTGCAAAATACTATTCTAGAAGTAAAGGTATCGTCTTAAATTCGACCAGCTCGTGTACACTAATTAAATCATTCTGCCACAATCATGTCTGCTTTTGGTAGCTTAAACTTGGAAATTGTAATTTTTATTATTCTTTTTTAAGTGTAATTTTTTTAGCAGAAAACGAAGATATATCCAGCCCTGAAAGGAGACAATCACCCATATCTCTGGGATCTAGCGGTATGTGTTTTGGTCCTGATGCGGAATGGGTCTTAAATTACAGTGGGAGTCGGGTACTGCATACTTTGGATAGTAATTACCTAGATTCAGACTATTCAGTCAATCATTTATCTTATCGGTAATTAGAAACTGAGGTTCTCACCAATGCGAACCTCAAGATTATTTTAATGAGTATCACGGTTGCTTCTCAGGGTAAAAGGTACTAATTAAAAAAGGCTATGGAAGGCTAAACACATGGGAGCTTACCCTTTAACCGTTATCTTTGCATGAAATACTAAAAATGTAGTGTTGGAAGCTCACTTGCTGCATTTCGCCGGTCAGCTGTAAAATTTTGTGATTTCTAGCACTTGATTACTATATCTTAAGCTTTTACTGTTGTTGCTTGATTGTTTTAGGTCAACCCATGAGCAAAAATACAAAGTCCTAATGACTTCGGAAACAGATAAAGCGCGCTATTATTTTAAACTCATCCAAGTTTTTAATACTTCTCAGCCGATCCCATCTTATCGGTTGAAATATCTCTATCCGGTGTGCATACGCAAGTCTGAAAACCTTTCTCATGAAACTCAATCTTCAGAGTTAGCCACAGCTTTTATCCATTTCTTTGATTACGTCAATGAGCTTTTCTTCGAATTCGCCACAAATATCCAAATGTTCCAGCTTACGTTTCTTGATAAAAGGGAAGACGGGAGGTTCTATAATTTCTATGTAAAAGCCAAAGTCAGAACCCACTAAAGAGATTGAGTTCCTCAGCGTTGGTCATTGTTTCCGCTTGTGAGTCATGCCTTAAATTATGGTCGCCCAGTATTAACTTCTGTAGCCTGGTTGTTGTCATGATGATGATGACCCGATTCACTGCAGGAAGATAACGGGCACGGGGAGCCGAATGTAGGTTGCGCGGATCTTTGTCTTCATGCTTACAGTACGGTGCATGACCGGTGCGTGCAATAAAAATTTGAAATCTAGTCTAAGTTCAACCTAAAGGTCGTACTAAGTCACCCTGAAAAAAGATCATCCAACTTTTGCTGATTGTTGGAGAAAATTGAATATTGCTGCAGGAGCTATCCTAGAATTGGGTTGTGAAAACTTCGAGCATGACAAAAACGACCTTGATCTGCCTATTTATGTACGGGAATATATAATAAGAGAGTTAATTACCAATTCCTGGTTGTGCTACATACGGCAGATCAAGGGAGAAATATATACGAAGCTGTTACATGTCCATGATTTTGAATCCAGTACGCTCCGACTATATAGTTAATTCGCTGATTGATAACATTGTGATTTCTAGGCAAGTAACTAAATTCTCTACTAAACCGAACAATTTTGAACGTAGAATCGTATAGCGTATTCTTTTTTTAATTTTCTGCAAACAAATTAGATGATTTCATTTCTATGCAGGCATCGCACGTAATATGTACACGATCCCTGTAGTCTTTTATTTACGAAAATCGCAACTTCAAGCCCCTATAACTCCGGGAATTTCCGAAAGTTGGATGATCTTTTTTCAGTGTAACTTAGTACGACCCGTGCACCGCACTGTTAGTGATTCCATGTCCAAATTCCAGGGGGGAAAGAATCAATGTAAATGTAATCCGCTATTTGAATTTTCAGTGTCACATGCTGTCTGAGTCACTTAACCTTTTCTCCTCGAAATAGGCCAGTGTAGAGTTAGTAGTAACTATATAGCTATTTACTAAACGATAAACTATTAATTAAGTTCAATTAATACACAGAGTTAACTTATTTCCCGAATTCCTTTGTCTCGATATTTATTCTCAGTCTTTACACCGCAGCGTACACATCCTACCTCAGTAGGTTCTCTTGCTCGAATGCCTTCTCCATCTACATCGTCTACATTACAGTGTAATCAGGCGAGAACGTGTTTTCCTCTCTGGAAAACGTTCTCCCTTCAAATCCTTACTCCTTACACTATATACATAAGGATTCTCGGGCCGCTGCGCTGAACAGCTAATCCTCTCCTCTCAATATATTATAGCTGTAATTCCTTACCGACGATTTAGTCAATTCCTATTAATTAACTTTAAATTCAATTTAATTAAAAACTCCAATCTTTACAAACTAACCATTAGTATTATTGGAAAGCCCAATCTGTCCTCTACAGATTAATGCTTACCACCCTCGTGGCTTATCGGCAAAATCTTAAAATAATTTGCCTTTAATACTTTCTATCATACCCTGACACATGCAGTGCATGATTAAGATACTGTCGCTGCCCATGAGTTCTGGGGTGCAAGGAAAGGTAGCGCTTATCAGTCCATCTCGAAGATACATACGGCTTGAATCTGAGACAAACGGTGTAGCTGATTTATGCATACGAATTGTACGCAGCGGCTGGCAGCGCATACACAACATGTATGCCATGTGATCTCAGGCGAGGAGTGGGGCACTTAGGACAGTAAAAAGCTGTAAGATTTTCCTCTGGTTACTTTATCCATTGCTCCGCTCAAGACCGTCACACTGCCAAGCTGTTTGCATTGTTAGATAGCCTAGGTCTTCTTCTATATGTTAAATAAAATTTCATGCTCGTAGGTCAAAGGTCGAAGATGCTGCATCGCTGGAAGTCTACTGCCGAAGAAAACTGACTTTTTTCATTGTAAGCGTTGCAGCCACTGTACACTTTGACCTACAGAGAAACAATTTTATATGTAATCGAGCAAACAATCTCAGCTATCCAGCAAGCCAAACCGCTTGACTCTGGGACGTTCCTGAGCGGAGCAATTGGAAAGGGAACTCAGAAAACTTTCGGTTCTCCACAACAGCGGAGAACCTGCTTGCGCGTGAGAATCCCAATGCTTCTCTTATGGGAGTGGGAAATTTGGTGATGCCGCTAACTTTAATTTTTATTTCCTGAAAATTTCCGGGCTGTTAGAGCACCTTGCACCCCGGATTATTGTGTGCAGAAGACTTAAGATGTGTTTTAAAACAAAAAAAACGAAAATCCGCCAAGAAATAAAATTTCCACGGCATCTCAAGTAAGAAAAATGATTTCTGCTTACACGAAATGTTCCCGTGCTTACACGGTTTGTATGCAGAAACAAGCTATATGGCCCAGTATACACCACAGCGGAACTCCTTATGAGATACACGACGTGTAGCTTCCACATGGACTGCTTATGGGTGAAGAGGAAACCATGATTAAAGTTTGTCGAGCCAACAACTTTGACGTTAGACCCGCATTAGCTCTCACAGGGAAACATTGTGTCTGCCTGGCGCACATTACGTTATGCCCTCGGTTCCTACGTTTTTTCCTGCTCTTTGCGTCTCCCGTCTACAGGCAGTACTAAGGATACTCTGTTTGTGATGTTGGGATATCACGGCTCCCGTGATATTTGTAGACTATGTTGTGACATATCACACAGTTAGTGATATTGCAGTTTTTATATCACAACTGTGGCTAACTTCACGGGATGTTTTAGTTGAGATGCTGTGGAAATTTTATTTCTTGGCGGATTTTCGTGTTTTTTTGTTTTAAAACACATTTGAGGTCTCTTGTACACAATAATTCGGGGTGCAAGGCGCTCTAACCGCCATTATTTTGAAGGAATTTAAAGTCAAAGTGAGCGCCATCTTAGAATTTTTCGCTCCCATAAGAGAAGCATTGGGATTCTCACGCGCAAGCAGGTTCTCCGCTGTAGTGGAGAACTGAAAGTTTTCTGAGTTCTCTTTCCAATTGCTCCGCTCAGGAGCGTTCCAGAGTCAAACGGTTTGGCTTGTTGGATAGCTGAGTTTGTTTTCTCCATTACATGTAAAATTTAATCTCTCTAGGTCAAAGTGTGAAGTGGCTGCAACGATTATACTGAAAAAAGTCAGGTTTCTCCGGCAGTAGACTTTCAGCGTTGCAGTATCTTCGAAATTTGACCTATGAACAGGAAATTTAGTTTAAAATATAGAAGAAGACCTAGGCTATCCAACAATGCAAACTGCTTGGCATTGTGACGCTCTTGAGTGAAGTAATAGATGAAGTAAGCCGAGGAAAATCTTACGGTTATTTACTGTCCGTATTGCCCCACTTACCGCAATATCACTGGATCTGTGATATCACGTGATATCATGTGCTTGCTAGTACTACAAATATGTGACAACTATATCACAGGGCCCGTGATAAATTTCGTTATTTATGCTTCTTGTTCCTGGCTGGTCTATATGGAAATGCGAAAAGCCATTGAGGATCTGTGCATAGAGTTTAGGCGCCAAGTCTTGAATAATTGTTACATAAGGTATATATTTATATGCATGATCTTTCGTAACATCGCACTCAAAACATTCTCAGGCACTTCGTTCGTTCAGCTGTTTCGGCAGTTGATTCACATTGAGTAAATTTTTCCAAAAGATCAGGATTATAAATATATTTATATATATACACACTTTCCATTTGCGAATAGTTACATACAGGATTGGGTTTGGTGAAGTTAGGTAAGGTATAATTACGTTACTGCATGTATTGATTTTAAGTACTGCGTTGCAGTTAGTTTAGATGGTTATGTAATTTGAGCTAAATCGGGACAAACGTTGCAGTATTATAGCATCTTTGGACCAGAAAACTTCTAGATTTTGGATAAAGTTTTGTTCTGTAGCACTTGAAAGCTATCTACATTAAATATTGGAGTACTTGAGAGATTTTTGAAAAATTTGAAACATAGCATGATAATATTTTGTTATGAAGCTCGATGCTGATTTGTTGCACATTATAGCACCCACTTGTTGTGTTGATTTTTGTATAATTATGTATTGTTTAAATTTACAGGCAATATCGCTAAAATGTTGGCCACGAAAGCTCTTACTGTGGGTGGAAATTTTGGCCATTTGGTCGTTGTAAGTGGTCTAGCTTTGTTTTAGCCTAGCATAATTTGGGAAAACAGGATGAACTTCTGTGTTTGAAGGATTTAATTAAAAACTAACTTTGGTTTGCCTATTTCAAAATAGGCACGAAGCGCAGCAACTGCTGTAGCTGCTCCTTCATCAAGGTACAAGAAGTTTGCCGTCTACAGATGGGACCCTGACAAGAAAGGAGATCAACCCAGACTTCAAGCTTATGAAGTTGACTTGAACGCCTGCGGGCCAATGGTGCTGGATGCTTTGATCAAAATCAAGAATGAAATCGATCCCACCCTTACTTTCCGACGATCCTGCCGTGAGGGCATCTGCGGGTCATGTGCCATGAATATTGGAGGAATTAATACGTTGGCTTGCATCAGGTAATATTCATGGTTTTGATGAGAATAGGAGTTTGGAATGGGATTGAGATTAATAATTTGTGTATCCATACTGAGTAAAAACAATACACATAATTTGCAGTAAAATCGATACTAATCAAAGTAAGACAACAAAAATCTACCCATTGCCCCATATGTACGTGATCAAGGATTTGGTTCCGGATATGAATAACTTCTACACTCAATACAAAGCTATTCAGCCTTGGCTTCAGAGGAAAGATGAAGCGAAGCCTGGTACGGTGCAGCTTAGACAGAGCGTCGAAGATCGTAAGAAGCTGGTAAATGCATGAACAGAAATACCGGGCGCTGTCACGAAAACGAAATATGGGAATATTTCCGCATTGAGCCTAACTTTCTGTTAATTATGAATTATAGGATGGTCTCTATGAATGCATTCTCTGCGCCTGCTGCAGTACCTCATGCCCATCCTATTGGTGGAATGGAGATAAATACCTGGGACCTGCAGTATTGATGCAAGCGTACCGATGGATCATTGATTCTCGGGATGAACAGCAGGCAGAAAGACTGGATAAACTTCGTGATCCATTCTCAGTATACCGATGCCACACCATTATGAATTGCACCAAGACCTGTCCCAAGGTAAGCAAGGAACAGTTAATATAAAATCGCAGTAAGTCTGGTATAGAGAATGCTTGAAGTAACAAGAAAAAAGTTTTAATGCATACGGAATTTTTCAACTTAGGGATTGAATCCCGGTAAAGCTATTGCCGAAATTAAGAAGCTGTTGGCCGGTATTGCGTCCAAAGGACAACCTGGAATGCCAACAGTCCCGACTACTCCAGCTTAAGTTTTCTGAACGGTGGAAAGCATCCAGTCAGTGGTTAAAATACCATTTTAGAAGAAATGATTCACCTTAATTTCCAATTGTTAAGAACAGAGGAAGTGTAAAATTTGTATTTACATGCAATCAGTGTCACGCGCTTTGCTAAACTTTTGAGTTCCGTAGTATTACGAGGAATCGGATCTCCGCACAAAGTGATCCTTTTCGTTTTTAGATGGCCCATTAATTTATCCTCACGTGTAACGACTAGAGAAGAACCACTTCGGTCATGTGCATAATAAATACCTATTCGTGTCATATTCTAAGTACACCACCAAAAGATTAACGCAGACCTGAATGAAGACCTGAATCATTGAAATCGCCGCGTAGGTAGTTTCGTTTAACTTTTCTTACGAGAAGCCATGCATCTCCTCCTGACACAGAAAAAGTATAAATTGGCCGGCATTTACAATAAATATATTACTTCAATTGCATGATACATGTCATAATTAGCTGCCGCTAGCTGATTTCGGCTGGAAGCCAAACAAAATGTGTACGATTTCCAGTATTTAATTTGGTGCTGATTATCCCTAGTATACTCGAATTTATGACTTCGCATATTTCCTTGAGCAACAATTAAGTTAATGGCTTTTAGCATAATATTGAATGACAAGCAAGAGGCATGTTATAGTGCAAAAATGGTAATTATATACACATTATCCCACGAGGAGGTGCATATTACCCACATAACCAGCGGGAAAACTTTTGTATATGTTATATGAGGTTTTCCTTCATTGATGTGGGTTCTGGGTAACTTGTCCAAGGGCGCAGCGCAGCTCTATATACTGTGGACTGGTCTTTTAATGAAGACTGACTCTCTTCAGCATCATCCGTTGAGTCTTCGTGATGAAATCAACCGCCTTTTGGAACATACATTTATATAGTGCTGTGAGTGTGCACGCACATTTTAACTATCAATACAGTGCATAGTTATAATATATTAGTATGCCGGAAGCAGTTATTTTCCAAAATTTACGTAAGTTCATGCTTAAAATTAACGGCAGAATCTATAAATCCAACTTTTGAGTAAATGTTCAAAACTTGCTTTGATTGTCACATGCACTGCTATCTAGGTTAAAATGTCACTGCAAATGAACTTATTCAAAGTATCGCTAGCATTAATTATAAATGGCTTGTTTGTCTTCACGTAGTTTCCTGACTAAAGGTTGCTGTCGGCTTTAAATTTAATTAGAAAATAAACCACAGTTTGAAAATTTAAAATGGAATGATAGATGGACAGACTGCTCACTGCTCACAGAGCAAGAGTACTTGAATAGAATGCTAATAATAATAAATAGTGCCATTATATGAAATGTATTTTTCATTTTTACAGTTATTACTTTCCTATTTTCATAGGAATGAACCCATACCTTGCTGATGATCCGTCGAAAAATTTGGTAAAGAAGAACGTATTTAACTAAAGGTTGATCGCTCGAGTAGCTAGAGTTCGCTCATGCATACGCCCACACGTAAGTATGTTAAGTCATTTGACCATTCCTTATTCCTACAGTTGTTTACGTGCTCTTCTTGATAAACTATAGGGATTAATTGCATGCTACTAGGATTACTTTACTCATCGAAACCTTTTTCTTTTTACACCTGAATCCCGGTTCTAGAAAGAAATGACAGATATGAAAGTTCTGGAAAACAAATGACAGATATAAGAGCGCTAGGACGCTACGTTAAGCAAATCCGAGGTTAACCGAGGAAGAATTTTGGAGATGATAGGGAAATTGCCAAATATATTTCAGCAGTAAATGCTTTGGCTGCTGGGAACTGCAATGGAATAAAGGCGTAATAACTTGGAACACGACATGTGTACAAATACTTGAAGCCGCAGATACGAGATTGATGTTAATGTAAGTTTAAATGTTAATACTCTTCATGATAGCTAATCACATTGATCCGCGTGTATATGTATTGAGGTGTTGATGTAGTCGTTTCTAGAACCACATTAATGTATGACAAATGGCAATCTACTGTGTCGGCATTTCAAGGTGGATTTAAGTGAACATATTTGTTTGCGGTAGATATGGAGAGGTGTAATAATTTATTGGCGCTGGTACGGTGGCTTGCGGGGCGTTTCTCGGTAAAGATTTGAAGACACTGAAATGTTGTTGATTGGATGGTAGGCTGGAATTGGGAAGGTAAAAGACGAGACTTTCCTATGAGAAGCTTCCACGACTCAGTGCTAGAAAGCATTGATGATATGCTCTTCATCGCAAGCAAGGAATGAGCTTCAAAGAGATAAAAACATATCTGCAGTATGTACACCAATTGTTAGCAAATCGAATGATGCCCCCGGGCTTGTAAGACAGAGAGGAGCATAACAACAAGTTTGAAATGAGAAGAAAGAAAAGCGTGAAGGGAAATATATATAACAGAATTTCCAGAAAATATCCTTTAAGTTTTAGCATTTAGTTTGGCCCATAGCGACGGCGCATTCTTTTTAGATCATAACAGTAAATCGGAAGGAATAGAGGCGATAGTTTTTCGGTAGTGTTCGTTCGTTCTAAAGAACAGCGGAACATACGCTTGCAGAATTTGAGCTAAATCTATATGCGATTTATATGCTACAGGAGAAGAAGTAGATCCGCTGGATATAGAGAAGGAGGAGGGGGTGGATTGTGAACAAAATAACCAGAGGAATCGGATGTTGGGTTCAGTGTGTTCGCCGAGAAGAAGAAGAATATTCATCATCATGGGTGTCTCTGTAATTGCTTTGACCGGTGTTTTCCTCGTACTGGGGCTTACGGCTGGAAATGCCGAAGCAGATAAAGGACCTAAAGTAACAGATAAGGTAAGAGTGTGGAGTATTTTTTTTTTAAATTATAGTTAAAAATTAGTCTGGAAAATGCGCAAATACTTGGCTGGGAAAGGTTGAAAATTGGCATATTTGCAAAAAACTGGGTGGTAAATAGGAAAAGAGGGCAGCTATGTGTGTACGATGCTGATTTTGCCAATTTTTTATAGTTATATCGACGGTTTGGAGGGTTCATGTAAAGAAGGTTGGAATGTAATGACGAAGGCGTCCGCGAAATGTGAAACATAAAATCGCATGGGTTGAAGTCATTGAAGCGTATGGTAGGAAGGACTCGATGTGGAAGTTCAAGCATGGATGAATGCATCTTTAAATGTATGTTTTCTGATTTCGTTTTTTAGGTTTGGTTTGATATTACCATCGGAGGAGAAAAGGCTGGAAGGATTGAGATTGGAGTTTTTGGAAAAACTGTACCCATTACGGCTAAAAATTTCATTGAATTAGCTCAGAAAACGGAAAAGGGAGAGGGATACAAGGGTAGTGCTTTTCACAGAGTGATCAAGGATTTCATGATCCAGGGTGGAGACTTCACCAAGGGTGATGGAACCGGAGGTAAAGATTAATTGTTAAAAATTGAATTAAAAATAGCGGCTCGTAGGTTTTGATGAATGCTAAATATTAATGAAAATGTTGGGAATTGCGAACAGGGCGAAGTATTTATGGAGAGAAATTCGCTGATGAGAACTTCAAGTTAAAGCATTATGGAGCTGGATGGCTCTCTATGGCCAACGCTGGAAAAGATACCAACGGATCACAATTTTTCATCACTACCAAAAAGACTTCGTGGTTGGACGGACGCCATGTCGTTTTCGGAAAAGTTCTGAAGGGAATGGTGAGGCTGAAATTGAATTTTATTATGCGATTGCCGACTTTTATGGAGAAACCTATGTGGTATGTAGCTTGATGATTAAATATTGCGATTATTTTCAATTTTCAGGATATTGTTAAGAAGATTGAAGCCGGTAAGACTGACTCCCGTGACAGACCCGAGCAGGAAGTCGTGATTGCGGACTGTGGAGCAGAAACCGTAGAACCATTTAGCGTAAGCAGGGAAGACGCTACGGATTAAATTAATAATTTGCTATTTAAACTAAGGCTTAACTCACATTGTGGTTATTAGTTTTCATAGATAAAGTATTAAATTTGTGGTAGACGTTCAGCCTACATTTTCCATCTTATACGAATATTGGTCCTTAGATTCACTTACATATAACCCTCTATCTAAAGTTACCATGTCATGTATTGGTTGCAAAAAAATTGTTTTAGTCTCCGATAATATGCACTAACAGCTTTTCTATTGACTGCTATGATTCTCTTGCATATTGTTTTGCTGTTGTTATTACTTGCTCGTACAATGTGCCAGTGAACTGAATAAATACGGATTTTCTAAGATTACATAAAAAACAGTACAGGGTTTGATAATATTGGACTCACTTTATTAGTAAAAACAACTATTCACAACTAGTGTTGGAAAGTATGAAGATCAAATTTAACTAGAAAACTGTCCAGTAAATGACAACAAAACTACTAGACCTTTTGATTCATGGTAGTCGTGTCGTGAGAAGAACACAATAGATTATTGCGAGAGTAAAAAGTTCTAGTACTCATATTTGATACTCTGTCGTTCCCTATTGTAAGCTGGATTGCGGCGGGGTTTGAAATCCATTTGTTGTCCGAAACCACGAGAGTTTCCACTCATACGGCTATTAATAGCGTCACGTTGAAATCCTCGCTGATTCATGCGAACGTCTTCCTTCGGTAAATCAATCTCCGCTTCTAGTAGCGTAGTAAGGGTCTGAAACAATACACAAGGAAAGAGCGTAAACAATCTTTAGACTGCTACTCGGGAATTATTGTTACAAGGGCTAAGAAACTGTTACGACTTTCAAGAGTCGCTACCGTACACTTTCTGCAATCAGATTAGTTTCTTGTAATGCTTTTACGATCCGCTGATATTCCAGAGATGTTTCTTTATGCCCAAGGCGATCCACTGCTGCTGCTAAATTATCCAACTACACCAACCACACGGAATAACACATTTTAGTTTTAAAAACAACCATATCCGCGTAAAACCGCACATATCGTAGATATTTTTTAAACATACCACATCAGGGCACACAGTGTGCTTAACTTCGTTTGTCGGAGTGTCTAATTCTAAACTAAGTCTGACTATCGGCAATGCATCATCCGGCCGTTGCAAATCAGCAAGCGCTTGAATCTAATGAATCAAAAAAGGAATCAAACGTGGTAAGAATACTGAGCTTGAACATTTCAAATATCGAATGTACACGAAGAAACGATCCCGGGATCCGCCAGAACTTACCTTTAAATTCCTAACTGTTACGTAATTACCGCCTCTAACAGATCCCAGAAGTTCTAATGTAACTTGTGGTGCGTTCTGCTGTAATGCTAAAGCCGCTACGAAACTTACAGCTCTCCTTGTAATTTCCACACCACTTTCTTTCATTTTATTTACAGCTTCAATTGCCTTGTTGTAACTGTCAGCGGTATTCTAAAACAAAATGAATGTACATGAGCAACTGGCGTCTTTCACAGCTTGCTTGCTTCGCGTGCAATAAAATATCTCACTGGTACATTATGTACATTGCACTTACCATTTTATAACAGCTAGCCATGGCTAGCATGACTATATTCCTTGGATACGAAAAGCCTTGTATTTTTTTGTGCTGCATTATCTCAAAGACATCGAGCACATCTTGATACATATGATTGTTGTACAAGAGGTCACACAATATTTGTGCAGTAATGAGCTGGTCAAACAGTCCTTCCATCTGTGGATCCTTAAATGCTGCCAAGGCTTCTGATGGTTGATTCAAATGATAATACATTCTCATAATAACTGGACCAAAGGTGAAAGTGCCAAACCGCAAGTTTCTGTTTTGCTCGTTAAACCTGCGGAGAAAAATATGAAATTATAGGAGCTATTTAAGAGATCTAGGAGATTATTTAAGAACTTCAGAAAACATTAGGCCAACTTACTTTCTTATCATCATTGAAATTAAAGATAGCTCATCGGGCTTATCCTCAATTAAATGTAGCATGTTTTTGAGATCTTCTGTAAAGATCATGTTCTTGGAATCAGGAAGGGCAAATTCTTTCATTTTGGTACGGAATTTGTCATCCAAACCGGCAAACTGTGACTGTACTTGCGTTCGTCTCCTCTGGTATCCATCCAATCCTATAGCTGAAGGCGTATACAATGTCCTGCTCAAACTTGAAGGGCATCTCCCTTTAAACATTAAGAAAATTGTTATTAAATATTCGCCTGAATGCCCGTTTCCAAAATGCATAATGCATGATGCAATAATTTAATATTCTCTTTAGCATCACTTATGTGCTTGAAGAAAACTTCAAACTTACAAACAGCATTTGATGTTCTGCACACTAGTGCAGACATGCAGAGTCCTGTTGATGTCATTACAAAAAGTGTAGTTTTCAGTTAACTGTAGTAAAGAGTGGCTCTGCGGTGTGATCGAAAATCTGAAAGATTTAAAATTAAAAACCGGTATGATTAGCTATTCACGAGGCAAAGTTCTCTTATATTTACATCTGTAAAGATTCGCTCCAAGAATCGCTCCGCTAACGCCAAATGTGCACATAATATTCCGTTCATCACTACAAATACCGATTTTCTATATAATAATTTATAAATTGAATCTAATGTTGTCAAATAAAAATAGTAAAAATTAAAGACGCTTACCTTCAATAACATAGAAATTCTTGATAAAATGTCTGCAAATCTGTGGTTAGTGGTTACTATTAGTGAGATAATCGTGAAAACGTTGCACTCATTAATTAACTTTAAAAGCAAATACAAACCGGTATTTAGTTGATTAATTATGAAGTGTTGTTCACAAACTTATCGTCGAGCAGTGAAGGATTAAACCCCGGTGGCTAAAACATGTGCAACCCACTAGGATTCCGACAGTTTCAACTAGAAGCTCGAGTTCAAAGTATGTCTACAAGATGGCGTTAGAGTTTCAAATGGTATAGGAGGACTCCCGGAACTTTTTCTCCGTGGAGAAAGTTGCTCGGGCAAATACGGTAAAAGTAGGTGGCCAAAAAGCTAAAAAAGCGAAAGAAGACCTTCCGTGACCTGCGTTCATTGGACACATATTGTATCCCTGGAGAAACCATCGCATAACCTTAAAAAGAAGGGAATAAACTAGTGGACTGGACGTAGCGGGTTTCATAAATGGATTTTGGTTTTTTATCGCTCTAATAAATGACGGAATGAATTTCATTTTGCTGGGATAGAACGGCAGAGTTGAGGGAAGAGTAGCTGCGGAAGTCTAGAAATCTAGAAGGATCCTTAAGCCATTTATTCTGGAAGTTTGGTCGGAATTAATTGGGCCGACACTTTCGGACATCCCTTTGGGTGTAATGCCCGTCAGCTTGGAAATTACACTTTCAAAGAGTGGCAAGCATGAAGAACTAACAGGCTCCAAGTAAACTGATAACGGAGAGAAATGAAATGTATCATATATTGCGACCGACGTGTGTGCTAACTTTAACGAGTCCATGGAAATTGCAAGAAGGGAGTGAAATACTGAAACGCCCAAGATCGGCATTGAGAAGAGATGCTTTTGTTTCCATCGATAAGTTTACTCACACTGGCAAAAGACTCTCTGCAGGCTGTATGGACAAAACAGGGAGCTGGGAAGCGATATACGGTTCTTGGGAGGAGAAAAGAGAGAGGCGGGGATGTGCATGACATAAACTTAAACCGTGTTCCATTCTATTGCATAGGAATGAGAATTTGGGAGTGAAGAATAGAATGGTTATGACCGTAGAATCAGTGACAGACAAACAAGAGGAATGTGTCACTTGGAGCTCTAAGACCCGTAATGGTAACAACAGAGAGAGACGACAGCAAATTCAAAACTCGGTGATAGATTTCGTAAGAGGGGCGTCGAGTGAAAGCACGAGATGACGTGGGTGAAATGAGCAAAAAATGGTGTCGACAAAAAACGATAAATGGTTTGAATGGAACTGCTTAGCAAATTTACGAAACATTAAATGTCTACACGCCCTGCTGCTGAAAAGGATTGCGATGAGAATTCACGATAAGTGTTACACTTACGGAGAAATAATGAGTCACCTTTATATTTCAAAATGAGCATATGTAATGATTTGCGATTCAAAGCTAAACCCATTACTGGCAAAGCGGCAGCAGCCAAAAAGGAAATTTCTAAAAATATACTTGTCAAGGAAGTGAGATATTTGAGCTATAATGAAGCGTGAAATTCTAAAATGTTTCAGCGAAACCATTCACGTTTTTCTCACTTCCTTTCAGATATTCAATACAGAAAAAGAATGATGAGGAACATTTTATTGAATCTATTTATTTGGAATCGAAAAAATTGAAATCATTCAAGTAGTCTCTCAGATCAGTTACATGCTCCCAAATATATATACCTGAAATAGGAATGGAGAAAGTTGAAAAGAAAACTAGAGTTATTTAGGTAACAATCTGCATTGGCATTGAAAAGATGAAGAAGGCGAAGAATTGGCACCGAAATTTTGTAAGAAGGTAGAAAACGTGTTTACCTAAACTAAATGTGTAAAACATGTTCTCGTAGTATCTTTGGGACAAGATGACAAGGAATACGGTGTAGAGTCGTAGGGAATCGCTTTTCTCAGAATCCACCGCAATGCCGGACAAGCACTTTAATGAAATGTCCTGTTTTGAGGCCAAGTACGCAGTAAGCAGAATCTGGAGCGGTGCTGTAAAACAAGAGATGGCTGGCAATTTAAGGAAACGTGACGGATACCCGCCCGCTTATCCGCCCGCAAAGCACATCAAGTTGATGATCTAAAAGAGCAGGAGGTGGATGGAGTGTAAACGGTATAATTAAGGCGTTCAGTAGATTCATTTAAAGCCGCTGTCCCATTTATAGGTCAGACAGAAACGTCGTACCTCCTCTCTCTCTCTCTTTGGCTGAGCGAGAGGACAGGTAAAATCCATACAGGACGAAAGAAATAGACGGACACGGACACGGAGTACATATCAGCTATAGTTTTTGCTGACAGTTTTCTACTGCATGGATGTGAATTATACGAGAGGAGGAAAGTATTAGCTCACGCCATTCCGATCCGGATTCTCTGCCACATGCAATGTGTAAGGGCAAAGCTGAAGCTGTAAAGCACTCTGACCTAATCAATCCTCAAGTTAGTGAAAATGGTGGCTGCTGATGGCGATGGAGAGCATGGTGTGGCGTATGCAACGCGTAGCAGTTTCATTCTTATAGGAAGCCAAAGAGAAAGCAGAAGTGGTGGCGGTTATGGTGTGGAGAAAGGAGGGAGAAGAGAAGCAAACTACAGAATGGTGAAAGTCCGGGAATAGAAAGAAGAATATTATATAAGCATGAGGAAACTTGGGAAAGCAATGCAGTTAGACTAGGCCCATTCAGGCAGGTTTTTAATATGAGTGTAACGGAACATGAAACCATAAGTATATATAAGGTGGTGTAAAGTTGAGTTTTAATTCATTTGGAATGCGAACAGAGGGACAGAAAAGATAGAATATGTACGAAAAATGTATTGTTCGGAAGTTCGGATGAAGAAAAAAAGCGTTGATGCAGGTAGATTGTAGGAGATTTAAAAGTAATGTTTTGGTTCTATTGTAATTCAAGGAACAAGTTCTAGCTGTCCAGATTAAAGATTTGCGAAGGGAGAATAATACTTTGTAAGACTTTGAAAAATTGTAGGTGACAAGGCAAATATGGTTGTGCTCCAAAGGAATTGTGACGGATTCAAGTGGCAGCTTATTCTGTGGAAGAAAGTAAAAAGTTTCCCTGAAATCTTCTTACTTATTCCATCCTCTCTTCCATCTCTTAAAATTCTCGCTCCCTGTCAGAATTCCTAAAGCAATCCCTGCTTTCTCCATAAATGTAAGGGAACTGGGACCTCTCAATGTTCTTCACCGTTGTTGGAGTCTTCATAAACTGCTCGCCTTATCTCCTGTAATTTTGGCGAATCATTGGCTCAGAGAATGGAGGTGTGGGTAAAGATACGGGGGATTTTCTCAAAATGTCAACATACAACACATATTTTGAATGCTATCCTGAAGAAGACAGAAAGAGGAAAGACTATAGGGCATGTGCTGCGAAAGTAGGAGAGAAAAGTAAGAATATATTATGTCTATATACTTCAGGAGGCAAAGTTTTGGAAGACGGGAGAAGAAGGTCGAGGAAATGAAATGGAGAGGAAGCGACGTTGGAAGATGTGCAGATTTTTTCGGGCACGGCCGCGGGCACGGGCTCTGTTCGGAAGAGAAACTCGAAGCTGAATTTGGCGGAACTGTGTGCTTCATCTCCGGGTATTCTGGCTCTCGGAGCTCTCCCTCACTTCCTTTCTCTTCTATTGTGTGCAAAATTTTTTAGATGCATGTACGTACGGGCTAAGGATGTAGCATTAAGTTTAGAATCAAGTCAAAGTACTTTACAGACTTAAACTATATATTTAAGAATGTAGGGGAGTGAGAGAGTCAGAGTTGAGGGAGTTTGGAAATATTGGGTGGGATTAAAACTATGTGGGAGAATAGATCAAGTATTTCCAGATATGCTGTGGGCTATATCTACACATCCTCTGCAAAATCCTGGCAAATTCGCATGCTCCCATCTTCTATTTAAAATGCCCTTTACAAACTTGCCCTTCCGAGGCTGACTAACGGAGCTGGCTCTATTCTATTCTCGCTGAAATCTCTTTCAGATTGTAGACGCACGAAGAAGACCGAATATTGTGTAGAAGAGCAGTTAGGAGACAGGCATATGTAGTGCGGGAATTTTGGGAAACGCTCTATCTTGCAAAGCAGTAACTTTTGCTCTTAAAGACTCTTTGGTGAATTTACAATAAATTGTTTTTTGGAACTAGGATTCGATCGCAACTTAAGTTTCAAAGATTGAATGCTTAATGGTGGTCAAGATTAAAAGCGGGTAGAGATGAACTTTGATAATGGTTAGAAAGGCATTATTGCGTTAGTACATCACTTGGATTGCGAAACCATGGATATTATTAGCGTGCAGAAAAAACAAGGTGCGGCGGAGATTGAGTTAGCGGACGTCTCCAGACTAGTTGAAGGGATGTAACCGAAATTCGGTTTTTTTGGTGGCAACTTTCTCTCTCTTGCTCTCTCTCTCTCGCTCCCTTCTCTTGTCTTGAAACCTTTGAGATTCGCTGATGGTCGTTAGAAATGGCGAATATGACCGAGCGGAGAGATCCACTCGCTTAACCTGTGCCGTCCCATGCTCGGAACGCTTGACTGTGCTCTCGTACTCTGCTATAACAGCCTCCCCTCATTACAGCGTTCCTCAGTGTTCTCCTCGGATTCGGTTCGATCTGGGTGCGGGTAGTAGGAAGAAACGGGAGTTTTTTTCGCGAATCCTCCGAAGGAAGGGTTACGGACAGGGAATGGGTAGAGCGAGTGTGCCATTTAGAGTCCCGTTTATCGAGACTTGGCGTATGCATTTTCGGATGAAAACGTTGAATAACGGAAACGAGATGGAAGGATAGTACATAACGGGATGCGTTTAACATGGGTTTTACGTGAATAGTTTTATAGTTATTTGGCCCAGAGGTCTATAGAACTTTGGTTTAGGAGCGGAGGAGGAGTAAAGGAGGAAACGGTGGAGGTGGTGCCTGGTTGGGCTGGTATTATTGCTTCGTGTGTGGTAGTATATACTGGATGGATGGTGGTGTATACGTCTGGAGGACTACTGGTGCGTATAGTTTTGGGTTGGTTTGGGTGGAGGAAGTTGTTGGCGATCTCCATGGCACTTCTCTATTCTCTTTCACCCATCGTCTTAAAATCCCAGCTCATTCCCTCCGACCTTTTCTCGTGTGAGAGCTGTAGGAATTTTTTGGGGAAAATTTTGAAACATTTAACCCGATAATTCCAGGAGTAAATTATTAATATTTCAAACTACCCTCCTAACTCCCCTTACCCGCGTATGGTATTTATTTGGAAATTATATAATTAAATTATAAGACTCTGAAATCCTCGTCGGGTTTCCGTCTGAATCTTTTTGCTCTGGGAATATTTCCCCCTCAAGACTCTGTGTGTAAGGAGGAGGAAGTGAAACGGAATTAATTTTCAAGATGACTAACTCTTGAGGAGAGTTAGTTGAAGATTGTTGTGAGGAGAGTGAGTGGAAGGATTTTAAAGCACCAGTAAGTGACTTATCGGAGTGGGGCTTTTTGTGTGTGGGTTGGTGTGCTACGACGACGAGAAGCTATATTATAATATCTTAATCTTGGCCTCCGTTCTTGACGTCATTATCGCTGGAGAAGGCTAATTGCTGATTAACTTTGGATGGAAGCGCACGTCAATCCGTAAATCTAGGATATTGACTGTGTTGGTTGTGTTGTGATTCTGGAGGGATTGCCTGTGCGCTGGTGTGGGACAATAGAGAGATTATTACAGGATTGTATTGGTGTTGATTTAGCTGTGGAGAAGGGACAGATAAGACTCGCACCTGCCTTGCCTGGAATTGTTTACGCAGCAGTGTGTTAATTGCGTGAATTCAATGCTCAAACTTTTAAATTCTAGGAGAGTGGAAAAGTGTGGCGCGGCATGAGTTTTGAAGGTGATGGCTACTGGAAAAAAATATTTCCAGTTTCGGTGACGAAGGATAAAGTGAAATTTAGCAATTAATTATTGTGAATAATAGTCAAACTATCGAGGAATCCGTGTTGCAAAAGCTCAATTAGGTAACTGGGTTTGAAAGGAGCTGTGAGAAGACTCCTTTTGACGTTGAGAAGGGGATCATTTGTAAGGAATCAGGTATGATTGATTTGACTTGTTTGTGGCATGTTAATTAATTAAACTTGTGCGTTTACGATTGGTGTTATATTAATGAAGGATGAGTTTTTTTTGTAGAAGGTATTTTAAATGGATGTCAAAGTTATTTATGCTATTAATCATGTATAATTTTATGCTCAAGGATATATGATTGAACCGATAATTAGTTTAATGTGTGTGAATTTTTCTAGCTAATTTGGGCTAGTAAAATGTGAGGGTGTGAGTATTGGATTCATGTTAAAATAGAGGTCAAGATGCAAGAAGCAGTTTTAGATATCTTTTGAGGGGAGTTCGATTCGGTGAAGTTCGATATTCGAAGAAGATAATGGAAATACTAAGGAATGCTGTAGTATGTCCTGAGTCAGTTGTAGAATGGTTTATTTAGACTGATTATAACTTTGAAGTGGATACAAGTTGACAAAAGTAAAGTTCCGCTAGTAATTTTATGACAAGTTGTATTATTTAATGCAAGCTCGAAAAAGTCTTGTTGAATAATTCATGGTTATTGATTATGTTTTTGTAGTGATTCCGATCCCTGGGGAAGGAGACAGTCTAGACCTTGTTTGAAGCGGCATCCTCGAGGAAGAAGGAAGGGACTCTTTAAATTGTACAAGAATATTTTAAGCCATAACGTTTAATCTGTTACAATGGGAATCAGAATGTGTGGTAGCGAAGAAGTCAGTCATCGCCAAGAAGATTGTCGGCGAAGAAAGCGAGACGGAGCTCCACGGATGCTCAACTTGAGAAACACTCTTCCGATCTTTAATAATTGCTACATTTTTATATTAACCAGTCTCATTATGTTGATTGTGTCTTCAAGTTCGAGTGCAGCTGGTAAGTTAACATCTTGCTTTAGCGTCATGTTTTTGATGTTTTATCGAATTCCGTAGAATAATATCAGGTCTCACTCAGTGGATGTAGTTGTGGTAAATTGCGATTATATTGGAGGAGTTGCTCAAATGAAGTTACTTACAACAGGCAATGCCTTTTCTTCAAGCCTCTGTTCTAGCGCGTTCCATCTGTCACACGCTGATTAGGTTAAGTTCAGATAAGCGATGACCTATTCTTGCAGTAGTACGAATTACTGGATGGTTAGAACAGATAAATCAAGGGAAGGAGGAAGTAATGAATCGCTAGAAGCTAGCTGAAACTTGTACCAGTATTGTAATCGATGCAATCGCATTGGGACGTATTTGAGTATACTCTTTCTACCGAATCATAGGCCTTACGATTCATCAAAAATAAGTATACTTTTTTGAAATTCGTGATAAACTAGTGACAAGAATTTGGTGCGTGTCATCGAATGTATTTCAGAAGGATAAATAGCAAGGCTAAATTATCAAACAGAGCATGTAACGGGAAAGTGGGTGGTGGCTGGATAAATGATGACTGTGTAATTAAGTTATTCGGATCAGAACATTTTTGGGATAGCAAATTGAGCTTCAAATACTGTGACGGAGGCGGGAGAATGGACGGAGACTGCTGATGGAGATCATGCGGGAAGAATGAGCTGTGGGATGAGAGGCTGGTATTAATTAGTAGGGTTGTTAAGATACCTGAGTAGAATTTATTTGATTGAGCGGATGAACAAGCTGGGTGTGTTCGCGCTGGAGACAATTTGTACAATTTTTCCTTGCTTAACGAAGCATATTTCGCAGGACGATTTTTTAGCAGAGGTAGTTGGTATTTCAAGAGCTCTGCCGTAATCAAGTAATAGGGCAAAGACAAACAACGCTTGGGTTTATTTTTATACATGCAATAGGTGCATTCGTCGGAGCAATACCTCTCTTGTTGCAAGATGGAGAGCAGTTTAGTTCAACTCCTGAGATTTAATTGTGCATCTTCCCGTTCACTTTATTCTAAATTTCAATAGTTTCAGGATTTTTAAGTAAGCTGTAGTTGGGTATCAAAGGACGCTATACGTATAATAAATTAGATTTTGCAAAGTTTGTGAGCGCGTCACTGCATAACGCTGCCTATTATGTGAAAACTATTATTATATACATGCAAAGGATGGGTGAACTATGCGACACACCACACGTGACGCGGATTGAATGGATTGTAGATTGTAAGGTGGGCCTGATGACTTTAAATTTGCTCTCCCAGGATCCTAAAAGCTATAGATCGTTATGTGAATCTCAGTCTTGATTGATTGATGTAGCTTATTTGACTCTTTTGGAATGGAGCATCGACGCAAAGATTGATTTTTATTAGTATAGCAGCAAATGTAGCGTGTCATGGTAACAGATTTGTAGCTGATGCAGCTCAGCGTAGGTGCTAATGTTAATCCGAAAAGAAATCGTGAGAGACTTTTGTTTATTTTTCTGGAATTTGTTGAAATGCGATGCAGATTGTACACCAAAGTTTTTCGGCGAAGACATGGAGGAGGTTTCAGTTGGTACTCGAGATGTTATTCTCAAGGAAGGAAGTTCATTCCGGTTGACATGTCATTTGAAACATTTTCAACCCATTAAGTGGACACTTCAAAAAAAAGAAATTACCCCTTCGCTACAAGCGCAACTCAATATAAGAGAGAAGACTCACCTTGCCCACAAGGGAAACGTTATGTTCACGGAAATTGTTGTTTCCAATGCCTCGAAACAGCATTCTGGAGAATATAAATGCACTCCACAATGTTTAGACGGGTCGAATGATGGTCTCAAAGTTATCGTGATTTTTGGTCAGTTCCATATTTAATCACTAACCTAAGAATAGAAAAATGTAGATAAGCGCCGTTAAAAATGTATTTCCTTCTTTTACCTGTTTATTCTCCTAAAGATGTTAACAAATGCCGAACACGGCATAATAACCATTTGGGTAATTCTCTACTAAATAATTCCTGGTTCAATCGTTCTTTGTTGAACGTTTTTGTAAAGGAAATTGACTAACGGATAACGCAGCGTTGAGTTTTTTTGTACGCTAATGTAGCGAGTAGTACTATACTGGAAATATAACAAAATTTGAGTCACTATTAGTAAATACTGCCAAGTATTGTATCTAAACCAGCTGATATTTCAAAATATAAAAAAACTCGTGCTAAGGAAAATTATGCTAGAAATGCTGTAGCAAAAACTTTCGTTTCTCATCCCTTTAGTAGTGAAGAATTGGTTAGTTTCCTTGACTTGTTCTGAAGTAGACAGGATTAGGAATAATTTCATTAGGGAAATTACCTTGTATGAACCCTCCTATCTGGGAGATTTCCGACGACTTAAGTAGCTGTAATCCAGTTTGCCGTTATTAAAATGGTGTGAGCGTGAATACTGACGCACGCTCAACTATCTTCTTACAATTATCATGTAGTAACATAATGCCTTTTTTATTAACGTGAAATTGAAATGCGTTTGCGCTACGGATACAGAGTAACATTTTGTATATGGTGTAGCTTGTCACTTCCGATCTCAACCTATACTGGCTAAGCTCAATTTTCTAGCTTTATGAGATTATACGTTATTTGCTGTAGGATTTCGTATCCCTGAAGATGCTTAATGCAATTGACATTTAAACCTGTACCGGTATGTGATGAGTTGATGCGCACTGTTTAACCATCTTAAAGAATGTAATAACCTATTTTGGAGGTACTAAAAGAGAACTGCAAACTAATAGCTGTTGGCATTTAATTATGATTATGTATATTTGTTGCTATAGTGTGTATTCAAGCAGCAGCTACTAACTAGTATCGTTTAGCTAGAAATTGGAGACAGAATTTAACGAATTACCTTATGATAAACATTTAAAAAATTGTATGCTTACTTATAATATCCTGTAAAAGTTGATGAGTTGATTGACGGTATTACAAAGCAAAGGCAAAGCAGAGGTGTCGAATAATGCTTCATTGTTGACTTAACTGTCTGAATACCCAGCGACGTACATTCGTAAATTTTGCGTAATTAAGGCTGCTCGCTCGCTCATTCATCATTCCGTATTTATCTTACTACATGCTAGTTTTGGCGCAGTTGATACTTTCTTTATAAGTTTTGTGTTTCCCTCTTGGTTCACACTTGAGATAAATAAAATTTTGCATTTGTATTTCAGGACAAGATCCAACTGTAGAAGGCGTCAAAGAAATGTATAGCCCAGAGGAAGGAAGGCAGTTGGTCATTTACTCGGCATTAGAGAAGAGGGTAGAACTTAAATGCCATGCTGCGAATGTTAAATCTATAGATTGGTAAGGAAAGACCGGCCAAGTATTTTAATTGAATTTAGTTTTAGTAAACTGGAGTTACATACATACGGTAGTTATGGATGGAAAATAAATGAACTAACTTTGGCTTACAGGGTAAAAGGTTCAAGAGCAAGCGATCCAAAAATTAACAGTTGCGAGAGCAAGAGAAAGAAAATAGATCCTGAAGAAACTCAAGCGGCTTTTCAAAATATCCGAGATACTCCTTGTACTAGAGATATTGTGGAGACGAAAAGCGGAAATGGGAGCACGAAGCACTTGACCCTTCATGTACCGTGGGCAAGACCGGAAGACTTTGGGTCATACACATGTAGAACACTACCTCAAGATTCTCCTCCAGATAGCAGGCCTTTTGGAACGACGGTTCAACTCCGACGTAATTGACTATTTTAACTTTTTTTCTTATTTCAGTTGATATGATGGGTAAAAACTTGTTTCACACTTCAATCTTCGAAG
Source organism: Sminthurides aquaticus (assembly GCA_906901655.1). Classification (NCBI taxonomy): domain Eukaryota; kingdom Metazoa; phylum Arthropoda; class Collembola; order Symphypleona; family Sminthurididae; genus Sminthurides; species Sminthurides aquaticus. The sequence goes on along the minus strand of CAJQTT010000014.1, from coordinate 1,330,387 downwards.
TGAATGTAACGAAAAATAATCGGAAATTCGGAAGAGACGTGACACATGATGCTAAGAGAGAAGGGATGCTAAAAGTAGTTTGAATTTAGAAAAAGCACAAGGATTGATTTATGAAACTCATACTACAGATTTGAGAATACAATAGTGTTGAAAAATACTTACATACGGTTTGAATGAGCTGAAAACTGAATGGTGATCTTTGATTGTGCTTCTAAGCTCATCTGAGTAATAGCTGAAGTTATCCTTCCGTGCTTTCTAAGCTCATTTTCCGTGTGAAGAGTAGATGAAAATGAATTTAGAAGAACACATGTAATATAAGGATAGTAAGGGTTGCTTGTGGTTTGAAAAAATATTTCTGTCGGCAGTGTTTCTGTACTCCCTAGTAGTTTAGTATTAACCTTGCTAGAGAAGCACCTCGAAATGCTCTAGGTAGAGACAGATACAGAGTCTGTGTGACTGATGAAATTGACTTGCTTTGGTAAATGTAGTGTCATTTTGTGTTTTTATATTCAAATGCCGTCTCAATGCCATGTGGATAATGTAGACAAAGTAGTGAGATTGAAGAGGGCCTCGGCCTCGTCAGAAGATATGGGCAACGATACTACCAGTGCTGAAGAGAAAAGTAAATTCGGAAGAAACGGTTTACCTTCCTAAAATTTTGCTTGTTTCATGTCTCGTATTTTGAAACTTTTTATCAAATCCAAAATCAGTTTTGCTTAAGCTAACGTTTGCTAATGAGTTTTTCATGCTTCAATTATTATCCTTCTGATGCTACTTTCAAATTGTAATAACCCACATATACATTTTGTAACCTTATCAATGACAGACTTGTTTTTTTCATCAAAATATGGAAACATTCCGTAGCAAACTTTCTAGCTCAAGAGTCGGGAAGCCACATTCTTGGATTTTAATTCAGTTCTGGTAGATGCAGAGAGATATCTTAGGCGATTTTTCAATACTTTGAGAACGAGATTTTGGCTTTTGTTTCTCACAATTTTCAACAGTAAAGAAGAAATACAGCATCCTAGCTGTGGTCTTGTACAGCGGTAGTTGCGATTTGCTTACACGATCTAATATGCAATGTACATAACGCTGCTTTATTCCGTTTACTTAATCCTTACGGTTCAGTTCAGCTGAGTGATCAGCTTTATTTGAAAATTCCCCTTTATTGTAATTATCACTAAATGCTTGACAGATTTATGTGTGTATAAAAATTGGTGGCAGTGATTTATGACCCTGCCCAGCTCTGAAGTTTTTAAAAAATTTCACACTGCACTTTCAAATGTTCGAATCGCACGTTTTTTTCCTTCTACTTTTCATACTTGTGACGCGGCGTCATGGTCACTGTTTTGTATCCCGTATGTGCGGGGAAGCAGTCGCAAATACACGCCAGTTGCATCAGTTTGTATATTTAATATTGGCTTCATTGCAGTGTATGTTTGTTCACGTGGTTTGTGATCTTTATATCGCCAGTGCAATTGTGTTACTCTTATACTTCGCCAAATAACCAAATTTATTTGTGAAATTTGCAGAAACCTTCAGAGTTTACCGCAACTTTGATAAAGGTCATCGGAGTGTGACTGTCATAGAGGGAAATAAGCTTCACATCTTCTGTAATACAACGGTACAGAAGAATGTAAAAATGCAGTGGTTCAAGGGTAAGATGAAAGGATATCAACTGACATCAGTTTGCATTAAATATATAATAACCATTTGAACTATCGGATTTGTGTTTGTTTCAGATGACATTCCACTGGCATTAGAAAGTGACGAAAAAATTAAAGTGCATAATGCAACCTGGTTTGAGTACACCGAAGCCGAGCCGAAACATAGAGGATGGTACAAATGTGAAGCAAATTATAACGGCATAAATGCAACCTTCAAATTCTACGTCCGAATTAAAGGTAATGACTCTTCACAACAGCGCATGATGCTTACATGATAAATATATCTGCACAAATAATTTTTCCTTGAAGAAGCTAAGGAAACATAGTTAAGTGTTTGTGTCATAATGATGCTTTGTATCTTTTTAGACAAGTTAATGCCATTGTGGCCATTCCTGGGAATCTGCGGAGAAGTGGCTGTGCTATGTTTGATTATCATCATATACGAAAAGAGACGCAATAAGCAAGAGCTAGAGGAGAGTGACACGGACGGAAGTCCTGAACAAGAACAGTAAACCGTGTTCAATCGTTAAATGCACAGTGAAAGAATACGGGGAGGTCTTCATTTCTTCGATTACGTTCGACCTCCGTACGGTTGGCAAGATTTAAACGCATCAAAGGATAACTACTGTATCTATTTAACGAAGGATCGCCTGCAACGTGATTGGCAGTTTTACTACTACGGCTACCCACTGTTTTAGGCCTAAAATTTAATTATATAATTGCCCATTCCTTTTTTTCCTTGACCTCAACTCGACTTTTGGAAGCTATTCTCAATGACAGGAGTTGCTTGCGGATGTACCGATGAACTTATTTGTTGAACTTAAAAGTGTGTTCTTACGTGCTCTAGTCATTTGATTGATTGATCCTAGAATCCTCCAAGGAAGCGTTTCTGTCCTCCCATGGTGTAACCAAGTATTTAAAAGTTACAAGTTGATCAGATACTGCGGTCAATTCTCCGTGTTCGGCACCGATAAAGAGTGATCGGAATGGATTTTTGAGTACCTTTTGAATTAGTGATGTGAATCACTTTTGGAATTATTACGAGTTTGTAACCTCATCCTGGTGAGGTATCCTCGTAGCCTTAGATTTTTAATGAAATGTATGTCGGTTGAGTGAAATGGATTTATGCGATTTCCGGAACTCTGCACAAAGATTCTATACAATACATGTGCTTGAAGTCATGGAGGGAAGGGAGCGTTAATGCTCTCGAAAATCTTGATTATGTAATAGTTGTGCATGTACTTTTCTGAATCCTCAATGAAGTAGCCTATCAGCGTGTTCTACGATCTAATTCCTCTATAACAGAAACATCACTTGCGTAATTATTGCCCAGAATATCGATGAATATAAAAAAAGAGTTGTTTTAAATGTATCCACTTGTCTAACCTGCTATGGTAGTAAATCGCTCGCATTCAAGGGAATAAGACCCCTGTAAGTAACCATCTACTAAATGAAGTATCTATTTCTGCCCTACTGACAAAATTTTAAGTATTTTATAATCCCTGTGTATTTTATCGTAAGGAACTTCCAATTGTTTTTAAAACTGGCACTATGCATATTATGCAAGTTCTTTATTATCCTGGATTCGTGCTGCAATCACGATGTAATGGCAATCATCCTCAATGATTTGTATCCAAGCTTATGTGCGATGTTACGCAGATGCTTTGCTGTTGGAAGATGTGGTTTACTTTATCGTTTTAAAGTCAATAGCACAGATATTTGAAAGAGCTAAGTAATAAGAGTTATAATCAGTATGCGTTATAGCTACATTAGGAATACCATTGCCCAAAATGTGAGAGAAATAATTAGTTCCACTGCTGCCAGTTCCTATAATTGCTTATGTAATCCAGCTATTTATGAAATTGTTAACCATTTACTAATAATCTTGTATAGGACAACATTCGTAACTATTCTAGCGACTGGAAAAACAACAAAATCCGGACACATCTCACGTATGTTAAACCGTAGAATTGAGGATAACAAGAATACCTAGTGGTGCTAGTCAGTCTTGGTAGGCTGATAGCTTTATTGAGTGCTAGCTATAATCACATAAGTGGAATGTGTACTTTAATTGCTGAAAACAAGGATGGCAGAATCTTTAGATATTCAAAGTAAGAAAGTTAGATGGAAAGTTGGAATTCGAGGGGTGGGATCGGAAATCTTGGAATATGAGAATATACTCTCTCCACATTAAGTTGCTATTACAGAACTAAGCTCGTATTATTCGTTACATAGTGATAATGAAAATAAAGACAATTGCCAGAATACTATTAGATCAAGTAGAAGTTAACGGAAATACGAAGGTCAAGAATTAACCAAGAGAAATGCAAGATCTATTGTAACCTATTTATTCTCTGCTATAAGTATTAAAAGTTAAAGTTAAAGTTGAAGGCTACTGAGTACGCGGTGGAAGACAGCTGCTCTATGAGCGAGCTATCTTCTCACTAGAGACTCGCTATAAGTATTAAATTGTGTCGTAAAAGAAACACCTACCGTATTAAGCTAGCAGGCTATATCCTTAGCAGCTTACAGTCGTATTAATTAAGTTGGTCGATAAGAAAGATTTCCTGATGAAGATGTTTCGTAAAGCCATGAAGCTGCTACTTCTAGTTGTTACACCTCCTACCTAACTTGTCAAGAAGATGTAAACTAACCTTCTGAAGCGTCCTAGAAGCAGTATAATTATTGCAATGTACAGATATTTCTTGTCCCAGTATCAACTATGAAAGTGCTGTGAGAGAGGAGATAAGTATAATTAACAACAAGAGTGTAAAAGTATTTAATGAAAATGATAATCTGATAGCGTTATAATAATAAGAAACGCAGAGAAATAATTAAATGCTACAAACTGATAGTATTAGTTAGTTTAAGCAAGGGCTCTTGTATCGCATGCGGATATTCTTCAAGGTTAATAACCAAACCAAACTCACTTATAAATAAAGCGGCGGAGACATGTATTACTCGATGAATTGTATCGTAGCTAAAATGATTACTCATAGACTTGATTCTCGTTACAGCGAAGGGAATGTAGTTTAAAAATATACTAGGCATAGGTCGAATCGGAAATAAATCCTAAAGAGTTGTTCCCATTTTACCAATAAGGGATTGGGAATTAATGATATTGATACACACAAGTGCACTCGATTCATCCATCACCTTCAGTCAGCTGGGACTACCAAAATCTTCTTGACTCCTTCAGAGTACTGTTAAGGTGGCCATGTTGATGCGCTGTATCAAATCGAGTATATACGCTGAATAACTGTAACACCGCTGTAGGTGTGAATTAATTGCGTCAGATCTTTTCAAGTACTGTCTGCCAGAAAGAAGAAGACACAATATTCGCAAAACATATTACTAGGCGCAGGAGTGGTTGAGAAGTATAATTTAAAAGGATCGGGTGTGTACTTATTTAAACTCATATTAATTTTAACAAAATCGTTAGCGATATGGTCCAGGCAAGGCACGACATTTATAACTTTCTCCTCATGCATGCGTGTGTCTTCGTTCGGAATAACTAAAAGCCTGTAGTCGTCCTAATTGTAGACTGTAATGATTTTGTAATAATTATATGAGTTTGCATCAGGAGACATGAATGTTGATACAGTGATGAGGATAGGTTTCTTCTTGCCGTTAGATGTATTTAAATTATTATAAAGTAATTCCTACAAAAGTACACATCCACATGTGTGTCAACAATATTATATCAAATTTTAATTGCCTATACAAGAGTACAGAACGGTAGTGTTTAAGAGGATACATGTGTTTAAAATAAATGAGTTGAATCTTTATTAATTTAAAGGCGGAGCCTGCGTAAATGAATGGGAGAGAAGGAAGAGAATACAGAAGAAGGTGAGGAGAGGAGGATAATGAAGCGCCAAGGGGATTTTGTGAAATAGTTTACAATTAAATTGTGGAAAAATCGTAGGTTGTTCACTGGAAATATTCACTCAAGTCTATAAACTTGAAGTAATGCAATTACTGCCGCATATTATATTATTAGTTATATAAGAGACCGTTGCACTTGATGCAGTGCCGGAAACTTGCAATGATTATCTCCCGCGGATTGTAGGCTACATATAATACAAAATCCTATGACTTGCGGAGAGCCCTCTGTGTGTTAAAAGTATTGAGGTTAACTATACAGAGTAGGTAGGTAGAGCGATAGTGTAAAAAACAAATTGATATTGAAATAATAAATACAATTAATTCTAATAGTACTATTGTTAAAAAAACTTACAAAACTATAACATACGTTGTTATGTACTTGTTGACAAATTATCATAATATATAATCGCGAAATAGCAAATTGAGACGGACTTAAATCCTTAAATAAAATAATCATTACACTGAAAATGTCTAATAATTTCGGGCCAGTTTCCGTTACAGGAGGACATTGAAGCTCCAATGATAAATTCGTCTCATCTTCCCCACTTTGTGTTGCCGTGGTTATGTTAAATTATTGCATACTAAATCAGTGAAAGATGAGAGCTTCTTCATGAAACTTGCAGATCTGTATGAACGGGAGCGAAGATGACGCAATTCTTGATCCTTCTTGATACTTGAACTTGGCTCAAGTACTGTTATTTACGGCAAACATGATGCTGCATAAATGATGCGGATTTTGTGAAATCTTCCGCAATTTGCATTAGCAAGTTTTATATCGCTATCCGCTACCGCTAGTGCATTGGATGGTAATTTAAGTTACGATTCATGAATTAACTGATGCTGATTTTTATAGCATTTTTCTGTCTTCAGTCCAATTATACGTATATGTAGACGGTTCCGTCAGGTGCGAACTAGAACGCAGAATTCGCAGAATCGTGATCAGCCATAAATCCTATTTCCTATTTGAGCTTTGAGATGAAAAGACTGCGGATGTAGGCTCTGAATCATCGCTGGAGGCATGGTATATAAAGCGGATTTCAACTAAGAAATTTAAGTCATAATTTCTACTGGAAGGAGTACAAGATGGCAGTCATAAGATTCGCAATAATTTTGCTAATCTCTGCGCTACTTTTACCTGCAGAGTCGACATTTTACTGTAAGTTAAACTTTCTAGTAATTTAGCTGCTAGTTTTTTCGGTTTTGAATATCATGAGGTTTTTAGGCTTTGTTTTTAATACTTGCAATTGTTTAAATTGTTTAAATTGTTTCCAGTTTCTCGGGGAAATTGCGCGCTGTTCCAATCTCGGAGAGAAAACTGTGAGAATTGTTTCTGCATGCCTGCAAACAACTGGATCTGCCGGAGACAACTTTTCTGTACAACTACCACAACAACAACAACCCAAAAACCAGCGATAACGGAAAGCTCAACGCCAAGCACACTCCGACCTGGTAACGGGAATGGCTAGACTCTGGGGCTAGTGTCTGGGCGAGATTTAAAATTTCAATACCAGACATGACAGAAAGTCAGCATTTATCCAGCATTCAAATATCGTAGATGTAAACTTATCCACTAGCCAAGAATAGATTAAATGTGCTGTACAAAGTTAATGAAACTGAAATGCAACGATTTTGTTTTGCATTAAAGATGCATGGAACTGTTTTGTTTTTCATAAGGAAACGTTTATAAGAATCGCAATTCGTTGATTACTTTGAGGTGAAGTTGTACGTTTTATGGTTTATACATTCTTCAGGAAATTTCATCTTGTTATATAATGTTAATCCGGGAGCGATTGATGTACATTAAGTAAATTTCCTTGTGGAAATTAAATTTGAAATGTTGTTACCTGTAACTGCGTGCATGTTCGTAAAAAATGCGTAATTGGAACTTCGAACATGGTGGGAGCTGCATGACAAAATTATCAAGTCACAACGACATCCGGGCTGGAGAATTCTTGGATATTCAATGTTAGAGAAGAAGCCCGCTCGTGTTCAAGTACCCTAGAAAGTTACCGAGGGAACGAACGTTTTCCAAGACTGATGAGCCTCGTCTAAAGTAATCTACTACGACGGATTCAAATCATTAGATCTTTTCCAGGTCGGATTGAAGCTCGACTTACGGCTCACCTGTGGGATAACTTAGGCTTGATGTAAAAGAGCCGATTTGGGAAGCGCATGCTTGCTATTGGGAATCGAGAGGTAAATGAAATTGATAAGAGAAATCTAGTATACCTGATGGAATCCGGTGAGAGCCTAAGAGGGTAGGGTATATTGTGCAGGAAGAGAGTGAAATGGGATCAAGTTGGAAGAGCAAGGATGTCAGATAGAGATTAGATGGGAGGAAGAAATAAAAGCCGGTATGACATAGGGGAGATGTGAAAGATTGATGGTGAGGGTGCTTGCAGTTTTCTTGTATGAGGTCCCAGAGGAGAAATTGATAGCTCATGTCGGAGATTGGAGGAGAAGCGTAGGGGGGAGGGCTGTTGGAGAAAGTAGAAGAAAATGATGAACATGTTAGAGGAATGATGAGGAATATAAAAGTAAGATAAGTGGAAATTGATGGGGTATGTGACGTGCGGGGTTTGCAAAAATTCTGGTAGTTTTTGCGGGCTTCAGCGCTAAGCACTTAGTAAACCTTAATGTTCATGGGCGGGTGGGTACTGCATGCCTGGTAAAAATTTAGAAGTTTTCGCTAAAGAAGAAGAGACTGTAAAATCTGTGCCGAAGTTAACTCTTTTGCCTGTTTTTCAAACGCGTAAACCTGAACGATATTAGTAGACGTGGTAGATTAGCAATAGGCTAAAGTTACATAACAGTATAAAAATTGATCTGAAGCAGGAGAACGTCATAAAAATATCATTATAGACAGGAGGCTTAATAAAGGCCAAGAGCATAAGAATGTAGGATAGGTTTTAACAAAGGCCCAAATGTACTTTCTCTTGGAGAAAGTCGAAAAATATTTTCGCGAATTCAATTCTTGCTATAGACTTACCCGAGGTCAGAAATGACATTGGGAAAAAAATAAATATGGGGCAATAAACCTAAACGTTTAATCTTGTAAGAAAATGTTTTAGACGAACCTATATAAATCCTTTTATTACAGATCTACGAATCTCATAATCCGAAAAAGAACAGAAAAGCGTATGAAGAATACTGGAAAAGACGTATAGAAGTTGGGGTTCCAGTCACTTGTGCTTGTAAACCTGGTCTATCGTGAAAAGGAAATGTAATGACGTCAATTAATTGTGCAGATGATCTGGAAAAATTACGGAAAGCTTGGAGCGGGTTAGCGAGTACGTGATAGTAGTGTAGTTGTAAGGCTGGAGGGGAAACATAGGGACTGGGCAATTAATTTTAATGGCGGATGTGTGAGATAAAGGCTTGATTGAAGAACGGAAGGTCGTGATAGATAATAGTCGTAGGAGCGAATGATTCACGTCATAAGTGAAGAATATAAAAGTATTGTTATTCTTGGAGAAAGAAGAATGAGAACATAAAAAAGGGAAGAAGAAGAGTCATAATAGCAGTAAGCCAAAGAATTGTTCATGTCACAGGAGTGAAGGAGCTGGCCGTGCTGCATTTACTGGGATATCTTTAAATTAGTTTAATGATTAAAGTAAATTGTAAAAAAATCAATTATTCGTAGATAAACATGTTCAAGAATTGACAGAATGCTGCTGAGAAAAGATGAGCATCGGTTAAATGGCAGAGATATGGATTGGTTGTGTAGCACATGCATAGATGGAAGAGAAAGCAAGGAGAAAGCTACGATGAAAGAAAAGAAGCATGGGTTACCTCATACTCATGCTAAAGTTGATTGGACTTCAAGGATAGCTTCCTAATATTATGCTCTTCTACGTTCGTCGATCCTATCCGGTATGAAGCTGAAGGGATGGTGAATTTAGATAGAGAAGAAAATACTTTGGATTTCTTAGCCCGGTTTAAAAGGGAGGGAATGATGGGATAATCCGAATTTGGGAGAGTAGAGGAGGAGACGGGGGAAGTTAAGGATTGGAAGGGAGGAAGTAAAGCATCTATAGCTTTTGGATAGAGGCAAAGGTAATTTTCCGGACCCGGGCAGGAGAAGACGGAGGGCGGGAGGAGAAAAGACTCGGGAGGAGAAGTGACTGACTGAGGAAGAAGAGGAGGAGGAAGACGAAGGCTAAAAGGAAAGTAAGAGGAGGAGGAGATGGAGGAGGCCGGGAGAGTACGACGAGAGAGAGAAAGAGAGTAGGAAAGCGAAAGTACGTAAGAATTCGGAGGAATAAGCGATGGAAAAAGGAGAGCTCGAGAAAAGCTTGGAAAGCACATATCACACATCCTCTTGCAGTTTGGAATCGATTGAGAGAAGTGGGCACGCCCGAAACTTTACTCATGTCCCATAATGCTTTTCTCCCTCCACTCTTTTACTCACGTTCGTTCTTCTCCTTTTGGATTTCCGTGGTTTAAAGGCTGTGGGAAAGAAAGAAGGAAGTTATATAGATGTATATATATATACTCATAGAGGGCTGAATCTGGCTGGATACTGGATTGATACAGGAGCAAGAGAAAGAGTAGTGAGAATAATAATAATGTGAGCTAAAAAGAGGTAAAGCTTCGGGTTTTGGCTATATTATATACTTGCAAAGACTATTCTGCTCATAGTTGTGCTACGGTACAGGCTAGTGATATTGAGTTAAAACCCGCTATATTGTAAACTCTGGCATTGGAAGATAGATATTTCCCTTTCACCTTCTTCTTCTTCTTCTTCCTGCTTTAGTGGTTGCTGTTGCTGCGCTAGAGGTTCGGCTAAAAATTCGCAGCTTTTTCTACATGTTTGAAAGGTGGACGTGCGGGTTTTAGGAGAAGAAAACAAGTGATATGGATCCTGGAGAGATTTTAAAATGGGACAACATGTTTGAAGGGTGGCCGACTGCTGCGGATTTAAATTAGCTTGGAGGATTTTGGAAGCTTCTCCGTCCGAGCTCGTTTCCTCTGTAACGTGTCTGGTGGAGTGTGATAATTTGAAGAACATGAGGAAATCATTATCATAATTGTGATTGAGGGGAGGCGCTTCTCTTTGTGTTCAGTGCTGGGAGAGAGACAGAGAGGAATGGACTTGTTCATTTGAATTCTTATTCTCTCCTTCTCTGACTTGCTCTTTCTCTTGTTACAATACTCTTTAAATCTTCTACTGTTATTGCGTGTAAGGCTAGTGATGGTGTTGGGCTGGGAGGAAAAGAGAAAACATGGGAAAATGGTCTTGAGAAAATAAACAAAGTGTTTAAAACATTTTGGAGAAAAAAAATTGCGAATATTTGCAATAACACTGTTGGATTATTCCTTCTTCGTTAGACAACTTGTGGATTGCTGGGTTATATACTGTATTCTCTTCTTGCTATTGTGCTTGCTATCGTACTTGAAAATACATGTACATGTGTGGTAGTTGGGGATGGAAATAGGGGGATTACATTCTGGTCTTTTTAAAGGTCATCCTGGAAAGGGGCAAGAACCGCTGGCTGGGGACCGTAGAGTACGTTAGTAACTGGAGAAATTAGAAGAACGTTAAAGGGAGAATGAGAGTTTTCTACACGCTGGAAGAATACGGTAGTAGTGGCGGAAATATTTTGAAAAGTTAACATGAAGTGGAGAACGATTTGCTTTGGGGAGAATCCTTGGATGCTGGAGAAAATAATGCGGTGGGGGTGTTAATCGTGTTGTGTGTATTTTGGATGATAGGAATTTAAAGTGAAGGATAGTAATTAAAAGTTTTGAGTATTAAATCACGGCAAATACAAGGAGGGAGGGGAGAGAAAGTGGAGTGAAAGTTGGGTGAAGATTGATTTGATTTTTTTCTGTCAACAAAAGTTACCTACAAAGTCGTCAAAATTACGGTGACAATCAATAACCGGATTGAGGAGTCTTGGCAGCCACCAGCGTCGCAGAGTCATCATACTGGTGTCATGAGTGCAGATTTAAGCTTGAAAATTGACACGCCCGCTGAAAGTATCGAAGCTCTTGCGAAGGAGGCTGAGGCTCTCAAAGCGAAACTCGAAGAGGAGAGACAAAAATTAAATGATGTTGCATGTAAGTTTGTTGAAAATATTTAACGGGATATTGACGGGGTAGTAGAACGTTAAAAGAATTCATAATAATAGGGCGCTGAAGAATAATTGAAAATAATAAATATTGTTCCCACACTTGGGATTTCCTTGAGGATAATAAGAGGACAAAATATTGAAAGATTGCCAGGTCCTTAAGTATCTTAATTTCTTACTGCCAAATATGCCAGGAATATGAGGGGTTTGTTATATACTGTATGCTCCTAGAATTATACTCACGGAGTACTGAACTGAGGCTACAAATACAGAAGAGACCCACCCGCGTAGAAAAACTGTTTCCCAAAAACATAATATGTTTTGGCAAAATACCAGCTGACATGATATAAAGATATTAGGAACGGCTGTCGTAGAAAAAGAAAATGTAAGAAATGAACATTTTGGAAAAAGAAACGTACACTTTTGGATTGCTAAAAGCAATTTTATGAAACCATATGGTTGCAACGTGTTGGAAGAAGTGTTTTTTTCAGGATTAAATTCTTGAGTTGATTTCTCGCTTTTTAAATGCAGTGTCAACGGTAGCTCAACGAATCGAAAATGTTGGACAGCTGACGATAAAATGCAGACGGACGCTCAAAGGACATCAGGGCAAAGTACTGTGCGCCGACTGGTCCCAGGATAAACGACATCTTGTCTCATCCTCTCAGGTAATTACTACGAATCTCACACGACATTTAAACGGAACATTGCTAGTCATTATTTCGTCAATGAGATGGTCAATATGATTACTGTTAAAGTGTTATCGATATTTCGTAAAAGCAAAGAGTCTGCTTTAAATTACCTCCTCAAAAGTATCGCAGCGCATTCAATCGTGTATCGATAGGACTAATCGCTGATATTGAAGCTTAGCGTTACGGTTACTTTGTTAACAAAGTTATTCAATACTTAAGCCATCAGGCACTTAACTGCCATATAGGCTCAGAAGTGAGTTTTTGTAGAGGGAATTTGCAAAAAATGGAGAGCATATGGCATACACTTAAGTGAGGGTCCAATTTGAGCTCACCTATACTACTTTCAAGGAAAACGTGGAAGCTAAGGATGGTTGATTTATTATTTTATATCTCCGACACACGTGTGCACATTCATAAAAGCCACAAGTATTGGAATTAGGGCAAAGGATAATATATCTCCGGCCTCATGTTTTCACCATCTGGAACGCGGAGCTTCGGCATTTAAAATTAAAATTAACCTTTCACCAGTCAATTATTGTGAGAGGTAGCTATGGAACCGAGCTGCCTTTACTCAATAGACATGTCTCTGTATTTGTCATCGTCAGGCAAGGGACGTCATGCTGCTGCTTAAACTTGCGCACATTTCCTCAAGAAGTTTGTATGGCTGGAATGGAATTATAGGAAATAACAAAGAGAATTTACAGCTTTCAGCTTCTGTTGTGGTACTGATTGACAGGATGGGTGGGAGGAAGTGGAGCGACTGTGAATAAATTCAAAGCTGTTTATAGACATGTAGATTTAGATAATATGCTTCGCTGGATATGCATAAATGTCTCGCAGGGGGACGACAGCAGCGGTGGTTTGTGAGTTGATATCCGAGAATTTCTCAGCGTTTTCTTATCATCCAAGTTCCGAGAAGACGGAGCTAATTAGTTTTTCGAGCATCGGTTTTGTACTGGGAGGGATGCATGAGTTAAGTTGATACTGATGGATGGACTTGTTTATTCCGGTTGTTAAAACAATATGCGAACATTTCTGAAAGTTTTTTCGGGAAAATCGTAAAAGATGAAACTAAATTCTTAAACGTCGTTGGAAATTATCTTAACGTGTTTACACTCATGGTTTTACTCCCTCCTTTGTCTTGTCTTTCCGATGCGTGTCTGTAGTTTGAAGAGAGATGTTGTGTTGGGTATCGTGTAGTGTGTGGAGGTGTTATTCCAAGAGATATTTACGAAAGACAAGACAAGGTCTGAGAATAAACACAAGGAAGCGATACATGATTGCAGGAGGTTTGCTTCAATCTATTGTCAAGCAGTTAAGGCTCCGCTCTGTGGTAGTAACAGTAAAGGTGGAGACAGGGAATACAAAGGATTTTGTTAATACCCAGAGTAAATATTTTCTCTTACACAAGTCGGAGAAATGTTACAGAACTATGGGGATTGACTGACGGGTGTGGAAGAAGGGAGAGAATGTTAAGAAAGACAGACGGTGGTGTTGGATGTGCGTGTTCTGTATGACTATACATGCCAGGAATTTGGGAATAAAAGGAAGGATAAGACGTATTTTGTTGAATGCATAATTGATCGGTGAAAGGGCCGGGAGGGTTTTGTTTGGAACCAGGTCTAAAATTCATGAGGAGGGAGGGAATACAGAGTTGCTTTCTTGGGCTGTGAAAATTAAGGATTACGTAAAGAGCATAAATGCTTTCACCTTGGAATAGAGGAGAAAGATAGGAGGTAGACGAGGGCAGAGGCAAGGAGGGAGAGTGGATGATAGGTGAAGAATGCGATCAGTGGGTCTCTGCTTTCACCGCCATCACCTATACACCTGGACAGAATACAAAGCTTTTACCTCAACGACCTGCTAAGCTATAAATAATAGTTATGGGAAATAAATGTACGTAATGTCCTGCGGTTATAGATGGTTACTTAGCGAGGAAATGGGCTAATGTCGTTCCGGTTCTTGGAGAAGGAGGTGATGCCTGTAATGAAGAAATTGGAGAGAAGAACATACGCGGGTTAATAATGCTAAATCTAGCGGTTAGCCTGGCTGTAGGAGGGAGTCTGAGTGGAAAATCAGGGAGGACTTTCTCCAGATTTGCGGTTCATTTAATGTACGCATGGTTTGAGCTGGTGGAAAAAGGGTTTAGAAAGGAGAGATTGGAGTTATGGTTGAGGCTGGCTGACGGTGCGGTAATAGTGTGTTGTTGGACTTGAAATAGTTGGACATGATACAAGTTTGGAGTAGAGTGTGGGAATTTTATGGGTTAAAAGAGAGGGAGAGAAGACATTAATCACTTAAAGTGACGTCTTAAGACAATATTGAAGAGAATGAGCTAGTGTGGGAGTAGGTGGAGAAAGCAGAAGGATGAAATGAGGCAGCGCTTGTGTCTAATGGTGGCTGGGAATGGGAAGAGAAAGAGTGAAAAGTTGGTTAGCCGCCGCCGCTGCTATAAATGGGATGGTGGGGGAAAAGACGAGAGAAAAGAGGGCATGAGACGTGGAGATTTGTGCCTTGAGAATTGCATCATTCTGGGGAGGGAGGAGGGGATGGATGTATGCGTGGGAGAATTTTCATGATTAAACGATCGTTGAGGGGTTTGGATGGAGAAATGGTAGAGGAGGAATATTGGTTCCTGGGGAATTTTTGTGGACAAATAACGGTGCATGTAACGAGATCAGACAATGGTTAAACTTTCTCCATTCCGTTTACACTGACCATTGTCCGTCGCTCGAGAATCTCTTTTACTTCTACTCGGATTTTTTACCATGTCCACAAGGAATTCCAGGAAAAAGTGATAACCTATTGCCATGATGGGTTGTGTAAAATGTCCGTCTGTGGTCCCCGGGCTATGTCATCTTACCAAGCCTTCAGTGGGTTTTGCGGATTCGGGCGTTGCGTATGCCATTGTGTTCTTTTGCGAAACTGGATGATTGAGTGTATATATATTATTCCTGCTTTTGTTAGATATGTATATAAAGCAAGGAAGATATACTGCAACTGACATGGTAAAAGCTAAGGATAGATAGAGATTGGATGAGCTTGGAAGAGGCAGGAGAAAGCTGATGATGGGGTGGTAGCGGCGGAGTAGTGTTGGGAATCATGGCTTGAGAATTATGGATGAAAGAGAGATTGTAGAGGAGGAGAAAGGATAAAACGAAGAAATCAGGAGGAGGAGGTATAGAGTGCTCATAGAACGGAAAAGTTAGGTAAATGTTCTGTGGATCATTTATTCATTTCCTCTCTCTTTTTCAGGACGGAAAAGTAATAATCTGGGATGCTTTCACCAATTACAAAGAGCATGCATTGCCGATGACCACCACCTGGGTTATGGCATGCTCCTATGGTCCTTCTGGAACTGTGATCGCTTGCGGGTAAGTGGGAATATTTATTGTTCTTTTGTGAAATTTTGACTTGTGTGCTTCGGTCTTAGGATGATTTATTACGTGGATGAGATGCTAAAAACAAGGGAGTGAGCAAAGAGAAAATAATCTTCTGATAGCTTGAAAAGAAAGGAGAAAGTTGGAGAAAGTTGCACTGAAAATAGTTGCGAACGGATATGAGAGACTAGGAAGGTAGAGAGGACGGAGTGATTGGTTGCTCTGTGACAGCGCATCTGTTGTAACTGAGTGGTGGAAAAATTACGATTTCATTAAAAGCGTCTTCACTAATGAAATTCAGCGGTGAGAGGAGAAAGGCAGAGGGAAAATGAGAACAGACGTGCAATTGTTTTAATTGAAACTTTCAGTGGCTTGGACAACAAAGTAACAGTGTATCCACTTTCCCTTGAGGACGATTCAACGCAACGGAAAAAACCTGTGGGTACTCATACTTCTTACACTGCCTGTTGTACATTCCTTCCTTACTCAGACTATCAGGTAAGTGCATACTTTTTTAGTGTAAGCTAAATGCTGAAGTTTGCTTTTGAATATAATACAATTGAAGAGAATCCGGGCTGTAAATCGACTGTTTGAGCCGCGGAAAAACTTGCAAGCTTGTAAAAGATATGCAGTTGGAAAAGAATATGGCTGACTCTCTTAAACGATTTGCTTTTCAGATCTTGAGTGGTAGTGGTGATAGCACATGTGCGTTATGGGATGTGGAGTCTGGGTCGAGGCTACAGAGTTTTCATGGCCATTCTGGAGATGTCATGTCATTGGATTTGGCTCCTCAGGAGAACGGAAACACTTTTGTGTCCGCTGTAAGTTTTGCAATTTAATTTTTTTCCATCCGTCCTTGTTCCTGCATTCTCCAACTTAGTGGTATAGTGTCGGTATTGAGAGGAAGATGGAAAACACCATTTCTTATGCAACTATAGACATTCCCATAAATATTTATTGCCGCACGAACACAATCCATGCTCTCAGTCAGTAGATAGTCGAAAGATAGGCTACGGAAGCCGCTAATCTGCCACTTGTATGCGGTATCCTAGTTGATGGTAATTATCTTCCACAATACTTGTTTCTCTGCTGGAACCGGATTTCCTCTGATATCTGACAAACAAAATAACAGTTTTTTTCCTCTTAAAATGTAAAATCCACAATCTATTTGTAGCTAGGTTATTTTGTCAGTAACGGATTTCATGCTGAAAACACTGAACTTGTTAGCCTAAGTTACATGTTGGCAAATAGCTAAGGTTGCCCGGCGTATTATGAAGGTTTTAGTAACGTTTCATCAGCTGAGTGAAGAGGGAAAACATAAAAAGCTCGTTTGGTTTTGCATAAGAAAACGAGTGCGTTTTGGTTGCAGTGTAATGAAAATGATGAATATTTTAGGGGTGTGACAAGAAGGCATTAATATGGGACATGAGGACTGGGCAGTGTGTACAAACGTTTGATGGGCATGACAGTGACATCAATACGGTCAAATTTCATCCTAGCGGGGATGCCATCGCCACTGGATCCGATGATGCAACGGTATGGATAATGTGCCGTGATTTTAATTTTGCATAGCTTTTGGAGCGGAGAAAGTCGCTTGGAATTTAAACTCGTCAAAGGGAAGAACGACAAAACTAATTGGATCATTGATGGTTTTTCAGTGTCGACTCTACGATTTGAGGGCGGACAGAGAAATAGCAGTGTATTCCAAAGAAAGCATAATTTTCGGAGTGAATTCCGTAGACTTCTCCCACAGCGGTAGACTTCTTTTTGCTGGCTATAGTGACTACACGGTAAACGTTTGGGATAGTCTCAAATGCCATCGTGTATCGATACTTTATGGACATGAAAACAGGGTCTCAAGTCTCAAAGTCTCACCTGATGGTACCGCATTTTGTACAGCGAGTTGGGATTCCACGTTAAAAGTAAGTGGGGAGTTGGAATTAATTGGAATCTTGTGTATGAGAGGAGGGAACAAAGCAAGTAACGAGGCAATTGAGCAAAATGGGATTCGCATTGATGTAGGCACTAATGAAATCCTATTATTTTGTTACAGGTATGGGCGTAAGACTTAAAAGATTTTCAACTGTCTCCTATTGAAAATATCCAGAAAATGATAGTTATACGAAGACTACAATTAGCAATGTACTAGAGATGTAAATAATATATTGTATTACCTGAGAAAACGTTCCGGACAAGTTATATTAATCGCAACAAGGATACATAGTTACTAAGACAGAGAAAATGCTTTTGCAATTACTCAAGAATTACTACAATTATATTCTACATTTGCATCATACATACATGTGTTCTTGGCGGTAGTTTAATGTGTTGAACGTTTAGTTTTATCAACAAATTGTACTCAAGAGTATACATACTACAAACGATTATATGTTTTGTCGCACATTAATACAGTTTTTTGCAAACGCTTGTTGTAAATGTCATACATTTCTTACTGGTTTAAAGAGGCTTTCAGGAAATAGTTTTGTAGCATTTAACATTTCGTCTTAAACTTCTTCTTTATCTGTCTTGCTGAAAGTTTTTTGTCAAATGGTAATGAGCATCGAACAAGATAAAACAACTTTAACCTAAAACTTTGTTCGTCAATCAGAGAGCGTATGCTGATTCCTGCAAACGTATGAGAAAGAGAAAACACGAAGAGAAAGCCCTTAAATAGAACTTTCACCAGCTTTCTTTTTCCCCGCCAGCTACGAAACCATAAAGCAGACAAGAAAAGCACAGTTAATTCAATTGATTTTCGCAGAAAACTATCAGGTCTTCAAGTGTACACAATGTGGTAAAGTTTGCTAAATGTTAGTTGAGCCGATCGTTGGGCTTTAAGTGTTTAGTATTATCGTTAGAGCTAAATGTAACTGAAATCCGTGATTCCAGAGTTATATATGATTAAAGGGGAACATTTTTATAGCTTACGCAATTATATATATATACGGTATAAAATTAACAAAGGGTTAGCACAGCGGAAGTATTTGTGGATATTTGGTTTATGTACTCTATTGTTATGACTTGTTACAAATATATTCAATTGTGTGTATATGTGTGTCGGCGAAAGTAAGAGGTTTGCTAGACTTGTTTTACTATTTTGGAATCAATTCATCAATAATTTCAGTATTATGCCTTGCTTTTTTGATACTAGACAAGAAAATATCATTGAGAGAGTAGAATGTTCTTAAATTCCATAGTATAGTTTATCATGCAATGAGTTGTGGAGGGAATGCGTTTCAAACTCTCCTGTCAATGTGATTTTTTCGTTATCAGTGAGTTGAATTATCGTGAATATTAAAAGCTCAGTTTAGTGTTTGAACTGTGTTGAGGGAAGTGTGAGTGTGAGCTAAGTCATTGATTGATGCGATGGTGCAATCCACGTTTGTGTGAGTAGTTACTGATGAATCATATTTTTGGTTGGATGGGAAGAATAACTTATGATAATACAACTGCCGTTAAGTTAATTCACTGGCTAGAATAAAAGTAACTCCTCCTAAACAATAACTCCTCCAAATAGCTGAAATAGTAGTGGACAAGCTGGTTAGGTAGGACAAACTTCAGTGTCAATGTCGATATTTGGCCCAGGGTTATGGTGAGCCCGCGGAAGCGAAGATTAAAAATGGTACTCTTTCTGTGGTCTTAGATAAGTGAATACTAAAGAGTAGAGAATTTGTGTAACATGCAGACACGTAGTGCTATCTATCCTGTGGTAGATTCTGTAAACGTGTAACCACAATAAACTAATGAAGTCGTAGAATATTCTTCCCCTTCCAATCGTTTATAAACAACAGTATACTGCATAAATTATATTAAGAAATAATCAGAACCCTTTAGAAATACTATAGTTTGAGAGAATATGTAAAAATATGAAGAGAATGCAAGGGAATGAGAGTAATTTATCATTTTTTATCGGTTTTGAGTAAAGAAAGGAAAATGGAAAGATGATTGGTGAAAGGATGGTGAAAACATTAGCTGAATAATTATGGGAAATGTGGACGTCGAAATAATTTGAATTCCATGAGTTTAAAAGAGAGAAAATCCTGTGTTTTTCTTGGGAAAAAATGAATTCAAACTCATGTTGTTATATAATGTAACATTATTAATGTTAGTGTAAGTCAACGGGACATATAAGCAATAGGTTAAAAAGATTGGAGAACTGTAAATTACGGTTAACTGCTTTGAAGGCGGCGCGGGAACGTGAAAAAATTTAGTGACCAATTTTAGCGGAACTGTATGGTGAATTCGAAACAGAACTAGTATGGAGGTTTTGTATGCGGATGTGGTAAATAACAAGTAATATATAAGAATAACGAAAACTAGAAAATACAAAAGTTGAGATATTGTCATCAATCAGTGAATGTGTGGATGTGCTCTCTAAAACAGACAAGGTACACTGATTCTCATGATGATATCAAGTTGTAACATAATGTAGCGCATCAATTGCTAGTGCGTGATTGCAGAATAAGTCCGGGAAAAGTGGATTGGTGCGTGGAGAAAGTGGTATACGTTGAGATGGGTGGTTTCGTAAGAGCCATGACAATTTTTACCGCTAGGACTTGTTTTTCTGGAATTATTTCTAATGCTCTGTAGACTTGGGTATTTGTTATGCTAAAGAAGAAAAGCTGTGACATTTGTAATGGTAATGCTAGTCGTCTAGTCTGGAGGAACATGGGGAAAAGTGCTTGATTAGCGATTCTATTATTAATTATGGTTTTATTGTTGTTGTGCTGCCGGTTATGTTTTGTTTTGAAGTTTTAAAAATTTTCTGGGTACGTGTCGTAGTCACTGTAAACGTTATAATGTTTCATGTTGCTGACATAGTGATATGTATGTAATTTATGAGAAGAAATGATGAAGCTGGTTCAAATTTTGTTGACATTTTGCTAAAGCTGATGACGAGAGTTGTAGGAGTAATGAAGGCAATGCATGTCCGTACCGAAACATTGTCCATAATTACGATTAAATACTACATATACTCTAAATCTCTCTGCTACTACTGGAATGTAGGGGAAAATAAATAAAAACTCTCGTATATATATATATACATGAAATGATGAATATGGGAGGGGTTTTACAAATGTTTAATGCACACGCGACGTCATGCAGGAATGGTAACTGATGGAGCCTGGACTAGAATCACTAACCATGCTGCCTGGTTGGTGTTTCTGGATGTAACGCTTCAGGTAGGGTTATTGTTAGTTTTGTTTGATTGCTTGAACATTGAAAGCAGAAATGAATTTTTCAAATTGTATATGTAAATCCAAAACATTTTTATTTCGCCCACAAGAAAACATTCCCAAAGGCAATTCTTATTTTTCAGGGCACATTGAGTTACTATAAAATAGTTGTGTTATTTTGCTCAGAATTGCAGCATTTTCGGCTTATGTAATTCAGCTTTCTAATGTGAATGTAGGTGATCATTGTGGTGAAATTCATTATAGTTCCATTACATGGTAGTTACATAGTACTCAATGGCAGCAATCATAATATTCATTCCACAATATCGACAATGGCAGAACCAATAATGTCCGTAAGCTCATCGGAAGTGAAAGTAACAACAATCCGTTGACTTCCAGGCCTGACGGGTATGAATTCCTGTTCGTATTCAAATTCCATTGAAGCGCCAACATCGCTAGAAAAGAAATTGAGAGAAACTGTAATTTATATCAAGGAACCAAGATACTCTTAAATACTGACTAGGCTATTCTACGAAAACACTATAGAGCTGCTACTGCATGAGAGAAATCGCAGAGTAGTCTGTAGAGAAGAGGGCGAATGGAACATGTTGGTAACCCGGAGATCCGGACAAGACCTACCTTTGTGGAATAGTTTTGGTTCGAATCAATCCAGGACCTTCATAGTTGATAAAGCACTTTGTAAGAGTTTTCCTCAAGGGGTTTTTGAATTTCATTTTGATTGAAGTGGGCTGTTCTTTTTTCAACTCAGGTTTGACCTTGAAGTGAAGGAGAAAATAGAATATTATTTCGTTTGTTCTACTGCAAAAACCCTGGGTCTACGTGCTTTCCCCTGTTTTGCAGCTAGAGAAGGAATTTTGCTGCGAGAAAGCTGCATCTCGGATAAAATCACTTTTATAAACCTTTAAGCAACTTTTATGGAACCTACCTCAAGCTCTAAGCAGGGTTTAATAACCTGGAAATCGTCCTCTGCACACCAGGATTGAGTCGTTTCATCCACAGCACAAATTGCAAACACCTTCATGATTCCATACTCGACGAGTTTTTTCATATATTGCTCAGGGCGGACTTCCAGCTTAAGCTCTTGGACTAACAACGGCAATTACGAAAGAGTTATTAGGATTTTGATGAAGGTGAAAGCGCTTTGGTAATAATGAAAGGAAAGCTGATTGGATTGCAAGGGTGAAATGAGAGAGATGATTTGTGGGATTTCTCTTTGGAGAAAATTCTAGCTACTCACTTGCATTCGGTTTCATGACAAAGTTCCCGGAGGCAGTTTTGACTTCCTTGGCTTTGACTCCTGTGTAAAAAATGCTGACGACTGAAATATCAGCCTGGACCGTCCGCGGCTCGTTTGATTTGTTCTGCGTGTGTAAGAAAAAGAGAGGATTTGGTCTTTGGTGATCCCATTAAGGAGAATTGGACAAATATCCGGAAGAGAAGGAGTGATGTAAAGGATGGATTGAAGAATGACAAGGGAAGACTGCATGGAGATATGGTGGAGGGAAAAAGCGGAGCGAGTTACCTGAATCTTGACAATAACAGTGAATGGAGACCCTACAGGGACTTTATCCAAATCCATCAAGGAAAAATCCACATCCCCCGGGGTTTCCTTTCCCAGGCGTCCATAAAAGTTTGCAATATTCGGATTGCCCGTGATGGCGTTGTACAGGGCAAGTCTCTCCGCTCTGCTACCTGACACGAAACACAAAAAAAGTTTCTCAACCCACACTCTCTCATGTCAAACCCCCCTTTAGCACCCTATCAAAGAGGATCATGCCCGTATTCCCTCGTTTCAGTGAAATCGGAAACGTAGACGGGTGAGAGTGATCAAGGCAGAAGGAAAAAGGATGACGCAAATCATCAGGTTTACTAAAGCGATGCCGGAACTAATGACTCGTCTGTACTGGATTCTAAGTTCAAGCTTCTCAAATGATCCAGAACACATACATCAAAGAATTTGATAACGCTTGAAGCTAGAGATCACCAAAGTAATCATTATTTTAGCCTTCCAACAGACAAAGTGTACAGGTAATTTGAAAATTCCCAGCAGTTTTTTTACGTTTGAGATACAATGATTACGGAGGAATGATAACGGAATCTTAGTTTTTATACCTTAATTAAAGTGAAAAAATGGCCAGAAATGGCTAAAACAACTCAATACTGTAGGATATGAACAAGCGTAGAGGAAACTACACAGCATATTGGAGGAGGCAAAATTGAAAAGTAAGCAAAACATATGACCCGTAAGGAAATTACAGCTAAAATCAATCTCACTTTGCAACTGGCAATTAGTGACTACAAATTCAGAATTAATTGCAGTGTCATACATGTATATAGAACGTGGAAACGATTAACTTTGCTCAGCTTTTAATTACTGGGTAGATTGAGAGCATGTTTTCCTATACTGTTCTCTTTGTGTGGAGAAAGTTGGGGAAAATGGTTGCTTTCACCAAAACTCCCTAACCTATCTCCAACCAGGTAACCTGATGGTAAATCAACTCTTTTGTACTGGGAAACTAGGGGAAACCTTCCAACTAGTAACTAATTCTGAGAAGTGGAGCAAAGAAAGGAAATTAGAAAGAGATGAGAAAAATCCTTGCTCATCCTCTCTGCTTTCTCCTGGTTCTGAGGATTTTCACTGAGCTGTCTACCCTCTTTTTCGTACTAGTCTTAGCCTGGAAAACAAGGACATTCCCTTACCTTCTTTTCCTTTGTATTCGGAAATGACATCCATCCTATCACTGTCACCCCGTGGATCAAAATAGTTTGGCTTCTTTGTCAAAATCATCCTGCCAATCCTGTAAAGTAACCCAATGCCCCACTCAACATCAACTTTTAGTAGCTGCAAAGCTAAGGAATCAGCTTACAAAAAACTGAACATCCATTAAATATAACATTGAGGGATTTGTAAAGAATCGAATAAAACAATAGCATGCATGCCGGATAACTGGGCTTATACGCGCTGTGTTTAAGCAACTTTCTTGAGGAAAGCCAGTCCTCACAGTTGATAAGCCCTCGCAAACAATTGAATAGCAGGTAATCCCTGGGAAAAAGCCCGGAGATTATTCATTAAAACCTCTGTGGAAATATGTAATTAGCGAATGCCTCCTGCTTGCGTGGCCCATTATTATAGGCATAATGCATCGAGAGAGAAGAGGATCTTGGTTTGCAGAAAACATTTAGATGGGGGAGGGAGGAGGATGCTTCATTAGCAGGCATTAGCTCAAGGTAAAACAAAGGTGAAAATGACTTTCACCTTTTGCTTGCCTTTAGCTACTTCCTGCCCGTGGAAGAAGAACCAAAGCATAAGAAGTTATTGACGCACATCGGCACATCTCCGAAGAAATCGGATTGATTGTTTGAATTTAATCGCTTTCGAGAGAAATGAAAAGCTTTGTATCCGGAGAAATACCTGAAGGGGATTACGGAAGTAGCATGGAAGAAGGAGCAAGGATTCCGTTAGATGGCGCGCACTACTTACTGGAACTTATCTGCGTTCAATTGTTTCCAGCCCCTCTTAGCCTCGTTGTCCTTTTTCCAGTGTACGATATCCGCGTTGACCTCGGCCAAGATAAATGGGACGTCGTATGCTAAACCAATTTGACCTCGACGAACTGCTTCCAAAGAAGCTGGACCGCATTGGAAAACTCCTAGGAGAACCGGGTAAGAGAAAATCAGTTTTGTAGTTTAGTTATTCATGCGTACGCAAGAGAGGAGGTCAGTGCAAATATTTACGGATACGGCCCAGTTAAAAGAAATCTGACAAACCTCCGCTAGTTTCCTGGGGCGTTGCATCTATGGCCTGCCATCCACCGTACCCTTTAGCGCCATTGATCTCAAGATCCGGTCGGGCCATCCATGCATCATTCCAGACGTGAAAATTCCATATGGAATCCTTGCTCCCGTTTGGATTAAAGGGATCCCTGGGTAATTCCTTGTTTGATTCATCATAATATTTGTCAATAGTGAGCGTCTCATTGGCATCATGGGCAGACTCCAAGTTGGTTACCACACGACAGGGAATCCCTAGTGCCCGGCACACTGAAACCCAAAAAGTACCCCATTACTCTCTGAAAATGGAAGAACTAAGAAGGCGAAAAAGTTTCCCCTGGAACTATCACTCCTACTTATTTTCTCAAGTCCCCTCTGACTAACTGGAGTTTCTTCCCTGTTTCCCTAGGCAAGGGGAAATCGGAAAACTGTGCTGAAACTTAATGCCTGCTACCCGCTGAGGGATGCAGGAATACTGCCCTAGTTGGCCGTCCCCCCATCCTCTTCGTCAACTAATAATGCAGTAGGGTGGTTGACTGCGCGGAGAGTAGGAAAAATTAATGATTTGGTGAAAGCATCTTCTATCTACTCCACCTTTACAAAACAAAACTGCAGCAAACCAACATTGGTTATTCCCTGGAGAATCCCGTGGACAAGACTCTTCCCTTCCCATCTTTCAAATTGTTCAAAGGGGATGTCACATTGCATCTATTCGTCCTTCCATCTCGACCCCAAAATGGACTTTCAGAAGAAATGTTCTGGAAGAGAGTAACCAGGAGGAATACCCCTAGACTTGGTCTGACTGAGTTGGTGGTACTAACTCATGATGCTTGACGTCGGTCAGACACAACTTATTTGATAGGATGCGTTTTATGGATACTGATGGATGCTGAGAGGGATACGTGGGAATATTTTCTACAGAGTTACAACTAACGTCGAGAAACGTGAAAGCGGGTAATGCTACAAGGCATGAGTCGGTTGGGTTGGAGCAAATTGTGGGAGTACAAAAGAGAATGGGAATGTCGATCAAAATTTCTTTTCTTTCTCCATCAATCATTTAATATCATTCCCTCTATCACCTTCTTCCCTCCTTCGTATGACAATTCCACCTATTTATCTTTGTTATATCCGTCACCTTGCACTTTACCCTCCACGCACCAACTTTTTCTTCACGCTTTACAACAACATTAGAGATGACAAAGCTAATCTTGCGATTCTATCAGTCGCTGACAAGGTAAACTTGGAAAAGAAAGTTCCATCCAATTTACGGAAAAAGTTTTACAAGAGTAACTACCTTTGAAAAATATTCTTGAAATACTTGGACCAATTTGCGACAAACTTCAAATATCCGCAATGGGTGCGAATTCTGCGAATCTAGTAAATATTCGCGGTATGAACGAAGGTGCTGTGTGATTCAAGGATAAATTCATTCAGGATTTAATTTTTTTAAATAATCGTTAGTATTATAGTAGCCAAGTCAAGGTAAGCGCTGATGCAAGGTTAAGCCACGGCTGCGCCGTTGCTATTCACTGACATCTTCAACAGTTTTGGTGGGATGTAAGAACTGGATGGCGTCAAAGGGATTACAGGGAGGAAATGCATATGACAAGCTAATTTCGGCTGAAATTGCATGTAAATTACCCTAAAACTGACATGTTCGCCAATAAAGACTGACTCGTAAATAGTCCTCTGGAGAGAGATTCCAGAGAGAAAGGAGTCAAACTACGGCTGTGTATCTTCATCACCTCCCTTATAATTGGACAACCAGGAGGAGGATTTTAATTTCGGATTGTATGTTTCTACCATGGAGAGATTGCTTATTTTCTGTTAGGTACAAACTATGAACGGAAGCGATACATGGGGAAAGATTCACGGATTTACAGGCCTTGGCGCACCTGTCTAGCCTGTATATAAATATGACGATCGAGGCTGGATATTGTGCTCAAACTTTAGAAAAATTATTCAACATCAGATGAATCCTAGGATATGGAAGGAAGGCTATTTGACAGGGTGATAATGCGGAAATCCATGTATATGAGCATTATTAAATTTTACTTTCTCCTGTCAAAAGGCTCGAGAGTCCATACATGAGTTATATTATGTTCCAAGCTCAACGATGCAAGAAAGTCAGAGGTGATCCCTTTTCTCTGGTCTTTCTCTACGCCGATATACTTTCTCCTACTTTCTCCTACCTTCTCCTCTGGAATAACTACCGATACTATGCCGATAATGCTGGGAAGGCATATTTAAAATCCTTTGCAGTAGGTTCACGGGTCTCTACTCATTCAACTGTTAAACATTATGCATGTGGATCATGTCGATATCACGTGCTCTGACTTTGACTGCAAGGAGAGGGTTTGCTGTTATACGATAGCCTGCATGACGTTAAAGATTCGAAAGAATTATTTGAAGAGTGTGGGCAGAGAAAGTAGTGAAAGTTGAAAAAGACTAAAACTGGCTGGCTTCAGTAATGTTACATATGCATTTTAAAATACGCTTGATGACTTCAGTTATCCTAAGAATGAATGGAGAGGAATCTGATATAAAAGGATGAGTGAAATGCTGAAAAGTTTCTAGTAATCAAAAGTTGAAGTGAAAGCCCATCAAGTTTAGAATATCCTGTTGTTGTTGCGTTTGAATAAAGAAATCAAAGAGGTTCCTATTTGCTTAGCTCCTCAACCCTCGACAGGGGAAGGATCCTTGAAGAAGTTTCTATGTCTTTTGAGACGGAAAGGGTAAGAGAGATCTGCTGACATCTGATGTGTCATAAGTTTATAATTAAAGTTTTCAAAGTGCTTTTCTTGTGCAACTCGATTTGAGTAAGTGGATTTCTTAAGAGTTGATGCAGTTAAGAAGGATTAGGTCCTGGCTCATAGAATCTCTTAGCATCGAGGGGAAATTGCTAAAGTTGTAGCCTTGAGGCCATTAGAGCCTTTACCTCCTGATCCAGGATCTGTACAATTAAATTACTTTCTCCAGTCCAGGGGACTTATGCAAAGATGTTGAGATAAGTGGGCGAGAGCGGAAGGTAGCTTGGAAAAAGTACATAGGTTCTGAACTTGTCCGCGTTTGTTTGATCTTAAGGTCAGGATAATTTGGGATTCCTAAGATCTGCAATTTTAAATACAGAAAAAGGGGCACCTTATTTTCGGAAGGTATAATGTGCCACCCTAAATGGGAAAGTTACGTCAGTGTATTTGGAAGAGTACATAAAAGACACACGAAATAGAGCGCTACAAATGAATTGGCAGTCTACTTTACAAGAATTGGGGCATTTGTACTCGTATTCGCAGTTCCTTAATAATACACTATTCATGGGTGAATGGATTAAATTTTTAAGGTGACGTAAAACTAGGTTTTGCTGGTAGAGGAATCATACGGCGAATTTAAGTAGCGCTTTGGGATTGAAAGATTCAAAATGCTACCTTGAGAATGACAAATTCTTTGGAGGATATAGAAGCAGAGCAGGCAACGAGTCATGTGAAAACAAAATGAGATGAAAACAAGAAGGAAAGCTTGGTGAAAGTTGGGCTTGAAAGAGGAAGTAGCAGGGAGAGAGAGTGAAACTGATATTTTATACGATATCCTAAATATGAAGAGAGGAAAAGAGGAGCGAAAAATCTTCCGTCTTACTTGTAGCAAGGACTCCTGCAAAGACCCAACATTGTCCATACTTGACTGGAGATGGTCGTCCACTGAGGCTCATCTTGTCGAAGTAATCTTCAATAATGGCCAAGGATCCTGTCCATGCTGAAGGTGCTTTTCCATCCTCATACTTTCCACTCCAGTTACCCACGAGTACCCCGTTGTCGTCATTAGAATTCACCTTAGTTAGTACCTCTTATTAATTCTCATTCTATTCATATTTCCTCTCTTTCACCTTGACTTTCTCCTCTTCCTCTCACTCCTTTCATCAAGGGATTCTTGCATTACGAAAGGCAAAGAGGGTCATGCAAGAGAGTGTAGGAGAAGGTCGCACCGGAAATTTATTTTCGTATGCAGTTAAGCGTGAATTTGTGGAGAAGAAGTGCGCTTTTTTCAGAAAAATCAGAGTAGCTTACCATTTTGGACAAGGCGCGGGAGACGAGGACAGGATTTCCTCTGACGTTGGGTCTCAAGCTCTTTTCCAACAAGATCATTATGCAGGGAAGGACCGAGTCATCAAACTGTGCAAAGTTCCAAGGTCTACCGAACGCCGTTCCGTAGGAACCAACCCATATCTTACCCTTGTCGTTCAAGACGTACTCGTCCAGCAACTCCTTCTCCGACATGTAAGTTGAATCCGCTAGAGAATTGCAAGAAACTGGATGAATTTTATCCATATTACGTGAGCCCTTGTAGCTCTTCGGATCCACCAGCAGAACAAAAGGAGTAATGGCGAATTTTTGTCAGATTCCATTAGCCAGGAGGGAATACTTTTAAAAATGTTCTATTCATGGAATGGAAGAAAATGAGGGGTGGGTTTGTGAAAACCACAGCGAAAAAAAAAGAATTGGAATATGCCACAAAAGGGTGGAAGAATGAAATGTTTTAAAAAGGGGAATCGCTGATGGAGAATTGAGATAAAACGTTCAAGGTTTTTACTTACATGGTTCCCAGGGGTTGAATAATATGTAGATATCGTTAGGGCAATCATAAACTATGGGTCGTGTTCGATTCCTTCCCAAAAGATTACTCACCACGCGGCATTTCCAGAGTCCTACGCAAGCATCCGGACCTGTCCGCACCTATACGCACCGCATAAATCAGAGGAAAACCATAAGACGAAACTGCATTAGCTCTAGAATCAGGGCCCATCTCGGAAAATATTACATGACCACATATATTTTCCTCCCTCAATTCTAAAAAGAGGGATGCAAAAACTTGCTGACCTTTGACATATGAAATGTCAAATGTTTTATCATCCTAACTTATGTTAGTACAGGATTTTTCTGGATGAAATATATGAATAGGAAGGACGCATATGCTCATGAGTAAGCAAAGCATGACCATGGAACCTAACCGGAAGATTGCGAGTGCATCAGGAAGAAATAAGTGGAAGGAAGAAACGTATATGTTGATACATATAAGGAATGGCTTTAAGATCCTACTCGTAAAAGCTAGGACTGGACAATCCCGGGTAAAATATCCGCGTGAGCTCAAAATGGAGAAAGCCAAAGTCCAAGGCATTATGCTCGCTTTCCCTAATAGCGTAGATTTTTAATATTATACACTTAGTACAAAGGCATTACAATACTATTAGCCAGAAGGCGAGTTGAAAAATTGGGGGTAACATCTGCTAAAAAAGAACAATGCCCGCATAAATACTAATAGATATAGTCATTTATGCAGACTGCTCCGCCAGTAGGGAGGGGAACCATCTTGACTCGCTTTAGAATTTATCCAGCCTTATCTATCGGTCTACACTTCCAAGTCTTAGATTTCAAATACATGGGAAGTGCGTCCTCTAGTCTGAACTGAATCTTCCGTCGTCATAAAGTATGAAATAAATGTACTTCCCTCCATCGGCTTTTGCTTACGTTGAAATCACATTGCGAAACGCCCTTCCAAAATTGCATGCAGTTTGATGCTAGCAGCGGTTGACAATAACCTTGAGTAATAAGTTTTCTTTCTCTACTTTGTCTCTAGATTTTTACCTTGCGGCTGTGGCTAGCTATGGCTTGCACTTGTTTGTCATGCAGTATCTCAAAAATTCTGACCGGATGTTTTTCAGAAATAGTTACTTTTTGGTAAAATGAAATGTAATTATTATCTATTTCATATAAAGAGCTGGGAAGTAAGTTTCTTTCAGATACTGTATATTTTTTAGCTGTAAGGGATAATAAGAAGCATGGGTTTTTTAATATAAAAACCCGAAGACTTAAATCCGTGCTGGTTGCTTCTACTTTTATTCGGTACTGACGAAAAAAATCAAAAAGAAATATGACCGGACATATCAATTTCTGCTTGTTTTAGAAAGCTAAGCTATGAGAAGTGAATTTTTGCTTTCAAATCCATTCCAAAGAGAAATAAAAGAGGTAACTCTTTCAAAGTAAAGCTCGCGTTTCATGAATGTGGTCGACGATACAAATTGAAAACTGGATACTGCCTCATACAGATTTTATACAATTGCGTAGGTGTGTTGACAACAACCAGCAAAATACGCTTCAGCTTACTCAAAAGGCAATCATTCATGTCGAGTATAACGAAGGAAATAGGCGATTCAACGATACAAATATGAAGGATTTAGGTGCTAAGGGAAAATGAAATGGAGTTTAAAGAACGACCAGAATAAGCACAGAAACGGAGTCAATTCTACAAGTTGAGATCAAATAATTGGCTGGAAAGTTAAGTTAAATACTGAAAACGGATGGACCGGAAATGATAAAGAAAAAGGAAGATAGAAATATTGTCCCAGTTCCACTGGATATTGAATGAGGTATAGCGGAAAAGCTGCTAAGGGTTCTGGGAAAGTAGACTTTGAATTGAGAAAACAGGGAGAGATAAAAGAGTGCAGGTAGGAATAAAGTACGGATATGAGTAGGAGTGAAGATGTACAGTAAGACCTAAGGTGCAATAAAAGGTGAAAGTGTATATTATATAGTAATCTTGTAATATGCAAAAGAAGATGTACGGATGAAGAAAGCTGAATGTATGCTAGCCTGCATGTTAAGTAAGTCAGCAGGTACGTCAATGAAGGAGTGGAGAAAATGGAGATGGAAGTAATTGAGACGTTGCTGAAAGAGCATATAAGACGGTAACAAACAAACATAAGCTATTGAAGAGAGGGCATCATATGAAAAGTAGCAAAGTTTTGCTGACACTTGAAGAGAAATCTAACTTTTGGACCAAGTGACAACACAGTGAAAGCTGAGAGAAAGTTGGAACTGAGAGGATTTCATGCAGCCAGCCAGAATATCTGTACTATAAGCTTGGCTTCTGGTTATATTCCGTTGTTGAAGGAGAAGATTTCTCTTTGAATTGTAAAATCTGTGTCTGCCTCACTGAATGAGACAGAGAGGGAGAGGGACGAAGGACTGGGAAGCTACTTTTCTCTATAGAATGCTTCCTGCATGTGTTCCCCTATTGTCTCCATTCTGCCTTTCTGCCAGGAAACATCAATCCGGAAGTAAACGGAATGATGAAAAGAGTCTTATGTCGGGAGAAACTATGGCTGACATTATTCAAGAAGGGAAACAATATTCAACTGCTCAAGGATCTTATTTAGAAGTGAATAAGGATGTAAGGATTGAAGCTTCGGAAGAGTTAATTGTCCATGCGTACTTTTGCTCTACACGTTGTTGAATGTAGGCTACACTATAAGTTGGTTTCGAAAGGGTGTAGCATGGAATTGTACGTACGCCAGGTTGTGAATTTCCTTTCTTATATTCAGCTTTTGCGTTGGTTTGGGACTGCCAGGATTTTAGAAGTAAGACTATGAAGTATCATAGAGAGAAGACGGAGAAGAAGAGGGTAAAAGGATTGGAGAAACAATAGAGAAAATCTGACAATAAGAAGTGAGGAGATGATATAAACGTGGGCATTTCACTTGGTATTATTATTCTCTCGGAGAAAGCATTCAATTGAGAATAACGAGGGGGTAGAAAAGGAGTCATTTTCTCAAAGCTTTTCCCAACCCTACTAACCGCAAGCTGGCCTTTGTATACATACAGTATGCCCCATATAGTACAAGCCGGAGGGTACTGCTGAATGTAGACAGTCTAGGCATGCAACTTTTCGCACAATAAAGGCGAACAATTTTGGCCATCCACTCCACAGACCTTACTGTATATATGTACGCAACTTGCCAGAAGAGCATTCAGTGCGGAAGTACATTTAAAGCCAGCTGCGGATATGTGGAGGATTAGATACGTCTACTCATAATGTGACTATGATATAGTATCTTGACTTGATGAAATATATACAGCTAAGCTTTGTTTGGTTTTGGAATGTTTTTGATTAATTTCGGAGAATTCAGGGCAGCTGGTGCTGTCATATTATTGGGGAAGGAAGATCATGTAAGATAGGCTTCGCCTACAAGCGTTTAAGCCTGCAAAGGATGACCTTTGACATTGAAGGAGATGATTGGAGGGGGATGGTTTCTGATTCCCGAGTACTCTGAAGATGTTAGCCTTGAAAATGGAGTGGGTGGAGGTAAAATGTAAGACAGAGAACAAACCTGGATGGTGATAGCATTTTTGTCGATTCCGTACAATTTAGCGCCCCATGAGCCGTCCGTTTTGAAAGCATCTCTCTTCAGGCGGAGGACGTGTTGAGTGGCCTGGATGGGAGATGGACGTGGTCCAAAACTAAAGATGAGCATTACATCGTCCAGTTTTTCATCAAGTGCTCTCACTGGTGTTTGGAGTGCAATAAAAAAAGTTTGGCCCCTCCGGAAAATAGGAGTTTCTCGAGCAATAAGCTCAAACTTGTCCGTATGATGATTCTTGGCGTTGTCCTGGACATACCAGTGGATTCCATCAACTTTTAGGTGGCGGGGTCCGGTAGGTGGATTTCGGGAAGCTCTACCACCCCCACCACCACTTGAGGACTCTCGGTTAGCAGAATCTGATGAGGGGTAAAACATTTATTAAATTGAGTGATGCGTGAATTTTTACATTCGGATATAGGATAAGGATGGCTGCGTTCGGATGATCTTTGTCACTGCTAATTTCATCCCACCGAATTTCGTCACCCAATATTCATCACCACTTAAAATGCACCCACCGATTTTCGTCACCTCTGAATATATGCACCACTGATAATCATCACTATGAAATTGTATCACCACAACCATTTATTAATTAGAACGTGTCCATGTGTGTTTATATAACTGAGATAGTTGAAAATATAAAAAAAATAACTTTTATACTTTGAGCAGGCAGCAATGCACAAACTACAGGCAGGACGTAGCTATCTTCCTAACTGAAGGCTGAACTAAGTTAGGAATAGCTTTGAAATTGCCATCAAAGATCTAACTAGGTTCCACAAACTGACAGATTTCTGATAATTCGCTCCCGTAAAAAAACTTATGTGGTCTTGATCTTCAGAATCGTACAGTACAAAATTTTCTGCTTGAACTATAGCTAAGCCTTCCGGTAAAGTAATATCCAACCTAGTATTAAAATTGATGTTATCTAATTCATTTGCCCTCCTGACCCTAAACACAGTATCCCTGAGCTCCTTGTCAGCGGGAAGAATGGCAGCTAAAGCTTCATGAAGCTCCACATATATACTCGGAAACATTCCTATTATATATGTATAACTTCTATCATTTTCATTCTAGCAATCACTAATCTAGCACTTGCGCATGCAAAATTTGGACAACATCCTCAGATTTAAAAAATTAGCTATGTGATGCAAATGTCTGTGACGAAAATCTACAGTGATGATTTGTATGTGTGGTGAATTTAGTAGTGACCAATTTCAGTGGTGCTGAATATTGGGTGACGAAATTCGGTGTGACGAAATTATCAGTGACGAAGTTCATGGGAATCGGATGGCTGGTGGGTGATGAAGCGAGAGGAATGGAGGAATATATGTGTGATAAAATTGTGGGAAGTATGGTAGAAAAATTGAAGAAGTATTTTTTTGCAATATTCAAAAATATTGAAAAGAGAAAGTCGTGAAAGGAAGCTAAGAATTTCGACGTTGGCATTGAAG
This sequence comes from Sminthurides aquaticus, assembly GCA_906901655.1. Lineage (NCBI taxonomy): Eukaryota > Metazoa > Arthropoda > Collembola > Symphypleona > Sminthurididae > Sminthurides > Sminthurides aquaticus. Next base: position 1,296,078 of record CAJQTT010000014.1, on the reverse strand, counting down.
CCCGTCTCTTCCTGGAGCCCGACAGCCGTGAAAATATAGTATCAAGTGTAGGATTTGAAATTGAAAGATTTTAAAATATTTCCGGTATGCACTGACGTTTTTGATATCCAGAAGGAGTTCCAAGAAGCTTAAATTCTAAGAGACAGTTATAGATTTTTGTAGTATATAAGAGCTTCGGAAATGTAAAAAAGTCTAAAGGAGCTACAATTCAAAAGCGGGTTTTAGAAACTGTGAATTTCAGCAAAGTCCAGATAGGCTTGGCTTGACAGATAGAAATGTGGATGGAAATAGTCTGTACATATGCAAAGATTCAGTGAGTGGAAGTCCTTGAGATGCATGTAAAAGGTTATGGGGAGTTAAAAATTGGCTTGAACTTGGAGTTACGCAAAAACATTCCTGAGGCTAGAAAGGGGCTGTAAGTGGTGTAGGATACGGGGGCTATTTCAAGGTGTTCCTTACATAGGGTGGGAGGAGACAATTGGATTTGGAAGAGGAATCTCGGTGAGAAATGATGATGAGATATTGGAATAGGTGAGGAAGGATGGGAGAGTCAAGGATTTACTTTCACCTAGCCTCAAACTAGCTACTTGAGATTGGAATTCTAAAAACGGTGGCTGATTGAACTTCTCTGGAGAAAGCAGGTAAGTGGAGAGGAAGGAGGAATGTGAGTGGGAAAGAAGGGGAGGGTTGAAGAGGGAAGAGAGGGACCATGGAGACTTGGAGTGGGGAAAAAGTGAAAAAGGACTAGAAAATGGAAAACGAGGATCTCCTGGTGGGCATAACGTGTGTAAAGGGATGGTAATAAAGCTGGAAGAAAAATTGGGTGAAAGAAGATTAATCGTTATGTGATGATTTTGATTTTATGATACCATTAAGAATTCTTTCCTCTCGTTCCCGATCTTCTCGACGTCTTCCCTCATGTTCCCTCCGGAGACGCTCGTGCAATGAAGCATAATAATCCTCACTCCCATTATTCCCCGTCATTTTCACACCTTCAAATGTCAATCTTACCCAAGCTCCTCGTCCTTTTTCCAATTAATTCTCTTCTTTTCCCAATCTTGAATGAACACTTTCTACTCTCACCAAACTCCAAGAGCCAATCACTTTCCTATTCAAAAGATTCGATGGAGAGACACTCTAAGTAGTGCTAGTAGCTGCTACGCTAGTTTAGCTTCTGCGGATTTTATGCAAATTTTCTGCTAGATTCCCTCAAATTAGAAATTCCATGAGCGCAAAAGAACAATTAACTACCCGAATTCCCAATGATTAATTGAGCGAAAAGTTTGAAGAAATCAAGGCTTTTATACTGCATTGAGTCTGTTGGAGGATGTAGCTAGGGATAAAGCGGGGAATTTTTAGGGTCGATGATTAATCCACACTCCAGGTGGCATTGGGATAATTTTTGCACGCCATAACTGTCCTGCCCTAGCCTTGCAAAGTACAGGAGATGGGCGAAACGCTGTGGTGAACATTATTTAGGAGTATCAAATCTCGTCAATGTTACATCAGCTGTGAATAGATAGAAATAGTGCGTGGTCAATTTTTTAAGCGATAGCAGTTATAGAGTAAAAGAATTATACTGCCAGTAGTTGCGATAACCGGTTTTCTCCGTCGATTTTACACTCACAATGCTACTGAAATATGTCTTTTTATGGTAATGTTGCAGTTCAAAATGACCTGCAATTGTTCATTGGCAGAAATTGTAGTCTCTATGCAAGCAGATGCATGGTTCAAATGAGTTTAAACTGAGGTTTGTTTTTTCCAATTTTGGAAAATGATACATTTGCAGCTGTGAAACTCTTCAGCGTTTTCATACAGAATAGTAAAATAGCCAAAAATTAGCTAAGACACTTGCTATAAGTTTTATTACTCTCGTTGCAGAAGTTTTTGAGGTCTTTGGTCTCGAAGATGTGTACAACATAATAAGCAAGTTAGTCTAGGCATGGCTGCCATGGCTAACAAAACTGCAAAGCGGATGATGATAATGGCAGTTTCATCCTGTATGTGGTATTCAAAGTAATGGAGTTTTGTATGCCTATTGTTTATTTGGTTCGGCATATTACTGTATGCATGTATACAAACGCAGTTGGAATGGAAATGTCATCAGCATCAACTTATGTTTCTGACAGGATTTTTTCTTTAACATGAACAGATATTTTCTTTTGTTTCAGTCTTTTTTGTTGACGATGTATTCTGGCTGAGAAGAGAGTAGGGCTGTGAAGACATTGAAAGAAGAGAAAGAGTTACTTGCAAAGATTCCAAAAAGTTTGCTCCTCGTGCTGCTTGCTGCCTTGTTGTATGTCCTCTTCTCCCTGCTCCTCTTCTTTTTGATTCAAAGAAAGCTATCTCTTTTGAATTGCTTCCACCACAACTATTCGTGTATGTCAAGAAGGAAGAGATGAAATTGAGAAATGTCCATGGAAAGACGAATATAGAGGAATCCATTGCGTATAATTGGTATAGTGGGAAACGTTCCGGGATATGGTTTATGACATGAGTGAAAGTTGCTTTCTCCAAAATACTGAAATTCTACAATAGAAAGGGGCAACTCTATCTAAGCGGTATGCATAAAAACTGAGGGGAAAAGCTTAAAAAGGAACGAAAAACTTGAAAAAGTTATTCTAATGTTTCGCACTGTCATCATTCAACGTTTGCTTTATCTTCTGAGGCTTGATTTGAACGTGTTTCTTTTAGTTTGGAGTGCTTCACAGACAAGTTCTTTGTAGTTCCCTTCTGCAGATTGTTATTTAAATTTTTAAAACGTGGGAAACCAACATCGCTAAGTTAGTGATTTTTAACTGACAGTAGTTGACATTCATGGTATGCTGTATAATGTGATGGAATCCAAATATCTTATGATGGCGCTGCCCTATAAGTAAGGTGCATTTCCAACAAAACTGAGCTCCCATCGGGCTGGAACTCGCCAGACCACCAAAGGGGATTCGTAAAATGAAGGCCTGATTTTTTTCCTGTCAGCATTTTCGTTTTTGAAGCAAACATTTTGTTCAACCTGACGTTTAGTTTCGCTCAGTATAATGCGTACTGATTCTTCTTCTCGTGTAGGTTTGAACGCTGGCTATCTTAGAAAACTAGGGCGAACAGCGAGTGCCCTGATGGATTTGCTTGCACTGACACGTGTTACGTCAATTCTGACTGCTGACAAAGGACTTACCACCAAAAGGTATTCCACGGACCATTGTAAAGCATCAGTAGTATATGCAAGCAAGAATTTTCCCAGATATATCGAATGTTTTAATCCAATTGCTTTGTAAAGGAATTTACCGAATATATCACAAGCGTTTTACACTAATATAATTTCAGGAATAAGTGTGCGTAAGAATTCTCTTTCAGGTAGATGCATGAATTCTGCTCCGAGTATCCAACGAGTCGGTGATAGAGAAACGAGAATATCGGCCCGTTACACACATGCACTGTTAGCTTCCGACTCCATGGCTCACCTTAGAAGTTTATTACTTCTGAATTTTGAAGTGTACAAAGTTCGGGTTTGCACCATTGGAGTGCTAATGTTTTGAATGTTTTTATTTATATTTGACCTCAGCACCTGGTAGGGTCAAATCCGCTTTCTGAGGTCATATGATTGCTCTGGTAACATTACGAAGCTTATGTGGAAGCTGTACACAAAATTATATGCAGACAAGTCTTATATTAGTAAAGCTCTGTGTCAAATAACGACAATTAACACCGATAATAGTCATTAACTTTGACTTATTAAAGCCGAAATTTACAGCAGTAGTAGAAACTTTACTTAATATCATTCGATGGGCTAATGTTTAGAGAGCTAGGAACTAAACAAAATGTGCCGACTCTATGGTTCAGAAGTAATATATATTATTTAGTGGGGTTGTGGGATTTAAGATTAATGTAGAATTGCAATAGAATAGGATAGCACTTCTTTGTTTAGATTCTAGGGGCCCATCTGGCGAACCCTCCCCAAAACCCTACACTAGCTTACTATTGAATAACCATTGAAAGTTAACGCAAGCCGGTCCAACTAACCCGATGTAACGAAACGGAAGTAGACCAGATGGATATAATAACTGTCATAAGCTTAATTTCGATAATTAAAACACGTCTGCCAATAAACAAGTATCCATATCGATGCGTAATATGTTTAAGCCGCAAATGTTTACAACCCAATGGCTTCTATTCTTGGTTTTTGATGAGTTGAAAAGATTTCATAAGGATTATAGAGATTTGAAAACTACAGCTCTGATAAACTCAGTTTAGCTCTTGTTAACTCAGTTAAGCTTTTGTGTCCAGCTCTTGCTAACTCAGTTCAGGCCTTGAAAACCAAAAATCAGCTCTTTGAAACCGAATTCACCTTTTGTAAACTCATCAAGCTCTTCCTTACTCAGTTTAGTTCTTGTAAACTCAGTTCTTGTTAACTCCTTTCAGTTCTTGTTAACTCCTTTCAGTTCTTGTTAACTCCTTTCAGTTCCTGTAAACTCAATATCCCTTGTGTTGAGACAACTTTTCTCTTGTTACCGCAGTTCAGCTCTTGGAATCTGAGAACAGCTCTTTGAAACAGCTCCTGTAGTGTAAACCGGGTTTTACTCATAGTTCTGGTTATTTCAATGCGGATCTTGTTAACTAAATTAAGCATTCTTCACACTCGTTATAACTCCTGTCAGCTCAGGAAAGCTGTTGACCGCTGGTAGCAGGAACTTAGGATAGCTCTAATAGCCAAATAGCCTGATGACAGATAATCCAACGATGGTAATTTCCGAGCATCACCGATTCGGTTCAAATTTGCTGAGATGAGAGTACACCCTCAGGTAAACCTAGGAAGTGCAATAGAAAAAATTCCCACCCCTCCGGTGGGGAGCAGTAGTACTTCAAAGATCGCCATTTTCGGAGGAAAACGAAGAATGTAAACAAACATTTGAATCGTTCTCCTGCAAAAACCAAAAGACTTAGAACAGTAATTGTTTTTGCGTTGGGCTTCTTCATGACCCCTAACATTGACCTACGGCCATCTCACATTGATAGCCGTAGGTCAATCTGAGGTCACAGGTAGGTCATAAAGTGAGGTCACGTGTTTTTTAGAAATGTAAGAAAAACTCCTCGTCAGTGTCTAGGCAATCATACTCCAGTGTATCTAGTTTTGGAATTTTGAAAATCGGTTGAGATTTGTAGAAACCTGACAACGCCGAAAATTTCATATTTTGAAGAGCCGAACTTTGTTTGCCTCCGAATATGTTTCTGTTTAATGGAATTAACCTCTAAGGAAGCAAACTTAATAATCCCATTAAAAAATTTGAACATTTTCACCCTTTGACCTCCAGGCCAATTTGGTTAAAAAAGGTCAAATTTTCGAAATGTTCAAATTTTCGCTCGTGGTTGCCTAGAAACATGCCTCAGAAGCTGTTCAAAGTTGTTTTCATGAAAATCGGTCAATATTTGCAAAAACTGGACAACGCCGAAAATTGCAAGTTATTTATAGTTAAAATTTCAAACCAATGCCAAAAAATAACTAAACGGCCGATTTCTATTTCTCAAAGTTCCTGAAAATAGATGCTACGATGCTTGATCTGGAGGTCAAAGTGTGAAAATGTTCAAATTTCTCATCGTGATTGCCTCTAATAGATGCTAAGATGCTTGATCTGGAGGTCAAAGTGTGAAAATGTTCAAATTTCTCATCGTGATTGCCTCTAATAGATGCTAAGATGATCCTACCGCTTCTGACTATTTTGGTTTCCTGAGATTCCTCACGCTGCTAGACAAGATTTGTCTATAAATTAAAGCAATGTATGCGAACAACGGTGTAATTGTTATAACGGTCTTGTTTTCAATCCCCTTGGGCAAACCGTTTCCACTGTACTAGGTTTGTTTTGATCAACAGAACAGGGAGTAAATGGTGCTGGGTCATCGATTTCTGTACTGTTATTTTCTTTATATCGAGTGGGTAAGCTTTAATTTTGTTTAGTTCCAACAAGCTCGGTAAATTCGATGAACATTTGGATGCCAATAATCTTGGTTTGAACTTTCGCACCTTTTAATGTTAGCTTCAAAAGTTGGCAGCACCATAGCTCCTTTGAGTATTTCTCAGTGCAACTTTTCAACATTAGAACTGTGCGGTGTTAATTATAATAATAATTATTATTTTAATAATTATGTGAGAAAATTAAAAGTCCAAAAAAATGAAATTTGAAGAAAACAAGCCTATGTATGAAGTATGCATGCAGGGTGTATATAAGTGTACATATTTACGCGGTCTTAGATTGTGATAAAATAGATTCAAAATTCCATAATATATCTTATAAAAGGGCCGTAAACAGTTTAATAAAAGACTCTCCACGCGATTGAATCTACTGCCGCTCATAAATCTGCTTTGACAAAGCTTTCCCCTGTTAAATGTGTAGGAAACTGTTTTGCGTCTTTAGTCTTTGCTTGGTGTGAAGAATAGACGAAATTCTAGTGATAGCTCGGAGAAAGAAAGAAAATTATAAACCCCAACCTAGTATGCGGAGAGATGGAAGGATGGATAACGTGTGACTGGAATGAATGAGGGCTAAAAATATGAAAAAGCTTGATCTGACTTAGAAGACAGAAAATGTTGACACATGAATTGACACATGCGACAAGCGAAAGGATTTGTGCCAATGTAGGATCAAGGAACTCATGAGGGGGAGCGTGGGAGTGAGACCTACTGACTACAGCAAAGTGCTGTTTCATAATAAGTCGCAGGATCTTATAACGAATATACGGAGAGTGGAAGTAATAAGTAACGAGGAAAGCAAAGAGAAAGCGGGTGGAGAAAATGACTCGGAAAATATGGCTGAGCATGATTGGAAAGAGGAGGAATTGCCCTCTTCCTTGAAATGATGACGGGAAAACGATTACTGCGGAAGTAGAGAATCAAGCGGAAGTCAACTTTCTCTTCTCTGATCTTTGCAATTTTTCTAAGACCTTGTACACCCTCTTGCTGATATCCGCTTAGAATCTGTCACGGCTCGACTTTCGGAATTCGCTTGTCAGAGTTCATGAACACTTGCTTTCGTGCGGTAAACTAATACTTTAAGTACAACGCAAGTTCTTGGAAATTGTTTGGCAGTATTGTTTCTTCACAGTTGTCAGTAAGAATTCCATGGATTAAACGCCCGTTTCCCTGTAAGCATTCTACAGTCCAGATTACGGCTAACTTAGTTGATTAAAAAATTCCATTGCTTGGCTTTTAAAACAGTTTTTAAATACAGGATAGATTTTTACCCGTGCATCCAAAATCAACTTCATCGCATTCAGCTCGTACGAATCCCAGTTAAAGACACCCTTATTATTAGTTCAGGAGGTGTACGGATTCTAATACTTTGGCTGAATGTAACTCAATCTAGTAACCGTAGGGATACTGGTAAACTAATATAGCAGAACCTTTTCAGAATACAAGGGGAGAGGGAGCGAGAACACGTGATTTGTGCATTCATAGCTACATGTGATTTAAGGGTCCCCTCCTTCGAGTTCGCTTGTTACTCATTCATTTTCAGCCGGGTCGTTGGCTGGCACTCTGGCATCCATTAGCAATAATTCTATAGAATTGTACAAAATTGTGCACAAAAGATAAGGTTCCTTTAAAGCTGGGCGTTTATACGTACTTAACCCCATAGTATTATGGTTAGGTGCTACATACTGTACTACAGACGGCATAGCGTAAATCTCTGCAACGTTTGATACTTTTCAAATGAATCAAAACAGGGACGATCCTACCGATAAGAAGCCCAATACTCTGTAGAACCGTATGTATGACGTGACGATCTACATGGATCTAGAATTAATTTTATGGAGTTGATAGCTCCTTCAATGGGAGTTTGGGTGTTGGAGGTACAGTTACATAATCTTGAGTAAAATGTTTTGCCACTTGGACATCACACTCTACTATTGTTTCTCCCCCAATAATTGAATAAACTTTGTTCCCGGGATTCATTGTTTACGCAATTCTCTCCCTCTGGGGGCTCGTACGGCTCGTTAAACATTTCCAAATATTGGGAGGCTGAGGGTGAAAGCTTGAAAAGATGTCTTTATGCACATTTCCTGGGTCTGGAAAACTGTGGAGTGGGAGAGACAGAAGTTGGTGGCAATAAGGGAATGACGAAGCTTGAAATATGAGAGACGTGTACATGAAAGGAGGGAGGGAGAATAACATACAAAGCATGTATTAAGGGTTGGGGAAAATAGGATGAGGGTTGCTTTCTAGCTTCTGACGGCTGTGTGGAAGCAGACGCTTGTAAGCTATTGGGACTTGAGGTTGAGTAAATCACAATTTGGGTGAAGGTTTTAATGCAATTTTGGTTTTAGTTTTTCAATCAATTTGACTCTCTTGACTCCTATTTGACATACTTGTGAAAGGATTGTGTAGCCACCAGCCTTTTCTCTGAATAGCATGCTTCCTCCTATAAACCTCGTCCTGCGTATTCCATATCGACGAAAAGAGGGTATTTGATGCATTTCTATATGGATTGATAGCAGGAGTGGTGCTTCTACTAGTCGGGGGGCTAAAATTGAAATGACAGATTGTCATAGTGGTATCGCGTACGGGGCGTTAGCCACTAAGAGTAACTGTGGAGACGTGTGTCAAGTGCAGGGGGGAATGTCCATACGTGTGACAGCCAGGGATATAGGGGAGGATGGGAGGAGGGACTGTGATGGGTAGAATTGTTGATGCATTGCATACATGGTGCTTGTTTCAGAGAAAATTCAGAATGAGTCGCATAATAGGGAAGGTAAGAGAGAAAGCAAGGAGTGATAAGTGTCATAGGATTGATTAATTTGTTTGGCTCAAGATACTTGAATTAATTAGTTGGCTACTAGGCTGAGGGCGGGGGGAAGGAGGCAGAGGAAATGGTAAATTGTGCACGCAATGAAGTTTGTATCGCTGCATGTGTATTGCTCTACCACCTGCACCTCGTTGTCCAAAGGTCAAGATAATTATGAAATGTGCGGATTTTGACTCTAAAGCAAAGCTAACAAGTTTGACGGGGAGGAAGAGGAAGGAGAAGTATGATAAATGAGATGGGGTGTATGATATTCTTGTAATGGCGGAAAAAAGAATCCGAGCTGTCACGCAGAAGATGGAAACGTGCTGAGCTGAGCTGCTCTGCTGCAAAGCTAAGGTAGAAGCTGGCAAGAGTAAAGCAATCAAATTGAGGGTAAGCAAGAGTGGAAAAATATGCTCAAAATCTGCGAATCTTGGAAGAATAGGAAGAGGAGGAGAGAAGTTGGACAGCGGGTGATCATTAGCAAATTAAGGACAGGATTTTTTGCAAGCTTGTGCTTTCTTTAGGATGAGAGGTGTTTCCTTGAGTAAAGTGAAGAGACTTAAGCTAGAGAGAGGAAAGACTTATTGGAAGTGAAAAGAGTGTTGAATAACCATGGCGGGAGAAAAGGCGGTGGAGGGAGTGACAAGAGGTGGAAACTTGAGATGACTGGAAAAAGGATCATGGAGAAATGGAGACAGATTTGGTGAGTGTAGGTGGACGGCAGGTCGGATGGGACTTGAGGAGGGGAGGAGAAGGAATGATTGAGATAGTTTATAGAGGAGAAGCGCGTGAAGACTGGTGGGGAGAGAAAAACAAAGAGGAAATGTTTATCGATTGAGTAAGTAATTGAAGAGAGCATCAATAACAGTCCCATTATTGTAATCATGTGTCATCCATCACAATATAAAACCTTCTTGGGTTTATCTTAAGTACGGCGGATGCACTCTTCCTTTCTTGTTTCAACTTGATGTGGATTGATGTCAAAGAGTTGCTCACCCACATTTGTTTGCTCTCCTGAGACAGAATAGAAATGGAAGTGAGTAATTTCTCGAAAATCTCTCCTCCAAGCCCATCAAGCAATAAAGTACGGGATGGCTCTAAATTCAAATCTGAAAGCCTGTATTTCCGCCAAGGATATGTATCTGAATAGTACCTTTCATTTCAGTTTTCCTCGGAAAGTAAAATAGACGAATGTATGCGGCAGAGGAATAGAAAACTTATTACCAAATGCAAGCGGATGTGATATTCAGGAGAATGTTTTGAAACTTGGCATTATTTTATCAACAAGATATCATTTTACGGAGCGGCAGGATGGGTATGGAGAAAGCGGAAAAAGTACCATAACTACTATAAGAAGTCAGCAGAGGTACGAGTTATGCAAATACCAAAGGTACGTTTTAAATCAGAGAGATTCAAGGGAACTCGAAAGGAGGAAATGATGACACTTGAATCGGGAAAGGAGGAAACATTGTATTTATTTTCTAGTACTTGACTTCCAGGAAACAATGTCATGAGTTACAGAACTACAATTCATACTGCTGACACCGCTGCGGATAATCGTAAGTTCTTGAATTTGGATTATGAAACCATAAAAAATATTGCTGCAGGAGAGCGAAGGAATAAATAGGGAAAAAAGTCGTTCTAAAATTTGAGATGATTTAGAATTTTGAAGAAGCTATTACAAATCATAGCATTTGCTAATTACAATAGAACATGATCTTCAAGTCACAGGAAATGAGAAAACTGTACCTGTTACACGCCAAAGCTTGAAATGAAGAAATTCAAGCGTTGAAAAAAGTTTTCAAGTAATGGAAAGTCTGGGAAGATAAATACATTTCGGAACGTGGTGTAAAGCATTTAGCAGTTCCAGTATTTAGCATGTGATTGGCTGCGATATTTCTGGGAACGCAAAAGTGGTCAGTGGAACAAGAGTTGTGTGTGGGAACACAGTTAAAGAAGCTGGAATTAAATCATACTTGGAAAGACAATGAGAGACTCATCTGCTGTGTCCCTCATTGAAAAGAGTTGCATTGGATAGGGAAAGCAATGGGATTGAAAGTCTTAAGGGATGTTCGGGAAGGGGAAAAAGAAGGGAAAAGACGGTTTGCTCCTTTAATTCGAGTCTTTGGCTGGTCCATTTGCCTCTTGCAAAAGTTATGGACACGAGCGAGAGTAAAGAAAGGAAAAGACTTGACTGGAAAGGAGGAGGGGGAAGAGGAAAAGGAAGGTTAGAGGATTCCCCGTTGGGGGTTGGAGAAAGTAGGAAGAATGCGGGAACCGAAGAGTGTAACTAAAGAAACACATACAAGTGGATGACAAGTGATGAGATGTAAGTTAATGAAAGAGAGAAGAAAAGAAAGGACAAAGAAATGTTAAGAAGTATAAACTTTCCACTTTAGCTTTTCATTGTGGGAACAATTTGAAGGAAATCGAGCAGAAAAAAATTCTACTGTCTTTCTCTCAGGAAGCGTGACGTAAGTCGGAGAGACCAAGCCACTTGGTCGCTTCTTTCGCGGAAAGAGACGGAGAAAGCTAAATCTTTTAACAGAGTCTGTAATACTTTGGCGGTATGTTGGTATGTATGTGCCCAGAGTCTTTTACAGTTGGCAGTAGACAAAAGAAGTGCAATAGGCTGCTGCGGTGGGGCCGATATGAAGTGGAATACCTCGAGTCCGTGTGAACTCACCTAAGAGGCCCGCCACTGTCGTGACGATGGTGAAAGCCTTTGCAGAGATGGAGAAAACAGAATAGAGAAAGCTAGATGGAGGAGGATGAGAAAAGCGTAAAAAATGTGTGGAAGAAGAAAAAAAGGAATGATGAAAGGAACGAGTTTCTTTGGCTGTCTCGCCCCTATTTTAAGATGCGGGAGCACGCTACGAGGCTTTTGCGAATTCGTCACACTTATAAAAAAGGTAGTAGAAGAATAAATTGGAAGCTTCATTATGGTTATCCGGAGAAAATAAGACCATTTCACTGTCAACTCCACCCATATTAATCTACTCAATTTGCATACATCTCATCCCTGTTTGAGCAGGGAGAAAGGCGGAAAGTTTGACAATACTTCATACGGAAAGAATGGAGAAAGGATGGAAAGTGTGGGGGCACTGGAGAGAGTACTAGTTTGCTGCAGCTGGGGTTTGGGCTTTGCTGGGGTTGAGAAAAATATTTTGCAAAATATTCACTAAGTGTTCTCTGTCTTTACGTACATTAAAATGGATTTATTTGAAGGGCTTATGCATTCATATCTGAATTTAAAATTCACACAAATCCTCTTAAGAGCCTTGCCTGATTTAGGTAAAAATATCTCTTGGAAATGAATCGGGGATTCTTTCCTAAAAAATCATCTTCTTATTCTTCTTTCTCGTCTGCTCCTATCTGCTCTTTTTACAGTCCTTTCCTTCGAGCGAACGTACTTTCTTTCGCGAGCGTCATGCTCATTTCTCTAGCTCATACTCAAGCTTTGCGAATCCTCCTAAGATCAAGTCTGTCCTTCTCATTCCACTTGGCTCCTTTCTCCAAGCATTAACTTTTACCATAGTTCACAAGGGTTTGGCTTAGTTTGGTAGTATTACTTTACTTGGTCGGGTCGGGTGGTGGAAGAAGGGGGAAAGCGGATATTTGGCGTAGTGGTTGCTCGAGGAGATATAAAAAATCCCAGCTTCAAAGCCAATAGATTTAGCGGGAAAAATCAGAAAGGCAAACGAACTGGGCATTGACTAATGTTCCGTCACTAGTCACTACCAAGGAAATATGCTCCTCCTGAGAAAAAAACAAAGTTGCAAGGTTGTAGACCATGCTTTCGGCCTCTTGCAATTCATTTCATCCAGCCGCACCAAACATTTCACATACCTGGACTGGTGGTTAGAGAAGGTGGCCCCGTTTTGAACTTTCTTTTTGTTTATAACTACACTCTTGTGCATACTTATTCAGTGCTAGCTGTTTGCAAGTCAGCCAACTTTGTCTCCTCTAACAATATCAGTTGTCTGCCCTTTTTGCGTGCGCAGTTGTTTTACCTGTATTTAACCACTTCACCGTGTATGCTCACGGTGTTGGAAGCACACATAGAGGGGCGTGCTTTCTCTTAGCTTGTTGCAACAGGATCACAGGCAACGGATCCTTGTTTCTGAGTCAGTAGGCCAAGAGAGGGGGAAAAGAGGACGAAAAAGGCCAAGTAAATCCCCGGGCTGTGGATAGTATAAGGTGCACCGTTATGCATAATTTACAAGAAAACCTAATGTCGGTAAACATTACGAGGGAAACAGGATGATGTAGCTGAACCATTAGCTCAGAGGCTGGTAACTATGTGCGTCCTCTATCCATATCTAAGCCTCTTGTGATTTGTGAACGTTGCTTAAAATCCCACAAAACGATACTTAAAAGATGAAGGTCCTTGTGAAGCTAACCTGGCTGCTTGTTTCAAGAACACCTGGAAAGCTACAAGGCTTTCGAGAAATCTGGGGCATGTGTAAGGAATAAGCAGTCACATATGATGATAAATATCACCTGTCCATGTCATAACATGAAGAAAATGGAGAGAAAATCGAGAAGGAAAACCATTAAGCCTCCCTTCTACTTAGTCCGAGGTCTTCAAGAATGTCTAGGGATCCTAATGCTCAGTGGAGTCTGGAAACCATAGTCCATCTGTCATCATTACTCCTCTCCAGCTTCTTCAAAGATAACAACGGAATCTTCAATACGGTTTTGTAGATCTGAATTATTTTGGAAGGCCATCCATAAAAAAGGAGCAGGTTTAGTTTACTTTGCGGTTGGGTAAGGAGAATCAGGATTTGATTCGCAATGACTCAATTGCAATTCCATAGGTTTGAGAAATGAAGTTTCAAGATAAGTGTTTTACTTTATTTTTAGGAAACCAATTTTCGTTTAGATTCGGATGAGTGATAATAACCGGTTCGCACGGGGATTTTTAAAGGGGTTCGTCCTGCAGATTATCAACTTAATGTAAGCGTTCGTTTCGAAACTGGGAAACGTTATACAAAATTGTGGAAATAGTAAACGAGTAAGAGAAAGCGGATGGAAAATAAATTGTTTTTTGTAGTATGGATGACGTTATTGGCACTCTGGTAATGGAATCCAAGGCTCATGTAAGAATACCTTTAGTCCATTGGTCATCGACGTCATAATAAAATTATAAAGTAGCAGACATATTGAAGTGGTACACAAAAGGAGGAACAACAAAATCAGCCAAGAGGAATCAATAATTCGTGAAAACGCTCAAAAGTCAAGAAAAGAGGGATACCGTAACGTAGGGGAGATGACGGGAGGGTTAGAAGAGAAGAGGGAAAACTCTAGGAGAAAGCGGATAAAGGAAGGGCAACTGGAAAAGAGAAAGTTTAGAAAATAAGAGGAGAAAGTGGAAAGATCATGCACTTGAGTAGCCGACCAGCTGTTTCTCCTTTTTATTATATCACTCTTGTACACGGTATGGCTATCATATCAATTCCTTGAAGAGATTAATGTGTACTTTCTCCTCTTAGAAGGCGGAGGGTGAGGTAGGCAGGCGGGAATGGAAGGGAGAAAGTTCATGGCTTCTTAGTGCTTCTTTCTCCACAATACATCGGGGCCGGACTCGCCCTCTTACCTTTCCCCTCCTTGTTATTATGAGTGCTCCAAGCATGTACGTACGCAAGAAGATACATTCACTTGATAATTTAAGGTAGATGAACGTGGAAGAAGCTGGAATCGTGTACGGTTAGTACGGTACCCAATGAAATGACTAAATTCTATTTATTTTCAATTTTTCTTCACGTTTATTTTAGCAAACTTTCTTCATCCACTTTTGGCTGCTCTAGCTGAAGGCTTTCTCGCTCTCTGAGAGAAAACATCGATGCTTTCCACTTGTATCAGCGTCACACTTCATTGAGTTACTTTTCTCAGTATGTACCAAAATCTTTCTCCTTCATAACCTTCTGAAAAGCTTGCTTTCAAACCTTGCCCTGGTGCTAATTATACTTGCTCGAGTTTGTCACGCTTGAATGCCCATTGAATGGAAATCGCCAATTGGTGTGATACGCCGTGTCTCGTAAGATGGATAAAAGTGCTCTATATTTAGCTCACGCGAATAACCGAGTCTACCCCCACGTATGCAATTTATTATCCGCTCTTATAATTACCTTTGACCTGAGACATCACAGGTGATTGATTATTTTTCGTAGGCGGTGTATATTAATTTGATTTTCCGGGAAATCTTTTTGCAATTTACTTGTCAACAAAACGACCGCGGGGTACAGATTCTCCTGGACAAAAATTACTTAGGCTTGTAATGCCATTCAGTATCCCTCGCTGGGTTTCAATCTTGTAAGTGGATACTGTATATATTTTAGAACTTCGTCATTGCCTAGTAATCCTATTCCACTTACTGGAAAGCCAAGGATGTGTAATGCGAAGACTTAAACTGCACTTACATCGGCCTCTTGGTGGATGGAAGAGGTTTGCGAATTATTAAATCTGCACGTGTCAAGGCCTTTGTGGATTCTTTTGCGTCTTTACTGCATACTTAGTGCTTGCCGAAACGTAGATGCAACAACAATATATACTAGGTTGTCAGCTAAGTTCACGCCTACGAGGCCACGCCACCACAAGGCTTGTTTTCTATCTGCGGGTTAGCAGCAAATACTAAAGTTGTTTTCTCTTCGGTGTTCAGTGTCTGTAGTCCCATTCTCTTCAAATAGTTCAAATGGTACTGGTAAAAACTGTATTGAATTACGAAGGCATCACCTTTCACTGCGTGATAGAACATCTTGATCCTGTTCAATCTAAAGTTTGTGCGAAGAAGAAGCATCAAAGATGGCAAAGCTCCATTACAGGCATGAACCATAATCACGAAGGCTGAGAATATGTGAGGTTTTACCCTGGGATGTGGTGTAGGACACATCACGGAGAAGTTTTCATATGTCTCTACGTCGGATTTGTTTCTCAAAGTTATTGAAGTGTCTCCTACGCAGCCAACATCTCTGTATTCTGCAAAAAGCGCAAAAATGCTAGAACCACCGACTACATCGGAACATGAAGCCTTGTGGATTGCAAATATATTTGGTATTCCGTCATAAT